>CAWUFW010002866.1:1200000-1800000 GCA_963921515.1 Calotriton arnoldi
GCTCAAGAGCTACTGGTTGGAGACCCCTACCCTACACCATCGCCATGTTGTTAATGCGAAACAAGACTTTTTTATGCTCCAACAATTTCCCCCACAAGGTGACTGCTACCACCAATGGGAACAACTCAAGAAAAACAATGCTGCGACCATCATGCTTCCACCCTTCCGGCCATTCTTCCGCACACCAATGCCCTTGCCAGTACAAGCCAAACCCTATACCCCCTGTCACGTCTGATTAAATCTAGACATTCCACTCAAACTCGCGTGGCATACACGGGAATACCGTGGAATGACTGCAGATCCACCCTCACCCCTGCTGAAAGCCGCACATGATGGTGCTGTAAGGATAGGCCTGACAGAGTCAACCCTAGCTTCCTATAGAAGGTCCTACCCACCTGTACCACCCTGCTTTCAAAATGAAGGTGACCCAGAGAACCTGCGCCTCCCTGACCTTCACCTTAGCTTTGTCCAGGATCCTGTCCAACAACCATTGCATCTTCAGCTTTTTGTCCAATGGCAAATGTGCCTCCATGACCCAAGAGTCCAGATCTATCCCCAAGAGGGAAAGGGTTGTCCATGGGCCACTGTCTTTTCAGGAGGCAAAGAAACCCCAGTGTCATTCATGAGCTCTTGAAAAAAACGTACCAGCGGATGCTGGCAGTCCGCAGAGCCAGGCTTGGTGACAAAAAATAAATTATCCAGGTAATGGGTCACCCACTCGTGCCCCATGCACCGTGTAAACATCCACTGCAGAAATTAACTAAACCGTTTGTACAGAGCGCATGAAATGGAGCAATCCATTGCAAGAGCTTTATCCTCATACCATTGACCTCCAAATTGTATACCCAGCAGCTGAAAATCCTCAGGGTGTACGGGCAACAACCTAAATGCTGACTTTAAGACATATTTTATCATTTGCCTTCCTACCTCTGCCTGTTCCACTAGTGCCATTGTCATGTCCACTCAGGAATACGACACGGAAGCCACCTTTGTTAGCAATGAAGTAATTCACTGACTGCCACTCCGGCCATATCAGATGTTGAATGAGACGGAACTGACCCTGCTCCTTCTTGGGAACCACCTCTATCAGGGACACAATCAGGTTCTACATTGGCCATTCATCAAAAGGACCTGCCATTCTACCCTCCCTCACTTCTTTTTGCAATTTCTCCTGCGCCACCTGTTGGTGTTCCTTTATTGATTTGAAATTGTCTGCCCATTGTCAAAGTTTAGGACCCGTACCTCAAATGGAAATCAAATGGAAATCCCACTGAAACCTCTCCTGCAAGATCACTGCGTCCTATTTATTGGGGTAGGACTGCAGCCAAAATGTCAATCTATATAACTTAACCTGTGCACAAGCTTTTCCCCCAGTTCCATGTGCCCCTTTTCCTCCCCTGTAGGACCCATCGTATGCTGCCATAGGTCGGAGTCTATTTCTCCCCACATAGCCTCTGCATCAAGGGCCATGTGTCCTCAGAATTCATCATCATACTGTGCCCATTCATTACTCCCAAATGAGATTTGAGCTTTGCGTATGACATCCAAGTATTGAAACAGGGCCACACTTTGCTATGGATATTTTGTACAGTACACACTAACGTAAATGAGAAAGGCTGCCGTCAGTCACCCCAATGCACAGGAGTTTCTTTAATTTCAGCTCCTTGCTCTCCTTGCCCTCACCTCTTTCTGCTTTCCCTTTCTCCCCTTCAATACCGCTGTCCTCCAATCCATGGTCATGACCTTCTCACCCGTCTGCTCCCCACCTGGCATCCCCTCTCCTGCAGTTGTCCCCCCCCTCGCCTGCAGTCGTCCCCCTGTCCGCTTTAACCACTGTTGTCTTCTTCCTACCGTCAGTTTCTGTGTCCCCTGACCCCTGTTCCTCCGTGCCTACCCTGTGTCCTTCACATATGTGCCCTTCCATAGTCTTGTATCCTCCTTCTCCTGCCCACAACAAGCATCCTCTCTGGTTGACCACATCACCGGGGCCGACCCCACACCTCCTATGTTCTTACCTGGTGTTAAGGTCGCTGTCTGCTCTGAAGCCTGCCGTCTTGCCAGTGAAACCGACCTGCCTACCAAGCGGGTGTCCCTGGGTGTTGCTGGTACCTTTTGCATGGCCTGAAAAACACTACTCAGACACTGATTAGCAAGACCCCCCCTTAGGACTGCCTCGGACCATACTTCCAACACCTCTGTTCCGCAGCACCCGGCACATCACTGTCAACAATCTCGCCCTGCTTGAGACTGTCCTCATAATCCAACTCCTTGCAGTCCACCAAATCAGCCGACCATGCATTGCGTTTCTAACTTGCCACCTCTTGTGGCCCATAGTGCCCCAGCATGGGGTAAGCATCTACTTTTCCCTGGGGGGCTGTACCAAACCCTCCCAGGCCCTCCGTCAATGTAGGCCATTGTGACCGGTATGTCCGTCCTTTTGAAGACGCTCTACGCTTGTCCTAAGTGTGCCCTGATGAGCCCTCACTAGACCTTCTTGTGTCAGATAAGGATGGGTCCCATGACAACGTTAGGTCAGCCGCTCTGCACCAACCATGCCTTTGCTTCACCTCAGGGTGGATGAGCCGCACTATGCTCTCCCTAGTCCACTGCCTGCTGAGATCCTGAAACCTGTAAAAAAGAGGATAGGTCCAGTGTACAAGTCGCAATGGACCCTACTACCTGAGCCCTGTCACTTGTCCACTCTCTACATGGCATTAGAGGCTAACCCTCCTTTATTCGTGTACTCTCCCGCGCCCTGTACTCCCTGTGCCTTCGAAACCCCCTTTCTCTGACCCCTCGGGAATACACCCACTGGGGACGGCTCCTGCCTGATCCCACATCTCCCTTTTGATCTTCCTCCTCGCTCCATTCCAGCACTAGGGGCAATGCTGGACCCCTTATTGCTGCATTGGGAACGTGCATAGGGCCAACTCCTCTGCACCCCCTTGCCTCCCTTCCACACTCAGCTCCCGAAGGGGCCCTCCCTTACATGGCAAGCCTTCTGGTCAGTGAACCTGTAGTCCCCTCGGTGCTCTCTGCACCCAGTCCCACATACCCAGTGATACCAGAGATCTGGCCCCAGCCTGCGGCCTCTCTAACCATTCCCACAGCCTGATCTCCATCGAAAGCTCCAAAGGGGACTGTTAACTCTGCTTCCTGATCTTGCTCTTCCCACTCCAGAGTATACCCCAAGACATTGGAATCATCCTCTTGGCCACTAGGGCCTCCCATCACCTCAGCTGGTTCATCTCTTGCTCACCGTGGGACCTGTCACCCCTCCCCACATTGAACACCTGCGTGCTTGAGGCTCAAGCCTGTGCATAACTTAAGCCCCTCCCCCGTACCTCGTGCAATGGAATCATCAAATGTGCTCGCTCACCTGCTTTGCCACCATTTTCCACAACTACCCCGCGGGCCGAGAGCCCCCACAGAGGGGTTGCACTGACCAGTTTGCCCGCATTACTACCGCCACTCATAACTCACGACCCCTTCCCTCCCCCAACCCGCCTTGACCTCGCCGACTTCCAGGGCCTGCTCTGCTCACCCACGAGGGGCCCCTAACGCCTACCTAAATGCGCGTGAACTGCGTCCCCTGGGCCGGGAGCATGCACATATTGCAGCGGGTCTCCATGTCCGACACACACCTCACTGGCCGGCCTGTCACAACGGCCGCGCCGCTTTCCACGAGCAAATCCAGATGCCCCACCTTCTCCAACAAACGAAGCTCCATAGCAACCTTGTCCTCGGCCATAGTACTGAAAGCAAGCTTGTCTACTCTGCAGAATAGCAACACCAGAAAACGTTTTATTGCTACCTACAAATTGGGCTGCCACCGTGTACACCTACCACAAAATAGTGGGTGGCAGCCCAAAATGGCCCCACAACACCGCTTACCCCAATACACCCAGAAGACAGAGACCCGTAAAGGACCCCTAAGCATCTATGGTTGAGGAACAGAAGTCTAAGGGTAATTCAAATGGACATAAGTCAAGTTACTGGGTTCTTTCATGGGGTCTCTCGCCGTGCGCCTAGTTGGAGCGAACACAACTAGGCACACGGCGAGAGACTCACCTTAATGTAAGTGTGACTACAGGGGTCTCTCTTTCACCCTCCTCCCATGGGGTATTTAGGAACCTCCATTAGGGTTTAAGGAAACTCTTCCAGGTAGAGCCTGACACAGGTCAACCTACTCAGTGGTGATTTCGAGCCAACTTTGGTAAGATAGGAGCCCACATTCTTTTTCTCGTCCTGATGAATGCCGCGGACCCCTTGGGCCATTTGGGCAGAAACATGTCGACGACTTTAATCACTATGGTGATGGGGTACTAATTCCCCGTCTTTCTTTTTAATACCAAGTAGTTGCCTGTTGAAATAAATGCATTTTGACATTTACATTGTTTTTTAAATAATCACTCACTTTCACAGGCCCCCACTTAGATTTAGAAGTGCCTCCCTGACTCCAGGTGTAGGCCGCTCTCTACCAAACCAAGTTTCTAAAGAGCGAGGACTGCCAATGATGAAGCATGATACCTGGTGGTGTGTGAGGACAGTCCTTCATTTTTTGTGAGATGCCCGGTACTCTACCGAGTACCTTTTAAACCCCGGTCATTTTTCATCCAGTGACATGCCCGGCCGTACAAGCACACACTCTCCCCTGCCCGGCCATCCGAGACACCAGCACCTCCACCACCACCCCCGGGAAGCACTAAATAGGGCCCATTGCCAATTATCCTTCATGCTCTCCTGCACCCTCTGAGGAGGCACCCCAACCCCACGAACAGGGAATTGCTAGCAAACTGTGTTATTGAAGGTTTATTGAAGGTTTCAAGATGCCTCATGCAGGCCCCTTGGTAAGTACAGAGGCTGAGAACCTGAGGTCTACCAGGAAACTACCTTCAGTAGTCCAAGAGAAGATTGAGAAGGGACTAGCGATAGAGAGGGTAGCTGGCCCCCTCCAGTTCCCCCTGATGGAGAATTTTGAGGGTTCACAGCTGGGTATGGTCCCTAAAAAGGAAGCAGGAAAATTCAGGCTCATCCATCACATATCATACCCCAAGGGCATTCAGTGAATGACTGGCTGGACAGTGGGCTGTGTTCTGTCACGTACAACTCTTTTGATGAGGCAGTGGACATGGTAAGGAGAGCAGGAAGAGGGGCATGGCTGGCAAAAGTGGACATAGAAGCTACCTGCTCCTGGTGCATCAAGACAGCCACCATCTTTTGGGCTTCAAGTGGGCAGGCCAATTTTACTATAAGTGCATGCCAATGGGCTTTTCCTACTTTGAGGCTTTCAGCTCTTTCTTGCGGGCACACAGGGTGGGCAGGGTCACCCACTATTTGGCTACATTTCTCTTCATGGGGAGGAGGGGACACAGTATTGTGTAGCCACACTGCAAAAGTTTCAGGCCCTGATGGATCAGCTGGAGATCCCTTTAGCGCCAGGGAAGACTGAGGACCCTACGCATGTCCTTACATTTCTGGGCATAGAATTGGACACACTTCATGGTGTGTCCAGACTTCCACTAGAGAAGGCGAGTGCCCTGCTTCAGCACATCCACCCAGTACTGGTTAGAGACAAGGCAACCCTGGGCACCATTCAGAGTTTATTGGGAAAACTGAACTTTGCGGTATGGGTCATCATAGTGAGTATGGTTTTTGCTAGGCGATTGGCCAGGGCAACAGCCAAGGCGACACTCAAACACCACCTATTCGGATTGAACAAAGGATTAAAGGAGGACCTCAGGACGTGGGACATTAAAACGGAGATCACCTTGGCTGGTTACCCCAAACTATGCCTTTTCACTGATTGTTCTGGCAGGGAAGATTTTGGAGCTATACTAGGGAGTGAGTGCAGCGCACAGAAATGGCCCAATTATTGGCGCAAGGGGAAGATCATGGCTAATATAACTGTCCTGGAACTGTTTCCTATAGTTGCTGTGGCCGGAAACACTGTCTGCCAAAAGGGTTTTATTCTGGTCTGACAAGTAATGCAGGCCATCAATTCTCAATCTGCCAGCTGCCCACTGGTACTCAACAAAGTAGAATTTCATGTGCAACAAATTGAGGGGATAAAGAACATAGCAGCTGACTCTCATTTTCAGTGGTTCTATTTCGAGGAAGGCTTGGCCGAGAGCGAGAGCAGCGATTACACCATTCTCTCCGCAGCGTTGGACCAACACCTCATGAAATTAGGTGCGCTATCACTCAACACTGGGACAAGGAGGCGGTACAAGAACTGCATTTTCATATTTTGTAGGGTGACAGGGGCCTGGGGCAGAGGGGCAGCAACCCTAGAGAATAAAGGTGCAGCACTTTGTTTTATGGGCTAGGGACCAGAAAAAGAGCCATTAATGGGGCAGCGATCAGCCATAATGCAAAACTGGGAGGCCACCAGGACCCCACCGAGGCATTCCCAACAAGGGTTGTGCTTAAAGAAGGGCCAGAGGGGAGGAGAGGGCACCAGATGACAGGTTGCCTATTGAGTTCCACATTCTTCAGGGGCTGATAGATTAGGTTCACAAGGCCACGTACTCCGACCACGAGGTCCTTTTTAAAGCATCATTCAGCTTGGCCTTCTTTGGGGCCTTCCGAGTTAGCGAGTTGGTAGCCAGCTCAAAAAAAGATGAAACAAAGGACGCACTATGCAAACAGAAGCTTAGTGTGGAAGGGAGTGCCTTAAAAATAATGCTGCGAAGGTCCAAAACTGACCAGAAGGGGCTTGGGAAGTCCATAGTGCTGCACACCCTGGGCATCAAAACCTACTGCCCTGTTGCACTGGTCACAGCCTAGGTGGTGGTACGCCCTCTGGTGGAGGGTTACCTGCTAGTGCATGCAGACCATTACCGCCTCACCAGATATCAGTTTGTAAGGTTATGAATTCTTGTTTGCAACTGTCAGGAAACATGGGCAAACGTTACTCCACACACTCCTTCCAGATAGGGTCAGCCACCACAGCTTACAAGGTTGGGCTTGCTCTCGATAGCATTAAGAAACTGAGCAGGTAGAATTCAGATTGTTACAGACGCTATATCTGTCCATGAAGAGTCAAGAGGCGCATGGGGGAGGCCAATGCAACCAAAAGTCCACCATGCGAATATTGAACAAATATGTGAAAACATTTATAGGTGGGTTTTCTCTAAGGGTGTTTTTTCATTCGGCTACAATGATTGGTGGTTAGTGTAACCTGCATTGCCCAATTTTCAGGAATATATTGTGTGGTGCAATCAATTAAAACTATTCACAGAAAAGTGCGCATTCCTTGATTTCGCTAGGGTTCAAGGTGTGGGTGATCGCACACCTATTCCTCTCTAGGTTGGTGAGATGGGGAAAGACCAGTACCTGGAGGCATGGTTTCACCCTCACTTGGATTGCATGGCTGGGTTTCCCCGGCAGGCATTGGCACAGTTTGATCCCCAAGCTGCAGCAGAGACTAGCTGGGGGTGGGACCCCCACCTCCCATTTATAATTCACCTTGCTGGCAATGACCTCACCTCCCGGGGGCGCTGTGTGCTAATCAAGGCTATAAAGTTTACCATGGATGAAATCAGCAAATTCAAGGGGCACTGCGAGTTATGGTGGTCTGAAATGATCCCATGCAGGGTATGGCATGGAGCCAGGTCTGGGGATGCCATTGAACATTTCCGCATAAGGGCAAATAGCGCCATGCGCAAGTTCACCGAGCAGAGGGGCTTTGGGCTCAAAAGAGATGGCTTAATTAACGCAGGGAACATGGGGTTCTTTGATAAGGATTGAGGCTACACCTGTCAGAGGTTGGTATGGACGTGTTCCTCTTGTACCTGGGAGAAGCACTAGCAACAACGGGTTGCAGTTGATTAGGGAGCCTTCCATGGTGTGGGAGCCCCACATGTGACGGCGGCCACATCCAAGGCGTTGGCGGAGTTACAGGGCAATCTGGAGGCAGTTTGATACATAGGGGTGCCATTTCAGGGAGCACAGCAGGGGTGCTAGATGCCAAACCTTGGGAGTCTTTAAGGCATGTCCCTGTGATATAAGTGATGGCGCCCCGTTAGTCCCTTGGGTGGTTGCAAGCCTGAGCAACTGAGTGCTTGCCTGGTGACACTCTACCCTCAAGAGGCATGAGTTCGACCTCTGGACTGGTGGTCCACGGTCTTTAAGGGGGAGAAACTCCCCAACTAGAATTGTAGCACCAAATGGGTTGGCCCACAGTGCCGCTTGGCTCATCAGGCTGGTGGGCTGCTTAAGTTACTCATCGCTGCCTGCCCCTGGATCGCTCGTGCGTTAACCCACCACATTTGCATATTTCATTTCTGAAATAAACCTTCAGCAAACAGTTTTTTCCACTATCGTCCCACGCAGAAGCTCATGATGCTATGTAGGACGATAAATCGCTTACCAATACGGGTAGCATGCTACACCGTGTAGAGTGTGCGTGAAGTATGTTGCCTTTTTTGATCCTACATGGGAAGTGTTTCCATGTCGTGTGGGATGACCACCGAGGTGCGGTTATTGTTTGATGGGCTGCAGTACGTAGTAGTATGGTGGATGATAAAGTGTGAGATACAGATCCACAATTTTATTGTTTTCATTATGGTGGTAGCTTTGAACAGCTCTCCAGGTCCCTTTTTGTTAATTCATATGATATAGTCTGCTTAGCTGGGTACTGCACTGGGTTGTCCAATCTGAGGTTTTGTATATAATGTCATCCTGAGCTGGCATGGTTGGAGGGAGAGGGAAGTAGAGAGATCTGTTGGGATGGGATTTTTTATTATCATCCCTTATCTGAGTGTTTTTGTGAATAAAGATGCGGTCAGATTGTATAGATATTTGGGACCTGCAGTGGTGGACTATATTGAAGTCCTCCGAACTATCCAGCAGTGTGAGACAGATCTCTTTGGCTATTCCATGGCTGTTCATTCGGTGGTGTTTGGGTTTTGGCTGTACAGTGCGGGTGATGGACAACCCTCGTAACTGATATGTCTTACGTGAATGTAAGAGGTATAAGTAACAATTTGCTGCTGACCGCTGTGTATTATGGTCTTAGTATTATTGAAGGCCATAACTGTTATATATTCAAGTACATTCCTACATAATGTCCAGTACACACTTTCCAGTTCTTTTTCAATATCTGCAGATAAGGCCTGCTTTAAACCACTAAACAATGCTTTCATGCACTTTCAAAAAACAGCTCTTTCACCCTAAAAAGAGTTGCTAAACCCACTCCCAAACACAATTTCACTCACACAAAGCAGATTGAAAAACACTCATGCTATGGTTTGTATTCAGTTAATTTGTCCTTTTTACTTACCTGGGGGGAGAGGGTGGTCGTGGCTGAGTCGAAATTGTCCTTTAGTAACCTTAAAACAGTGTGGGGAAAAAGGAGAGCAAGTTACACATTCACACACTTACAGAAGAGCTGATTTAGAGTGAAATTGCACTGCAGACGCTGTCTGCTCTTACACCCTTTCACTCTGTCCTTTCTGCCTGGGCTGCACAGGGCTTGCAGTAGCTGGGGGGCTCCAAATGGAGGTGGCTACCTTAAGGTGCATCATACACGTTCTTAAGCAGGTCGCGTTCAGAGGTATAAAGTAAATGGTGAGCAGGAAGATGTTCATATGCAGGTAGTATTTAGATGAAAAGACAATACTATACATTAAGGTACCTCATACACGTTTTAATGCAGATCGCATTCAAGGGTATAAAGTAAATAGCGTACAGGACGGTACCTTTATACATGTTCGCATACAACTTGGATTTAGAGGTGAAAAGTCAACAGTAAGCAGGAAGATACTTCGTACTGAAGCAGGGTCCAGTTTTGCCATATAGTGCCCCAGGCCCATTCTGTTCACATCTGAAGCATGAGAGTCATAATTATCCCTGCCAGCCCATAGACAGGGTTGTGCTAACATTGTCCACACTGTAGGAGTGGGGGCCAACTGGGACTTTCCGCAGCTTTGGAAACTAAAATAGCGACAGGGCTTAAATAAACAATAGCCTTATAAGGAGCTTCCACCTTAAAGCTTCCAAGAGGTGACGCAAAGTGTTTTTGATAAAAAGTTAATACTTTTGTTATGTTCTGCGGTCAAGCACCTGCCAAAGCTAGATCTAAAGTTAGAAGATCTTGTGGTCAACAGTTCCTCATTTCAAATGTATAAAAACACTGCTTACTCTCCAGTTCGTTGACCACCTCGTGCAGTGTATTTTTTCTCACGACTATGGTGATCCCGGTTAACTGTTTTATTTAGCATTTTTTATTGAGGTTGTAATGCTTCATTGTACTTTAATGTTCATTCTCTCTCTCTCTCTCTTTTTCTTTGCATTGCAGTGATTTTAAACTTACTAGATTGCATGTTTTTGCTCATGATCTGTGATGTGTTTTTGACACTTGTTATTTGCTAGACTGCATAGTGTTACTTTTGATTAATGATGTGTCTTTGACATTTATTGGTTAAATTGTTTGAATAAATGGTGCCAGTCTTGACTCAGTTCCTGCATCTCACACGTGTGTCTTATTTTAGATAGAACATTTCTGCACTAAATTATGTGGTTAAAACCACCCTCCAACAGTACAGGTTTGTATGCGACTCACACTCATAAGTGAAAAGTCAATAGCACAAGGAATGTACCTCATACATGTTTGTATGCAATTCGCATTCACATGTGAAAAGTCAATAGCACATAGGAATGTACTTCATATATGTTCATATGCCACTAGTGTTCACAGTTGAAAAATCAATAGCTCACAGGAACGAACCTCATACATGTTTGTATGCGATTAGCGTTCTCATGTGAAAAGTCAATAGCACACAGTAATGTACCTCGTACATGTTCATATGCGGCTCATGTTCACAGTTGAAAAATCAATAGTCACAGGAACGTACCTCATACATGTTTGTATAGTATTAGAACTGGGGCCTTGAACCTCTAATCGGGCACGCCAAATGTGGCAACTGCAATGTGTGTAATTTTACTCTAGAAGGCAAAGATTTTACCTTTAATAATGTGGCAATCAAATCAAGAGCATTTTCCAACTGTAATACTTGCAATGTCATTTATTTGATTCAATGTCCTTGCTTGCTTATTTACATTGGTCAAACAACACAAAAAGTGAAGACCCGAATCGGACAACACAGGAGTAGAGTGCGCTGCAAGACTCCCAACGCGCCTTTAGTGGATCATTTCACCGAGGCAGGACACAATGAAGATGACATTAAATGGACAGTCATAAACGTTGTAAAACAACCCCCAAGAGGCGGAGACATTGCACAACTTCTGAATAAAGAGGAGCTCAGACAGATTATCCGCATGAACAGCATCAGGAATGGACTGAACAGGAATGAGGACTGGACCACCTTGCTCTAGACCACTCCTTGTACCAAGAACTTAGTTCCGCCTTCACTGTGTCTACTGCTATTTTGTAATCTGAATGCAATTGCCACTAACTGCGTTGTTGCTTGCCTTTACCATGGTTCCTGAATATCTCTGCCAATTGTTATCAAGTATATTCTATTAGTTCAGTTGTTTGGTTATTTTTTCCTGTTACTTAAATAATTAATACTGTTCAGTATGGTTGATTCTTCTTCTAGTTCACTGCCACCTTTTGGCTCTCTAGTGGTTCCTTTACCGCACCCAGTCTGTCTTCTATACTCATTAAAACCCTCACCCAACATGGCCACCTTTATGCTGAGTCACCTGTCACTCACAACATAAATAGGAGCATTCCATTGGCCGATGGATTTCCCTGCCATCAAGCCTTGGACCACACAGCATAACGGTAAGCACGCTGCCCTGCATAGTCATCTGACTCCTTCCAAGCCACTCTTTTGATTCCTCACTCCTCCTTTCCCTCCTTTTTCCTTGTAGTGCATCGCCACTTGCTGCCCTGGAACTGATAATTTACAGTTTAATCGCCAGGTTTTTCATTCTTAGGTGAGAATTCCCGCTGGTTTTATCCTCTTGTCTGCCAGTTGTTAATGAGTAACTCCGGTACCTTACGCATAGATTTTAATTTTTACAGAACATCCTATTTAATCGGCCTCCACCACTGAGTGTAATTGTGGCTTAACCTTCCGCAAGCCCCTTGAGGTTAGTTTTTACTTCACATTTTTGCAAACGAGCGTCACCTCACACACGCTGCGGGCACCCCGAACTCGGTCCCTTACATCCTTAGGCCTTTCCACCTTGCTCACGTGTGTACCGCCTAGCCTGTCTCGCTTGACACTATCCTGTTACGAATGATTGCGTGCGCTCATGTCTCCACGCTTGTTTCCACCTACACCTTATTCTAATGTGCAGCTTTGACGTTCACGTTTACTCATGCTAGCCATCTCCCATCACAGTTATTGCCTTGTTGTGAGTCCTTGTGTGTTTTCATAACGGTTATTCCTTCACGAGCATGGTGCGCTCACACCGGGGCTGGTCCCGGACCCCCTGGATAGCATAATGTTTTACGGTCTGTACTAGACGCTCCTTAATCTCCTTCCCTTTCCCTCATTTTCCACAGGCAATCTCTAATTATTCAGGCTTGTATTTTTAACTGTCCTGATGATGATCCTACTATTTCTTAAAGAGGATCGAAACGTCGTCGACCAATGTAAACAGTTTGCACATTAATCAAATCTGATAAAAAAGTGTATTTACTGTTTCCTCAAGCTTGTTAGAAATTGTGTTCAATATTCCACAAGCTACCCTGTCTTGCCTGATATGTTCCTGTCCTAAGTGTACTTGTCATGTTTCTATGTAGGATGCAGGATTGTGTCCCACTGTATTGATGTGTTTATTTTTGGTTTTTGACATTTTTGAATTATTAAATTGAATGTCCGGCTGGACACTCGTAATATAGCACTGATTGGAGTCTATATTTATCCTGATGACCACACTGTTCTGTTTAAGGACCACTGTTCTAATACTAAACTGTTACCCAAGGTCCATATCTACCTTTTGGGTTCCCTTGTGGTTGTGAAAATATGGTTAGCGCAATCGCCGGATTGCAAGGGAGACACTGCCTATTCCCCTCCCTGTGAGTGGGCAACTCCTGTTTCCCTCTGTTTCTATTTACCTTCTCCAACTCTTGTCTTAATACACCGTTCAGCACAACTGCTATGTCAGACCACGCACCCCTGTATTCTGACGAGTATATTAAGAAAATACTCGAGGGACCTTCCTTGTTCACTGACTCAGCAGATACCCGACTCATACAAACATATCCCTCTCTGACCAACTAGAGAGATGTAAGAAGAAGCAGGTCCGCCTTCAGCTTATGATCCGCATGCTCACTGAATATTTAAAAGCTGATATAATTCCAGTGGGGCTGCAAGTAAGGAACATACCCGGCATCTTCACAGACAACCCCAAATACATCAACAACTTCAGTTACATAGGAACCACTTGCTCCAGGCACTGGTTAGTAGTAGGCATTGATACAGCCACAGAAACTCTCAAAAAACTAGCAGAAGAAATTAGTGATATTGAAAGACAGATCAAAGACACTTGTTCAGTCCCTGACGGCAAAAAATTGCTCGAACAAGTCCAGAAGACAGTTGAGGACTTTCACAGATTAGAGCAGAACAAGAAATCGCTTAAAGTGAAGAAAGATATCAAAACATATAGCACTGAACGCACATACCCATATCTACAGAAAGATTTCTACACAAATCGCTCGTACACTAATCCCCAGAACACTAGACCGTGGGGTCGATTTAATAGACGCAACAATCTGGTGGGTTTTTCTGACACCTCTGCTGACTCATCTGAAAACTCAGACTCAGGAGAAAACCCTAGCACTTCCACACGCAACCCCGGGCCCAATTTTTTAGGGACAGGCCAAAGCGACCCACCAAAACGCGGGCGCGTGAAACAAACCCAACGATGGCACAACCCCCCAGGCGAGCGCCAGAGGTTTTACCAATGGTAAACTCTGACAACAATGACTCTGTATCTTCACAACTTATACCTATTTTTAATTTGTCTAAACACGTCCTTGCTGACTCTGAACTGTCTCTTTTAAGTAAAGGCTTGTCCTTTGTCCCTACCATTCATCCAAACTTTCTGGAGCTACATACTGAACTATTAAGATTTTTTAGACGTCTTCGTCTACATACATTTTTTTCTGCTCAACCCTTCACCCACCGTCATCTCTAACACTCCCTTCCGACCACCATCTACGTTCTCCCCCACGGGTAGCATGATCCCAGGCGAAATATCCACATTCGAAAAATTGGTATTGAATGACTTGGCCACACTTGAGAGCAAGAAACGTTTCATTCCATACAATATTTCCCTTAGTGAAAAGAAAGCCATTGATTCTCTAAAAAGGAACGAATCTTTAATAATCAAATTTGCCGATAAAGGTGGTGGGATTGTCCTGCAGGAGAAGGATACATATAAATCTGAAATTCTGCGTCAGCTCTCTAATACTGTCCACTATTGTAAACTGCCCACTAATCCAACAAGGGAACTACAAAACCTAATCTTACAGATTACCACAGACCCAAATCTGAGGGTTTTCTAAGTCAAAAGGAATTTCTTTTTTTAAATGTGAAATCACCGCGCATGCCAGTGATTTACACACTTCCCAAAGTGCATAAAAACCTCACGAGCCCCCCAGGATGTCCTATAGTTTCGGGGGGTGGCTCTATACTTGAACCCCTGGGTCAATACGTTGACTACTTTATTAAAGACTTTGTACCTGGGACTGAATGTTATGTAAGGGATAGTATGGCGATGATCAACTTAGTCGAGCACCACCCTTTTGACCCTACCAGTGATATACTCTGTACAATGGATATTGTATCCTTGTACACCAACATCCCGCAAGTTCTGGCGATGACGGTGATCCAAGGAGTACTTGACTCCAGGCCCTGCCCCCACACTGTCCCTACTGTGTTCATTCTGCAACTACTTGAACTTTGCCTTACTAGAAATGTCTTCTCTTTTGAGTACGAATATTACCAACAAGTCAAAGGAACATCAATGGGGGCCGTTTTTGCCCCCAACTTAGCTACACTTTTCATGGACCACCTTGAAACGACTACCATCCTATCTCCCACTAACCCCTTTTCTTCCGGCGTCACATTATGGCGTCGGTATATAGATGACATTTTCATGATTTGGCACAATAATGTTGAGACCCTCAACCAATTTCTACACTGGCTGAACAATAATTGTCTAGGCCTTAATTTCACCCTTACACATGACAAATCTTTGATTCCTTTCCTCGATCTCACCATATTCCACTCCAATGGTGAACTACTTACCAGGCTATACAGAAAAACTACAGTGCGTAACACCTTGCTTCGTTACGAAAGTAATCACCCACGAGCACTACGTGACTCTTTACCATACTCCCAATTTTTGCGGATAAGACGCAATTGCTTCGCCAAAGAGGATTATTTTCGCGAAGCGTCAATCTTATCTACCAAGTTGAAAGCACGTGGTTACCCTAAACGCTTGGTACGAACTGCACAGAAGCGTGCCTGGTACTGCCCAAGAGAAATCCTGCTCTCCCCCAAAATCAAGTCTGACAACAATCGCATAGTCTGTGTGACCACATTCTCCCCTATCTCGAACCCCATCCGTAAATCTATCATCAAACACTGGCCTACTGTGAACGCAGGCAATTTGAACATTGAGCGCCCTCTATTTGCTTTCCGCAAAAGCCGCAGTCTCAAAGACCACCTGGTACGGGCGGTTCTACCTAATTCCAGGCCAGCTACTACTCTTGATGCACACTGGGGCCTTGAACCTCTAATCGGGCACGCCAAATGTGGCAACTGAAATGTGTGTGATTTTACTCTAGAAGGCAAAGATTTTACCTTTAATAATGTGTCAATCAAATCAAGAGCATTTTCCAACTGTAATACTTGCAATGTCATTTATTTGATTCAGTGTCCTTGCTTGCTTATTTACATTGGTCAAACAACACAAAAAGTGAAGACCCGAATCGGACAACACAGGAGTAGAGTGCGCTGCAAGACTCCCAACGCGCCTTTAGTGAATCATTTCACCGAGGCAGGACACAATGAAGATGACATTAAATGGACAGTCATAAACGTTGTAAAACAACCCCCAAGAGGCGGAGACATTGCACAACTTCTGAATAAAGAGGAGCTCAGACAGATTATCCGCATGAACAGCATCAGGAATGGACTGAACAGGAATGAGGACTGGACCACCTTGCTCTAGACCACCCCTTGTACCAAGAACTTAGTTCCGCCTTCACTGTGTCTACTGCTATTTTGTAATCTGAATGCAATTGCCACTAACTGCGTTGTTGCTTGCCTTTACCATGGTTCCTGAATATCTCTGCCAATTGTTATCAAGTATATTCTGTTAGTTCAGTTGTTTGGTTATTTTTTCCTGTTACTTAAATAATGAATACTGTTCAGTATGGTTGATTCTTCTTTTATTCTTCTTCTAGTTCACTGCCACCTTTTGGCTCTCTAGTGGTTCCTTTACCGCACCCAGTCTGTCTTCTATACTCATTAAAACCCTCACCCAACATGGCCACCTTTATGCTGAGTCACCTGTCACTCACAACATAAATAGGAGCATTCCATTGGCCGATGGATTTCCCTGCCATCAAGCCTTGGACCACACAGCATAACGGTAAGCACGCTGCCCTGCGTAGTCATCTGACTCCTTCCAAGCCACTCTTGATTCCTCACTCCTCCTTTCCCTCCTTTTTCCTTGTAGTGCATCGCCACTTGCTGCCCTGGAACCGATAATTTACAGTTTAATCGCCAGGTTTTTCATTCTTAGGTGAGAATTCCCGCTGGTTTTATCCTCTTGTCTGCCAGTTGTTAATGAGTAACTCCGGTACCTTGCGCATAGATTTTAATTTTTACAGAACATCCTATTTAATCGGCCTCCACCACTGAGTGTAATTGTGGCTTAACCTTCCGCAAGCCCCTTGAGCTTAGTTTTTACTTCACATTTTTGCGAACGAGCGTCACCTCACACACGCTGCGGGCACCCCGAACTCGGTCCCTTACATCCTTAGGCCTTTCCACCTTGCTCACGCGTGTACCGCCTAGCCTGTCTCGCTTGACACTATCCTGTTACGAATGATTGCGTGCGCTCATGTCTCCACGCTTGTTTCCACCTACACCTTATTCTAATGTGCAGCTTTGACGTTCACGTTTACTCACGCTAGCCATCTCCCATCACAGTTATTGCCTTGTTGTGAGTCCTCGTGTGTTTTCATAACGGTTATTCCTTCACGAGCATGGTGCGCTCACACCGGGGCTGGTCCCGGACCCCTGGATAGCATAATGTTTTACGGTCTGTACTAGACGCTCCTTAATCTCCTTCCCTTTTCCTCATTTTCCACAGGCAATCTCTAATTATTCAGGCTTGTATTTTTAACTGTCCTGATGATGATCCTACTATTTCTTAAAGAGGATCGAAACGTCGTCGACCAATGTAAACAGTTTGCACATTAATCAAATCTGATAAAAAAAAGTGTATTTACTGTTTCCTCAAGCTTGTTAGAAATTGTGTTCAATATTCCACAAGGTACCCTGTCTTGCCTGATATGTTCCTGTCCTAAGTGTTCTTGTCATGTTTCTATGTAGGATGCAGGATTGTGTCCCACTGTATTGATGAGTTTATTTTTGATTTTTGACATTTTTGAATTATTAAATTGAATGTCTGGCTGGACACTCGTAATATAGCACTGATTGGAGTCTATATTTATCCTGATGACCACACTGTTCTGTTTAAGGACCACTGTTCTAATACTAAACTGTTACCCAAGGTCCTTATCTACCTTTTGGGTTCCCTTGTGTTTGTGAAAATATGGTTAGCGCAATCGCCGGATTGCAAGGGAGACACTCCCTATTCCCCTCCTTGTGAGTGGGCAACTCCTGTTTCCCTCTGTTTCTATTTACCTTCTCCAACTCTTGTCTTAATACACCGTTCAGCACAACTGCTATGTCAGACCACGCACCCCTGTATTCTGACGGGTATATTAAGAAAATACTCGAGGGACCTTCCCTGTTCACTGACTCAGCAGATACCCCGACTCATACAAACATATCCCTCTCTGATCAACTAGAGAGATGTAAGAAGAAGCAGGTCCGCCTTCAGCTTATGATCTGCATGCTCACTGAATATTTAAAAGCTGATATAATTCCAGTGGGGCTGCAAGTAAGGAACATACCCGGCATCTTCACAGACAACCCCAAATACATCAACAACTTCAGTTACATAGGAACCACTTGCTCCAGGCACTGGTTAGTATTAGGCATTGATACAGCCACAGAAACTCTCAAAAAACTAGCAGAAGAAATTAGTGATATTGAAAGACAGATCAAAGACACTTGTTCAGTCCCTGACGGCAAAAAATTGCTCGAACAAGTCCAGAAGACAGTTGAGGACTTTCACAGATTAGAGCAGAACAAGAAATCGCTTAAAGTGAAGAAAGATATCAAAACATATATCTTTCCCATACCCATATCTACAGAAAGATTTCTACACAAATCGCTCGTACACTAATCCCCAGAACACTAGACCGTGGGGTCGATTTAATAGACGCAACAATCTGGTGGGTTTTTCTGACACCTCTGTTGACTCCTCTGAAAACTCAGACTCAGGAGAAAACCCTAGCACTTCCACACGCAACCCCGGGCCCAATTTTTTAGGGAGAGGCCAAAGCGACCCACCAAAACGCGGGCGCGTGAAACAAACCCAACGATGGCACAACCCCCCAGGCGAGCGCCAGATACGCCAGAGGTTTTACCAATGGTAAACTCTGACAACAATGACTCTGTATCTTCACAACTTATACCTATTTTTAATTTGTCTAAACACGTCCTTGCTGACTCTGAACTGTCTCTTTTAAGTAAAGGCTTGTCCTTTGTCCCTACCATTCATCCAAACTTTCTGGAGCTACATACTGAACTATTAAGATTTTTTAGACGTCTTCGTCTACATGCATTTTTTCTGCTCAACCCTTCACCCACCGTCATCTCTAACACTCCCTTCCGACCACCATCTACGTTCTCCCCCACGGGCAGCATGATCCCAGGCGAAATATCCACATTCGAAAAATTGGTATTGAATGACTTGGCCACACTTGAGAGCAAGAAACGTTTCATTCCATACAATATTTCCCTTAGTGAAAAGAAAGCCATTGATTCTCTAAAAAGGAACGAATCTTTAATAATCAAATCTGCCGATAAAGGTGGTGGGATTGTCCTGCAGGAGAAGGATACATATAAATCGGAAATTCTGCGTCAGCTCTCTAATACTGACCACTATTGTAAATTGCCCACTAATCCAACAAGGGAACTACAAAACCTAATCTTACAGATTACCACAGACGCAAAATCTGAGGGTTTTCTAAGTCAAAAGGAATTTCTTTTTCTAAATGTGAAATCACCGCGCATGCCAGTGATTTACACACTTCCCAAAGTGCATAAAAACCTCACGAGCCCCTCAGGACGTCCTATAGTTTCGGGGTGTGGCTCTATACTTGAACCCCTGGGTCAATACGTTGACTACTTTATTAAAGACTTTGTACCTGGGACTGAATGTTATGTAAGGGATAGTATGGCGATGATCAACTTAGTCGAGCACCACCCTTTTGACCCTACCAGTGATATACTCTGTACAATGGATATTGTATCCTTGTACACCAATATCCCGCAAGTTCTGGCGATGACGGTGATCCAAGGAGTACTTGACTCCAGGCCCGCCCCCACACTGTCCCTACTGTGTTCATTCTGCAACTACTTGAACTTTGCCTTACTAGAAATTTCTTCTCTTTTGAGTACGAATATTACCAACAAGTCAAAGGAACATCAATGGGGGCCGTTTTTGCCCCCAACTTAGCTACACTTTTCATGGACCACCTTGAAACGACTACCATCCTATCTCCCACTAACCCCTTTTCTACCGGCGTCACATTATGGCGTCGGTATATAGATGACATTTTCATGATTTGGCACAATAATGTGGAGACCCTCAACCAATTTCTACACTGGCTGAACAATAATTGTCTAAGCCTTAATTTCACCCTTACACATGACAAATCTTTGATTCCTTTCCTCGATCTCACCATATTCCACTCCAATGGTGAACTACTTACCAGGCTATACAGAAAAACTACAGAGCGTAACACCTTGTTTCGTTACTAAAGTAATCACCCACGAGCACTACGTGACTCTTTACCATACTCCCAATTTTTGCAGATAAGACGCAATTGCTTCGCCAAAGAGGATTATTTTCGCGAAGCGTCAATCTTATCTACCAAGTTGAAAGCACGTGGTTACCCTAAACGCTTGGTATGAACTGCACAGAAGCGTGCCTGGTACTGCCCAAGAGAAATCCTGCTCTCCCCCAAAATCAAGTCTGACAACAATCGCATAGTCTGTGTGACCACATTCTCCCCTATCTCGAACCCCATCCGTAAATCTATCATCAAACACTTGTCTACTGTGAACGCAGGCAATTTGAACATTGAGCGCCCTCTATTTGCTTTCCGCAAAAGCCGCAATCTCAAAGACCACCTGGTACGGGCGGTTCTACCTAATTCCAGGCCAGCTACTACTCTTGATGCACACTGGGGCCTTCAACCTATAATCGGGCACGCCAAATGTGGCAACTGCAATGTGTGTGATTTTACTCTAGAAGGCAAAGATTTTACCTTTAATAATGTGTCAATCAAATCAATAGCATTTTCCAACTGTAATACTTGCAATGTCATTTATTTGATTCAATGTCCTTGCTTGCTTATTTACATTGGTCAAACAACACAAAAAGTGAAGACCCGAATCGGACAACACAGGAGTAGAGTGCGCTGCAAGACTCCCAACGCGCCTTTAGTGGATCATTTCACCGAGGCAGGACACAATGAAGATGACATTAAATGGACAGTCATAAACGTTGTAAAACAACCCCCAAGAGGCGGAGACATTGCACAACTTCTGAATAAAGAGGAGCTCAGACAGATTATCCGCATGAACAGCATCAGGAATGGACTGAACAGGAATGAGGACTGGACCACCTTGCTCTAGACCACTCCTTGTACCAAGAACTTAGTTCCGCCTTCACTGTGTCTACTGCTATTTTGTAATCTGAATGCAATTGCCACTAACTGCGTTGTTGCTTGCCTTTACCATGGTTCCTGAAGATCTCTGCCAATTGTTACCAAGTATATTCTGTTAGTTCAGTTGTTTGGTTATTTTTTCCTGTTACTTAAATAATGAATACTGTTCAGTATGGTTGATTCTTCTTTTATTCTTCTTCTAGTTCACTGCCACCTTTTGGCTCTCTAGTGGTTCCTTTACCGCACCCAGTCTGTCTTCTATACTCATTAAAACCCTCACCCAACATGGCCACCTTTATGCTGAGTCACCTGTCACTCACAACATAAATAGGAGCATTCCATTGGCCGATGGATTTCCCTGCCATCAAGCCTTGGACCACACAGCATAACGGTAAGCACGCTGCCCTGCGTAGTCATCTGACTCCTTCCAAGCCACTCTTTTGATTCCTCACTCCTCCTTACCCTCCTTTTTCCTTGTAATGCATCGTCACTTGCTGCCCTGGAACTGATAATTTACAGTTTAATCGCCAGGTTTTTCATTCTTAGGTGAGAATTCCCGCTGGTTTTATCCTCTTGTCTGCCAGTTGTTAATGAGTAACTCCGGTACCTTACGCATAGATTTTAATTTTTACAGAACATCCTATTTAATCGGCCTCCACCACTGAGTGTAATTGTGGCTTAACCTTCCGCAAGCCCCTTGAGGTTAGTTTTTACTTCACATTTTTGCGAACGAGCGTCACCTCACACATGCTGCGGGCACCCCGAACTCGGTCCCTTACATCCTTAGGCCTTTCCACCTTGCTCACGCGTGTACCGCCTAGCCTGTCTCGCTTGACACTATCCTGTTACGAATGATTGCGTGCGCTCATGTCTCCACGCTTGTTTCCACCTACACCTTATTCTAATGTGCAGCTTTGACGTTCACGTATACTCACGCTAGCCATCTCCCATCACAGTTATTGCCTTGTTGTGAGTCCTCGTGTGTTTTCATAACGGTTATTCCTTCACGAGCATGGTGCGCTCACACCGGGGCTGGTCCCGGACCCCCTGGATAGCATAATGTTTTACGGTCTGTACTAGACGCTCCTTAATCTCCTTCCCTTTCCCTCATTTTCCACAGGCAATCTCTAATTATTCAGGCTTGTATTTTTAACTGTCCTGATGATGATCCTACTATTTCTTAAAGAGGATCGAAACGTCGTCGACCAATGTAAACAGTTTGCACATTAATCGAATCTGATAAAAAAAGTGTATTTACTGTTTCCTCAAGCTTGTTAGAAATTGTGTTCAATATTCCACAAGGTACCCTGTCTTGCCTGATATGTTCCTGTCCTAAGTGTACTTGCCATGTTTTTGGTAGGATGCAGGATTGTGTCCCACTGTATTGATGTGTTTATTTTTGGTTTTTGACATTTTTGAATTATTAAATTGAATGTCCGGCTGGACACTCGTAATATAGCACTGATTGGAGTCTATATTTATCCTGATGACCACACTGTTCTGTTTAAGGACCACTGTTCTAATACTAAACTGTTACCCAAGGTCCTTATCTACCTTTTGGGTTCCCTTGTGTTTGTGAAAATATCATACATGTTTGTATGCAGCTCGCATTCACAGGTGAAAAGTCAATAGCACATGGGAATGTACCTCATACATGTTCATATGCAGCTCCCATTCACAGGTGAAAGTCAATAGAACACAGAAATGTACCTCATACATGTTTGAATGTGATTTGCATTCACATGTGAACAGTCAATAGCATATAGGAATATACCTCATATATGTTCATATGCAGCTCGCGTTCACAGGTGAAAAATCAATAGCACACAGGAATGTACCTAGTGTATGTTCATATGCAGCTCACGTTTACAGGTGAAAAGTCAATAGCACACAGGAATGTACCTCGTACATGTTTATATGCAGCTCGCTTTCAAGGTGAAAAATAAATAGAACACAGGAATGTACCTCGTACATGTTAATATGCAGCTCACGTTCGCAGGTGAAAAGTCAATAGCACATAAGAATGTACCTCCTAAATGTTCATATGCAGCTTGCATTCACAGGTGAAAAATCAATAGCACACAGGAATGTACTTCGTACATGTTCATATGCAGCTCACGTTCACAGGTGAAAAGTCAATACACACAGGAATGTGCCTCGTACATGTTCATATGCGGCTCACGTTCACAGGTGAAAAGTCAATAGCACACAGGAATGTACCTAGTGTGTGTTCATTTGCAGCTCACGTTCACAGGTGAAAAGTCAATAGCACACAGGAATGTACCTAGTGTATGTTCATATGCAGCTCACATTCCCAGGTGAAAAGTCAATAGCACACAGGAATGTATCTCGTACATGTCTGAATGCATCTGACTTGCAGAGGTGAAAAGTCAATAGTATGCAGGAAGACATCTCATACATGTGTTCATACGCAGGTAGCGATCAGTGGTGAAAAGTCATCCTGACCCTGTTTTTCCTACAATGGAAGGCACAGGCAGGTAAGACACTGAATTCTACATAATATGTTGCAAGACAAAAAGATGTTGATCCAAGTGCAAAAAAATAGTTGTTGATCAATGGTTGCTCAAGTATTCCCAAGCTGGTGAAGGATGGGACGTTTTAGCTTTTCACTGATTTTGTGCATCCCTGTTTCTGAAAGTTTAATGTATAACTGAATATTGTGTGGCATCCTGAGGGGTGGAATTAAATGAAAATGCATAACAAATTCAAAAGTTTTTCCACACAGAGGACCCTAAAATGTGTCTTGCTTGGGCCTCAAAAATCCTGCCACTGCTTCAACCGCCTTGTATTCATGCCAGTGTCACTTCTTACTTTGCTCCTGCAGACCCTTTTTGTCCCCTGCCCATTTATGCTAAATAGCACAAGAAACAGGCAGGCCAGAAACTTAGAGGCAGAGCCGGGCCTGAGGCAAGCAGGAGTTTTTATTTGGCTCCAAGATCCAGAGTATAAAGCCAGAGACTTCTGAAAATGACATGTATACAAATGGCCCGTTAGTAAATTAGGATACTACAAACAGATGCAATTTATCACTCCAAGTAAGAAAATGTTTTCTCAATTGACCTATCTTTTTACATCAAATTTTGTGAAACGTCTTATAGAAAAATGTTGGACTTGCCGGTCTCTTCTTAACCAAAAACGCAGACATTTGGCTCAAGCCATCCTTTACTTGCCCATCTTCATACAATAGTTAGCCATGGCTAACAACATGTATCTAAGCTAAGGACTAGTGAAACAGAGTGGGTTGTCAGGGAATGGTAGTGGGGGGTAAAGGAAGCAGGGGGGGCGTAGGAAAAAAAAAGAAAATAAAACTTACCTGGTCGTCTCCAGCTGCTGCCTCTCCTCCAGCAGGGAGCACACAGCCTCCCAGAATCCCCTGACCAATCACAACGCTGCCTTACAGCAGCGTTGTGATTGGTCTGAGTGCAGTGGTTCGGTGCTCAGAGAGAGACTGGGAGGCTGGGCATGTTCTCCACAGGCTGTACAATACAGCCTGTGGAAAACATGCAAAGTGTGCATAACGGTTTGGCCGGCCCGAGACGGTTGGCCAAACCGTCATGTGCACCTAAGGTGCAGCCACCACTCCTCCTCTGGGCTCGACGTCAGGGGAGCCTGGCCCGCCCCGCCCTAACAACCTGGCTGCAGTGCAACTGCAGTACTTTGCAGTGCTTTAACCCAGTAGGGTGACACTCTTCCGCCTTACCGGAGGAGCCGCCCCTGTGGGTTGTATTAGATTACTCAGTTTACTATAGTGTGGAAACTGGGATCACAATACATGTTTCCTGCACCCAATTCATGATGATTTAGCCACCAAGACAGTGCCCACACCTCCTTACACCTGGTCTCTGGTCCCCGGATGTAGCAAACGAATGCTCAAAGCATAAACCACCCCGCATGCATATACCCAGTTTTACCCACAATTTAATCTCATCAGCTCCCATTCACCCTGTACCTCTTCTCTTACTCCCAACTACATTCTGACATGTGTCCTTCATTTTGCAGTAGGATGCTATTGCACTTTGTCATTACAGACACTGTTGACACTTCTAGGCTTGTGTGTGACATCCTAATGCATTATGGCTCTTGTAGTCTTGGCCCACTTCTATTGAAATAGTTAGACTGTAAGGCCTGATAGCAATGATTTGCAGATGAATAACGAAATGGTGTCCAGGATAACATGGAGAGTCAGATGGGTACAGCTCTAGCAACCACTCTCTGATCCGCCGCTTTCTTTCATATCATGCCCTTCCAGGACCTCCTAGTTTGTCTACAGGCCCCACACAATGCCTGTCAATGCAAAGTTGTCAAGTGGCCCCATGTCATGTGTGACACATTCAGCCAAATCGGGTTTTTTATCCAGCAGCGTTTGGTAAGTTGGTAGTCTTATATAATGTACAAAAACGACAAGTCCCAGAATGCAAAGTAATGTTGTCCATAAGCCTTGTCTGGCTGAAAAAGGAATGTAAATGGCCCGACTAACTGACACAGCACTCACTACACTGAAAGGGACTCCTGAAATGCATCCATCGGAATGCATGGTTGGTAGGGTGTGCATTGAAGTTTGTACGTATGCGGGTTAGGTACATGAGGTTTGTCCACATACCATGTCTGTCCCACTCCTCCTGTTTTGACTGATTTGCTATCTCCCTCTCAGGCATCTCAAACCCCACTGGTTGCCTTTCAAGAAAGTGGGTGGCATAGTTTGTTTGCTATGTAGAGCAGGCAGATGTGGTGAAATGTGGAGACAACACGGCAGGACAGCTAACTGTGAAAAGTTGAAAGAGCTGAATCACAGTAACTCAGTCACAACTTTTCAGATGGAATGGCCTGGCTAGAGGTATCACAATTTAACATGAGCTAGCCAACACAACAACTCTGAAGCCTGTGTAACACCTAAGAGTGCTGAGCAACACTTAAGAGTACTGTTTGTCGCAGAGAATTTACGCACTCCCACTTTTGGTCTCTGCTGAATTCTATAGAGAAACCCCTCACTAAAAAGGGTGCAAAGCGGGTGGCGTGAGGACTACCAAAGGAGTTGCACCTTTTATGCTGCTCGAAATTTCATCCACTTATTTCCCATTCTTTTCTTCTAAACACAGCATTGCTATTGGTTGATAAGAGTCAAAGTAAGAAATATAAAAATGTGTTCAACATTGTGACAATTTCCCTCCTGATTAGGAAGATATGGCAATTGTTCATAACAACTCCAAGAGTCTTTGTTGCTGTCTAAAAAGCACACAGCATGCAAATACTAATGTAGTTACCTTATAGTGCATTAATACTCAAAGTATGACCCGGGGGCCGCATGCGGCCCTCCTGACCTTTACATGCAATCCCCGGTCAACAGCTGCATTGGGCTGCTGTTTACTCGATTCAGCACTATCAATAAAATATGTTAAATAAACAGGCAAGCATTTATTTAAAGGTTAAGTGGTGTTATAGGAAGGAAGTAACTAGAGAGTCCTGCACAGCTTAAATTTACGAACACCTTCATTTTTAAAGATATCTTGTCGCAAAATTGTGACAATATGATAAAGTCTCTTCAAAATTCAAAAAGTGTATTTAATTAACATGCAGAACCTTTTTACCTTAGTACATCAGTTTATATAAGTGTTTATGAAAAGTATTACTTTAAAAGTGGCAGTTTTTAAACATGAATTTAGAACTGTTAATTCTTCTCCCCACTCTCAATTCCAATAGTGAATTAAAGAGGGAAGGCAGTTGTTATGTGCACTCTTTGGGTAGACTGGGCTGTTGTTATACATGAACAACTTTATAGTTTATTAAATCAAACACATGAGAAGGTTTTGAACAGGCCATATCCTGAAGTCATGTATTTCAGGTCCTCGTATATGTGATAATGAATTAAAAGAAGGGAAAGTGAAATAAAACAATTGCCTAGGATCACACAATTTTGTAACGTGGGTAAGCCAGGATTAATCACAGGTTTTCTGGTTTCACATTGTTCAATTCACCAACTAGATGTATATGCTTTGCTTACCCTACACCTACCTTACCACCAATCCCCCCCCCCCCACCCGCCACCCTGTTGGCATCAATGCGGCCCTTGGGCGGACATTTTGGCCCCTGGTAGAATGTTTACAAGTACCCATCATATAGTGCTTCACATAATCATTGTTATTATTCCCTGATAAGGTTATAAATTATCACGCTTTACATTTACCTTAATCACTTGTGTCAGTATCTCAATTCTTGCCAAATTACAGTATTTGGCTCAAGTAGCTGAAATGATTTGTCAGTGATCACAGGACTTAGAGCGACTGGAATCAATTGACATTGTTTCACTCAAGTGAACATCAGAACCAATGGCTAAACCAAGTCCGAACTGCCAGTATTTGAGCCATGTGGCACACATATCAGCACATTAAGCTGTCGCACCAGTTATGAAAACATATATAGCACACACAGCTTCAAAAGTTCTATACCAAGAAGCTTTTTATACCTGATCCCGACAAGCAACATGTGGAGGTTTCCAGTCGTAGGTAGGGCTGCAGGCTGCAACATTCCTGTTAGTAGAATATGCCACAGACAGCCAAGGCACTTAAAAAGAGCTTTTAAAAAAAGTCACCTAAAGTGATGCAAACCAGCACAAAGTGTTGATTTGAAATTTACTTTCCAGCGCAAAACGTTTTTGCACTGACAAGTTACCTAAAGTCACACAAAGTGTGCCATGGGTGGTACATGAGTGTTCTCACACTAACACCCATGTTTTTTTATGCAAAGACCTATTCGCTAACAGTGGGGTTTACAGTAAAAAATGTACTCCTTCAGAGTCAGGCCGGTGCTATGCAATCTTGTGGGTGCTGAATACCAGGGCCGCTGAATCTTGAATCCACCTCATGTCTCTTTCATTCACCACCAGACACTCCCCGCCTGTTTATCTCAGTCTTTCAGGTTGTTTTTCATCCCTGCTTTTTTCAGCATTTCATTTTTTCTCTTCCTCCTTCTTTTCCCCTTTGGTGTCTTTCTCTCTCTTGCCCTAGGCTAAAGTCTAATGAGGCAAAATAAGTGCTGGTTCCCAAAAATGAGCGCCAATTGCTCCCGGATGCAACCACCAGCTCAAATTAACAAGCATTGGCATAGCCAATAGGTCTTGCTTTTGGGACCTTAAGTGTTTATTTTGAAGTTTTTGTTATGTTGTATAGTATTGTGGCGTATGTGTTTTATGCTGAAAAGATTTATTTAATTATGTGGTGTGTAATTATGTGGTACTGAGTGTTGTTATGTGAAGTGTATTTTTATTGTGTAGTTATAAATTTGTGGTGTGTTATTACGTGGGAGAGTACCTGCACTTCCCAGGCCTGCTGCAATACATTTATTGGGAGAGTACCTGCACTCCCCAGGCCTGCTGCAATACATTTATTGGGAGAGTACCTGCACTCCCCAGGCCTGCTGCAATACATTTATTGGGAGAGTACCTGCACTCCCCAGGCCTTCTGCAATACATTTATTGGGAGAGTACCTGCACTTCCCAGGCCTGCTGCAATACATTTATTGGGAGAGTACCTGCACTTCCCAGCCTAATCACTGGAAAAAGGCTTCTGAATGGCTTTCCTGTAATTAGGAGTGCTTGTGCCAACTCGCGTGAAGGAAGGGAGCCATGTTGAGTATATATGTACGTATAGCAAACCCTTAGACACAGTGAAGGCCCTACCTGGATGTATATAGTGACACTGTTATCTTTCAGTGTATCCCACCGGATGGTGTCCAGGAACCCTCAAGCCATTCATGGCAATCCCAAATTTCGACCTCTGCGACACCTAAGGCATCCTAAACTTCTGCACACTAATAAAAACTGCCCTGTTTTAACATGTTATCCCTATTCTTTTAACATATGTTCTTTTGTCCGCATGTGCTAGCGCTTAGAAGAGATTTGGTGAGCAAAGTGTGCTATACCATTCTGCTCTGCTACTGGTGAGCCCTAAAGATGAATCGACCATAGATATGTTAGAGCATCATGGCTTTACAATGTCACTTCAAGGAGGCGAGACCTTGGTAGAGCCATTGCCTTGCATCTGGTAATTATTAATTTACAACGTTCCATACACCCACCAGTCCTTGAGAACGTGTTGCAGAACAGCATGCAACGCAATCTAGATATACTTACCGACACACCAACTGGCTCCAACAGGCCAAAATGTATACCCACTATTGAACACTAGAACTAGTGTGCCTGTACAAAATGGAGGGAAAATGTATAATACTCACAGGCAGCCTAGGAATTGAAGTAAGAAAAAGAGCTACCATCCGTTGCATTAGATACGCTGCCCACCTTGAAAAATCAATAGCACCTTATCCCTAGTTACTGACGTAAGAGGTTGTGCAATCCAGCATAGAATGATGATACAGATCCATCCATTTTTGTCGTCACTGAACTTCATGCCATAGACCAAGCTCTGATCTCCCTCCTCTCAAAATACGGTACATTATCTACATGACCCTACTTGAGAAAAACACCAACAATGTCAAAGGATTCAAAACACCAGAAGCTAGATGGATAAGGAGCAAAAGCTGGTTCAGAGCCACCGCTAGCATAAGTGGTCTTGCTGGCTACAGGTTCTAGAGAAAAATGCTCTGAAAACTAACCACATTAATGTCAAATAATCTAGTGTGAAGGGCTCATTTACTACTTTCTCAGACCTATGCCTTGTCCATTAAGTCCTTCATCCGCAATATCCTTAATAACTCTGTAAACTGGAAATCAATGCAGCTACCATCACTTCTCGCACCACTTATTTCACTTCCAATAATGTTTATTAATAAAGTATGAAAACCAGCTAAACGGCAAAGAAAAAGGCCCCAACATAAAACAGACAAAAATAAACACAGCAGATTATGTTACTAACCACTTTAAAATGTAGATAAAAATAAGGGTTTTAATTTTGAGACTACACAGAGACGAATACAAGTTAAAAGAATATGTCTAACTTAAGTGTTGAACAACAATGCATACCTGTTCGGTGAAGATCAAATTAAAATGCAAAATGTGCTACCAAATCAAACATGACCACATGAGAAGAGTAGCATGAGGAGAAGTTTACATAAAAAGACATTTCTTTTACTCTTCAGCTCCTGTGCTGCAAACATATTTTGCCTTGTGAGTAGGTACATCTCCTTTCTATAGCATCTAAGCATGAAAAGTGTTAAAACGTTAAACACCGACTCAGCTACACTCTTGTTTATGGCTACACTGTGAATCCCATGAGGTAATTCCTCAGTACTAAATAAAAAGTCTTAAAAGTCCTGATAATCAATGAAACTTAAGGAATACTTCTTTGTTCCCTGAATATGTGCCCACTGTGAAGTTGCTGTGAATCCTGCTGAGAAACATGCACTACACATACAAATGCTAAAAACGACATGAAGCAACAAGGCAGCCTAAGAGTGTTTCGGTCATATGACCACATTTAGAACGTTAAGGTACTCTAAGGTACTTTGCAGTGCTTACATTATTTTGTTGTTTCTTTCAGAAATAGCTTGAAGGCCCTATCTAGGATTTAGCCACTCGAAATTAATTTAACGTGTAAAATGAATTATGGGAACACTGTGGAACAAAGTGGACTTAAATTTAATGTCAACCACTTCCTTCGGAATAATGATCTTCCCCAGAGAGAAGGAAGTTTTACTTTACTTAACTAGGTCAACCTCAGGCGCTGCTAATGGGACTTCCTGTTTATTTGAAATGGCCCTTGTACAGGCTTGGGAGACATGTGCAAAAAGGAAATCTTCCAATTCTAGGATGGCCAGAGCAAGGAAATAACCTCCCTAACGCTTTAAACAAAAGAGACCAAGAAAAATAGTCTATGAGGAAGTGTCGGTAACCAACAGCAGCCAACAAGATTTATCACAGCACCTGACATAACACGTTTTTCACTTTACCTTGTGGGTTTATGTTATTGTCATTCTTGGAGCCCCCCATCCTACAAAGTGTCTCACAATCTGTAAGGTGTGTTTCTTCAGTAAGTACTAGGCAGGGCCACTGGAACTATGCAGCAACACAAGATTACATTATGTGTCATTCTTGACTACATTTTGCGGCAGTCTTGATTAAATTGTGTGGCAAACGACGCATTATGCATTGCAATGCAGAACATTCTGCAGCGGTATTTCACATTGTTTTCATTGCAACACATCATTAATTTCCGATTAAAGGTTTCACTTCCTCAGTGCATGTTAAACACCAGAATACAGCAATTACCAACTAAAAGGAGATCAGCTGTCCTGTGAATAGGGTCTGCCACCTGGTGGCACAAGTGACAATTGTTTTCTTTTTTTGCAACTTTTGATCTGTTCGATGTAAAAACAAAACGTTGTTTCGCTAAAAACTGGAAATTATGCAGTCCATGGGGAAATACTTGGTAAATGTGGTAAACCCATACTCATGCATACATTATCCTGGATACAGGATCGCATAATTCCAGGGGCCTGGTATTAGAGTTTGGGTGGAGCGCCTGGTCTGGCACCAACACTCTTGCGTGAAAGCTGATTGCAGGATCCTATAGGACAACGCATCGAGCATTGCCCTAGACAGGCGCTCATGATGATCATTCCCTCTGGGGGCAGCACCTTCCGTACCTGATGGAGAGATCACACTCTCTGATCGAATAAGTACATTAGCAGGACAGTGTGAAAACCACTTACATTTCGCCACACTCTCCTGTGACAATGTGGTCCATTTTATTACCTCAAGGAGAAATCTGGCGCTCTCAGCTCTCTAGGCGACTGACTAGAATTGCCTTGTTGTAGCACTGGTCCTATTATAAGTAGCCCCCTGCAGAAAAAGGGGGGTACTGCAACTGACAAGGTTGTGAGACAGTTCACTGATAGAGCCCCATTTCGACATTCAATAGGTGCATATTATTTTTAATACTTTCTTCATCTGCTTCTCTGAAATCCTCCGATACCTGAACTTGGGTGGATTCTGCGCACCTAACCAGCACATATTCACTCTGGGACGTCATGGCTCATGTTGTTCCTTCTAGGGGACCGCAGTTACCTGCATTGGCCCAGACTTTCTCTGTCACTTTCGGCAGCGGGGCTCCTAGCAGACTTCCCAGTATCATATCTGCACGGAATTTCTACTCAAAGTGCCCTAGGTTCCAGTAGAAACGAGCCGTGAAACGCTTAATTTTATCTGACCCCTGTACTTCTTGGAGACATACGCTGGAAGGCGAGGGCCGTGACTGACCGCAAAATGTCAAATGCGGAGGGTACTGACTATCTGGTAAACACTGCATTACACGGAACAGCCCGCTCGTCTTGCAAAAGACTTGATGATCCTAGGCAGGCACTATCTTCTGAGTGGTTTCCTCCATCACACTATCGATTACCGATCCTACTATTTTAAAGAGACAACAGAGATGGCTTCTTCCCCGGGGATCTTTCATTACACGCTTGGTATAGGCTGTCTGACAACTGGCGGAGTTTCCTTTGAGGCTGGATGACCTATCGTGATATAGACTTTGAAAAAAAAATTGCCAATGTACTTGAACATGTGTTTTGTATTAATAACTATCTGGATCATTTTTTGTTTAGCAAAATGAGTATTTGGGGTGTTCCCTTCTGAACCCAGAATCAACACGATGCAAATGCTCACTTACATGATGCAAGGTGTAACTGATTTAAACATTTTTGTCAGGGGTGGTTTTGGTTCACAGACCGGTCTGGCCGGCACTCTTCACTCACCTCGCAGAAGTGCATCTTTGACTCCGAGGATAAAACACCACATATTTCAAACTACCACAACAAGTCTTCTCTCCCATGAATCTACACGATGAAAACGTTCTGCGGTAAATCTCCTACCTCCTTTACGGCATCAGAGTAATCAAGCGCCTCGTACTTTTATTTTACCTAGCGCGCAGGCCTTCACTTGGGCGTCAAGCTCTGCAAAAACGAAAGACAATAATGCGTAGCTTGCAAATATATAAAATGGCCACAAGATGGCAATGAAGCGTTAAAAACGACCGTTCTTTCAGATTATGTCGAGGTCAACAGTATTAATTTAAACAAGCACGCGAGTGGTGCGCGCCGCGCGTGGTTCGAGCGTTTCCCTTGAGTGCGCGAGCAGGGGCACCATCTGTTTCCAAGTTAATTAGAAACAGATGTGCCAAAGCTCGTGCCCGCAAGTGAATCGCCAAACGTGCACGCATTGCCATTGAAAGCAATGCAATGCGTGCACGTTTTTCGCCTAAAAAGCGAACCGATTCCAAGAGGTCTCTTCATATGCAACGCATGCGCGCTGCGTAGGCGAGACCTAAAAACTGCGCACACACCCTTGCACTATGGTGGAGGGGTGTGTGATTGGTGCTATGCATCCTAAAAGTGCACCCATGCTTGGGAAGAGAGCAACAGCACCATATCTTACATCTCGCTCTCTCCCTCTCATGCAATATAGTGCAGCAACTTTGGTTGCATGAATTATTAGTAAATCTGCCCTTTTGTCTCTCTGCCACCAAATGCACTTTACAGCTCTCAGCCATTGGTGCACACCCGTGCCATCCCTGTCACCTCTCTGTGGCGAGTAACAACCCCTTGGGGCAGATTTATTATATTACAGTGCAAAGCAGTGCAGAAACCAAAGTTACTGCACTGTGTTGAACTAGGGGGGGGAAGCACTGCAGAGCCATATTTACTAAAAATGCTGCTGTTCTCTTCCCCTGTGCTGGCATGCAAAGTGGCTGCCTAGAGCCACACACATAACTTTCCACCATGGTGCAAAGCTGTGTGCATGATGTTTAGCATAGGTTTTGTATAGGAAGGATACAAAATTGTATGTTTAGACCCGTTTTTAAACATTCCACGCATTGGATGTGTGCTGTACAGTACAGCACACATGCAATGTGTAAAATATAAGAACAAACAGAATTTTCTTTCCTGTTTTGTTTATGCAAAGTCAGGTCTGACGATCTTGTAGAACTTGTTTTGCATCAAAAACCATAAGTGGTTGCGTTGGAACTCCCCTGTACCACCAATGGAACTCCCCTTTGACTCAATGTAGTGCAATCAGGAAACAAGAGGCCCTATCTACTAAAAAAAATAGATGTGGATCGCAATAATTAGTTTGAACTTAAAACAATTATTAATCAAAATGACAAATACATTTTCATTGACAACTATAATAGTGGGTTGTGAAGCAAGTGTGAAATGATGGTGTGCTCAACAAGCAGAAGTGATACTCGTGACTTGGATGTGTATTATTATTGTCACAATCTCAGCGATAGCAGTACAGCCCAATCAATTTCCATTATTCTGATATACAAATCGGGGTCTGTATTCGATGACGTTTCGATGCTTTACAAATATTAGGATCATGGGGCCGGGTGGGGGGGGATTTCAACAGACGACCACAAGGGAAAATAAATAAATAATTTCCCCTGCACATCTAACCTGGGCTTCTATTGGAATTCTATAACGCATATTATCAAGTCCATTATCGCCGTTTTAGCGGCAGTTTATGCCGCTAAACCCTACGTTGTTTAAACAGGCTCACAGAATTGAGGGGCATATTATCAAGAAACGGCGTTAAAATTATCGCCGCTTTAGCAGCAGAAAACTGCCGCTAAAGCGGCGATAATAGGCTTGATAATATGCCCTTGAGAATTCCAATGGAAGCCCATGTTCTGGTGTCAACATGGGCTTCTATTGGAATTCTCAAGGGCATATTATCAAGCCCATTATCGCCGCTTTAGCTGCAGTTTTCTGCCGCTAAAGCGGCGATAATTTTAACGTCGTTCTTGATAATATGCCCCTTAGTTGGTTAATGATGGCTTCACCAGACAGATGTAGTCGTTAGCGCCAAGAGAGCAATGGTGTACGTGCAATTTACAAGACTACCATATAATAACATAACATAGCATTGTGTTCACATTGTCCAGTCACATCTGATCTTGTGTATAGTTCTGAACAAGCTCCTTTTCTTAAGTGATACGATTAGTTTAAAAGGGAACACCGAGTGCAACACCGTGTGAATTATGTTGCATTTTACCATTGCCTAAACAGTGATCTTGCAGAAGGTACACAAGATGGAGTCCATGTCTCTGTTACCTGGTATGCTATGCACCTGCTGCACATTGTTGTTTTATCTATTGCTTTTCTAAAAAAAAAAGTGGAGGTACCATCTTAATTCATCTAAATATCCCCCCCCAGACCCTTTAAACCAGGTCTATCCTTAGAGGGTGCAAGCAGAAGATTTCTGTTAAGCCACCATAATACTTCTCACCTGTTTGTTCCCTCACACCAAATATTGCAAGGCTACACTTTATTGCACTGAGGTGTAAATGTGTAGAAATACACAGGGCAGTGGTGGGGAAGAGAGCCCACTGCATGCCCCGGAGTAGTTGCTCGTTCCAAACAGCGGGTATTACTAGACTCAACCATAGTGTCTACACTAGCGTGTTCAATAGTTGCATCTTCCATCTAGTCCAGGATTGATAGGTCTGCACAGTTGTAAGATTTTTTATTTTCATATTGGTTTATAAAAACCTTAAAAAACGTCCAGGCATTAATCAATGACAGCAATAAATAAGTCGAAAAAATAGATCTAATACTTAACTTTAGTGTAAAATTCTAACCAAATAATTCCATTCTATAAAAAGTTGCATCACAGAATCACATATTTTTAAAGTAATTCTATTCAACAGTAAATGGAGCAAAATAACTTCAACAGATGTTTGTTCCGAATTGTCAATAAATCAATTCATGTACAAGACTCGCAACATTCAGTATAAGATAACCATTATAAAACCCAGCTATTAAATTCATAGATCCCTCCAGTGTGAAGCTTTGATCGAAAAGTGCTCAAATGGTTTTAATGTAAAGTGACAGTGCAAGGGGAGATAAACGCCCTACGTGTCCACCACCCTTTTAGCGCTACGAAGGGGCCAAAGGGGAAATGTCAAGGCACTATGGTGCACAACTATGTAGAGAGGAATTAAACTGGACCCATTTTTCATTCTTTGCAAATTCACCTATATTTGTTTTTAGGAAATATAGGGAATGTATCTTCCATATGAGTTGTGGTGCCAGGACTTGCATTCTCTTTGTGAGAAGCAGAAGTTATATCACCAGGCCACCTAGGGAGGAAGTATTTAAGATGTTGTTGCAATAACTGTACTTTAATATCTATTTACTCTAATGCGTGAATACACTCCAGTGCAAATGGCATTTTCAAAGGGACTCCGGTGTTAAGTACACCCAACTTACGCAGGAGCACCGATAAATGGAGAATAACATGTGCAAACTGCATTTTGAGTTCCTTTTTTGGCAGTCATTAACCAGTGAGGTAAAAGTGCAGCCCGGCTCAATTACACGTGGTGTGATAAACTCCACACCCTCTCGATTTCCTCCCTTTATATTATTTAACAGAGAAAAAGCCCGGTAAATATCAGGTATGCGGCTTCTGGAGTGGAAAGTACCAAAATCTGCTTATTATCCCCCATTTTTACGGGCAACCTCATTGGTGCTAAGTATCCTACCGGGTGAATTCTAACGCACGGGCACAGAATTTCACAGGTGTGATATATACCACCAATGTTTCGGGCGCTCCTCATTGAACCTATGGATTCTAGTAGGTCAAACCTGCTAACATTTCCGAGAGAAAAAGATCAGAAAAAAGCCAAACATGTGGAAACTCAGAAATTGATGCACTTACCACACACAGTAAATACCCCCCATTCCAGGATAATGGTAGTGGCCGGGTGTGGTCCATACCCCGCCCTACCCAGCACAACTTGAAACTAGGGCCTAAGAGATATATTTAAAGGTAGTGGGAGAAGGCAGGAGCATCTGCTACAGTGGACCTTGGTGCTCAGACGTTTTTTCTTTTTGATCAGTTTCTTAAATATAGTAACTTCTTAATCAAAATGAAAGTCTGCACTCTTAGCAGCTGTTCTCTCTTTGGATCTCTCCTCTTCTGAATGCCCAGTTATGGGAATAAAACCTTTCAACACATTCCAGTCCTGATGGGCTCCATTTTCTCTCCTGCAAAATGTTGAACACGAGAAAGATTCATGTTAGTCAGCAATGCACTTAAAGGAACACCATTTTTTTCTCTATTTTTTTTACCTTTATTATATTTACGTTTAAGTATTTAAGTTAAAGTATTCAACTTTATTAGAGCATTGGTATATTTGGAGTTCAATTTAAGCAGAAATGACAAATGTGGGCGCAGATACACTGGCGGAGCTTTAGTCAGCTGTATCCTTGTCCTACCTCGCCGCCAGGACCTGGAGCACCCTGGCTCTCCATGCCACTGGAATCAAGCTATCCTGGCTGAAGAGGGGTGAAACCCCGAAACCGGTCCTAAGATGCTTGTTTCCAGTTCAGGGAGGATCTGGCCTGGCAGTTCGGGCTGGACTGTTCCCTTTGGGCACAGGGTCAAGACTGATTTGCATATGGCTGGGTTCAAACTGGAATGGCATGGTGAGCAAAAAACGATGGATTTAGGCAGATCTCTGTACTGGGGTGAATGTATGACATTGTTCTGCATTCTGTCCATCAACTGTTGTTTCTGCATTTGTCACCCAGAGTGGGACGGGTATGCCCAGACGTGGGTCCCGTGCTCTCCATGCCACTGGAATCAAGCTATCCTGGCTGAAGAGGGGTGAAACCCCGAAACCGGTCCTAGGATGCTTGTTTCCAGTCCAGGGAGGACCTGGCCTGGCAGTTCGGGCTGGACTGTTCCCATGAGGCACAGGGTCAAGACTGATTTGCATATGGCTGGGTTCAAACTGGAATGGCATGGTGAGCAAAAAACAATGGATTTAGGCCCAGATCACTGTACTGGGGTGAATGTATGACATTGTTCTGCATACTGTCAATCAACTGTTGTTTCTGCATTTGTCACCCAGAGTGGGACGGGTATGCCCAGACGTGGGTCCCGTGCTCTCCATGCCACTGGAATCAAGCTATCCTGGCTGAAGAGGGGTGAAACCCCGAAACCGGTCCTAGGATGCTTGTTTCCAGTCCAGGGAGGACCTGGCTTGGCAGTTCGGGCTGGACTGTTCCCATGAGGCACAGGGTCAAGACTGATTTGCATATGGCTGGGTTCAAACTGGAATGGCATGGTGAGCAAAAAACGATGGATTTAGGCCCAGATCACTGTACTGGGGTGAATGTATGACATTGTTCTGCATTCTGTCCATCAACTGTTGTTTCTGCATTTGTCACCCAGAGTGGGACGGGTATGCCCAGACGTGGGTCCCGTGCTCTCCATGCCACTGGAATCAAGCTATCCTGGCTGAAGAGGGGTGAAACCCCGAAACCGGTCCTAAGATGCTTGTTTCCAGTCCAGGGAGGACCTGGCTTGGCAGTTCGGGCTGGACTGTTCCCATGAGGCACAGGGTCAAGACTGATTTGCATATGGCTGGGTTCAAACTGGAATGGCATGGTGAGCAAAAAACGATGGATTTAGGCCCAGATCACTGTACTGGGGTGAATGTATGACATTGTTCTGCATTCTGTCCATCAACTGTTGTTTCTGCATTTGTCACCCAGAGTGGGACGGGTATGCCCAGACGTGGGTCCCGTGCTCTCCATGCCACTGGAATCAAGCTATCCTGGCTGAAAAGGGGTGAAACCCCGAAACCGGTCCTAGGATGCTTGTTTCCAGTCCAGGGAGGACATGGCTTGGCAGTTCGGGCTGGACTGTTCCCATGAGGCACAGGGTCAAGATTGATTTGCATATGGCTGGGTTCAAACTGGAATGGCATGGTGAGCAAAAAACAATGGATTTAGGCCCAGATCACTGTACTGGGGTGAATGTATGACATTGTTCTGCATACTGTCCATCAACTGTTGTTTCTGCATTTGTCACCCAGAGTGGGACGGGTATGCCCAGACGTGGGTCCCGTGCTCTCCATGCCACTGGAATCAAGCTATCCTGGCTGAAGAGGGTGAAACCCCGAAACCGGTCCTAGGATGCTTGTTTCCAGTCCAGGGAGGACCTGGCTTGGCAGTTCGGGCTGGACTGTTCCCATGAGGCACAGGGTCAAGACTGATTTGCATATGGCTGGGTTCAAACTGGAATGGCATGGTGAGCAAAAAACGATGGATTTAGGCCCAGATCACTGTACTGGGGTGAATGTATGACATTGTTCTGCATTCTGTCCATCAACTGTTGTTTCTGCATTTGTCTCCACCTCAGGCAATCCCCGCCGTCTCAAGACCTGGCTCTTCGACTGAACCTCAGCGCCCAGCAGGCCCTCTTTCCCCTCTCAGTGCCTTGAGACCCTCACGGGTGAGTAGCCGCGCTATACAAACCCCTGATTGGTTGATTGAGCTTTAGTCAGCTGTACCCAATTTAAGGTCCGACTAAGGTGATACCTTGAACATCCAATTCTTTGGTATGTAACAGACAATATAGACTTGTTTGTAGGTCTGGCTGAAGAGCGCACCAGCTTCCTCTGCTATGATAATCCATCTATAACCAAAGGGGCAATATGCATGTGACATACACCAATTCTGAATTTGATATTGGTGTTCATTCTTCACTTGTACACTTGTGAAAGCTGCTATTTGTCCCCAACGCTCAATACCTCCATGTCTATAACATGATGGGAGTACACCGTCATAGCACTGCTGATTTAATGATGTACTTCCAAAGGCACCAGGGCATATGCAAGGAGGAGGCACTGCTCTCAATTTCTCCTCCATTTAATTTCTAGCAACCCCTCAAAAGAAGACAGGGGAGAGATACACTCAAAACAAGTCACGGGGCAGGTTTGTTTTGTTCCAAGATGGACAAGTTGTTGACAGATTGATATCTGCATCTTCTTCTACAGTACAGGCTTTTCCACAGCAATGGTTACTTTTTTGCTGCCATGCGGACAAATGAGAGCTTGGATTTGGGAATGGGAGGGCACCTCAGTTATACACACTATTATGCTGTAGTAGACCCACTGCAGGTTGCACGCAGTGCTTAATTTGAGCCAGTGGTTTCCGGTGCTCGGCACCGGCACTTAATTGTCAACACCGGTGCTTGTGACAGTCTGCCACAAGGTGGTGCTGTCAGCTATAATTTAGAGATGACCACAACAACAGTTACTATTAATTCAGTGTACATTAAAAATGACTATTACTTGCCGCTCAAGCCAGTCTTATGGCTTTGGCCGCCTGAAATAATTCGAATTGCCACACTTGTAGGAGTGTGATGGTTAGTAGTTGTGTTGTTACTATCCTTGACAACATAGCACGGGCAATGTGTGGTGCAAGCTGCAGTGGCCTTCTGATGAGAGCCATGGCACTTATTTTTTTTTTTTAACCAACTAAGCACTGGTTGCACATACATCAGAGGGAGTAGGGATAGGGGTATCATCAGGTAGTGGGTTTTGACACACTTAAACCGCCCCAAAGCTTTCATGATTTTTCGCTGCCTGTTTTTTAAATCTCTGCTATGAGTGAATCTTGTTAACTGAATTTGACCCACTGTAAGCGTCTGCTAAAATTGTCCTGGGTGATAACTGCCAGTGTCTACCTTTTAAGATAAGGCCTTCTGCTGTGCAGCTGACGTAAGAGGCTCTGCCCAGGTTAAGTGGGAACATGTGTGACGTGTGAAGGCCGAGATCAGACGCCTACTGTCTTACCTAGCCTGCACAGGTAGCCTTTTGTAGATGGGATCCTGAAGAAATTGGTATGGACTGTGAGGCCTCGTTGTACATGTTGAATGTCGGCCTACCGGAAAATTGTAGACAGAATATCGAGGGGCAAAATAACTCCACAACCACGTACCTTGAAGATACATATATATCTATTATCAAGGTACATGTAGAGTTAGTTATAACTTAACTTGGTAGCCAAAAAAGGTCCCCTTTCCTTTTGACTAGATTTTAAGTTTGTTGTGCTTCGCTGTATTTTCACTTGACAACTGTGTCAAATATTAATTTTCATTCGCTGAACATAGAGAAATGACTGATGTGACTTTCCCTAAGTTTAAAAAGGTCCTGCGGCAAATAAAATATTCATGTAGCCATATTTGTGCCCCTTCATGTACTGTTTGCATTTTATGATATTTACCTGGCTCAGCCCTTAATGAGATTGGGGTTTTGAACTACCCTACTGGGCTAAGTTAATTACTCTGCTAGTCAGCTGGCAGTTCAAAATCATCCCTGAAAAACTTGCCCATTTGGACAGCATTAACCATCTCTGTGTAGAGGAAGAGATCAGGTGATAAAACTGCATATGTTAAACTAACAAGCCTGAGCCTTTCCAAAACGAGATCACAAGAACGGTTATGGTATTGATTGCTGCACTCCATATAGTTTCCTACTAAAGGTGCTCCTCTCCCAGGACTAACCATCCCAGAGAATGCCCTAAAATTACATATAAAACAAAAATAAGGGAGAAGCACTCTTGGTGGTAGTCAAAAAAGCAATACATTAAGAACAGAGTATTTAAATGATCTTAATAACGAATAATTCAGAGTTACCCATCATCTCATTTAGTTTCATATAGATGTCGATAAATAGGTATAGTTAAAATGTTCATTTTTTATTTCTTGTTTGAAAATAACAAGGATGTAGACACAGCCAACGTGTTTCACCCCATTACAACGGACTTCTTCAGGGCATATATTGCAATCAATAAGTCATTAGTAGTCAGTTGAGAATGTTTTACTGTAATTCCAGCATCCGCATAGTCGAACACAAATTCCTGAACACCGTATTTTTCAAAGGTATCGAAAGTATTGGAAGTCCTGAAAACAAGAGTCCCAATGTTCAGCCCAGTCCTACCTTACATCACCATTAGTGTATTCCGCAAACACGGTGATGTAAGGTCGGACTGGACCAAACATTGGGACTCTGTTTTTAAGACTTCAAATACTTTTAATACCTGTGAAAAATACAGTCTTATGCCCTGAGGAAGTCCCATTGTTATAGGACGTAACACATTGATTGTGCCCATATCCTTGTTATTTTCAAGCAAGAAATAAAGAATGAACATTTCAACCATACCTGTTTCTCGACATCTATATGAAACTAAATGAGATGATTTGTAACTCTGAACTAGAACTGATTGAGAGGTATTAATGCTCTGTTCTTGTTTACAGTTCTTTTTTTTCTACCAATAAGCCTGAGCACTCCCTTCTCAGAAAGACAAAGGTGGAACAAGAAGAACTCTGGCACCAGTCACACGAGAGGTTCCCACTAAAATCTCAGAGGAAGGGACCAGTTTTCCAGTGTCAGGTAGAGGCAGAGCTAAAGCACAAAGAAAGCTCTTGCAGAGCACAACTTAGTTCTGCCAGTTTGAACTTGACAAAAATGCTGTGCAGGGTGTGTTTTGAACTGTCTGTCAAAGTTGGAGGGATGATGCGGCATCTTTGAACTGAGCAGAGATGCCCACCTTGTAGAACTCTTTGCCTCCACTTTCAAACCCCTTCATAAGGGCCAGGCTTTGAGAGAAGAGGAAACAACAGCGGAAGGATGGACCTCATGTGAATGAATCCCTGCCTTGAGACGACTCTAGGTTTGTACTTTCTGGGACTCTGTGGACTCTGTCTGGTGGCACTGGCTTCCTCACTTACTCTGTGGAACAGCAGAGGATGGACTCGCTGAGGACCCCGAAGCAGTAAATTCCCTTTGACTTCTATGGACCAGTTCTGTCTGGAGCTGCTCTACGAAGGGTGCGTCAAACTCCTGCACATGGCCATGAGGCAGGAGAACCTGGGAAGTGCCGGCAGGTGGTGTAATCTGTTTTAAGGGCTGTGGTGTTCTGAAGTTGAGAGACCTCGGGCCAGTCTACGAGAAGCTGGGAACAGAAAGAAGCCCTAGTCCCTGCCGCTCTGCCCCAAAGGAGAAGAGTAGTTTAAAATAGGCGCCACGGGGCAACAGGGTCCAGTTGCCATGAACCAGCCTGTTGGAAAATTCTACTGAAATATTTAACGTAAATAGGCCTTAAGATCATACTCCTGGAGCTCACCACCAGGAAGGAGCACCACAATCAACTTCCTTCAAAATTGGCCTGTTTGGCTTAATTATTGATGGTTTTGTAGGTAGCTCCAGCACTACAGTGGTATTCTGGCAGCCGGGAATACCGCCATGCACCATGGACCCTGCCATCACCCCTGAGTGGGGCCAATGCCCTGAGGGAACGGCCAATGGAGTGTATACTGTTGCACAGACAGTAATTACATCCCCGGGGATGGCCAGTGCCCTGGAGGGAACCCGAGATCTCAATGTCTGTCATAGGCAAACAATGGCTGTACCAGGCATCAGGTGTTTCCTCGGGAGGCCGGAAGAGTGTGGGGCCGCTTGTGTTACTGGGGGCCGTTTTTGTAGCAGTGCAGCAGTTTTAAAAGCACTACAGAGTTCCTCGTATATCAACAGTTTTCAGGCAACAATAAAAGTGCCAAGATAACGCTGGTGAGTAATGTACCTGCTGGAGAGAGATCAGAGTTTTGTCTAGTGGCAGTTTTGACTCATCTAAGGTAGCGCAGAGGGTTAATATGCCTGCTGCAAAAAGCGTATACTATGCAGATCACAGAACAGTATTTTTTTGTACATAGTTCAGTGGGTTACTACCTTTGTCACAGAGATCCTTTTGCTTCTGTGCAGTTCATAAATTGCAATCCTAATCTAGGTTAGAAAGTTGTGTTTTTTCCCAGTCTTTTATTTTCCAAATTTTGCTAAAAAGGGATTGTTTGGGTAGAAATAAATTCTTATTAGTAAAGTCAACCCTAACCACTGTGTTACATTCTGCATACTGAGTTTGTGCTTCCCCAAACCAAGCACTCTTAAACAATACTTACTACAATGAATGACATGTGAATCTTATACCTTGTAGCCCCCTTTGACTTATGTAACATTTTCTGTACACTGATTTACACTCATATGATTCATTGTCTCTGTATGTGTGTGGGATGTAGACTGCTCTGACACCCTTCACTGGTATGAGAGGGGCTATAAAACAAATAAAAAACATGTGAGAGAGGGGCTATGGAGAGATGAGAGGCACTGTTGGAGGGTGATAGTGAGGGAATCATTGAAGAGCCCCAATAAAGACTGCCTTATTCTGGCGCACTGTAAGGTCATCATTTACCATGCTTTAACAACGAATACAATTGAATATATAATTAAAAATATGTTGTAGAATGCACCATCTTTGCCATTTTTTCCCAAATATCCTTGGGGGAGAAGCCCCCTAACCCCCTTGTAGTGGTCAGGCTCGCTCGCTATTCACCATAAGGGGGCTGGTCTGACATAATTTGCCATGGCTGCTTTGGGTTCCCAATCCAGCCCTGTGGGCAAACTGGAAATTGAGCGCCGGCAAGCCCAGTATCCAACCAGCACCTTCCTGTCGGCCCACAGGGCCTGCATATGGTGGTCGGTGAGGTGGGAGGGCTCCCTGATGTACATGCAAGGAGAGAATCATGATAGCAGAGAAGAGAGATGGGAGCAGAGAACAGAAGCCGGCTCCCCCACATAAAAGAAAGGAAGTGCTGGAGAGGCAGGCTTGGGCTACAGCATGGCCCTGCTACCCAGTATGCTTATAATGAAATCAGAAAGGAAAAAAGACCCAAGAGCCATAGCCTGAGGGCAGAAGGAATGCAGCATAAGGCCATGGGGGTTTCATAACACATTCCATACAATGGTGGCCCAAGAGGCAATCACCTGTTTGTCAGGCCCAGGTGATCTCACTCTACTTTTCATATTCTGCCACTTTATGCCTTCCAGATTTTGGGGCAAGGCTTGTGGGTGCATGGGCCTTTGTTGCTGCGTCTTCTGAGGGTGCTAGGCAACCCGGTTCAAGTAGAAATAGGGCTCTAAAACTGGAATGCTCACTGGTTTACTGTGGTAGAATGTTATATGCAAAAATGAAAGTCAAAATCACTGCACATTCTTGACACCAATGAAAGTTACAATCAGTGTATATTTATGGCTCCATCTGAAAAGTTTATAATAATGGTGAAAACACATTATGGGTGAAAAGCTTAGGTTTTGCATTTGATTAGTGTGGTGATACCCCAATAGGCCGACTTTTTAATAATGCACCTCTCAAGTTGAGTTAGATACACAGGATAGCTAGCTTGCTGGTCCGTTGATCATTAGAGGCGCCTTCATCACACAGGGGTCCAGGGTACCTTTAGGGAGTTACCTGATCTTGATGAACTTTCTTTGTTGTATACCCCTTAATGGTCGGAATGCCCTTTAGAAGGTGTCTGCATATGTATTTCCACTTGGCACTTTGTAAATCAATCAATCAGTCATTTCTAAAGCGCAGCACTGTCACCCCTAAAGGTATCTGGGCGCTGAGGGTGCGAATCTCCATCAAAATGCCAGGTCTCGAGTTTCTTCTTGAAGTCCGCTGGGGGGTGCTGTCCGGAGGTGGAGGGGCAGGTAGTTCTAGGTCTTGGCAGCGACTTAGGAGAAGGAGCGGCCACCGCTGAGGTTGTTTCGGAAGCAGGTTCCTTGCGGGCTGATGGAAGTTTAGTCGGTGGTTGATGTAGGATGGTCCTTGGTCGTGAAGAGCTTTGTAGGGGTGTGTGATAATCTTGAACTGGCATCTCTTCTGGAAGGGGAGGCAGTAGAGGTTTCTGAGGTGTGGAGTGGTGTGGGTCCATTTGGGGAGGTCCAGGTTGAGTCTGGCTGCGGTGTTCTTTATGGTCTGGAGTCAATCAATCAATCAAACAAACTTTATTCGGTTTTCACATATGAAACCATAAAAGTATTCTAAAATGCCGTACATGATAAAAAGGATAAAATATTTATACAGACGTCACATTGAAGACAGTACTACCCTAGAAATTCTTATACAATGCATACAATCTGTTATAAAATGCATATATCCTTAATCATAAAAGATAAAAAGACAGTCGAAAAGATGATTCTAGAAGCCTCCTCTAGACTATATATATTGCCAGAGTGGCTAAAATAGTAGAAATATGCCCTTATAGCTACAAACATTTAATCAAGGCAAGCTCTGAGCTTTACTGCAGATTTTAAGAAGTTAAGAACAAATAAAATGGAATCTTCATGCAATAATTGTAAATGAATAAAAGCTGGGCGCACCTGCTTAAATTTCAACCTCCTTAGGTCCGGAATAATAAAAGTTTTTCGTGGAGCTACATAATAATTACAGAACATTAAAAAATGAAGCATATCCTGTGGAGACTCACTGTCGCAGCCACAGGATTCTAAAATCTGGCCTCTACTACTCCCCCTTGGTGAGGCTAACAGGAGGTGAAACAAGTCCAATCGGAACCTAGTCAATAGAAAACGTTCATAAGTGCTAAAAGCTCCCAAAAGATATGGCTCGATCATCTGTGTTGTTTTCAGAATTAAAAATTTACGGACACTGTGTTTCCTCAGTTCCAGCTCTTCCCTCTCCATTTTCCTTAGGGTGCAAAAGGACTCCCTGACCCACCCCAGATCGCTCTTAATCACAGATTCTGGGTTTGTGAAGAGTTCCACTCTTCCCAAACTTTCAAAACTACTTTTGATGTATCTGAGCCAGGGAATATAATGGGCATAATCAAGGGACATACACTCCTTCAGGATTAAACGACTCAAAGTTGTACTCTCATTCAGCCAAATCTTTAGCCAAAATGTTAAAGGGTGTAAAGTCAGTAAATCACAAAGATAGGGCACCCCCAGTTCTTCGTGAACCACCATATTCGACATTCCTCGAGGCACACCTAGTAAACGCTCCAGGAATGAGTTCTCAGCTACTTGTAACTCATTTGTGGAAACATAACCCCATATTTCGCTACCGTAAGCGGCTTTAGCGACACTCTTGGCCTGGTATATCTTTAAAAGTGTAGCAATCGGTCTCCTGCCTAATTTGGAAGCAAAGTTTAAAACAGCCGTATTGGCACACACTAGGTCTCCCCTTTTCCTCTGTTTTAATGGGCCGCAGTTCATTTGATCATCCATTAGGACCCCCAAGTACGAAAAAACGTCAGTTCGAGGAACTTGAGCAGATCCAACCATAAATTGAAAAGGCTTTTTCGGGCGAAGTCCTACCTGCATCACATATGATTTAGAATCTTTTATTGACAAGTCTAAATTTGCCATAAAGGAGGAGAAGGAGTCGAGTAATGTTTGTAACCCCCTTGCGGTCCTAGATAAAAGTACTGCGTCGTCTGCATATAATAAAACAGGCAGACCACGTCTGCCTACCTGCGGATAATCTACCATTGTCTTCATTAAAACTTTATCTAAATCATTAATTACAAATTAAACAAAAAGGGGGCTAAAATACACCCTTGGCGTACTCCTCTCCTTATTGCAACCTTACGGGAAACCCTTAGATCTTGGGAGAATCTGACCTGCGCCTTGGTTGATTGGTGGAGGTCTTCCAAAAAGCGGACAATGTTGCCATCCACCCCCATAGCCACCATGGCCTGCCAAAGTTTAGCCCTATTCACGCGATCAAACGCGGATGACAGGTCCATGAAAGCTAGGTAAATGGTTCCCGGGCGGGCCACTGTATATTTGTTCAGGATCATAGATAGATTAAGGCACTGGGCCACAGTGGACCGCCCAGGGCGAAACCCATATTGAATGTCCGATAGGATAGCATGTTTCTCTGCCCAGCTAGACAGCCTTTCCAGGAGTACTCGATCTACCACCTTTACTACCGAATCCAGCAGTGAGATTGGTCTATAGCAGTGGGTGCTATCTAGGTTGCCCTTTTTGAAGATAGGAACTATCGTGGAAATAGCCCATGATTCAGGGCAACCTGTCCCTACTGCAGCATTCATAACTGCAGTAAGGACTGGTGCCCAAAAGGTTGGGTCTGATTTGTAAAGATCTGGTGGAATACCATCAGGACCCGGGGCTTTGTTGCTCGACAGCCCAATAATGCCATCTTTAACCTCATCTATGTTGAAAACCAATTTGGTGGTATCTACCTCACGACCTGAGAGGCAGTTTAAGTCAGGGGGACACTGGAACATAGCTTCAAAATGAAGCACCCACTCTTCTTCAGTAATGTGGGCACCCACCGCACTTCTTTCCTCATTATTCAATAAAGGGCTATTAATTATGCTCCAGAACCTGGAACTGTCCCTCAACGTACAAGCCTCAAGTAACTCCCTCCAAGCTTCCTCCTTTAACATGGACTTCCGTCTTGCCATTTCCCACTTATACTCCCTTCGGCAGATTCTGACTAAAGTCAAACCTCTTGGGCTCTTGTTCAGAGCTTCCCTCAGCTTCCTAGCAGCCCGGGAGCAATTAGAATCAAACCATCTGGGTTTCTGGATAGCTATTCGTCGATCCGGGGCACTTAAAAAGTCACACATTTTGGCAGAAATGAATGGTATCAAAGGCACTAATCACCTCGCCCGGGCCGTTGATGGAGTAGTGCACAGGGCTAACTCTTTAGTGCATGTAGCGGATACTGACTCCTAAAAAGCGTCTGGGGATATCTGGGCCCATTTGAGCCGTCTCCCACCATCTGTTGGTCTCACCACCCCACTCTGCCCGGCCCCTCCTCTGTGTGACAGTAAAGGCCCACAAAGTTGTACGCGCAAAGGGTTATGGTCACTGTATACACTAGCATGAATGTTAAATCCTTTAAATAATTCAAGTAAAGGTGTCGATACCAATATAAAGTCAATAAATGACCCCCCTCCTTGCCCTTTTAAGGATGGTATAGGGGGCTTACTGCGGGGACCAATTAAGCACATGAGGGACGATGAATCATAATCATGTATAAGACCACTCTGCGTGTCACCTTGTGATGTGTGTTCAAAATGAATTCCCCTCACACATGGACAACCCAGATCTGCCAGACTAGAGGTCCTAGGGTCACCACACGGATGAATGTTAAAATCACCGGCAATCATAAAATTATTAAAGGCAGCGTTACGATGTTTCCTTAAAAAAGAGCCCAACAGGGAGATATTGCACACACCCTTTGCACAGGACGGTGAATTATAAAAATTGATAATACCCAATTTATGGCACCCTTTACTCAATACCAGAGATTGTAAACATGGGTTCTCTGTCGACAAGACCAATATTTTGCACTCTACAGCCAAAGAGATGTAGATAGCAAGGCCTCCTCTTGATCTTCTTGCAGGTGAGGGAGAAGCCGGAACAAAGAAGCATTTATAACCCTCCAATGGTAAGCTGCTTTCAGAACACCATGTTTCCTGCAAGCAAATCACACTATACTGCTTTATGAATAAAATCCACAAGGGGTCAAGAAACTTGTTAATTAGACCTGCTATGTTCCATGATATAAGGTTGTAATCAGTCTCTCCCATGGTCCCATTATTTTGCCATGTGATTTCCTGCTGAGTAATGAGAGTCACGGAGTCCTTAGGGATAGGCCCTCTAAGTCAATCACACATGTTCATAGTGTCCAGAGGTGCAAAACGATTTGAGAGCTCCATAAGGGGTAAAACTGGCTGCTGCCCATCTTGTGCTGCCCAATGCATATGATTTTAATTAAAATTTAAGTTTGTATACCTGGGGGATAAGTACGCTGGGTATGTTGAAATCTGCCTGTTCGACATGGCTCTGATATTATTACGAAGAGGATTACGCCCAAATATCTCAGGTTTATAAAAGAAACCAAGGGGTAGAGCCATAATGGACGACTGGGGGCCAAGGAGAACATTATTCGAAGCTGTAACCAGAATCCTTTCTGCAATATGAGGCTATTGAAATTGATAATGACGCAGTCACCCTTGCAGAACTTGGGGGGAGTTGCCTACCCAGTTGACCCTTCGCACCATATTGATATTTTTCTCTTCCCTTGTGCCTAGCGCAGTATTACAAGATAACCAATGTAAAGCTTTGATTTTCAGTTGAGAATAGTCCTCCTTTTGCACCTTGGCAAGAGTTGGCACATTTCCCAGGATCACAACATACGGCGTTGCCTCAGGTGGAAGATGTATAACGGGCAGATTCCGCATGAAGCCCTCCCCTGCCCACAGAGGTGGCTCTCTAGCTATATTACTCTCAAAAGTGGGTTGGTCACGTGTAGAGGGCCTTTCCACATGGCCCGTTTTCGAACCCGGGTTTAAAACTGTGTGACTCAGGGACAACTGTGCGGGGCCCCTATGGGGATGGAGGATGCTCCCTAATGTTTGTAAGAGGTGGTGCCAGGGCAGGTCCTTTTGTTACCACGAGGACAATCGGACCCCTTGATTCCAGGGTAACGGATTCCCCCCTTGCGGGCATACAGCATTTGAGATCAAAAAGTCCCTTTTCAATTAACAATAGACGTTGGAACAGAAGACCCAGTTAGGAGTCCATCATGACCTGGAAAGATTCTAATATGGATGTCATAGCCGCCTTTGTTATTGCTTGAGTACTTGAGGGCTTCTGGGTTATCGTCTCGGCTCTCAGTCTTTTGGCCTTTCCACCAGGCGGTTGACCCTTTCTTTTCATGCCTGACCCTTGCCCGGCCAGCTCTACTCCTCCCGGTCTCCCTCGTGTGGCAAATCCAGTAATTATTGGTTGCTTATCCTGCTGCTTCGTAGGCATGCCAGCCACGTGTCCTTGGCTGCAAGGTACATCACCCCCCATGGAATTATTGACCAAAATAGTGGGTGTAAGTAGTAACTGGTGACCCGTTGTACACCTATCCGGGCCATCTAGCTCTTGCAGCCCGGAGTTGTTTAATTATCCATCAGCATTATCAGTAATTATAAGAGCCCTCGGTGTTGTGGGGGGGGAACCACTCACAGGAGACTTGGAGAGACGCCGGATCACCAGCTCTATCTCCTTGTCTAACACTCCTGCGGCCCACTGGAGGAAAGAGTCCATAGTCACTACTGTACCACTTGTGGCCCTCCCAGAATCCATTGGCACCTTGCGTTTTCCCATTTATATACTCTCAACTAGTATATTTCAGCAGAGAATATAAGCAAATTCCAATTCTATTTGCACATACGGGGTATAAACCTCACAAACACAATCTCACAGTGTCTACATTAAGCACCTCAGTGTCTCAGCCCTTTATTCAGCCGCAGGTGAATTTTTTACAACTGAAAACCCCAACAGTACCAGCAGTTACAAGGAGTGGCGCCTCCCTACCTGCCTTTCTGTCTCTGCTACTAATGCTTCAGGCTGGTCAAACTTCGTATGACGAGGTCCTCAAGATGGAAGAAGCAAAAAACAAGAGGGCAGGCCCAGCCCAGCCTCTTCCGGTCTCGGACGGGCGCAGACGGCCCGCATGCGCGCGTCCCGCTCTGCAGGACCTTAGAACCGCTTTTCAGGCATTCTCGCCAATTGTCCCTTCTCCGAGCCAGCAGGGATCGTGAAAAAAGTGTTCACTGCAAGATTCCAGGTACGGGTTCCAAAGTGCTTGTGTCCCGCGCTGCGGGACCTCAGAACCGCTTTTCAGGCGTTCGCGCCAATCGCCCCTCCTCTGAGCCAGCAGGGATCGTGAAAAAAGTGCTCAATGCAAGATTCCAGGTACGGGTTCCAAAGTGCTCGTGGTTATTTTGGATGCGGGTTCCTTGCGGGCTGATGGAAGTTTAGTCGGTGGTAGATGTAGGATGGTCCTTGGTCGTGAAGAGCTTTGTAGGGGTGTGTGATAATCTTGAACTGCCATCTCTTCTGGAAGGGGAGCCAGTAGAGGTTTCTGAGTTGTGGAGTGGTGTGGGTCCGTTTGGGGAGGTCCAGGTTGAGTCTGGCTGCGGTGTTCTTTATGGTCTGGAGTCTTTTGAGGAGCTGGGTGTGTATTTTTTCATAGAGGGCATCGTTGTATTCGAGGCGGCTGGTGACTAGGGCCTGTGTGATGTTTTTTCTGGTGTTGATTGGGATCCATCTGAAGATTCTGCGGAACATGCGGAGGGTGTGAAAGCAGGAGGAGGTGACTGCGTTGACTTGAAGTTTCATGGTCAGTTGGCTGTCAAGGATGATGTCAAGGTTGTGTGCGTGATCATTCGGTGTGAGCGTGGGTCCAAGTTCTGCTGGCCACCTATGTGGTCCCAAACTGAGGTGTTCTTCCCGAAGATAAGTACTTCTGTTTTGTCAGAGTTAAGTTTTAGCAGTTGTTTCTCATCCAATTGGCTATGTTGGTCATGGCGTTGCAGAAGTTGGATTTGATGTTGGAGGAGTCCTCGGTGAGTGAGAGGATTAGCCGTGTATCATCTGCATAGGAGATTATGTTGAGTCCATAGGCTCTGATGATGTCTGCAAGGGGTTCATGTAGATGTTGAACAGGGTGGGACTGAGGGATGATTCTTGTGGTACGCCGCACATGATGTCCTTGGGTGCGGAGATGTAGGGGGGCAGTTGAATGCTCTGTATGTGACCTGTAAGGAAGGAGGCGATCCACTTGAGGGCGCTTTGCTGTACACCGATGTTGTAGAGTCTGTCGATCAGGGTGTGGTGGGAGACGGTGGCAAACGCAGCAGAGAGGTCGAGGAGGATCAGGGCCATAGTTTATCCATGGTTGAGTAGAGTTCTGATGTCATCTGAGGCAGCGATCAGCACAGTTTCGGTGATGTGGTTGACACGGAATCCTGATTGTGAGACGTCAAGGAGGTGGTTGTGTTCCAGGTATTTGGTGAGCTGTTGATTGACGTCTTTCTCCATTACTGTGGTTGGGTAGGGAAGCAGGGAGATCAGACTGTAGTTTTTGAGGTTGCTGATGTCAGCAGAGGGTTTCTTCAGGAGGGGTCTGACCTCTGCATGTTTCCATCTTTCCAGGAAGGTCGCTGTGGAGATGGAGGTGTTGAGGATGCTGGTGAGCTCCGTGCTGATCAGGTTGGTTCCAAGGTTGAAGAGATGGTGGGGGCAGGGTTTGGTGAGCACCTGGGAGTGGATGGACGACATGATGGCTGTGGTGGTCTAAGTGGTGAGAGGGGACCACGTTGTGATCATTCAGCTGGTGTCTTCTGGTAGGTTGAGGTTTGCTAGGCTAAGAGAGGTGGGTTGGGGGGTCGAAGTTGTTGTAGGTGGTTGCGAATTTGCTGTGGAAGTAGTCCGAGAGGGTGTCGCAGAGTTCTTGGGAGCGGTGGATGGTATGGTGGTTTATGGTGTAAATATTTGTTAATTGTGCATAGTATATAGTTTTACGTACTACAAATTACTATTTCTTATTATAGGAAAGCACTTTTTATAGGAAAAGGCATTGACTGAACACTGTTGCTAGTTACTGCCTGGGTTTTGAGTCTCTAGTCCACAGCACTCCCATGAAAAAGCCTGTACTGCTTTGCTTTGCAATCATTGGAGTCAAGTGCTAAAAATGGGCACTTGTTTCCCAGTTTGGGGTCCAGAGTAAGGGGGAACCAAGACTAGAGGCAAAAGACTCTAGTTGTTACAAATGGGGACCTGTACCTTCTGACTGGCCTGGGTCCCCCAACCTGGATTTTATGAAGGTCTGTATTGGAAACAAGGGGTAAAGTGAGATGAGGAGCAGGGGGTGCTTGATAAGGGTTGTACAAGTCGTTTTGGTGGGATAGGTTAATGGTGGGATGGTGGGCAGCTAAAGAAATGCACTTACCGTGGCCTTAGTGCTTAGCCTATGATATACGTAGCAGGTGCTGGCTCAGAATACACAGTAAAGGGGTGAGCTACACTGATGCTTGTGAGATAAACCACATAAAGCAGCACACACACAAAATGCAAAACTGCAACATTCTTTCACATTGTTTATGTGAATGTTGTGATGCATCAAAGAAATCTGCCCACACATCAATCAGAGACGTAAAGGGTTTATCGACAAAAGAAAAAATGATTATCTGTGATCCACAATCTCAGTTAGCCAAACTTTTCCTCAAGCAACACTTAGTGGAGCAAACTTCCTCAGGGCTATTGACATATGGTAGAAATGCTGTAGTTAAATAGCTGTATTGCTAGTCGAATCACAATATGTACATCTATAATGTGAAATAAAAGTTTGTTATATGCGTCAATGCGGTGCCTGGTACCAATCATCCATGGCGCGCAGAATAAGAAGTGTCAATGAAAGTAGAAAAAGTACACAAACTCCTTAATAAGGTAAGATCCTCGGTATTGGGATTGGCATCCCGAAGGAATCTCAAGCAACAGACGATTCTGTTGCTTGGGATTCCTTCGGGACACCGATACCGAGGATCTTACCTTATCAAGGGGTTCGTGTACTAGTCAATAGCCCTGAGGAAGTCTTGGATAAAGACAAAACATGTGTTGGCTGTGTTTGGATCTGACTACATGTTGTTAAAGCTGTACTTGGACTGTACAATAAGTGTGACTATTTTCATGTGGAACGAATTGTATATTGCTTAATTCGCATTTTGTACCGCCAGTATTATAGATTTTTATGTCAAATAAAATATTGTCTCAATGAATTTTTGACTCCAACAAGTTGTGACTTAGTAAATTGAACTGTTTTGTGCTCCAGACTTGTATCAACCGTTATATTTGGCATCGCAAATGGCAATGTCCATGATTGCCCTTCCTTGCAGCAGTAATGCTGTCTGTTGTAGCACATAAGTAATCTGTTTACTGACCACAATTTGGGTGGTTGCAGTGCTGGTTTTTTCTATTCCACTGCTGCTATTTTGTAATAGAACTTGCTAAGAGGATGTTGTTAATTTTATTACAGTTATACTAGTTTTAGTTCAACTTAAAAATAAACAGAATGTTTTCTCCCACGGTATGTTCTACACTGAGTAACAAACTAGGAACCATAAGGTTAAACAGAGCATTAACTCTGATGTTGGCCTCCGGTATTTTCCATGTGGGTAAAAAACACGAGATCTGCCCACTAACAGGATATTTTAGCCAATAAAAAACAGAGACAGCCCAGAGGTACTGTGGACTTACCACAACCTAGCTGATGTGAGGTTTGAGAAGTGATGGTAAGATGTATGTCAAGAAAAGAGTACGGTCCTGTTAGCGAACACAAGGCACACTGAACTTTTTATAGCTCAGGTAGATGCAGTAAAAGCCTCTCTCTTGTCACAGTCACAGGACACACATCACTGTCACAGTTCATGAGGGATAGAATTCCTCCCCCTACAGCCTGGTAAGGATGGTGCCTCCAGGGGTGAACAGAGAAGAAAACTCGGCAAGGCAATGAAGGGGCAGCGTGTACCCTTGACTGCTGGTTCTCGCCACCATTTGAGAGTCAAGCACAAGTCCAATAGTATTGGTGGGCATGGCGCACCAGTGGTAAACGGCGGTGTCAACTTCAGATACTGCCCAGTGACGACAGAGCACCTCAGGGTGCCATGAAACGGCCTCACAACAGCTTAGTGGCAGTAGATTATGTCACACACAAATCCTTCACCTGGTTCTGGTGGCAGTGAGTGACATGCACAGCTCCTGCTGTTGGTGGCATTGAGTGATCTTGTACAGAGCTCTCTTACCTTTTGTAATGGGCAGTGAGTGAAGTTATTGACATATCTTTCAACTTGTAACACAGAAATACATTATCCTCAGCCCCTACACCTGCTGGTAGGGACAATGAATGTCAATAAACACAGTTCCCTTATCTGGCGTTACTGACTGTACATTCCTTTACCTGTGTTTATTGGCCCAGCTGACATCGAAAACTCGGTTCACCCCTCCCAAGCCCTCTGCGACTACTTCCACCAGAAAAGCACACACATCTGCAGCAATTCGACCCCCACCCCACTGTCTTCAAACGCCTTCGCACACTCACCGACGCCACCGAGACCCACAGACTATCCGACTGAAACCAGCTGTTGATCCAAGACATCCCCACCATCATGAACTCTATTTACTCCAGTGCACCCACAAGCCCTTGCCCACACCACATCTACAACCTAGGGAAAATACGAAATCAGCAATCACCTCACAGAGATCCTTAACATGTGCATCACCACAGTCACCATCCCCCGTAAGGAAGCATGCAGAGGTCAAGCCTCTTCTGAAAAAACACTCTGCCGACCCCAGCGTACTCAAGAATTATCGACCCATCTGGCTACTACCCTTCCCAGCCAAAATCTTGGACAAAGCCATCAACCGCCTGCTCACGGAATACCTCGAAGGGAACAACCTTCTCAACACCTCCCAATCAGGCTTCTGGGTCAACCACAGCACAGAGACCGCCCTGGTCCCAGCTATGGACATCAGACGCCTCCTCTACCAAGGGGAAATAGCAGCCCTCATCCTCCTCGACCTCTCTGAGGCTTTTGATACCGTCTTCCATCACACCCTCATCACCAGACTCCGCCACCTGGGCATCTAAGGCAACGCTCTCAAACGGATCGCCTCCTTCCTCTCCGGCCGAACATAGAGGACCCACCTACCACCAATGTTCCCTCTAATTTTTTTCCTCTGTGTGCGGCAGTATAAGGTCTCTGTGCGCTGCAGCCAAGGGTATGTGCGCCAAGAACCAAACTGCGCGTGTGGGTGCAGCGACAAATATCAGTGCAAAAATCACTCCAAACGTTTGCTTAAAGAAGACGGTGCATTTCCACACATACAGTGCCACATGATGGGTCTTAAGGCAGGTTTACAATTTAGATACACACACCAGGACATGAATTGGTTACACAGGCAAGTACACTTCAGCTTTAGAAAAGCACAGGACTCCAACGGTGGTACCATTATAAGATTTTTCTAAAGATTCTCAACTGGTGCTCTGTTCACAGGGTGGGGAAATGTTGGGAGCCTATGCAAGATCGCATACCGGGGGATACATGCAGGGGGGCACATGTTATGCCCCCCTGTGTGCATGCCCCCCCAGTTCCTGCAGAGCATGGACTTTGCAGTCCATGCCCTGCAGGAATTTGCTTTTGTGTTCCCATTGCGGTGCCTTTTTTATAGGAACCGCCGTGGGACAGCCTAACAGTAACGAAAAAAGTCAAAATCTGGCCGGGAGTGCTCACACGGGTTTGGTGTTGCGGGAATGGGGCGGTCCCGCACCGCCAAACTCATAATAAGGCCTTAAGTCAGGATGGTAATCATAGCATTTGTAGCAAGACCAGCAAACCTGCCAGCAACAACAACTAACGGTAGTTCTTGGAAAGCTGACAGAGCAGCAGGAACACAGACTGCATTGCAGCAGCAGTGGGATGTGCACTTGCACAGGAGAGGGCTAAAAGACATCAGGCATCTGGCAACAGAGGTTCTGCATGGAAAGGATGATTGGAAGATGGTCAATGCATCAGGTGCTGAGGAATATTACATTAGCATGTTTTGTTTATATTTCCATCATACAATCTACTGAATTTTTTTATAAGTAACAGTCATACTATTGATCATACTCGCATATCTTCTGATTAAAACAGTGGCATATCATTTAGTTCACAAAATTATGTATAGATATTAATATAGTGTGAAGGTAGCTGGAGAGCAGATTCTCTGTACCCTCAAAGCCAAAACTTTCCATGTCAAATTTGTTTGAGTAACTAATTCCAACAAAACCGTGGATTTCTTGTATTTGTCATTCATTGTGTTTTTCACCCATGATGCACGTGGAGGGTCGCCAGTGCCATCAATACCTTTTGCTAATATGGTGCGGCTGTGGGGCAGATTGTGTGAGTATTCATGTTAATCGCAGCGCCCGTCACGTGCTGCAATTAACACGAATACTTTCTCAGCGGCATGCAATCTGCCCTGCACAGGGCTACCCTTAGAGCTGGTGGCGCCTTGTGCGACAATGTTTGTTGGTGCCCCCAATGACCAACTCGCCATGGATTCCCCTTAATACCACCCTTTAACAGTGCCCCTCAAGTCTCCATTACCACTCTCTCTGAGATGCATTTAATTCGTTTTATAGCACACCTCATACTAGTGTAGGGTGTCAGAGCACTTTACATTTCACACACATTAAACAGAGACAATCATTCATAGGTATGTACATCAGTGTATGAGAAATGTTACATAAGACAGAGGACAGAAAAGTGTAGGAGTGACATGTCATCCATACTGCAGGCAGTATAGTTTAAGTGTAAGTGTGCTTGATCTGGAGAAGCGCAAACTCAGAATTTAAAATGTAACACCATGGGTGGGGGTTCTCTTTAATAAGAATTGCTTTGAACCCATATTAACACTTTTTGCAACATTAGTATAATGAATGGCTGGGGAAAAAATCATAACTCTCTAATCTATACCTTGCCGTATGCATGAAGTTCTTTGATGACAGTTAATAGTTTACTGTTCTATATGAGGATATTAACTTATAAACTGCAAGTAACAAAATGACCTCACTGACAAAAGTACTAACACGCTAACCTATTTTCATTCTATGCACTTTGTGATCTGCATGGTGCACGTTCTTTGCAGCAGGCATTTTAACCCTCTGCGCTACCTTAAAACTTCCACTAGAGAAAACTCTGAGAGTTATCTTGACATATTTATTATTTTATGAAAATTGCTGGAGGCAAGGAATGTCGCAGTAGGTGCTTTTAAAACAATAATATACCTGCAAACACAGCATTCCCACCCGAAGTCAGCACCCGATACAGTGGCACGGGTCACACCGCCCTAGAGCTGGCCCTGGCCCCGCAGCCGAGCCCTAATAACCAAAGAAATGCAGCAAGTCTACCAGGGACATCTTAAGGATTTTGGGGGCCCTGGGTTAAACCTATTTTGGGGGCCCCTGTTCAGAACAGGTTTGAATTTATGATTTAATTTCAGCTCTTTCATGCCCTCTTAGGCCAGGTCACTGACAGTATACAGGCGCAATTGTCCAAATTCTAAATGTGTTTACATCTAACGTTCAGGGATAGTGATGTGTGCTATCAATATTGTATTGTATTGAAATTACATTTCTATAGCACTTACTACCCCAGATGAGGCGTTGAAGCGCTTTTTCAGTGAGTAGCACGCTACTCCGGAACCCATAAAGGATTAGTGGTGAATCAGTATAGTGAAATATGAAAGTAATTTGAGTGGTGAATGATGAAGCTGGCCTTAAAAATTACACGGTCTTAGAAAGGAAGCTTTTGTAGTTGGTTCCTTGACCATTATTTTACCCTCAATGGGAATGTGGCACAGTAATTCAGGTCAGAATGTTCCTTTGGGAGTGAGGTCACGGCTGATTTGCAAATTGTTCTTTGCGCGCACAGATGAGCTAAACAGCCTTGTAACGAAAAGCTAATTGGAGGGTATAAAGTGTTGATTTATATATTACATCCATCATTCTGCTTTTCTCAGCCAATCTCCATAAACATGAATAAGAGGACAACTATCTCCAATATGTGAAACAAACAGGAATGACTAAGGAAGGGCCAGGCCAGCCAGTCACTCACTGGGCACCCCTAGATTTCAGTTCACGAGAGAATTAGCCTGTAGTCGCTAACCAGCAACTTCCATACTACCCTCTACCAGCAAGACGAAATCTCCATTCATGAACCGATCAGACAACTCTGATCATCTAGAGCAGTTTGCATTCAGGATCTAAAAAGCCACTGAATCTATGCAGGCCACACCATTGCTAAAGAACAATGGCCGTAGTGGAATTTTCTAACACATCTATCACACTCCATTACTCTCCACTCACTGGCTTGTGAAAATCATGGATTGCTCAGTACCTACCTAATCATAGGTTTTAGGAACCACAGAGTGGCTGTGAGGTTTAGGCTTGTCGTCATGGAATTCCTTTATGTCGGGTTCAGGCATGTCCCATCCACAGGAGTGGGAGGTGTAGTTCGTTCAGGGATATACCACAACAAGTGTTGTGAAAAGTATGTTGAAGGTAGAGATAAGGCAATTTTAGTTTGATGGCTACTTTTAGGTAAGCAGATCAAATATGTCAAACTCATTTAGGTAGGAGCAATCATAGCACGAGGTAAGGCTGCTGCCTTAAGATGACAGTGATCCAGCGCGATATTAGCAAACAGCATTCATACACCAGATACTTACTTGGGCCCATACATTCATACTATGCTAATACTTACGCTGGTTTTTTTTATCAGTTGTTACTCTTTATCAAAATCCCTGCTACCAATTACCTTCCGAATGAAGAGTAATGACTTACCAATGAATCCTTTGCTAATTGGGAAATTTAAAATGAGTGACATTCATTATAGTACATAATCCTGAAATAACCACTGAGTCAGGAAGTTTTAAAATGTTTATCTAAAGATTTTAGCAGAGTAAAAATACAGAACCACACGGTACTTAATCGCATACCCAAGATGAAGCATAGAATAACTATTGCTAATCAATGACGGTCCCTCAGAAAAGGAGAGGATAGAGACAGCAGCGCAACTAAAGGTTGCCTTATATTTACCTAAGTGCGAGAACCAAACCCCTTGGCCAAGGAGTTGGAAAGAATAGGACCCAGGAAGGATGAAGAGCAAAGACTTCTTCCAGGATCAGGACAGGACTGGTGACCTCTCTACAACGACGCCTGCGTCGTTCCCCTCTCTGATACTCGACTTCTCCTTGATTCTCCCGTGCCTTCCTTCTAATGGACTCCGCCGCCCCCTCCTCAGGACCTCTCTGGACAGCGGTTCAGTCTACAATCGATCAGCTTGGCAGTCTGGAGCTAGAAGCCTGACAGCATGAACGGCTGTTCTCGTGTGTATGTCTGCTCTCTTTCAGCATCTCCTTCTTGAACGCCTGCTCCTAACTAATGTTATATTCTATTATACCCTTCTACACCTATGTACCTCCCCTTAATGTTGCTAAAATATGGGACCACTACTTCTGATTGGACAGGGACAGGGGGTGGATTCTCACACCATATTGATTTGTCTTGAATTCTGAAGCCTATTGTTTTTAAACTACCGCCCCTTCAATTTAATACATTTGCTTTATTTCCCACCCGTCTCATGACAAAATTTACAATTTATTCATATAAAATGTTTCTTTTCGACGAGAACATCTTGGTATGTAGTGGTGTCGGCCAGCAGGTCATGGCCTTGGGTGATGTCCAAGTTGACTTCATCTTTTTCTATCTGGTCTGCCACTGCAGGGCGCATGTGCGAAATCTCTGTCACACGAGCTTTCAGTTCACCAAAACCCAGGCCCAAGTTTACGAACTAATAAAAGTCAAAGAAGAAAACATTAAAATCACAAATAAAATGTTTCACTGTATGCCCACTCTTTCTACTCTATTCCCATTTAATTATAAATTCTATCCCGCATTAGTAGCGTTAGAGAAACGACAGTTTAATAATGACATGAGAGCAAGCTTAAGCATGTGAAAACATCAAGCAGCCATTTTAATGCACACTGCGCAGAAGCAGAAATTTCCCACCAAGCAAGAAGAGACGTCACAACACGTGGTGTGGTTGGGACATGCGCAGTAAGTTTCCCGCATTTTAGCGGCCATTTTGGATTACGGACAAGATTTATTCATTAATAAAACACATAGGCAAGCATCCTTACTATTCGTGTAGTGTATGCAAGGATTAGTAGAGACAATACAAATTTAATAAATTAATACTGTGAGGAGATTGCATTCGAGCAAGTCTCATTTGTGAGTCCTTGCTCCATCAATCCCCTCTCTGATGGCGTTTCTGAGCCATCAAAATACTACCCACAATCAGATGCCAACTTCTAGCAAATAGTTTCATTCTCATTTTTACATTTTCTATTTTTACCATCCCCTTTCAATTTCTTGTATAATTCACTTCTCCATTCTTCAAGTTCTATTTCATCTAATTTTCTCTTCTTTCCTTTTCCTGTCACATTATATGTTCCATTCTTTCTACAACATTTGCACCATATTATTATTGTCAGTGCTATTATTGCTATCCCTGCTAAGGGTACTAATATTTGACCTATAAGTCCTTTTCCTACATTAGCAAACCAGGTACCAATTGACGCAATACTACTTGTCAATCTTTCCCATACACTATCAACTTCCAGTGGTTTTAGTTCCTTCTCAAGTTTAGTTATATTCTGTATATACGTTCCAATTTCCGCACTCTTATCAGGAATATAAGTGCAACAGTGTTTTGTCTTCAATAATTTACAGACTCCGCCCTCTTTTGCCAATATAATATCAAGAGCAAGTCGATTTTGCATCACCATAGATCTAATCGCAACCATCTCCGCATTAATCATTAGAAAACCTCCAGCAGTATCCGTTGATAAACGATCAACCACTGTAGACAATTTACATATTTTCCTTGAGTTCAGAATTATTCCCATCGAAGGTATCAATGCACCAAATATATCACCTACAATTTCAGAAAAACTAGCTCTTTTACTACGTATTAATTCACTATTGTTTTCATTGCTCCCAGTGTTTCTTTTTACGTGGTATATTTTTGGAAATACTATTCCAAAATAGCAACTTCCATACCACCGTGCAGGAAGCCTAAAGTAAGCCTTATTCCCACACACATAATAGATTCCAGGAAAAACTGAATCTGTTCCTCCTTTGATTCCCCAACCTCCAAGAATTAAGAAATTATGTTCACATTCACTGGTACCGATGAAAACATTGTTATAATCAGTTTTTAACCTATGTAGACAAATTTTCCCTGTCTTTACAAAATCCAAAGCCATAGCAGCTTGAGCCTTGCCAGGTGTGTAACTCCCTTCTTTCTCAGCCCAAGGTGGCAAATGAGCCTTATGCTCAGAAGCTTTCTTTTGGAAATCTTGTCTTCTATCTTCTACTAAATTCAAAAATATCTTTTCTTCTTCATGTAGAGAACATGTTAGATTGTGTCTATGTGCATGTGTTATGTCTATTGATTTCATTGTTAAGAAAAGTTCTCCCATAAACTGTGCGTCTTGACTACTAAGCACTGGGTTCATACTCTTTCGAATCGGAACCTCAGAAAATATCACATCTATGTTTGAATAATAATACTGAAGTCTCCCTGTTCTATAAAATAAACTAGACAAAACACTACATGATATGCCATATGTCAGTGGTAAGTGATGATATGTTAATCCTTCTGCTACTGATTCAGGTAACTTCATACAGACATAACAATTACTAACTTCCATGGTATCTACATACTGAAATAATAACTTTGTGAAAACATTTAAACTAGTGTCTTTATCAGTTATTTCATGATGAAATTCTGGTTCATTTTCTGCCATTAGTTCTACTCTATTGCCCTTCATGTTTGCTGTCCTCGCCTTAGTTTCATTATTAATTCTTTTATCCATTATCATAAGGTAAGGAACTGCTACAATCAGGATTAACCATACTATAAGCACCATTACTAGACTACATATGCATATTGCACAGCATCTTCTACAACATCTCTGTTTTGGTCTCCCAGCAACTCTATCGTCAGGCATTTTCGACAAGGAAGATCGCTATTCTTATCTATTTCCTTTTTTCTTCTTTATATGACTCTTTTGCTTAGTCAAGGTGGTCTTGTTTCTTTCTCGTACGTTAGTTCTGCACTTGTTCCTTCGTCACCACTTTCACTTGACTCTGAACTTTCGTAATCTTCAAGGATGATGTAAGTCCAATCAGGACCCTTGAATTTGTTATTCACAAGTTTCAGTCTTTTACTTCTTCTTTTCTCAGTTTTATTCTGTTGTTCAGTTTGGCTTGTCACTTCATTTACTTGATCTGGATCTTCACTTCTGGTTGTTATGTGGTATTTTACTCTTTTAATGACACTCGGCCAATGATCTCCTTTTCTTGTTTTCTTTGTTTGCACTGTTTTTTTATCTTCGTCTTCAGCAATCTCTTTATTTTCACTTTCTGACCCTTTTTCGTCTTCTGCAATTACTGTTTTTCTTTCTTGCTCTTTTTCAGGTCTGATTTGTTTTTCTTCAGCAGCTCCACTGTGAGTTTCCAATAATTGACCTTGTGCTTGATTTATTTCTTAATGTTCATTTTTCTCGAGATCTTTTTCTTCTGTGTGATTTTCCTGATCTAACTGGTTCTGATCAGGGCTTATTGCACTTTGTACTTCTGCAGCCTGACCGGATTCTTCTAAACCTGTCTGTTCCTGCTCAAAACTTGTTGGTTCTTCGTTATTTTGAGCCCAGTTTCCTTTCCCTATCTGGTCCTGCTCAGGTTCTTTTATTGTATGTTCTTCGTTTTCCTGAGCTGCTTCTTCTTCTCCTATCTGATCTTCTTCAATTTCCTCCAATCTTGTTTGACTTCTTGTTCTGTGGTAAACTTCAGGAATTTCTACCACCGGTATCCAGTCCTGACTTGTGCTCGGTTGTTCTTCTTCAGCTTCTCTTGAATCTCGAGCCTGAGATTCCTCAGCTGGGCAACCTTCAGCTTCCTCAGTGATTGATGCTGTCTGAGGATTTTCTTCTTCAGGATCTGGTACTCTTTTGGTGTGGCTTAAGTGAATCCAATTAGGAAATCCTGCACACTTCACTGCTGTATTTGTGGTCAGTATTACTTCACAAGGACTGCCCCATCTAGGTGATAGACACGTTTCTCTGGTGTGATTCTTCACTACCACCCAGTCACCAGGATTCAGATCATGTTCCTGTTCAGGCTGCCTGGAAACTGCGTCTTCTCCAACCTGGTGAGAGACAGAACGCACTAGGTCAGCCAGTCCTTTACAATAGTCCAGAACCATATCATCAGATATATTCAGCAGTTTGTTTGTGGGAACATGTGTTTGTCTCATTGCTCTTCCCATCATTATCTCGTGTGGGCTCAATCCTGTATTTCTGTCAGGTATGCTTCTGAGTCCCATTAAAACAAGTGGCAATGCATCTGGCCATTCTAATGATGTTGATGCACACATTTTTCCCAATCTTGACTTTATAGTGCCATTCAATTGTTCAACCACTCCAGAAGCTTCTGGACGATATGCACAGTGTAGTATCTGTTTAATTTGGAATGCTTCACAGATTATTTAGATCACTTCACTGTTAAAATGTTTTCCTCTATCTGATTCCAAAGTTACTGGGAAACCAAACCTAGGAATGAGTTCTCGTAGCACCAGTTTTGCGACTGTAATGCTGTCATTTCTCCTGGTAGGGTAAGCCTCCACCCACTTTGAAAACAGACACACAATGACTAGTACATATTTCAGCCCTCTGCATGGTGGTAACTGTATGAAATCGAACTGGAGACCTATAAAAGGACCCTCTGCCTTTCCAATTTTTCCAAACCCAATTATTGTCTTCCGCCCTGGATTATGCATCTGGCAAGTTAAACATCTCTGGCAAAGACTCTCTGCAACAGCCCTGAACTTCGGATTGTACCAGTTTTGTCTAAAAAGCCTAATCATTGCATCTCTCCCTATGTGTGTGTCTCCATGATACATTCTGGCCATTTGTGAAAGTAAACAGTCTGGCATGACTGGTCTGCCATCAGCACTGATCCACACTTCATCATCTCCTCTTTGGGAACAACCCACTTTGATCCACAAATTCTTTTCATTTTCATCAACATCATCTTGTAATCTCTTTACATTATTCCAAGTTTCAAGTGGCATATACAGCATAAGTTGGCAGCTGATTCCCATTCTTTCCACCCTCTTATTGACTGACAATATATTTTTGGCACAATGTTGAGCCACCAGATCTGCATATCTGTTGCCGACTACCACCCAGTCATCTCCTGACTGGTGTGCGGCACACTTCACCACAGCCAATTCTTTTGATGATTGTATTGCTTCCAGCAATTCCCTTACAAACCGTCCATTTTTAATGGGGGATCCTGAAGAAGTCAGGAAATCCCTCTGCATCCATAGTTGGCCAAAATCATGCACAACCCCGTAACCATATTGGCTATCTGTAAATATAGTTACTTTTTGATTCCTCCCAATTTTGCAGGCTTTTATCAAAGCAATCAATTCAGCTACTTGTGCAGATTTGACTCCTGGTAAATAGGATGCTTCGACTATTCCAGTTAATTCACATACTGCATAGGCAGCAGTTAATTTACCATCTTCGTGTCTTTGACATGAACCATCAACAAATAGCTCCCTGTCTGGCTTTCTGAGGGGCTGTTCTTCAATATCAGGGCGAGGTTTCGTACATAACTCTGTAATCTGTAAACAATCATGTTCATTTTCTTCGTCATCTTTAATTCTCTCATGATATGGGTCTGGTAGTAAGGTTGCTGGATTTATTATAGTACACCTTACCATGGTCACATTTTCAGCACCCATTATTATTCTTTCATATTTAGTCAGCCGACTAGGAGTAAGATGTTGCATTCTGGTTCTTGTCAATAGAATCACAACACTTTTACAGGATGTCCCATCACAATTGACTCACTTTGTTCAATGCTCAAACAAGTAGCTGCCACTGCTTTTAAGCATCCTGGCAACGCGGCTGCCACTGGGTCCAATGTAGCAGAAAAATATGCTATAGGACGTCTGTCTAAACCGTGTCTCTGGGTTAGGACAGAAAGTGCACAATTTTCTCTTTCATGACAGAATAATGCGAATTCTCTTTTATAATCAGGCATGCCCAAGGCAGGTGCTGAACATGGTGCATTCCTCAATTTTACAAAAGCTCCTACACTTTCATCATCCCACTCAACAGGATCCTTTGCTTTCTTTTTCGTCATGTTAATTAAGGACTTAGCTAGTATAGAAAATCCTGGTATCCATTGCCGACAGTAACCTACTATTCCTAGGAACATTCTTACTTGTCTTTGGGTTACAGGCATTTGCATTTTCTTTATTAATTTTACTCTTTCAGAGGTTACTCTTCTTTTTCCCCTCTCAATTTGGTGTCCCAGATATTTAACAGCTGTTGTACAAAACTGCAATTTTTCAGGTGACACTTTATGCCCTTCTCCGGCCAAAAGATTTAATAGTGCTATGGAATCAACAACACAGTCCTCTCTGGTGTTCGATGCCACCAATAGGTCGTCGATATATTGCACTAGGACTGAGTTTCCTGGCATCACTAGTTTCTCAAGGCACTTTTTCAATATCTGGTTGAAAATAGAAGGACTTTCCGTGTACCCCTGAGGAACACGATTCCACACATAAACTTTGTTCTCAAATTTAAATGAGAAAAGATACTGGCTATCCGGATGCAATGGTATTGAAAAGAACGCTTGACATAAATCAATTACTGTGAACCATCCTGCACTCCAAGGAATTTGGTATAGAATTACTGCAGGATTTGGCACTATAGGACAACATGGTTCCACTAATTTATTTATTTATTTTTCGCAGGTCCTGAACAATCCTATACTTTCCACTAGGTTTCTTTAGTCCCATGATTGGTGAGTTACATGGGCTACTCATTACTTCTTTTAGTATGTTTTGTTCAACCATTCGATTAATTTCTTCAATGACTCCTACTTTTACTTCTGCACTCATTTTGTACTGTCTGGTATTTGGGAAAATCGCACCTTCTTTTACAGTAATTTTAACTGGGTCTATTTTAGCCATAAGTCCTACTTCTTTTCCTGTGAAATCCCATACTATGGGGTTTACTGTACCTTTTAATTCTTCGGCAACTCGTCTTTTGTTAATACCGAAAACATCTCATCCACTTCTGTACCCTGTTTTGCAATCATAATTTTATATACATGGTCTTCATCTGGTGCCTGAACTGCCACACCATCCGGTGTGCAGAAAATTGTACAGTTCATTTTGCACAACAAATCACGACCTAATAAATTTACTGGACTAGAATCACACACTACAAATTGATGCATTTCTCTGAAATTTCCAATTTTAACTTCCATTGGTTCGGTAAGAGGTGTTCTAATCTTTCTATTAGCTACTCCCACTACTTGGATAGCTTCTCCAGAGAAAGGAAGGTCTGGAATGTCTGCTGTTCTCACAGTAGACCGGGTAGCACCAGTGTCCAAAAGAAAAGTAATATCATTACCCTTCACATTCCCTTCAACATATGGACCTGACTGATCTACCGATAAGGATGCGCCAAGTACGCACTCCTTCTCCCCCTCTCTTAGGCACCGTCATGAACTGTATTGACAGAAATCGTCCTGTAAAAGAAACTGTGAGGTTATATAATCATTCTTACCACTTCCTCCTTGATATCCGATGTCTGTACCGTGCTTTGCTCTGCTTACATTACCCTGAATAGGTGCAGGTGGCAACTGACTCTGAGGATTTACACCCTGCTGTGAGTCATTCTGCGTCTGTGGATTTAAATTTTGATTTGGGCCATTATTATTCCGGATCTTTTTACATTCATCCTTCCAATGCCCCAATTTTCCGCATCCATGACAAGGAAATTTCTTTTTAGCTTCTTCTCTACTCATTCGTCCTCTCACTTTTCCACCATTCCCAGTATCACCACTCGTTCCAGAATCCTTTCCTTGATTTTCACTCGGATTTTTTCAAATTAATTCCCTGTTTCTCGGCCATTTTCACCTGTGCCCACATTACCTTCTCCTGTAATTTCTTATGCCTATCCTCAATATCATCTCCACAATATTTAGCATATTTCAAAATCTCGTCGATAGGTTTCCCTTGCCAACACAGCATGTGTTGTTTAATCATCTGACAAATCTCCGGCTTCAAACCGTAAACAAATCGATACACAAACTGACTCATGTTTTTGTCTCCAATGTCCTCAAATCCACTATACTGTTTAAATACCTGCAATAAACGCTCATAGTAGGAATGTACCGATTCATTAGCTTCTTGTGTAGTTCGGTCTATTTTCACCCAATCCGTTTCTTTCGGTGGTATTTTCCCTTTCAGGTAAGTTATCACCTGCTGATACTTTTTCATCACATCATTTGACGGGGCACCTGTCTTTGGGTCTCTAGGGTATTCTTCGCTTGGCCAATCCACTGTGATTTTACAATCTGTCCACAAATCGGCAGGTACCACTATGTCAAACAAACCATCTAAGTCCTTCAACAATACCTTTGACACCTTCACAAACCTTTCAACTTGCTTGTACCATTCAATTGGTTTTTCTCTCAACTTTGGAAAATCATTCGTAAATGACAAAATATCCTGTCTGCTCCATGGGACATGTACATATCCCCCTCCCGCAACTTCTCGCATTGGGTACATTTGATCAGCTTTCCCTGTCTCTTTCATCACATATTCCGATGCTGATCTACTTGATCGTGCTTCTTCCTTTTTCTTGGCCCACCTAGTTCTCCATTTATCTAGGTCGCCCCATTTTTGTAGAACTATCATTAATTCCCTTACTTGTAAGTTTCTTCCAGAGGCATTCATGTTTTCTAAATCTTTTTCTGAAAATTCTGCTCTATAGGGTTTCTGCAACACCTTTGATCTCCCTATTTCTATTCCCATCTGTAGTGCTAAATTGGATAATTTTTCATGGAATAATCTTACATTTCTAGTGATACTCCTGCACATAAATAATAATTCTTCATCATCATAGGTATTTAAGCGGTCTAGTCCTATATTTCCTGCTATTATTTCTTCTAATTCGACTTTCAATTTATGAATGTCTATTATTTTTGGAGGTGTGCGCTGTTTATCTGATTCTTGTGCCCACCTTTCTAAATCTTCAGGGGTGACTATTGTGGCATTTTTCGCTCCTAATGAAGTTACTAGACTTATATCTTTTGAACACCCAGGTGTAGTTCTCTTGGGAGTAATATTGACAGAATCTCGAATGGGTAAATCCATCAATGATATTGTGGATTCGCTGTCACTAAAGTGATCTTCAACCATTACTACTGCTTCAGGTTTTGTAGCGTTTACAGGAGTAGGTGCAAGTATCGGTGGAGGACAGTTTCCCTGAGTACCATATAATGGAACTACTGGACCAATTGTTACAGGTATGGTCAATGAATCAGGATGTACTTTTATCTGTGTTATTTTCTGTATTAATTCTGCTCTGGTCTTCTCTAGGGCTTCCCTTTCTTTGTCATGAAGTATTCTACTAGGGGTTAATTCATGCATTACCTGTGGTACTAATGGGGTTTTTAACGGTGGTGCACTTGGGGTGCATCCACTTGTCCCTTCCTGATATGGTGGGGGGTTCCTTAACATTTCTTCCATAAATTCGTCTTCAGAATCGTCACTTCTCATTAAATGTTTTGTCTTTTCTGTGCATTTACTTCCCAATTTTTCTTCTGCTGTTAACAATGGATATAGTCCTGCTGTAATCATTGCCCTTCTCCATTGTTTCATCTGACTGTCCCTAGACTCATGTTGGTTCCTGGGAAAGAATCCTCGATAACCCCTGTTACTTCTGAATCGGTCACGCTCAAATGCTTCGGTTTCCCATTCCGCTAAAGCTTCATATTGAGTTAATCTAGGTCTGGGTTCTAAGTCATTCATCCTTAATCTCAAGTTTTGCAGAATTCGTCCACTGAACGTGCCATTCTCGGGAAATGCTAGTATTCCATCATTTTTGGTATATTCTATCCAATTCTCTATCCATACACAAGTATGATAACCTCTCTCCATCATCATAAATGAAGCGGGCGTTTTAGCTGGTGGAATGATAATTCCTTCTCTAGTTTTGATTGGTTTGTCCTTTTTAAAATAGTTCTTAATCTTTTGCAGAAAGGACATTTTCTCTTCTCTCCGTACATTCTATCTAATCTTTGGTGTATAAAATTATATTCTGCAAAACCTAGGAATCTCCTATCCGGACGAGTTCCTGTTAAAGTCGGATCGCGTTTTAACATGCAATCTCTATCCACTAAGAATTTAGCTTCTAGAATATCAACCAATCAAGTGTCTTCTATCTTTTATTCCCGAGCCAATCCTTGCGCGGCCTTTTGGTGACGTTTGTCTGTCAACCCCTCCTTTACAATCTGCCTTTCCTGTCCCTCGCTGTTTCAACCAATCCCAGCGCGGCACCTGTGACGTCAGTACTACTCCTGACTACTGACCCCTCCTTTACAAGGGTCTTTCCACACCCGCTGTATCAACCAATCCCAGCGCGGCGTTTGTGACGTCAGCTCCCTCTCCGGCAGCTGACCCTCCCTTTACAATATCTTACGCAAACTTATTTTCTCTATAAATCTTAATTAAATTTCAGTAACAACATAAAACATTCGCTATCGTGCCAGTTTCTCTAAATTCGAAAAAGATAGTTTCTCTCACATTTAGTAAAACCTTTCCGTTTACTAAACATACACTACGAGTAAAAACCCTTCCGTTTACTCTTCACACAAGCTCCAGAAGTACCTGTTACTTCTTCAATGTTACCCTTTCTAGGTGATATAACATCAAATTTTCACCAGCGTACTCTTTTGCTATTACTCACACGCATAGATTCCCTAACCAGTACTGATAGTCCTGCTTAACTTTTCAGTACTATTTCTGCCTGACAGATAACCTCACTGCAGTATGGCTTCCACTTACCATCTGCTATTCAATTTTCCCGGGGATTCTGGACAACATAAACAAACTTTGAATACACGGATATTAGTTCATAAAAAATAAAATTCTCATTACCCAATTAACAAAGAGTAACCATCCTCTGATTACCAGAAAACTGATCCAGCGCGATATTAGCAAACAGCATTCATACACCAGATACTCACTTGGGCCCATACATTCATACTATGCTAATACTTACGCTGTTTTTTTTTAATCAGTTGTTACTCTTTATCAAAATCCCTGCTACCAATTACCTTCCGAATGAAGAGTAATGACTTACCAATGAATCCTTTGCTAATTGGGAAATTTAAAATGAGTGACATTCATTATAGTACATAATCCTGAAATAACCACTGAGTCAGGAAGTTTTAAAATGTTTATCTAAAGATTTTAGCAGATTAAAAATACAGAACCACACGGTACTTAATCGCATACCCAAGATGAAGCATAGAATAACTATTGCTAATCAATGACGGTCCCTCAGAAAAGGAGAGGATAGAGACAGCAGCGCAACTAAAGGTTGCCTTATATTTACCTAAGTGCGAGAACCAAACCCCTTGGCCAAGGAGTTGGAAAGAATAGGACCCAGGAAGGATGAAGAGCAAAGACTTCTTCCAGGATCAGGACAGGACTGGTGACCTCTCTACAACGACGCCTGCGTCATTCCCCTCTCTGATACTCAACTTCTCCTTGATTCTCCCATGCCTTCCTTCTAATGGACTCCGCCGCCCCCTCCTCGGGACCTCTCTGGACAGCGGTTCAGTCTACAATCGATCAGCTTGGCAGTCTGGAGCTAGAAGCCTGACAGCATGAACGGCTGTTCTCGTGTGTATGTCTGCTCTCTTTCAGCATCTCCTTCTTGAACGCCTGCTCCTAACTAATGTTATATTCTATTATACCCTTCTACACCCATGTACCTCCCCTTAATGTTGCTAAAATATGGGACCACTACTTCTGATTGGACAGGGACAGGGGGTGGATTCTCACACCATATTGATTTGTCTTGAATTCTGAAGCCTATTGTTTTTAAACTACCGCCCCTTCAATTTAATACATTTGCTTTATTTCCCACCCGTCTCATGACAAAATTTACAATTTATTCATATAAAATGTTTCTTTTCGACGAGAACATCTTGGTATGTAGTGGTGTCGGCCAGCAGGTCATGGCCTTGGGTGATGTCCAAGTTGACTTCATCTTTTTCTTTCTGGTCTGCCACTGCAGGGCGCATGTGCGAAATCTCTGTCACACGAGCTTTCAGTTCACCAAAACCCAGGCCCAAGTTTACGAACTAATAAAAGTCAAAGAAGAAAACATTAAAATCACAAATAAAATGTTTCACTGTATGCCCACTCTTTCTACTCTATTCCCATTTAATTATAAATTCTATCCCGCATTAGTAGCGTTAGAGAAACGACAGTTTAATAATGACATGAGAGCAAGCTGAAGCATGTGAAAACATCAAGCAGCCATTTTAATGCACACTGCGCAGAAGCAGAAATTTCCCACCAAGCAAGAAGAGACGTCACAACACGTGGTGTGGTTGGGACATGCGCAGTAAGTTTCCCGCGTTTTAGCGGCCATTTTGGATTACGGACAAGCGTTATTCATTAATAAAACACATAGGCAAGCATCCTTACTATTCGTGTAGTGTATGCAAGGATTAGTAGAGACAATACAAATTTAATAAATTAATACTGTGAGGAGATTGCATTCGAGCAAGTCTCATTTGTGAGTCCTTGCTCCATCAACAGCACTAGGTCACGTGAAATTACTAGATCTGAAAACGGTTATCTCATCTCCTTTTATCTTGATGTCAGCACTCAGTGGAGTCAAATAACAAGAAAAGACCTTAAAACGGATTGTTCATCTCATCGTAGATGTCAGCACTAGATGGTGTTAAATTAGGCCAGAAAACAGCTCCTTCATCTCAACATAAGATTTTAATATTAAGTAGTGCCAAATTACAGGCAAAGGCATGAAAATGTCTATCTCATCTCATCATAGCATAAAATGTCAGCACTAACTGGTGTCAGATTACAGAGTGTAACACATCAGCAGTTCACTAATATTACTGCGAATAGTATCTGTGACACACTCCCATTTCTCATATGTTTGGTTCTATTGCGAGCTAAAAGAAAAATGTTTATGGATGTTGCATGAAAAATAAACATTTCTCTGCAGACTGTCTATAATAGACTCTCACACCTCACCCACTTTAAAAAATAAATTAAGGGCTAATGGCATTCAAAACAATCTGTTTAGTAATTATTCAAGGTCATCACGGCAAGACTATCAGGAGGCTCCCCTGAACAGCCCTGCCAAGTACCACGCATCAGGCGTTAGTCTAACGCATTTCAGTGTGGTGGTCCACATCATCTCACTGAAATGCAACCTCACGCATTTATAGCGCCTCAGCTATCAAGCGTAGCGCTGTTACCTGCACAGTCAAAAAGCTAGGCTGTAGTGCGGGGTCCGCTCTGCTTGCGGCAGGGTTGGGGGCGGCTGGCTCAGCTTAAGAATGAGCTGGTTTAGGCAGGCTGAGAGGCTGGCTACACTGTAACGAAAAAGTTCATTCACCGCCTTGGCAATGGATTCAGATTCACTGTCTGCACGTGCCATCACGTGACGGAGTGTCACGTGAAAATGGGCAATAGCTGCTGCAGAGAGAGACAGCCAGGAGAGACCAGTCAGGCTCTTCATACATTGGCGGGCCGGCCTGGCGCCAGCGGGCTGCGCAGCAGACTCAAGTTAGTTGGTCAGTGTCAAGCACATCCGGCCGCTGCTGCTCACTTGGCGCCTTTGTAGACTGACTCAGTGAGTAGTCGTGCCGCAATGCTACAGACACTCAAGTCTGTCGACCCACGGGCACCGTCCCGGTCAGGACCACCGTCGGAGTGGTGGTGCCTCAAAGGCTGCCTGCTGCAGTGCAGTCCAACAGCACTGAGCTCAGCAGCCAGGCATTAGAATGTATGCCTCTGTGAGCAGTAGACGTCGACTTGAGTGACTCCTGGAGGTCAGGCCGCAGCTGACCCCGTGCAGAGGGGAGTCATCGCGGCGGGCGGGGCAGGCCCGTAAGACCGGCACTTCAGCTATGCTCACTAATAGTAAGTGTCACTAGTACCGGTCCTTCAGTTCTTAAATAACGTGGCGGCTGGTGTAGGTTACAGCTGCCTCAGAGGTCTGGGTTGTTGTGTTAAAGGTATGCCGTAATTATTTTGCACTTTAAATTCTCAAGCGCTTCGTACATCCGTTGTGACAGGGATGTGTTTTTGGTGAATGGCAACACTCTACTCTCTACATTTTGGACCACTGAAATCTATTTGGATTTAGATTCTCTGCCGCATTCTGACAAATATTACTCTGTATGCACCTCCAGGCCCAGTTATGCAGCAGCATATGTAACTTGCATACAGACTAAATCACCTTTATGTAAATAGATAAGCAGTGGCAGTGTGGGGCCCTGAAAGGAGCGGGGTCTGCGGCAAATGGCCCCGACTGCTCCCGCCCCTTGTGATGGCCATGCCCTTTAGCCCTTGCCCCGCAGTTTGAAGGCAAGTCATGTAAACTCTGCATTTTTTCATGTAGTCATGAGAATCCATTGCTGCTCTTTCCCCCTCTCTCATTGCAGAGAACAGGCACATGGAGACTATTGACAACGCAACACAAGGCTAGTGTATGGTCTGGACGTCCGCTCTTTCTGCTTATTGAAGAGTCAGTCACCTTACCCACAGATTAGAGATTCAGTATAGAGCTCCTACGCACATTGCCCAGAGCCCTGACACAAACAACACTGTGTGTATTCTTGTACTTAAAATCAAATGACCAACCTGATACTCTGGACGAGGTACTGTCGCTTTAGCAAAGTAGCTGTGCACAAAGAAGGTACCACTCATATTGTTTTGAGTTAGTCAGGCAAGCATAATCATGCAGCACAAAGTTACCAACATGAATCAAAAAGCATGTGGTTTGGAGTTGTTCGTTTTGCAAGGCTTTACATTTGTCTGGCATTGACAGGTTTTCAGTGGTTAACAACAGAAGCTGGGTTTTTACCTTGAATAATAATCGCAAATTCACAGTAACGCACAAAAATACTAGTTACTGCTCTGATTTACTTGTGAGAAAGTGTCACTCGTTTGGCAGTAGAATGCCACTTATATACACACTGAAACCACCAAAATGCCACACATACATAGTGTCACTCATAGTCCTTGAAATGTCACTAAAAAGTACACTGAAATTATCCAAATGTTACACATAGCAATCTGAAATCTTGCCAGCTATGCCTGAAAGGCTGGGGCCCTGGGCCAGAGCCCACTTTTGCCATGCCTTAAAACGTCTCTGAGGGCTACAAGCATGACGTGTGCTTTCAGGTGATTCTGAAAGCACACGTCTGCTTGTAGACTTGCTGCATTTCTTTTGTTAATAGAGCGGGCACACAATCTGCCCGCTCTTTTAACAAAAGAAATTCAGCAAGTCTACAAGCAGAGGTGTGCTTTTAGAATCACCTGAAAGCACACGTCATGTTTGTATCCTTGCTGCCTTTCATTTGTTAATAGGGCACAGCTGCGGGGCAGATTGTGTGCCCCTTCGTGAAAGTATTCATGTTAATTTCAGTGCACACGGGCTCTGCGAATAACATAATTACTTTCAAAAAGGCATATAATCTGCCCAGCAGCCGTGCCCTTTTAACAAAAGAAAGGCAGCAGGAGCCACTTGAGGACAAACTTCGGGTGGTCTCTACCTCCACCAACTACAGAAGGAAGTGACCGTTTTTCGTGCCGCAAGCATTTTAAAAGCATCGGCATGAATGGTCCTCAGCTGCATGTGCGCGCTTCACGTATTACTCTGCGCGCTCACAGAGACATCGGTGCACAAGCTCAACTCGGACAAAACAGAAGTACTCAACCTTGAAGAAAAAAACCTCCCCATGGACGACTCCTGATGGCCCACCGCACTCTGCCCCGCTCCTGCTCCCTCCAACCACGCACACAACCTCAGAATCATCTTAGACAGCCAACTAACCACGAAGAACCAAATCAACGCTGTCTCCTCCTCCTGCTTCCACACCCTCCACATGCTCTCCAAAATCTTCTGCTGGATCCCCATCTCCAGCAGGAAAACAGTCACCTAAGCCCTCATCTCCAGCCACCTCGACTACGGCAATGCACTCTACGCCGGAGCCACCAAACAACCACTCAACCGCCTCCAGACCATCCAGAACACCGCAGCAAGACTCGTGCTCTCAACCTCCCCAGTAGAACCAGCACCACCCCCCACCTCAGAGCCCTCCACTGGCTCCCTGTACAGAAGAGATGCCTCTTCAAGCTCCTGACTCACACCTACAAGTCCGTCCATGACTCTGGGTCTGCCTACATTAACCACCCCCTGACGTTCCATCGACCCACCAGGGAACTCCGCTCCACCTCCCTTGCCCTGGCCCACACCCCCTGCATCCACCAGAACCGCTACGGAGGTTGTTCCTTCTCCTACCTTGCCGCCAAGTCCTTGAACGACCTCCCTCTTCACCTACGCACCTGTCCTTCACTGGAAGAATTCAGAAAGAAGCTCAAGAAATGGCTCTTCGACCAAGGACGTTAGAACCTAGAGCCTGGAGACCCCCGGGGTGACAAGTCGCGCTTTAAAAGAACTCTTTGATTGATTGACTGATTGATTGATAGGAAAGGTCAGGTCCTTAACCTGGTGACAGCGAGTGACATTACATACAGCTCATTTACCTCGTGTTAGTGGAAATGAATGATACTGCATACAGCTCTCACATCTGGTGTTAGTGACAGGTCCTGATGAAAGTCAATACAGAGATCAGCTACCTTGTGGCTTTGAGAACAGATACTACAATTATACATAATTCCATTACCTGGCGTTAGTGACAACAAAACCCATGATACATACTTATTTATTGGGTTACAGTGACTGACATTCTGCACAGCTCTCTTACCTGGTGTTGTCTAAAGTCTCTGCTGCTCTCACTGCCATCCTAACATCAGCTGGATACACAGTGACCCAGAATTGTTCCCTCCTTCGTTGACCTCAGGACAGAAGAGGGGGCGCAGGGTGGGGGGGAAGGAGGCCCCGGAAAAGGTGAAGAGCAGAGACCGGTCATCAACACTGTACACCGATAGCCTGCCCGCCTCATAGTCCAGGAAGACACCCACAGCCCTGGGCAGCAAAGATGGGGTTAGGATGGTGGGAGGGGAGGTGAGCGCTCTATATTCACCATGTCTGAGCCACACTATCCAGTATCCATCCTCAGGAGACGCTGTGATGTCCCCCAACCTCGTCACAGCCTCGTCACACACCCCCAGGATCCAGCTTGTCTTGTCCCCCACCTCCACCTCCCAGTAATGCCTCCCTGAGCTCAGCCTCTCTCTCCCCAGGACAATGGGGGCAACATCGTATCTCTGTGGAGTGTAAGGCAGACACTGTTCTCTTTCTCCGTCTCTCACGCTCCTTCCATCATCAGACAGGATGAGCCTCCGATGTGCAGTGTCAGGATCCAGGGTCACCGCAGCTGCAAATAAAAGATAAGATAAGAGTTCAGTAGCCAATCGCAACAAAGATCAGAGAACTGACAACCAGTCAATCACGTCATATAATCGTAGTAGTGACAACCAACCAATGAAAGGAGCTACAGCACCATATCCAATCAAAAAATAAACAGTCACAAGTAACAGCACAATATCATTTTTGCATCGTAATTATCTAGACTGCTGATAAAACTCGGAGCATCCTACACACTGGTGCTCCTTGGCCCTTTTCATAACATCACATAAAATGCAAGGCCCAACTCTGAAGGACAAGCTCGCTCGAGCGCACAGCTGCCAGGGCCAGAGATGCTCAGTTCTGGGTGCCCAGTTCTAGACTGCTTCTTCAGTGCTGTGACATCACATGAACAATATTTTATAAAATAATAACAGAACGCGAAATTTAAACAATGAATAAACAGATAATCAAAGTAAATAGCCTAAATAACGGTCGAAGGTCAGGCCCTTTTTTAATGCAGATTTATATAGCACGAACTCGACCTGAAGGGATTGGAGCGCTTTACATGAGCACCGGTTTCATTACACAAGGACACGGGAAGATTAAGTGATTTGCCCAGAATCACAGGATGTGGACACGACCCCGAGGCTCGAACCTTGGTTTCCCGCACCAAAGTCGGCAGTCTAGCCGTGAGACCACATCCTCTCTCCCATTGTTTATTCTGCCTGACCCACCTGGATGAGCGGTTCCTTGTAATATGAGCCCAGGGGATGCAGGGCAGCTGTGGGTGTGAAAACCCCTTTCATCTCTGGGTCACTGTATTGCCAGGTGTCCGTTCTCTAAACAAGACTCTAATGTTATTGACATGGCTAAAGGCTGCTGGTATATTGGAGGCACATAGATGGCTGCACCTGTAAGCCATCTCTCCCTTTTGTCAGAGCATTAATATGAAAATATTATCCCTTTAAACCCAGAACATTTGGATTTACTGATTGAATCAGAGCTCTTTTTAGGTCTCTCTTACAGATATTTTTAGCAGTGTATTGTTGTAGACCTACTGTCTACATTACAATTAGGGCTCCCGGCTTTATGGTATTTATTTTTTGACATTTCCGTCTGTATTTATCCATATTTATTTTTTGTTAATTGTATCTGTATTTATCCATATTTATTTTGGGTTTTGTGGAAAATTAAGCTGAAATTAGTATATTTCCACATTTATTTAACCGATAAATATGCACTCATTTTTGAATCCCTGCCAAGTTTCAATGCTGCGAACAACCGCAGGAGATAAATCAATGCACTTATATGAAAATATGCATATTTCAGTATCAACCTTGTGCATATCTACTTGTGGTAAAGCCTCTTTACTAAAATTCCTTTCTTTTTTAATCCTCTTAACTATCAATTCACACAGCTATTGGCCTGGCAGTCAGGGCAGACATGATTTAGAATTACTCAAAAAAGCAAGAAAATAATTGTTTTCTGTCTGTATTTATCTGTAAAAATCAGTAAAAACGGAAAACAGGGAGCCTTAATTACAATGCATGTACAATGGGCCGTAGGTCTGCCCTTTGCTATCATTGGTTAGCTTTCTTGTCAATGTCATTTCCAATAGGTAATATCCATTTTTTTCTTTTAGCAATGCTGATAAGCATCGGCAAGAAACATTGGCAAAGCCAGTAGGTCTGCAATGTCAAAGCCAAAAGGCAAGACTTGTTGGCTTTTCCAATGCCTGTTATATGGATCAACCAAATGTATGCTCCCCTCTTTTGTTTGATAAGGTTGTGTCTTCCAGTAACTTATATGCTAATATGCAGAAAAGATGAATGTGAGGTCACGATGGGTAAAATCACTTGAAATGTTCTTCTCACATTTCTCTACTCTAGCCCTTCCTGTCATAGAGGGACATCATCGAGGACGCTAAAGAGTCCCTCACTCGGCATCTGGCCCTAATGAAGCTATTCATTTACCTGGGATTGGGCCCTAACAACAACAAGGTGATAGTGTCTCTGGTGTAGATACATGTCAGTAATTATAACGTTTTGGGGAATTCAACTGTATAAACTTAAAAAATATAGGGAACCCCCAATTTCTCCCAACTCTCACCCCTTCCGTTCCATTTCCTCTTTTCACCAGCAAAAGTTTAGTTTACAAATTCAAAATAAAGGGAACTATGTTGGACTTATTAACAGACCTAAGCTTAGTCTGTGAGGCGAACAAATGTGGTCAGTAGGTTATACAAGTTTACGGTGTCATCACCTAGACGTCTTAGGGGCATATGTACAAGGAGTTAACGCCGCATTAGCGGCACTTTTCCGACGGTTTTGCGGCGAGATTTTCATCGCCATATGTACAAGCTGTCGTTAACCTCTGTTAGCAGCAGTTTTCCGGCGAAAACGTCCATAGAAAAGATCTCCACTTCTGTTAGCGATAATGACATGCAAGGGAGGCGTTCCCATGCAAAAATGGCTGCTAACCCCACTTCGCGATATGTACAAGGAAATTCTTGAAGGTAGGAGGACCAAAAAAACTGCCTCTAACTGCAGTTAGAGGCAGTTTTTTAAGACCAGAAAATAGCTGGTCTTAAAAATGGAGATAACCCTTGGGGCCTCATTTCAGCAGGTTTTGGTGCTGGACCACGCTGCAAGCAATGTTGCTGCGCTGCCCTGCGATAAAAGTACAGGGCAGGACTGCGCACCATCAATAAGATAGTGCGCATTCCTGGGCCTCACTCATGAAAAGTGTTGCAGCGCTGCGACAAGACAGCGTTGCAACACTTTTTACTACCCCCTTCTTGCGACACCACGGATGCGCTGTATTCACTGGGCAGCGCTCCATGACGCAAGTAATGACAGATACGTCTGGAATCCTGACGTATCTATCTGCGCTAAACTCACGCATTGCTGCAGTTGTGTCACAACCATGATGCAACTCCAGCAATGCATGGGGCCAGCCCATCCCTGTGGCACTGCGTCACTCTTACGCCTGCCATCATGCAGGCGTAAGGTACTGACGCAGTGCCGTTCTTGAGCGGTGCCCGGGTGTCGGCGCAGTTGGAGATCCATCGGTGGCGGTTGCGCGCTGCGGTGTCATCGTCTATAAGCGTTGGCGGAGTGGTGGTGCTGAGGGAGTTGACGAGACGTACTTCGGTGGCCTTGATCCAGCTGCGAGGGGGGCGATGATGGTGGTGGTATACGGTGGGCATGGTGAAGACGTGATGTATACAATGATGGTCTGTCCAGGAGAGTCTGGTGGTGTGGCTGTAGTTGAAGGTCCCGCTGGCGGAGGAGACGTGCTCGACCGTGTGTCCTGCTATGTGGCTTGCTGCGGTGACTAGCTGCTTGAGTCTGATGTTGGGGAGCTACCCCAGGAGGGGGTGGTGTTCTGGTCACTGGGGTTGTCCAGGTGGAACTTGAGTTCGCCGAGTAGGATGTCGTCAGTGGATGGGAGAGCCTAATGTGCAATGAGGTCTACAATGGTGTCGGAGAATGGGTGTCCAAGGCCCCGCGGGCCAGCAGATGAGGGTGCCGCAGAGTATGGGGTCGGGGTTGCTGCGGATCTGGAAGTTGAGGTGTTCCATGGTCACCGTTGGGTCAATAGAGTGCGTAGTCGGAGTGTGCTTCTGTAGGTGATGGCAATGCCTCCTCCTGGACGGTCGGGGTGGTCCTTGCGGGTGATTTAGTAGCCGTCAGTGATGGCGATGTCCAGTCCGGAGCAGATGTTGGTCCTGGCAGGCGATGTGGCGTCCAGGGTTGATGGCGAGGAGGGTGCTGGCGCCGTAGGGGTGGAGTGTCCAAGAGGAAGGGTCCTTGGTTTCTGAGCGCGTTCCAGGGGCAGACGGACACAGATGGGCTTGCCTACGGCTTGCCTTTGGCACGGGAGACATCCATTACAACGCACGCATTACATTGCAATGCCTTTACAATGCAAATCCAACAACGCAGGTGCCTTTACATCGCATTCCATGACAATGCATTGTGAGGTCAGTAATGGGGTATTTTTAAGTTTTAGGGTGGGTATGGGTTTCGGGTGTCGGAGATGAAATGTGGGGTGTATTATGGGGTAAAATTTGGGGTGTGTTTTGGGGTCAATCTTGAAAATTGGGGTGTGCATTTGGGTCAAATATGAAATTTGGTGTGTGCATTTGGGTCAAATATGAAATTTGTGGTGTGCATTTGGGTCAAATATGATTTTTAGGGTGTGTTTTGGGGGCTCAAAGATGAAGTTTAGGGTTCAGGGTTTGCTTTGGGGTGCAAGGGTTAGTTTTAGGGTTGCACTCACTGAAGTGGGAATAGTAATATTTACATCTCCGCATTCCAACACCTTCCCTACTGTTGCAATATGCCTAGTATTAGTATGCATTGTAATGGAATGTGATGTAATGGTATGCGTCGTAACTCCATATATACCTTTGGCACACCAGTGGTACGCCCGCTGCGCATGGCCGCACAGCAGCCGCCATTGAGAAGTGGTGCGGGGGGACTGGACAGCTGGGAGGTGGGAAACGCCGGAAAGAACACTGGATGGGGCGTGGACGCTGGGGTGTGTGTGTGAGCGGGTGTTGTAAATATTTAAATGAGAGAAATCTTACCTCGAGGCTGGGTCCCGTGTCTTCGCTGCTCCTGATCTCCTGAGTCTGCTTCCAGGTACAGGAAGTATGCAGCCAGGCTCCCTCTCCTAAGCCAATCACAACGCTGCAATGCGGCGTTGGGATTAGTCATTGGTGCCAGGACGAGGCTTTCAGCCAGGGGCTGGAGGGGTGGGCATGTTCTCCATGCAGGCTGTAATGCAGCCTACATTGCGAACAGGACAGTGCGCATGACTACTTTGGGCGGGCGGACCAAACAGTCACTGCGCACTTGAGTGGGCATGCCACTCTGCCCCTGCCCTGCTCCGTGAGTGGAGCAGCCCTACCCACCCTCCCGCCCGCAAAGGAAACATGGCACGATTACATCAGGAAGTTATCATCATGTGATGATTGTTCCTCTTCTTGCACTGCTTGAAAGCAGTGGGGCGACGCTCTTCCGCCATAGCGGATGAGCCGACACTGGGGGTGCGTCATCTACAGGTGCTAGGCCTGGGCGACTCGACCCCTGGGCTTCCTCCGCTACGTGTCCCACCTTCTCCTTACCTGGACATTGACACCGTGGCGCAATCCGCTAAACTCTCTCGAAATCTGTGACTCAGCCAGCAGGAGCCTCAGCCAGGTGGGATTTTATAAGCCTGGGTACAGCAGTCGCCGCTAAGTCCACTGGTGAACCTCCCGATGCAGTTGATGCAGCAGGGCCCCCTTAGGCGTGAAGTTGCAGCGCTCCCGCCACACAAGTTTGGCGCAGCTCAGGGGCCTCACTCTCCACAGCGTCCGGCCTGCGCAACATCATCCGGCCTGTGATGCAAAGAGGCGCCGCCCACCATTGGTAATCCCCTCTGTGCACCCCGGTGTAGTGGTGGATCGTAGTATGCGATGCAGACCTCCCTACGTTGGTGCGCAGGAGCGCTTCTACCATTCACAGCTCCAAGGGGCTCAAGGCGGTCTTCTCACACAGGTCAGAAACGTGTCTCCATGCGACCTGCCAGACTTCACCACCAGGTACGGACGATTGCCGCGCCTCAATGTCTACCGCCACGGCTCATCGACTCCACAGCTCCTCCGCATCCCACTCCAGGTTCCAGACGCAGGTCCAGCGAGGCATCCAGGCTCCAGACGCAGGTCCAGAAGGCATCCAGGCTCCAGACGCAGGTCCAGCGAGACATCCAGGCTCTCATCCTGGTCATCCTGGATGTTGGGTGGCTTGAGGGTGTTGTTGATGTGTGCTGCACTTGGCCCTGGCTGCTCCATTCTGCATTTCATTGGTTTATTTGCCTGTTTTCTATTGGAGGTCGACTGATAGGCTATTTTTTTCAATAGAGGCAAAAAAACTCACGTTGGGTTGACTAACGTGCGCTTTTTTGCTGCTAATGGGCCTTTCATTGGTTTTCGCCCGCTAACGCTGGAATTCCTATCGCCACCACGCTAATGTTAGCAGCAGTTTTCACCGCTGATCCCTGAAGCTATCGCCATGTAGTGACGTCTTGTACATACGTCGCTAACAAGGCAATAGTTTTCAGCGGTACACAGCGGTAAGAAAACTGCCGCTAACTAGCGTTAGCGGTAGTTATTGCCAGTCCTTGTACATATCCCCCTTAGTGTTATGCAGGGCACCACATGCCTCGTGTCTCTGACTCTATTCCAGGAGACAGATATTGGCTGTCAAACAAGCACGGTCGAATCAGGAATCCTGAAGTGACCTTATGAAGGACGAGGAGTGGGGTACCCGCATCACAAAAAGTGCCATCTGGCTGCACAGCTGCAACATGCGGGTGAGTGGTTGATGGAGGGTCCTGGTCCCAGGGTAGCATCTCTTCCTGTTGGGTAGAACATCCCCAACAAGCCTCCCTTACAGGATCGGCTTGATGGGGCGATTACGGAACTGGGCAATAAAGAACATAATCACAAATCCTACATGTATGTCAGAGCAATAGCAGTGGGATCTGCCATATTTAAAAGGAATGTGCGACGAAAAGACAGATGGAGCGAAGTGCCTGAGAATTAGGCTCTTTACAGAGTCTCTCCTTTGATAGCACCTATTTCAGATAGTCACCACATGGTGGCGCCAGCTGTCTATTTTACAGAAGAGCAAATCAGCAGATCGTTTTGAACTTCAATATGCTCTGCATTTGGCAACATTACCAGTGGATAAGCTGCGGTGACCTCTCATGAAGTAACTTGGGTCCCTGGCACTTCTTTTTTATTTTCACAAATTAAGCACTTTTCTGATGTACAACTTGCTTATAGTAAAGCTGGACGGCATACCACAGGTGATGTGCCTAAAAGGCCGGAGAACTTGTTAACATTGAAAGTGCTTCGTGGACTCATGTCCAATCTTTAGAAAACAATTCTTGCAGACATGCCTCACCTGTCGGCAAGGTAACAGACTTTTTATCACCTGGTCTGATAAAAAGGACTGTTCTACAACAAGAACAGAAGCTAAATGGGATAGATCATGTGCCCACTTAGCTAAGGTTTCTAGTAGCGCTTGCATTAAGTTGGTGCAGTTTAACATCATGTGTAGGACCTTCTTAACATTAACACTGCTCCATAAAATAATCCTTGTTCGTAGTAGAGCTTGGTGCCCAAAGAGTGAACAAGAAGATGCTGTTTTCTTCCATATGATGTGGTCCTGCTTGCTGCTGAGTGGGTTTTGGAATGAAGTAGTAGCCAAGCCGCAGAGCATTATGGGATGGCTAGTTTATTTGGGTCATAAAAAACTTTTCTGGGTCAAATACCATTACCAAAAAGCGGCAATTTAAAAAACAAGTTTGCTATGTTAGGTCTTTTTGGCCATGAGGTGGCTTGAGGTACACTGGCTTTAGACACACAACATGAATGTGGGCAGTGTTAGCATGGGCTCAAGCAGAGGAGAGCCACGAATTGAACCCCAGAAAGGACGTAAAGTTACAGGAAGACATGTTATATTATGTGTATTTGTAAAGTGCACTATCACCCACAAGGGTATCCTGGAGCTGAGCAGGTGTGTGTGCCGAGCCCTGCCTATGGTAGGTTGGTTAATTGAAAAGCCAGGTCTCCAGCTACTTGCCGAATACAGGAAGAGAGGAGGAGGACCTGATATGGAGAGGGAGGTCGTTCCACGCTTTAGGAGTATGACTAGGCAAACAAAAGTAAACAATGAATACATTTGTCATGAAATAATGACATGAAACCTTAATTATTCAGACACTTTTCTGGGAACCATAGAATTCATGAAGTTATTGGATCAAAACCAAGATACAGATTTAATTGTCATATTTCACAAGTTGTATATTTGTTTTAATTGCATCTGTTTTTGCAGAGATCGCCCCCAAAGGGGGCCTTGAGTGCCGGCGCCATAACAGCCGCCGAGCTTCCAGAAGGATCCGGTCCTGGGCGCTGCAAACTGGGCGCTGCAAAGCGCCCAGAAGCAGATGGGGGCAACCCTTCACGCCTAAGGTGTACCTGAGAGGCGCCAAACCTCCTGACCAATAGGGGGGGGCAGGTGATTTACGACCCCCCCCCCAATGGGGGGAAACCTCCGTCGGAGGCGGGAAATCTGCGGGGGGGTTATTAGGCGCCGCTCCCCTCAGTACAGCTCGTTATCATCAGGGAGCGGGGGAGCGGCCAGAAAGAAGTGATTGTAAACTAGAAAGTGCCCCAATTATTGTAGAAACACTTGGCAAAAGGAAGGGGGCTGTGAGGGGGGGCACAGCCTCCATTGCGAGAGGCCAGCTGACATTTGTGATTATTGCTTCAGCAAGAATGCTACCCAGACTGGTATGGGCAGTGGGGCGCTCTTTTGTATACCAGATGCAGTCTTGGTGGCAGTGGGGGGGGGGCACAGGCAGACGGGAAGGCCAGTCAACATATGCGTCCGATGGCTGGATCATCCGGGGTTGAGATGGAACCAGTTGCCGGATGCACTAGGGGAGTTACAGGCCGACACGGCGTGACATCCGGACATCTTGATAATACAACTCAGGGGGAACGACCTGGCCCAGCTGTGGAGAAATGCGCTCCTCCAGGCCATCCAGACAGACTTAACAGAGGCGGCGAGGTGCTTCGGTAATACGTCCATCATATGGTCAGAGCGGATCAGTAGAATGGCATGCCGAGGGGCTGAGTCGCACAAGGCAGTTGAAAACTCGAGGAGGAAACTGAACATCGCAGTAAACAAGTTCTGCAAAATCAATGGCCTGGAAAGCATCAGGCACGGCCTCATCCACCCATGCCGCCCAGAGCTCTATGGGCGGGATGGGGTTCACCTATCTGAGGAAGAGATGCAGGTGTTTTGGGACAACCTGTGGGGCGCAATGGTTCTATCAGGCTGCAAGTAAAAAAAATTTTTTTTTTTTTAAACTGATGACGCAGGGGGAGCCGCAGGAAGACGTTAGCCTTCCTGACGGCGTGGCGGATAAGTAAGGGTACAATGGTTGGTTATGGAGACACACCGACAGAGCAGTGTGTAGGAGTAGGGCCACTCACTTTGGGATGCCTTAAGGCAGGGTGAGTAGGCTTGACAAAAGGGGGTAGCAAACGGAGACGGCGCTAGCAGCCCAGACCCCGCCAGACAGCAGGGCACAAATGAGACTAACAAGATAGCGAGTTAGGGCCTAACTCCGGGGAGAAGCTACCCCCCACTTGCAAGGAGCGTGTAAACCAACAGAACAATTTTATGACCCAGAAGTGGCAAGAAATGAGATAAGCCTGCAAAAGAGCGGATCAATGAACTGTCGGGGTGATTTACGAATGTATGATGTACAAATGATTTACGACAAGCCATGTGTTATGACAAGCAAAGCATATGATTTATGACAAACAATATATGACAGTTCACAATGGTGATTTATGGCCAGGGTCATAAAAAATGAAGAGAGGATTATGCATGTAATTGTAATAAAACTGCGGCCAACAATGACCACAAAAACTACAATGCATGTTGGCTGTTTTATGAGAGATGCAGGTGATAGAAGATTGCAAGCTATGCTGGAGTGGGCACAGTGCGGGGGTTATCCATTTCTACTACTGTGCCATCAGACATCTTGCATGGTCACATTCACAGTGATTACTGCTTGAGCTCTAGTTTTTGAGTGGCAGGATTTGCAGCGCAGCATTTGCCTATAAACAGGCGGCCTCTTAAAACTGCTACAGGGCTGATTATACTCCATTGCGTGTCGCTTGTGGGGCTGAATGGAATTCTTACTTTCCTGACTTTCTGCTGGGAGGCGGGGAGCTCACTGATTCTCGAAGCTTTTTAATGTTATTGGTCGTTCTCCCTTGTCTCCAGGGACTCTTGTGCGGTTGGGGCTTCTTTCTTCCAAGTAGAGGGGTGCAACTTCTATTCTTACTTCGGCCCCAGCTGTCATCGTGGGTGCAGGTCCCTTGGAATGATTAAAAATGTAAATGTAAATCCAGTACTTGTATAGCGCCCGAATCACCCCCGAAGGGGTATCTCGGCGCTGGGGGCCGTTGGGAAGATTAAGCGAGCTATTGCCCAGAGTCGAATGGTGCTGGGCAGACCCCTGCCGCCGGAGCCAGGGATCGAACCATGATCCCCAGTGTCCAGCGTCAGTCGCCCTGGCCGCGGCGCCACACCTCTCCCCAGGTCATGATCTAGTTTTTGAGACCTAGGTGCCTATTTAGAGGTGGTTGCAGCACATCCATGCAGCGGGTGTACCAATGTCATGCCCGAGGTAGACAAGTCTGTCTGCACCAAAATCTGGGTGTTTGACAGGCTGCCGAGCCCGATAATCAGCAGTACACGGAAGACAAGTCTGTCTGCACCAAGTCTCGGTTTTTAGAGTGACAGGTTGCACGTCCGATAATCACTGGATTCCGTCCAGGAAGAGGCACAGAATGTGGCCCTCATCGCCATCTGGGATGACTTTAAAAACACAGTAGACCTAAACGGGGTCGAAACACAGTAGACATCAACGGGGTCGCTGCACTACTTCTCTTGGAACTTCCAGCTGCCTGCGACACAGTTAATCATAACAGTCAAATTCAAAGACTCTGCGAAGCCAGCATAGAGGGGACTGCTCTCGACTGGATCACATCCTACCTTCAAAACAGAACAAATGTCATCCATACTGCTCCTGTCTCATCCAATCAGGAGTCCCTCACGTTACACCTCACCCACGCTTTTCAACAGCTAAATGAAGTCAATACAGGCAATGATCAATGAATTGCAGCTCACCTGCTATAACTATACAGATGACACACAAATACTTCTTAAACTGGAAATCCCCAAAGACATTGGAAACTCCTAAATCTTCAGTTGCCTCTGAGCTGTTTATTAGTGGATGACATGGAGTCATCTCAAATTGAATGCATCCAAAACTGAAATACTCACCTGTGACGATTGTAAAAAAAGTATGGCCCACTCTCCGTCTGGCCAGACAACCTGGGACCACCTGTATTCAAACTCTGCTGACAGACTATTCCTACATATAATGGCTCAAACCAACATCTCCCCTGCCTTAGGGGCCCCACATTGATTACCGGTTGCCAGAATATCCACCTTCAAGCTGATCAGTCTCACCCACAAAGCAATACATGGAACAGGGCAACTTTTCATCAGAATGAAAATCACAACATACATACAGCAAAGAAACCTTGGCTTCAGATTGGTGCCCGCCTCAAAATCCCAGCATACAAGAGAAAACCATAGGTGGAACATCTTTCTCATTTCAAGCAGATAAACTATGGAATTCATTACCCCGAAACATAACATTCACAGATAACCATTTTATCTTCAGAAGATTACTCAAGAGCTGGCTCTTCCCTACATGACAACCATATTCAAAATACAAATGTACAGCAATAGTATACACAATAAATCAATGGTGCAGATACGTGTTTTTGTAAAGATTTATACTTTGATTGTATGTATGTTCAGATATGTGCATCTCTTTGTACAAATGGACATATTACCTATAAATAAAAAAATATATATACTTTTTTATATTTATGCCTAACAAATGTACAAATGTATATATTACGTATGATTAAAATATATAGACTCCTTATATCTATGCTTAAAATGTATACAGGTCATTAAATAAAAAACGTAAGTATTTAAGTACACGCTTATGGATCTCTATTTATTATGATCACTCATATCACAACATATAAATATGATTATAGAGAAAGTATGTGTAAATGTTAACTATTCAATATACTTATTACTTAAAAATAAAAATTATTAATACATAAATCATAATAAATAAATAATAAAAACAAAGAATATTAATTAGTTACTGGGGAAAAAAACAAAAATAATATGGGCATGTATTTCTCTCTATATATTTTTATACTTGTTAGAGGAATGAATATAAATAAATATATTAAAAATAAATGAATAAAACATATTATATACCTACATACAGATGTGCATAACTTTAATATTATATCCATATGTAAGAAGATCAATCCATTAATAATATATAAGATGATGAGTGGATGCTTCTGGGTTCATTTGCCTATAATAACAAATATCTGTCACAATGTGTAAATATGATTATAGGAATTGTATCTATAAGTGCTTCACTATTGAAATATTTGAGTACAAATACAAATTTAAAAACATAACATTAAAAAAAAAAATTAAAAATACCTTAACTTACAGCAAAAACAGAAAGCCTATGTTTGTAAATATTTATCCCTGCGTGTACATATAGGACTTTATCTAGTACAATTTTAAAGCTCCTGTTTTTTCCCATATATGTATCATGCTAAAATCTCTATGTTTGTATCCCTCCTATGTGTAATCCTGTATCTACATATTTATATATTTTCCTCCGACTGCAGAGAAAAATAAAATGCAACTAATCCCCACAAACGTCATCAAATCACCACTCTATGACTCATCCTATTCCTCTTCCAAAACATCCCCTATGTCCACACTCTGACTCATCCCAAACCTCTTTTACTACTATGGATTCCCAAACAACTCTTTCCAAACTCTTGCCTCCCCTATCCATCCTTTATCCTATTCATCCAACTAACAGACTCATGTCTACCACTCCCAAAAACAATGAATATTTCCCTCTACTAATCAATCACTAATCTCTCTTTGCGTTCTGGAGTAGCAAGCTACTCGCCGAAAGGTTCTTCAACGTTTAATTCAGGGGTAGTAAGGGCTATATAAAAGCAATTACAATTTTGTTTTGAGGCATGGGAAAAAGGAAAACAAAAAGGTGATGGGTGGAATGTTTGAATTAATCTGAGCCACTGGTGATCACCTAGGGGCGCATTGAAATGCCTGTTTGGCCCCACTACACAGACCCTGGCTATATTCAAATCTACCTTGGTCCTGCTCCAATAGGAACAGTGCAGCCGCCAAGTTCGAGCTCAGGAACCCTACAGATGGGGACACAAGCAACCCCAAACCTGTTTGGGCCAGTTTGATGTTGTCATTTTTGATCCATTAACTACTCTGCTATTAATTTGGGGGGATTAATAATGGAGTAATTAATATCAGGATTCTATGGTTTTTTTTTGGGATAATATAACATTAAAATATAGTTTTAATGCAATATTGTTTTTATCTCATTCTGCAGTAAATAGCAGTGTTGCTTCATCTACTCTTTTTTTTTGTTTTTTTTTGTGCTTTTTTTAACGAGGCACGCTTTGCCACACTTGCACCCCATCTCTCTACTTCTTTTTAATTTCTGTTACACTATGGTGAGGAAGTCATATCCGTGTCACCCCACTTTACCTGAGTATTAGACATATATACAGATGCATAGTATATATGGTAATGTGCAGGGTATAACATGCTATTTTCTACCATAGTTGAGTGTGGGGAGGGGCCATGACTGCTGAGAGGCGCGGCTTTGAATCGGCAATGACACCGCTCCCGTCTTTCAGCAATGGCAATAAATAGCATATTATACTTTGCACATCTGCATGGCATGGCATTTTTTCATGTACATTTGTTTTAACAAATGCTGTTTAACCAAAGCCAGGATTGCATGAGTTAAATTTGCGCAGTAAGGTAAAGTCACAGTGAAGAGGCCTCCTGACTGTTAGGAGAGCAGGTCTTGGTGTAAAGCAATCTGTGTAGCAAGTAAACAGGGTAGTGTTTTCTAATGTCAAGTTTGCTCGAATTTGATCTTTGCACTGTAGCAGTAAAATTTGTTTTTATTACCACAATACAGCACATGAGAAAATTACTTTTTTACTTCCTTGGAGACTGCAAATAACAGTTATTTTAAACATGGAAACAACTCTGCTAATAGTCATAAACTCTCCTCAGTGTCATTTTACCTTCTTACAGTAACTTAACCCCCTGCAACCTGGTTTTTGTTAAATACAGTTTATTTATCCAAGTGCGCATGAAAAATTGCCACGGTATAAATGATATATGCATATGGACAGAGCATAGTCAGGACCACTGGAATTATATGGCAGGGAGGGCAAATTTTGTGACAGGGTTCAGTATATTATGTGGCAAGAAAAGGCAAATTACGAGGCGCAATGCAGCACAGTTTGTGATAGTATTACATCATTATTTTGTCATTTTTACACTTATTAACACTGTTGGACCATTGGTTGCACCTCATTAGAACAAGCGTACCACCCAAATATAGCAAAAAGCAATAGAAAGGTGATTAGGTAACATATGCAAAGGGCCTTTCACTGGGTGCCAACACTTGTCACTGTGTTTTGAGTAACGTTTGAACCATTTGAGGTAGAAACAATTTTTTCTTTTAAATCTGCAGATTATGCAGTAGATAATGGATTATGTAACAAATGCGGCAAATCTATAATGATGCGGAAAACACAGTGGCCGCACAATCACATAATTCTGTTGGCCCTGAGTATAGTATGTTAATTATTACCATTGCTGAGGGAGGGAAGGGGCATCACCAGTCACTCGAGGCATTGCCTCTCGTGAGCCATGACTCCTCCGGATACTCAACAATGGTAATAAATAGGATATGATTCCTGTGTTACAGTGATCAAAGTCTGACACGCCAGATCCCCTCCATAAAGGAACACAAACAAGCCCACACCACATGAGGCCTAAATAGGCCTTATCACTGTGGTAAACCTTGATTCCTATGGCACAGCGAGCACGGGATCCACACTCAGGTTGTCACACTGAGGCAGGGCCGAACTGGGAACCCAAAGCAGCCCTGGAAAATTTTGACAGACCAGCCCCCATATGGTGCATAGTGAACTAGCCTGACACTACAAGGGGTCATTGCGGGGGTTCTCCCCCAAGAAAATTTGGGGAAAAATTGTGAATTCTACAACTCATTTTTCATTATATATTCAATTGTATTCGTTTTTAAAGCATAGTAAATTATGACCTCCAGGATACTACAATCTTTATTGTGGCTATTCAATGATTCCCATCTCTCCATAGCCCCTCTCTCACATGTATTTCATTTATTTTATAGCGCCTCTCATACCAGTGTAGGGTGTCGGAGCATTTTACATCACACACATATACAGAGACAATGAATCATGTGTGGTTAAATCAGTGTATAGAAAATGTTACATAAGACAAAGGGGACTACAAGGTGTAGGATTCACATGCCATCCATACTGGTAGACAATTTTTAATAGTACTTGCTCTTGGGAAGCACAAACTCAGGATTCAGAACACAAGACCGAGGTTAGGGTTGACTTTACTAATAAGAATTTATTTCTACCCAAACAAACCCTTTTTTTTTTTAGCAAAATTAGGATAATTAAAGACTGGGGAAAAAAACCTAACTTTCTAACCTAGATTACAATTGTAATTTATGAGCTGCACAGTAAGAAAAGGATCTCGGTGACAAAAGCGGTAACTCATTGAGCTATGCACATAAAATACTTTTCTGTGATCTGCATAGTATACGCTCGTTGCAGCAGGCATATTAACACCCGGCGCTACCTTAGATGAGTCAAAACTGCCAATGGACATTAACTCCAAACTCTCTGCCCCAGGTACGTTAATCACCAGAGTTGTCTTGCCACTTTTATTGTTGCCTGAAAACTGTTGGCTATACAAGGAACTCTGCAGTGTTATAACACCGTCTCCCAGTAACAAAAGTAGCCCCCACCCTTCCAGGGAAAGGCCCAATGGCAGTAAATTTGAGGACACGCCAGAACTCAAATGGCGTCTAACTGCAGAGCGGGAAGCAAGACACCTCAAGTCTGCATAGTGTGTCTTCAAAACGGATGACAAACTGCGCAGACTCGATTTCTTGGCTTTCCCCCTGCAGCCTGTACCACACCCTTTACCACCCTCTGAAGAGTTGAAAAAGGGTGTGGTGACAATGCGCTCCACTCCCTGATTGACGTGGAGACCTAGCGCCACAGGGCTTGAGACTTAAACGCCCAGGGCTAACTTTACCCCCACGTCCTCAGGCGGTGGAGCCTGGTCATGGATGCAGTGTCTTTGCTGAACTGATGACCTCACAGGCCTCAGGGCTGTGAGATTGTCAGCCCAAAAAATACTCTAGAGTTTGGGCCCGCCCAGGAGAGCAAATTTAGGGAAAGCGTCACGTCAATGTCATCACAGCAAAAAGTACGGTGAGTGGGAGTGCACAGTAGCTCCCAGCAAGATAAGTCAATGTGAATTGTGTATAAGTTTTTTTTTTAAAGAAGCAGTTTAGCGTTGCTTCAAAGCTTTCTTTTGACCCCAACGACCTCGAACAGAAACCGCCACTGCCGTAGAGAGCACGTCTGATTCACGGAGTAGACCGCAATATCTACTCACAGGACACCATCTATACACCAAAAAAAGTGAAACTCATGTCAGGGAAGAGAAGTGGGCGGGGGTGGGGGAGAGAGACGACGGAGACAAATAAAATAAAATCTTAAACAAGAACTTACCGGCCACCCTCCAGCATTCTGACGCGCTCTCCTCTCCTTTTCACTGCAGGAAGGCACAGGCTCCCAGCCAGCCCTGCGGCCAATCCTGAAGCTGCTCTCATGCATGAGAGCAGCTAGCTTCAGGATTGGCATTCTGGACACTCTATTAACACTTGAATCAGTCTCTCCACGGCTATAACGCCTTGACGAATCAGAAAGACTTTCCCATCGAGTGAAAGTTATGGAGTAAAATACACCTGCCACTTGGCTTATACATTTCAACAAACACAAGGTGTTATTTTACAAATAAATATGGAAAGCAGTACTTTGTTTCAAATTTAGAATTGAAAAAATAATTCCCATCTTCCATTTGAAAAATGTATTAAAAATGACTTACTGTTTGTCTGTTTTTTAAAAGTTAAATACAAGTTGATATTTTCTAAAAATAACATGGATGAACTGCTGACGTACACCTAACAATCTCAGCATGTTATATGGTAACTGTAATAAGCACGATGACGATGACATGCCTATTATAACACCTGTTACTTAATGGTAATTTATGTATCAGTCTTGGAAGGATCAAAGGCCGAGTTGGTCTTGACAGTCAAATTTGCGACTTACAAATTATGCATTTCACAATCTGTTTCCACTCACCGAGTCTTCTTGCCAGCTATAAAAAGCATATGGCAAAGCCACCAGGTCTGGTGTTGGCCGCCAGTCTTTTGTAAATACTTGTTTTGGTTTTTGCAAAACCTTATTGCTCGGGAAGCTGCTTGGCCCTCATCAATCTAAACAGAAACATTGGCTAATGGCAAAATTGTTGTATTGGTCTCAAAAGGCACACATTGGAATAGTACTCTCTGGCACTGAAGGGAACTACTTTGTGTGTAGATGTGCCCCTTGTGAAAGGGCAGCATGCCATAACTCATAGTGAAGTCAGCCAATGGCTGAAGTGGGCTTATACATTTCCCCTGGCTGCATGCTGGAGTGGGTGGAAGAAACATTTGAATGACACCAACCACAGACTAATGGACGAAGTCTGGCTCAAATCCCCTATAGTTAACCATGTTATACACATAATTTTAAGAAAATCAAAAGGTCTAACACAGACTTAAAAAAGACAATCGGTCTGGCATTGACTGCCAGTATCTTGCCTTTGGGAAAGAAAGAAGGAAAGAAGAGAAGAAACAAAGAAACAAACAAAGAAAGGAAGAAAGAAAGAAAGAAGAAAGAAAAAGGCAAGAAAGCATGAAATAAAGAAATATAGAAGGAAATAAAGACGAAGGCAAGAAAGAAAAAAGTGGAAGAAGGAAAGAAAAAGGAAAGAAAGAAGGAAAGAGAAGCAAAGAAAGAAGCAAGGAAAGAGAAAGAAGGAGAAAAAAGGAATGAAGTAAATAATAGGAACAGAAAGGAGGAATGTCAGACAGACAGAATTGCAAAACTAGAGCACCCTCATGAGCATATATTCAGAGTTCATATGAGCTGCTGGTGAGACAAATCAGCAGTCAGATAAACAAAGGTCACTTCAAAAGGAATTTACAACAACACTGGTAGGAGACAGAAACGTATAATGCTGGAATGTTTCCTGTGCTCTCATCTGGTAGAAAGTGTCCTACTTTCATATCAAGCTCTAAAAATGAAGGCAACACTAAAGTAATAATAAAGTAAAAACAAAAACACTAGCACTGGCAATGAAGAGAACTATCTTGTCTGTGGATGTGCTCCTTGTGAAAGGGCTAAATGCAGTCACTCAATGTGAAGTTAGCCAATGGCTACAGTAGGCTGACCCATTGCTCTATGCTGTATATTTTTTTGTGGGAGGAAGCAAAATGTGAATGACACAAGAACAGACCAATGGATTAAGAGAGGTGGCTTAAAGCCCCTTAATGTATGTATATATATTTAGGAAAATCAAAAGGTCTTGGCTAACACCAGACCTAAATATTGAGTAAAAATCTTCCCAACACAAGTACCTGTTTAAATGACTTATTTAAGTAATACAATATTTGAATGACAATAGGCATATTTTACTAGCATTATATTATATACTTTTTTGTGCAAGTAGATGATTTATTTGCAAGTAGCCGGTGCTCCATGTAAAATACCTGTTTACGGTTTTAACTCATTGTGTTGTGAACTTATTAAGTCAGTGAGTCTTAGATTTTATTCTTCATAGTAAGGGGTCAATGATGCAGACGAGCTGGACTATCTACAGGGGAAATAGATCTCAGTAGTTAACCAACATAGCCCCCCAGGACGTATAATTGCACATATAAGACATCACTCTCAAACCGAAATGTACTCATGTGGACCACTGTGGCCCTCGGTAAGATATTTCACAAATGATGTTTCAGTTCCTTGCCTACTGCCTTCCTAGTGGCATCACCCCTATAGTTCTACACACAATAACCTGTGTCAGTTAGTGAAATGTGTAATGTGTTCATCAACCCTATGGTTCTACACACAATAACCAGTGTCATTCAGTGAAACGTGTAATGTGAGCATCACTCCTATGGTTCTACACACAATAACGAGTGTCAGTCGGTAAAACGTGTAATGTAAGCATCACCCCTATGGTTCTACACACAATAACGAATGTCAGTTGGTAAAACGTGTAATGTGAGAATCACCCCTATGGTTCTACACACAATAACCAGTGTCAGTCAGTGAAACATGTAATGTGATCATCACTCCTATGGTTCTACACACAATAACGAGTGTCAATCAGTGAAATGTGTAATGTGTTCATCACTCCTATGGTTCTACACACAATAACCAGTACCAGTCAGTTAAACGTGTAATGTGTTCATCACCCCTATGGTTCTACACACAATAATGAGTGTCAGCCGGTAAAACATGTAATGTGAGCATCACCCCTATGGTTCTACACACAATAACGAGTGTCAGTCGGTAAAATGTGTAATGTGAGCATCACTCCTATGGTTCTACAAACATAAGGAATGTCAGTCGGTAAAACGTGTAATGTGAACATCACCCCTATGGTTCTACACACAATAACGAGTGTCAGTCGGTAAAACGTGTAATGTGAGCATCACTCCTATGGTTCTACACACAATAACGAGTGTCAGTCGGTAAAACGTGTAATGTAAGCATCACCCCTATGGTTCTACACACAATAACGAATGTCAGTTGGTAAAACGTGTAATGTGAGAATCACCCCTATGGTTCTACACACAATAACCAGTGTCAGTCAGTGAAACATGTAATGTGATCATCACTCCTATGGTTCTACACAGAATAACCAGTATCAGTCAGTGAAACGTGTAATGTGATCATCACTCCTATGGTTCTACACACAATAACAAGTGTCAGTCAGTGAAACGTGTAATGTGTTCATCACTCCTATGGTTTTACACACAATAACGAATGTCAGTTGGTAAAACGTGTAATGTGAGCATCACTCCTATGGTTCTACACACAATAACCAGTGTCAGTCGGTAAAACGTGTAATGTGAGCATCACCCCTATGGTTTAACACACAATAACGAGTGTCAGTCGGTAAAACGTATAATGTGAGCATCACCCCTATGGTTCTACACACAATAACCGGTGTCAGTCAGTGAAACGTGTAATGTGAGCATCACCTCTCTGGTTCTACACACAATAACGAGTGTCAGTCAGTGAAACGTGTAATGTGAGCATCACCCCTATGGTTCTACACACAATAACCAGTGTCAGCAGTGCCAGTCGGTAAAACGTGTAATGTGAGCATCACCCCTATGGTTTTACACACAATAACGATTGTCAGTTGGTATAACGTGTAATGTGAGCATCACGCCTATGGTTCTACACACAATAACAAATGTCAGTTGGTAAAACGTGTAATGTGAGCATCACTCCTATAGTTCTACACACGATAACGCATGTCAGTCGGTAAAATGTGTAATGTGAGCATCACCCCTATGGTTCTACACACAATAACGAGTGTCAGTCAGTGAAACGTGTAATGTGTTCATCACTCCTATGGTTCTACACACAATAACGAGTGTCAATCAGTGAAATGTGTAATGTGTTCATCACTCCTATGGTTCTACACACAATAACCAGTGTCAGTCAGTTAAACGTGTAATGTGTTCATCACCCCTATGGTTCTACACACAATAATGAGTGTCAGCCGGTAAAACGTGTAATGCGAGCATCACCCCTATGGTTCTACACACAATAACGAGTGTCAGTCGGTAAAATGTGTAATGTGAGCATCACTCCTATGGTTCTACAAACATAAGGAATGTCAGTCGGTAAAACGTGTAATGTGAGCATCACCCCTATGGTTCTACACACAATAACGAGTGTCAGTCGGTAAAACGTGTAATGTTTTCATCAACCCTATGGTTCTACACAGAATAACCAGTGTCAGTCAGTGAAACGTGTAATGTGATCATCACTGCTATGGTTCTACACACAATAACAAGTGTCAGTCAGTGAAACGTGTAATGTGTTCATCACTCCTATTGTTTTACACACAATAACGAATGTCAGTTGGTAAAACGTGTAATGTGAGCATCACTCCTATGGTTCTACACACAATAACCAGCGGCAGTTGGTAAAACGTGTAATGTGAGCATCACCCCTATGGTTTAACACACAATAACGAATGTCAGTCGGTAAAACGTATAATGTGAGCATCACCCCTATGGTTCTACACACAATAACCAGTGTCAGTCAGTGAAACGTGTAATGTGAGCATCACCCCATGGTTCTACACACAATAACGAGTGTCAGTCAGTGAAACGTGTAATGTGAGCATCACCCCTAAGGTTCTACACACAATAACCAGTGTCAGCAGTGCCAGTCGGTAAAACGTGTAATGTGATCATCACCCCTATGGTTTTACACACAATAACGATTGTCAGTTGGTATAACGTGTAATGTGAGCATCACGCCTATGGTTCTACACACAATAACAAATGTCAGTTGGTAAAACGTGTAATGTGAGCATCACTCCTATGGTTCTACACACAATAACGAATGTCAGTCGGTAAAATGTGTAATGTGAGCATCACCCCTATGGTTCTACACACAATAACGAGTGTCAGTCAGTGAAACGTGTAATGTGTTCATCACTCCTATGGTTCTACACACAATAACGAGTGTCAATCAGTGAAATGTGTAATGTGTTCATCACTCCTATGGTTCTACATACAATACCCAGTGTCAGTCAGTTAAACGTGTAATGTGTTCATCACCCCTATGGTTCTACACACAATAATGAGTGTCAGCCGGTAAAACGTGTAATGCGAGCATCACCCCTATGGTTCTACACACAATAATAAGTGTCAGTCGGTAAAATGTGTAATGTGAGCATCACTCCTATGGTTCTACAAACATAAGGAATGTCAGTCGGTAAAACGTGTAATGTGAGCATCACCCCTATGGTTCTACACACAATAACGAGTGTCAGTCGGTAAAACGTGTAATGTGAGCATCACCCCTATGGCTCTACACACAATAACCAGTGTCAGTCGGTAAAACGTGTAATGTGAGCATCACTCCTATGGTTCTACACACAATAACAAGTGTCAGTCAGTGAAACGTGTAATGTGTTCATCACTCCTATGTTTTACACACAATACCGAATGTCAGTTGGTAAAACGTGTAATGTGAGCATCACTCCTATGGTTCTACACACAATAACCAGTGTCAGTCAGTGAAACGTGTAATGTGAGCATCACCCCATGGTTCTACACACAATAACCAGTGTCAGCAGTGCCAGTCGGTAAAACGTGTAATGTGAGCATCACCCCTATGGTTTTACACACAATAACGATTGTCAGTTGGTACAACGTGTAATGTGAGCATCACGCCTATGGTTCTACACACAATAACAAATGTCAGTTGGTAAAACGTGTAATGTGAGCATCACCCCTATGGTTCTACACACAATAACGAATGTCAGTCGGTAAAATGTGTAATGTGAGCATCACCCCTATGGTTCTACACACAATAACGAGTGTCAGTCGGTATAACGTGTAATGTGAGCCTCACACCTATGGTTCTACACACAATAACGAGTGTCAGTCGGTAAAATGTGTAATGTGAGCATCACTCCTTTGGTTCTACACACAATAAAGAATGTCAGTCGGTAAAACGTGTAATGTGAGCATCACCCCTATGGTTCTACACACAATAACGAGTGTCAGTCGGTATAACATGTAATGTGAGCCTCACACCTATGGTTCTACACACAATAACGAGTGTCAGTCGGTAAAATGTGTAATGTGAACATCACTCCTATGATTCTACACATAATAAAGAATGTCAGTCGGTAAAACATGTAATGTGAGCATCACCCCTATGGTTCTACACACAATAACGGGTGTCAGTTGGTATAACGTGTAATGTGAGCATCACCCCTATGGCTCTACACACAATAACGAGTGTCAGTCGGTAAAACGTGTAATGTGAGCATCACTCCTATGGTTCTACAAACAATAACGAATGTCAGTCGGTAAAACGTGGAATGTGAGCATCACCCCTATGGTTCTACAAACAATAACGAGTGTCAGTCAGTGAAAAGTGTAATGTGAGCAACACTCCTATGGTTTTACACACAATAACGAATGTCAGTTGGTAAAACGTGTAATATGAGCATAGATATTACAATACAAAGTACACAAACCTCTCTTAAAACAAAACTGAACAACTGTCAGAAGGTTCATAAGGATTTTATAACTTAGAAATTTGGGTGCAATATTTGTACAATGGTAATTATGTTTTTCCCAAAAATCCCATTTGACCCTCTCCTGTCAAGTTTCTTCATACAGAGTATGCCACAAACAATTCATTTAGCGTGTTTGGGTATTTAGCCATTCAAAGCTGGCTGGCTGGCTGGATATAGTTAACCCCTTCACAATAGAAAAGGGAGTTAGCCAGCATTTAAACACATTTGTATAAAGAGGATTGCTTTTAAAAACATAATATAGCATAATCTGAGTATTGCAGAATTAATTTATTCACTCACTTTATGTCTTTTATAGGTCAAATATGATTAATAATTTGACATGTATTAACCTGCGACAGTGCCACACATGGATAATTCACAAATAATGCAATACCAGTTGTCATAGCCTTTAAGCTCTAGAATTTCATGACGGGCCTCACACAACCCACATGCAACCTTCACACTTAGGGTCTCCTGCACACTAAATGAAAATGTAACATTTTGTAAATGAATTGCATGGTGAGTGGAACACAGCAAGTGTGTGAAGCCATTCCATAGGCCTCTGCCAATAGGGCTGACACCCCAAGTGATCACAATGGACACTATCTCCAGATCTTTGCCATCAATCGTGAATCTCCTTATATTGCATATTTTGGTCTTGCCGTCATAAAGCTTGTGCTAAGGAATTTATACCAGGTTTTCCTACAATTTCCCATGAAAAAGAATTTTCAAAGCGAGGGCATCGCCTGCTATGATAAGTAATAAAACACCCTAATGGTACATTTAAGCATTATCCATTTTAACATTACTTGAGGCTCCTGGTAGGCTTTAAAAAAGGAATGCACCCTTCCCCGAGACCCTATGTTTACTGTCAAAGACTGAAATGATCCTACCTTCCAAGCCAAACATAACCACAAGCAATTACCAACATCCAGCTAATATAAAGAAAGGCAGCATACTTTACACTAGAAGATAAAGCTACATACAAAAGGGTCTAACAATGGACTGAAAAGTAATCTACAGGTCCAAAAAGCCTAGGAATAATTGTATGCTTAATAACTGTAGGCTGTCAAAAAAGGTGCAGTCTCTAACCACAAATACAATCTTTGGTGAAGCTCACTGCAAATATTTGAATAACTTGAAGAAAGGAAAGAGAGTTAAGAAGTTAGGGATTATAAAAAAGACAGTCTTTAGTTACCTGCAAAGCAGTGGCCCTCATCTCTACGCTGGAAGAAAAACACAGGAAAAAAATACTCAGAAAATATTATAAAAATGAACAGATAATACCTGCAAAGCTGTGGATCCATCTCCACTCTGGAAGAGAAAACAGGAAAGACACTCAGAAAATGTTACAAAATTGTACTGACAATACAGGAATGAAAATCTACAAATGGCTCAAAAGTAAAAATGTGGACATAATGGTAAATCGAATTCAGGGACTGATTCACAAAGGGCCTCTGCACTCGTGGCGGAGGACCCGCAGTCGTGGGGGAGTCTCCGAACTCGGGGCGAAATCTCCGCAATTAATTCTCATTCCGAGCGCTGTGACTTTTTGTCGACTGCAGGGGCCTCCGCTACGAGTGTAGAGGCCCTTTGTGAATCAGGCCCTCAGTGTTAAGCATCCTGCAGAAGAAATTGGGCAGGTGGGGCAACTTAACACTCTATTTTAACACCAACCTTTAGCTGTAGACCTTTAGGTGTAAACTTGGGGGCATTTTTACAAGCCCCTATCGCCACAGGAATGACACTTTTAATGACGTTCCAGTGGCAATAGGGGCTTCGCCTTATTTACAAGGCGGCATTAAGCCACTTAACGCCGCCTTGTAAATAAGGCCCCTTTCACGCTATACTTAGCGTGAAAGGGGTGGGCAACAGGTGTTGCGGTGGGCGTTCCACCGCAATACCCATTGATTTTGATGCTGCCCCCTATTTACAAGGGTGGCATAAATAGGAGGCAGCACCAAAATTAAGACCAGGGAAAACCTGGTCTTAACATGGCGAAACGAGGAGAAATGCGTTATTTTTCCTCGTTTTTGTTGTTTCTATGAGTGCTGCTGCATCTTTGAAAAGAGGGAAACCAACAGCACTTCCTCTTGAGTTTTGGGCCTAAGCATATCACCAAGCTTGAAAAGGAAGATTTTCACCGGCGGAATGCTACTTCTGAGACACTTGTTTGCAGCTCTGCCTTGGAATTTGGGAATATCCTGGAACAAAGTGCGGTCAAGTGACCAAGGACTTATGGTCAGCTGTGCCCTTTGGGGAATTCTGGGGAGGCTCCTCAAATTCCAGATTTACATGGTCACATCATGATCAGAACATGTAGGCATCCTGAACGAATATACCTTCCCCTAGGCCAGTTTCACCTGATGCAGGAAGCATGTGTACCAGCTCATTATTAGGTATGCAGATCAAGACAGGAAGAAGGGTTGAGAAGGGAGCTGTTGGACATGGCCTTTCTAAGGCAGATTTCCCTTAAAAGTTTTGCTTTATGGCCTCCTGGTTTTTGCCAAAACCTCTTTTCCTGACCTTTTGTGCTTGGCTCTAGTCCACACTGGGGGTTCGAGGAGCACATCTGGGCATTCTCCAGTGACAGCTATAAAACACTGGGCATGCAACTGGAACGACAGATCTCTGCCATTTGCTAGCCTGGCTGGATAGATTGGAGGAAGCGGTTTTGATACCTAGCCTCAGGAGCCCCACTAAAGATGAAGATCTGAATTTCAGGGCCTCATGGCCGACAGGACTGAAATTTAGAGGCGACATCTATGGTTCAAAGGGAGACCCTTTCAACCACCCCCAACTTCAAAGACACACTACAGTATAACTACTGGGGCCTTACTTCAGCAGGGCAGAGATACACTTGTGGGGACGTGGGTCCGGGGAATCTGGAACTGCGTGGTCCACACTGCCGGAGGAATCTGTTGTGCACAAGGAGGATTACTGCCATTGAAAGGGACTGTGTGCCCTTCCTGAATAGCGGTTGACCTGGGCTGGCTACTTGCTGCTGTGTGGCACTCTGAAGTGTGCTCTCCAAGGGCTTGCTGGCTTGCCCCTGTTCTTTTGGAGGTCTCAGGGACATCAAAGATCTCCTTCGAGGGACCCCCACCTTCTACTTGTGACACCTGGAGAGCTGTGCCCTCTTAAGTGCCCACATTGTCTACCGGATCCCAACAGGTAGTGCGGCATAAACGTTGAACTAAGAATTGTGCTTGGAGACCGGATTGCCTGGTGCGGAGCCTCAGAAGTCTTGTCTGCATTTAAAGCACGCAAATGCGTCTTGTTGGTGGTGAGCGGGTTCACCGGTTGCGGGATCCAGCTTGGCCCTCTTCGTCGATCGTGCCACATCTCTCTCGTGCGACACGCTGACTGTATGCTCATTACATGCGCTGTCTGATTCAGAGGTTGGGACCCTCTGAGGTGGGGGCGTAGCCATAGTAGTGCCTCATTCTACCTCGTGAGGCATTGCTAAAGTTGTGCCTGTGTGTGTGACCGAAGTTGTCTGGTGCGACCAATTTCAACGCGCACCAGATGCTGTGCCTGATTTCCAGGGATGCGCGGAATTTGCAACTCTTCTTTGTGTGTGACCGGAATTATCTGGTGCGACCCATATCAACGTACACCGGACGTAGTACCTCATTTCCAGGAAGGTTCGGTGTTTGCAAGTCTTTGTTGTGTTACTGGAACTGTCTGGTGTGACCCGTACCAACGCTCACCAGACGAGGGGGAAGAATTGGGTTATCTCCAATCAGTGGGCGTAGGATAGTTGGGGTGAGTTGGAGGGTGGAGGGAGGCTTGGGTCACAGGGTTTGCAGTGTGTTGTCAATTCACCTGCTGGGTATCAGTTGGACTGCATTAGGGTGCTGAGTGCGTATGTGTGTGAGCGTGTTCTGTACGGACCTGCCTGATATCCGTTGCACTGCTTATCGGTACAGAGTGAGTGTGTGTGTGGGGGAGACACTCTGCGAACGGCCTGTGGTTTACGACACTGGCCGGCGGTGTTGCCTTACACGATCATTTCTTGCAAGAAGAGCATGGCATTTGACACGGTGCTGCTAAAAAGTGTTATAATTCTTGGTATGTACATATTCCTGAATCATTGTGACCCGGGGTGCACCCTTTAACTGTGTGGTATTGAAGTATATGAATTTGGGGGGAGGGGGGCCTGAGTTGGACAACGTGTTGCACTGCATTAAGGTGCTTGGGGGGGTTGTAAAATAGGATCTTTCCCAAGTGTGCATATTACTGATGTCATTTTAACACGGTTGGGCCTAGTACTGCTAGTAATAAATCCAAGTTTGATTTATGCCCAGGAATACATGATGTTCATGTTGTGTTGATTATTGTGTGTGTTGAATACAAACGTTATTTACATACATCACGTGTGAAGTCTCTTTTGTGACGCTCAGTGTATTTATTGTTTGTGAGTGCTGTGCCAATGCTTCACACATTGCCTCTGTGATAAGCCTGATTGCTCAATGCCAAGCTACCCAAGGGTGAGCGCAGGTTATACAGTGTGTGTAATCACCCGCCTCTGATGGGAGTGGTGGGTTCTGCCTGGCTAGGGCATCGCCCAGCCAACCAGAAAGGACCAGCTCCAACAGGAGCTCTCTGTCAGAGGCATTGTGACTGCTGCAAAGAATTGATGGCCTGACACCAACATTCAGTGAGTGGGTACAGAATGTGGCTCTGTCGTCTCTCAGATCCAAGATGGACACTAGGTAGCCTTGCCACCATGGTGAGTTGCCACACATATGTGGAGCTCAAAGGCACCAACATACAGATTCATCCTCAAAAATACATAGGGATGTACAGTTACCTCTGTACATGACCCCACACCGTATGGAAGTAACCTGCCCTAGTTATGAGAGACTAGGTGGACTGGAGGTATCTCTGAAAGACACAGGTAAAAGGTCTGCCCATACTGTTTTAATTATGGTGCCACCAAAAGATCACTTCCTTGACCTCAGGCACAATTCTGGGATCTCAGGTAAGTTGAAAAGGAACACCCTCAGGGGGCTTGCATGATTATTGAGCTCCTGAGGGAAGAAATAAGAGAAACCACAGCAAATGACAGAAAGCAGAGCAGAACGCCTCTGCCGATCCAGAGTGCAAAATCCAAGTGACTAAACATAATTGGCATGTAGCTGTATCATCCCTCAAAAATCTCAGGAGAGAGGTAACTGCTTTTTCCAGCCTCTATTAGCTACTCACGCTACAAAAAGGAAAAAGACGTGTTTGCTCCAATGAGAGGATTCGAGGGCGAAGCCGGTGGGGCTTCATTACTTTACCACACAAGGAGATTTGAGGGGCCCATTACTTTTCGTTTGATATTCTCTAGACATGCACCCACCTTGTCCTGGGCTGTATTCACAGATCCCAGATCTGTAGGCGGGACAAAATACACAGAATTGTCATATATGCCAAAAAGGCCTCAATAATAATATTCAGCTTTGCTATATTACTTTTCTAATCTGTGAAATTCATTATGATTGATGATTCAGGTGTTTCCTAATGTGATTCATCTAGCTATAACCTGCATGTGGTTTACAGGTAAGTGTATGCCTATTGAGTTATGGGATGCCCCGGTTCCACCAGAAAGTCGTGTCAAGATAGATTTAATAGTAGAATCCTGGTTTGTTATTGTTTGGAAGGAGAATGTGTGACCATCGAAGGACAGGAGATGGACTGTGAGCTTTCAGTCAACAGTCACAAAGTCAGAATGTGAGATTCCTGTTGAAGTTCACAGAAGGGTAGAGGTAAATAGCTGTGTTATTCAGTTTCCCTGAGGATACCTTCTTACAAACAGTCCCCAGGTCGCTCTTAATTTTGATACTTACCTGGGATCTCTCACAAGTTTCTCCTGAGAGTTACCAGACTCTCAATTTCTTATCACCGTGCAAAGCTGTACTGAATTACACAGAGGAAGAAGGCCTTTGTGCTTGTGTTTTGTAAATCCATTCAGTAGTTTTTTAGATAATTGTGTAACAAAAAGGTGTTAGGCGAGATTCAACGAATTAAGGACCATTAATTCACTGATCCTTCAAGGATTCACATATTCAAATCTTTGGAGGATAATAAATTAGAAAAATAATCAAATCCCATTTGATGACGGAGCATTTTTGGCCCTTCATCTATTGCAGGTTTCACCAATGATTCATTTATCTCAGTTCTCAGTAAAGGTCTCTGGATCCGTGAATTCACAGGTAGATCCTCAATTTAAAAAAATAAATATTTGAAAGGGATTTTTTTGTTTCTAAAACCTAAACAAATGTTGCAACAAAAAAACAAGACAAAAGAATAAATCGCTAAGAATTTATGGCATTACTAGCTGTAGTGAGCACGGGAGGAACCGATGTACAGGCCAACCCTGCAGTGTATAGCTGAAATCCTTGAACTTGTTGTAATTTCTCCTTTAATTGATGATGCACATCTAGAATGTAAGTGCATCATCAGAACTCTGGAGTGTTCTTGCAGAGTTATGCGGAGAGGCTTAATGGCTGTTGGTGTCTCCTCCGGTGGGTGCTATTAAATATATATACTATACAAACAAAGGTATGATGCCAAGATGAGTGTTTGCAACCGGACATGGAAAGTTGGTGATTTGGTATATGTTAAGAAAGCTATATGGTCTCCTAAAGTTAAAACCAAGTGTTATGGACCAAAACGCATTATCAAGGTCATGAAGAATGTAGTGTTCTTGGATGATGGCAATACCTGGAGTATGTCTCGACTTTCTTTATGTAACAGGGAGGTGGGCACTAAGTTGGAGACTCAGTCGAGACATTTATTTCGCAGTCTACCAGCGTGTCAACCTGAGATTTCTAGTCGTGACAAAAGAGTGAGACGTCCTCCTTTGTATCTCAATGATTACATGTTGCGGTAAAGCTATTTTCAGTCTTTCACAGTTCCGCTATTCTTGTTATTGCATCATTTTTTCCTTATTACATTTTAATATGTTATGTTTCCTTTCCTGTTTTCCTTATCTCCACTTGTTTCTTACTTTTATTGTATTTTACTTATCTTTTCTTCTTTTCCCTTTGTATAATGTGTTGAAGGGGAGATGTGTTGCAATTTCTCCTTTAATTGATGATGCACATCTAGAATGTAAGTGCATCATCAGAACTCTGGAGTGTTCTTGCAGAGTTATGCGGAGAGGCTTAATGGCTGTTGGTGTCTCCTCCGGTGGGTGCTATTAAATATATATACTTAAGCCTATTCTTGGTATCCCTCTTCATTTACAATAGACCAGTTGGAATTCGACATGCAGCAGATTGGGTGTGTAGGGGATTTGGTGATAAATCCCTACAAGCACAGTGGGCGTTGGGCACACAGAAGAGCCCAGCAGCTAACTTCTGATGCAGATAATCACTGTGCGCAGCAGGGGTTGGTCATCAGGGCCGGCTTTAGGGCAGTGCGACTGCTGCGGCCGCACTTGGCGCTGACCTGGGAAGAGGCGCAGACCTCAGGGGGGTGGTTGTGCTTAGCAACAAATTACGATTTCAAAACACCTTCTGCAGAGCTCCTTGTGCATCCAGCTCTCAGGCAGCAATAAAAATGTCAAGATAACTGTTGTGATTAAAGTTAGAGAGAGAGAGTTATGAGTTTTGTCTAGTGGCGTAAAGTAGCGCAGAGGGTTAATATGCCTGCTACAAAGAACACGTACTGTGCAGATCACAAATCTGTATTTTGTATGGATAGCTGAGTGGATTACTGCTTTTGTCACACAGATCCTTGTGTTATCACAGTACATAAGATACATACCTAATACAAAACAGTGACTGTTACGAACTGTCATCATAGAGCTGCATGCAAACCCCAAATAATAGTTAGGACATTTTGGGCCATATGTATCATTCCAAATTGCGATCGCAAACGCCGAAATCGCAATTGGGCTTAGTGGTATGTATTAAAGAAAAACTGCCTCGCAAAATAAGGAATCGCAAAATTTGCGATTCCCTATTTTGCGATTGCATTTAAGGAATCGCAAATTGCGATTCCTTAAATGCAATGTAAGAAGCACAAAAAGTGCAATTTGGCCTTAAGGAATCGCAAATTACCACCAACTTCAAGTTGGTGGTAATTTACGATTTCTTTGAAAAATGCACTTTATTGCATTTTTCAAATTGCAATGTGGCGCACATACATGCCCTGAGGGCATGTATGTGCGCCACATGTGCACCCATGCTTATTTCAGGGGTGCAACAAGGTGTCCTTTTGACACCCTTGCAACCTTGAAATTGCATTCTCAATTTGCGATTCTCAAATTCCTAATCGCAAATTGAGAATGTCTTCCCATTCATTCCTATGGGCCTCTAGGCCCATAGGAATGAATGGGGAGGGTTTCCTTAATTGCGAATCGCACTTTGCGATTCGCAATTAAGGAATATGTAGGATTCGCAAAGTTCTTTACAAATCCTATGGGCCATATGTATCATTCAAAATTGCGATCGCAAACGCCGAAATTCGTAGAATTTCGGCGTTTGCGATCGCAATTGGGCTTAGTGTTATGTATTAAAGAAAAACTGCCTCGCAAAATAAGGAATCGCAAAATTTGCGATTCCCTATTTTGCGATTGCATTTAAGGAATCGCAAATTGCGATTCCTTAAATGCAATGTAAGAAGCACCGAAAAAGTGCTATTTGGCCTTAAGGAATCGCAAATTACCACCAACTTCAAGTTGGTGGTAATTTGCGATTTCTTTGAAAAATGCATTTTTTTGCATTTTTCAAAGTGCCATGTGGTGCACATACATGCCCTTAGGGCATGTATGTGTGCCACATGTGCACACATGCACATTTCAGGGGTGCAACAGGGTGTCCTTTTGACACCCTGGCACCCTTGTAATTGCATTCTCAATTTGCGATTCTCTAATTGAGAATCGCAAATTGAGAATGTCTTCCCATTCATTCCTATGGGCCTCTAAGCCCATAGGAATGAATGGGAGGTATTCCTTAATTGCGAATCGCAATTTGCGATTCGCAATTAAGGAATATGTAGGATTCGCAAAATTATTTGCAGATCCTACATACATAGCGTTTGCGATTCTCAAATTGCGATTCGCAAAAAATCGCTATTTGAGAATCGCAAAAGAAGATTTTCATACATATGGCCCTATATATCTTGTTTTGCGATTCGCAAATAGCGATTCTCTAAAATTCGCTATTTGAGAATCGCAAAACCAAACTTTCATACATATGCCCCTTTGTTTTTTCACACAGTCTTTCATTATCTATTCCTAATGTTGCTAAAATGGGTTCGTTTGGGTAGATATGGATTCTTATTAGTAAAGCCAGCCTTTACCAGTGCTTTAAAATGAATAAAATGTATGTGAGAGAGGGGCTGTGGAGAGATAAGTGGCGCTTTTGCCCAGTGGTAGTCAGGAGTCCGAGGAGGAGGTCATTGGGGGCGCCAAAACTGATTGTAGCACCTGGAACGCCACCGGCCCTGTTGGTCATGCTGACCATTAGGCGCCCCTCCATTGTGCACAGCCCAAGGCTGTGCGTAGCGGGAAGTTGGCATGCGGCTGTTTTGGCATGGACTAGCCAAAGGCTATACAGAGCTGGGGGAGGAAGACCAGGCTCTGTGGCCATCCCCTGCATTTTTTAATGTTACTCAGGATACGCCTGGAGGTAGAAAATGTAATTATGCACGGTTTATAACACTACACAAACATATTGAACCACCCGGAAATTCACTTTATAAAAAGTGTAATATTTCATATAAGCAGTGCTAAATTTGAGCCAGTGGTTTCCGGTGCTCAGCACCGTCATCACCACCAGCGCTTTTCATGAGCACCAGTTAAGGAAACATTGGGGGATATTCTCAAGAATGTGTGATAATTATCGCAAAATTAGCTTAACGCAACTTTGCACATCGCAGCCCATCGCGGGAAAATAACACTGTGTTAACGTTGTATTCTCAACCCGGCGGCACCATGCGATAGTCTCACGATAACGCGCCAAATGACCGCATTAAAATTAACGCGACGCCGAAAAAATGCGAAACACGAACGCGAAAAAAGTTGCGATGCCCCAAATCGCGATACAAAAATCAGCGATAACCAGCGACAGGCCTGCAATTCCCACGCATCATGCGGGAAAATGCACTATAAAAGCACCGAAAAACACAAACAAAATAATTCAAACTGCGTAGCACCATGGATGCACCCGGACTGAGTGCAGAGGACAACGTGAACCCCAAAAGCCCACAGACGACCAGCAAGGTACCCCGGGGTCGGGGAAGCGCAAGGAGAAGAGGAAGAGGAAGACTAGGTTCAGTCCGCAGGAAAACCGGATCGTCACGGAGGTGATAGAACACTACCAACAACTGTTCGTCACCTCCACTGTGTCATTGGCAACACAAACGGAAATATGGCAGACTATCTTGGACCATGTGAATGCAGTTGCAGAGTTGAGGAGGACAATGGAAGAGGTCAAGAGGCGCTGGAATGATGTGAAGGGCAAAACCAAGAAGAAACTCGATGCCAACATGAAAGCAGCAACGCAGATTGGAGGTGGGGGTCCAGCGGCACACCAGGAGCTGGATGACATGGAGAAAATGGTGGCCACAGTCATCAGTTGGGATACGGTACCAGGAGTAGTGGATCCGGACACTGCTCAACATGACCTGACACAACATCAACAGGGTGAGTACCGACCAGGGACTGGGGGGACGGGGGGAGATGGGCACAATGGCACACATGCACAATTAAGTAGAGCACACTGCACACCCACAATGACTCTGGATCATGTCCCTGATCTCCTTGGCATACTGCAGCACACATAGAAACAGCAAGTAGGCTCCCGTCGACAATGTGTCCGGAGGGGGCCCTCCCCACACATCACTAATCTCACAACAAACCCATATACATGTGCTGAACCCAGCAAAGATGCGGGTCCGTGAGCCACACTGACAATGCAATTGACACTGCATGACGATTAGCATGGCTGCAGTCCAATTACCATGACATGGTGCACGCCACGACACTGAGGTGACTGAGTGTGGACCACATCTGGAAAGGAGCAGGTCACACTCTGACACATCCACGTACACAAACAACCCCTGACGTCAACAACACATCTGCGGACAAACCTTGCCCAAGAGTGACAACTCGAACAAGAGCCCAATTTACCCAAGTCCGCAACATCTCAGCACTGTAGAAGCACAGAAGTCAAAGGCACACCGCCTGATAGGGATAAGAGGCAGCCAAATCAGAGCTGCAGGGGTGACTCACCCACAATGCAGCACACACACATAAGAATAAGAGCACCTCAACATTGATAACAATGTGGTACAAACTGCAACACTTTCACAACAGAACACAGGACACAACTGGTGCCGCATGTCTGTACAAAATGGCCAATCACATCTGGCATAGCAGGAAACTGTTAGATGACAATGTACGAGTACAACCTCACATCCGTGATGTAGTACAAATGTCCACTGTCCCGCATCAAATAGGCATCTCCTCACAAACAGTCACAATGTACATTGTCATGCAGTCTGTATGTAAACTCCGCCAATGCGTCAACATACATGGAACACACTGTGAAACTGCATCTCCCCTTTACATTACAGAGGGACAATCAACACCTCCTGCAGAGCAGACCCTACATCACGTCAGTGATGATGGAGACGACCCCCAGGACATCGACTACGACGAACTCCAACGGTTCATGGACAACCTCCGCACCCCACCTCCAGTAGCAGGGCAGCCCAGCACCATCGAGGTGATCCCACCCCCTGCACAGACCACACAGCAGGAAGCACCCACCACCACGTCTGGCTCCCAGCACCTCACGAAGAACACATGGCGTTCCAACGCCGTGTGTCAGACTGCCAGAAGGAGCTGGCTGAACAGGTGCGGGTGGGGTTCGACCTCATGGCAGCCAAACTAGATGCCATACGTGGGTGTCTAAGTCCCATCAGGGACCACTTACACTCCCTAACGGACACCCACAGTCCGCCCCATGCCCTCTAACAATCCATGGCTGGCATTGCTGGAGTCATGACTCGGAGACAACAACAACTGTCTAGTCAGAGTGGCTACAGCGATGTCATCCGTGATTTGGGAAACATAAGGAGGGTCATGGAGAACATGGAGCGGATGCAGGCGCAAAGAATGGCTACCACGGCTGCGCACGAAAAAGCTGTAGATGGGATCTTCCATGCCCTGCAGATCTTCATCATGGGAGTGATGCCACAAGACATTGCGCAGATGAATGCTGCTGCTACTTCTACATCCACATCTCCGGCCCCTGATTTGTCAGTGTCACACAGCGCTGCAAACCAAACACCACCACCCACATGTGAGGCACATGAAATGTCAGAGTACAAAGATGAGGATGAATCTGCCTCAGTGGTAAGGAGGAAGCAGTAGCATTCATCTCCGCCATATGGCTTGTTTCTGCTTGGGTCTGCCCTCTGCATCATGCCCTGGAATAACACCTACCACTGTCCCCCGACACAGTCTGCGACACTAACCTTGGACCTCGACATGGACTGCCATATCTTGTATGCTCAACAATGACACAGCAATCAGCCTGCGGACTGGACTCTTCCCCTTCCGAGTAACTTGTCAATCCCTAAAGGACTCTGGCTGGCCCTCCACGGGGCAACATTGTAAAGTGTTGTCTGCATGGCCCAGTACTAAGACAGCCTCAACACTCCACTGAACGTGAATAATACATTCTAATACACACAGATGTGTCATGTCTATGATTAATCAAGTATGAAAGCATGGACGAATGTAGGGGCAGTGATTCCCCCTTACGTCCATGTAGCTCATGTTGTGGGACTTGAGTCACAGGGTGCATCCATGCATCATGGTGGTACATATTTGACCCCAAAAGAAGCCCTGTTGTCAATTGTAGGTCACAAATGACAGCCTATATGTAATGATTTTGGACACGTGTGAAACGCTGATGAGTGGGATTCCGTACTATCTTTGACACACAGAAATGGCATCTCGAATACATGACACCCTAAACAGCCTCTCTGTACAGAGGTAACACACCCACCATCTATTTCCAATCAGTGAGATTGTTAGCACTACATGTTGCACTTACACTTGTCAGAGTGATGTGCTTGTACAGAGGAGTAACATGCACACAGGGAATGTGTGTTGTAATGAATTTATTTGCACTGTTCCCACTGGGTGGTACAGGTAGATGTATGTATAGAACAACGATGTGCTCACTTAGGACAGGAGAAAAATATCCTCCTTTCGAAAAAAGACCCTCACACACCCAGTCAGCTAGGTGTCTTGCTTCATCATTGGGTCTGCTCATCGTCGGGTCGGTGCTGCAATACCCGATCGGCACCCATGATGGGGCCTTTTAGCGGAGAACTTTTTTCCTAGCCGTTGGGTGCAGTGCGCGTGAGGGCCCTAGTGAGTGTAGATGTGAGGCTTAAACAGGAAATAGAGGTCCACTCAGAACAACTTTAATTAATGTGGCCACTATCCTGATTAAAACAACAATGCGCGCAACCCTGCTCTAAGGTTACAGGGTACTGCGCTATGGAATCAGGCAACATGTTTCGTGCCCTAGGTCAAGTAGACGGCAATTCTTCAGGACCGATGTAAGATCTATCTACACTTTTTGGTGGTGGTCTAAAATAGTGAAAATTAGTGACCACCCATACAGCACCCTAAAAAGTGGTACCTGTAGATCTACAACATCACCTGTAAAAAGAAAAAAAAAAAACTCAAAGATTACGGTGTCATTACAAAACAGTATATACAGTTCTAAAGTAATCGTGCAACACTTCAAAAAAGTTCATAGAGGCATGCATCACACTCAAGTGTCTGTGACCATGCGCAAGGCGTCTGAATCTACAGCGACAGAAGCAACCAAGAGATAGTCGTGTGTAGAACACGTATATGAACTCACCCGATTAGGGTCAGCAATGTGTGGCAACGTGTACCGGCAGGTGTAGACACTGAATAGTGCAGTGTCCTAATAAATGAAGAAATTTAAAAAAGGTAAAAAGATGAGTATACAGGGAACAATGCCTGCAGGCAGTTACTCGACTCAAAGTGAAGAACAGCTAGGGACCCAGTCGGTGCATTCCCTTTCACAACAACCGGCAACATGGAGTATAGATACACGTACTCTCCGTGCGTTGTTGTTTTAGGGGCCCAAGCAGGTTTCATACAGCATACCCCTGAAACCCCCCACGCACCCAGAACAGGATATCAGGTAGGGTTAAAGTGCGTACTGCAGGTCCCCCCTTGGGGTTCCCACCAGGCACCAACGGCGCATAAGTTACGCAGCAAGCGAGCGTCACTCAACGGCGCTCAAGTACCCAATAGCCAGGTCGGGTCTAGTGCTCTCTCTACCCGACCCTCAGCGAGCCACTCAGTATGGCTGTAACTCCGTAATTGGTGGTCGCTAGGGCCGGCGCATGAGCAGAGTAAACAGCCGACTGCCGTCGTGTCTGATGAGGCGTCCTCTCTAAACCACTCGCATATCATACAATCACGTGTTGGGAAGTTACGAGTAGGATCACAACGCCTTGGTTAAAAGACCAAGCATCTGGTACTCACGTGTTTGACTCCGTTAGTCCGGCGGTGCTCATGTGAAGAAATTGTCAATGATGGTGTTCCTACAGGCTATTCCTGCTGCTGCTGCTGCAGTGGGGTGTGGTCCACCTGCCTCATCTTCCTCATCATCGTCCGGTGCATCTGGCACTTGTAGCCATGGGGCATTGGTGCGTACACATATGTTTTTTTCTTTTTTTTTGTCCTCATTACCCAGGTGTACAAGAGTTTAACTCCTTGATCACTCCCGACATGGCGCCAACCAGTGATCTTTTAGTTACCCGGTTGGTTCACTCTACACCTTGCCTTCTGTACTCAACCATAGGTGACTATTTCTCCCAATCGTCCATCCATCACCTCCAGAGTATTTAAGCAATATAGTATAGAGGCCTAATCATTGGACTATTATATAGGTGATTGTTCCCAATTCTCATAGGGGAGCCAAAATTCATTCCGCTTACATTTATGTTCCCTGTCTAACCTATTGGTGTATTTTATTGATGCCCACCATTCGATTTTATTTGGAGGAGTTGTTTTAACCCAATTTTTACATATTTCCCTACGAGCAAGTAGGATTAGATAAAATATCAGTTTTTTGGTATTATTTATCAAAGAGATATAATTATCAGGAAGCCCAAAGAAAACCAAAGATTTGCTTACCTGGAGCGCTTCTCCAAGTATTGAAAGAATTGTGTTACTCACATCCAGCCAAAAACCTTGAATCGTCGGTCATTCAACAAACATATGGATGTCATCACCTTTCTCTTTACTACATTTGGGACATCTTGACACAACTCCATTCCCCAGTTTAGATAATTTGTACGGCGTCCAGTAGACCCTGTAGAGACAAAAAAGGTGGTTCCGCCTTAAATTTGCGGGCGGTACCGTGGAGTATAACATGTCGCAAGATACTTGCCATAAGTCTTCAATCCGTTCTCCTGGCAAGTTCTTCTCCCACAACACCATTGGCAGATTAAAGTCACCATCAGCTATCTCCAGTAACAGCCAGTACCATTTCGCCACCTCTTTTTTCTGAGTTATTCCACTTGCCAAGCATGTTTCCAGTTCATTGGACAGTCCCGCTCCATGACCATCCGTGAGACTCCAACTCATTATTTGAAGATACTTGAATCTTGATAATCGACCATTAACTATTTCTTGACCTTCTTCCCAAGATATTAAAACTCCATTCTTCATCAGTTGGCTCCAGATAGTTATTCCAGCCTCTTTTAATGGTCGAGCCAAACAGTCCTTAGACCACTCTGGAGATCCCGGGGAGTCAAAAATAGGGGCCTGGCCACTGTAATAGTTAATTTTTAGTTCTCTCCTGACTTTATACCATGTTATTGCGTAGCCCTGTAGGGTCTTCAGACGTATCTTTTTGAAATAGCGCGAGTCTCCATATTTATGGATAAAACCATATTCTCCCCCTTTTACATCTCTTAACATTGCAACAAACATCTTTCCGACTTCTGAGCTATCTGGTGCCTTGAACAAACCTTTCCCTCCTTTTAGCAGGAAGACCCAGGCATAATAAGATAGATCTGGCAACCTCAAGCCCCCTTTATCATGCTGTCGTCTTAATTATTTCCATGATATTCGCACTCCTTTCGAGGCCCAAATAAAACTAGTAATTTTTGACTGGGCATTTTTAAGCCATTCTTCCTTGAAGGGCATAGGGATGTTCTGGAAAAGGAAGGTAAACTTTGGGAGAATTGTCCTTTTGACAAGATTAACTCTTCCATAGATAGATAATGGGAGATGTGACCAACCCAATAAAAGTTTCCCAATTTCTTTATTAATCTTCTGAAAGTTGGATTCTGGTATTTGTTCTACTTTCTGAACAACTCTAATGCCCAGATACCTCATTTCCTCTTTGACACTACTCACTTGTGTAGTAATATTCCATACCATTATGACCGTTTTACCTTGATTTATCTCATAACCTGAAATCTTCCCAAAATACGTAGCCAGATCGTAAACTGCTGGTAGTGCAAGACTGAGGTCTGAAGTATATACCACCAGATCATCTGCATATAAACCCACTTTCTTTTGCCAGCCTCGAGATTGAAAAGGAATGATACTCTCATGTTTTCTGATTTTCTCCGCTAAGGGTTCGATGTAAAGATTAAAAAGTAATGGGGATAGCGGGCAACCCTGTCTTGTTCCCCTGAAGATGTTGAAGGTGTTAGATAAATTCCCATTTATTAATAGTTTAGCTGTGGGGTTTTTATATAACTGATTGATTGCCCTGCAAAATGTTTCCCCCAGATTAGACAATCTCAAGATTTCCTGCAAATAAATCCAGTTTACGCGATCAAACGCCTTGGTCGCGTCTACTGTAATAACAGCTAGTGGTAGATTATCTGTGGAAGCTAAATCTATGGCACCTATAAGACTGTAGGTTAGATCTTTGATACTTCTACCTCGCACAAAACCTTTCTGATCTTCATGAAGGAGTGCTCCCACTACTCCATTCAGTCTATCTGCTAGTATTTTCGAATAGATCTTATAATCCGAGTTTAGCAGCGAGATAGGCCTATAAGAGTCACAACAGTCTGGTGGTTTATCAGGTTTAAGTATCAGAGTCACAGTGGCTTCGTTCCATGAGGGGGGAATCTCTTCACCATTGTCAAACACTGCTGAAAGCAGACTACAGAAAACCGGAATTAAATATTTTCCAAATTTTTTATATAGCTCCATTGGAAGACCATCAGGACCTGCTGCCCTACTCGTTTTCCCTGCTTTAATTGCATTTCTTATTTCCTCCTCTGTTATTGCATAGTTGATGGCATCTTTTTGAAGCTCGGATACTTTACAGGGAGATTCTTGGGCTAACCAGTCTTCCACCTCCCTTCTTGTCGTAGTTAGGTCCTCTGCATACACTTCCCCAAAATATTTTAATAAAATTGCCTCTGTACTGTCCCCCACTCTAGTGCAACACCCTGCATTTCCATAATTTAGTTCTTTTATAAAACTTTTTGCCTGATCATTTTTTATCTTCCATGCAAGTAACTTGCCACACCCTTCCCCATAATTGAAATGAGCCATTTTACTTGCTTGCCATCTTTCCTGTAGCCGTCGTTCCACTACCACTAGAAGGTTCGTTTTAAGAGCCTGAATGGATTGTAATCCTGCCTCGTATTCTTTCTCATTACATTGTACCTTTTGTTCTAATCTTTGAATTTTATTTTCTATATTTGCTATCTCTGCCTTTCTCTGTTTATTTTTGTATGCCTGAAGTGATAAAATTTTGCCCCTTAAAAAGGCCTTATAAGTGTCCCATACTATCCCAATAGGAGCACTGTCCAAATTATTTTCAAAAAACTCCCGAGACTCCAACCCTAGTTTCTCCATCATGTCTCCATCAAACAGTATGGTACGATCCATCGTCCATCTCCTTTGTGATGTGGAGCTCGGGGGTACCAAGAGCAGCGTAACTGCCGAATGATCGGACATATGTGTGCCCACATGATTTACACCTCTAACCTGATTTTTTATACTTTGATTGACTAAAAACAAATCTATTCTGGATTGGTGGCCATATTTTTTATTATTAAAAGTAAACCTCTTTAAAGAACCTCTCTTTTCTCTCCATATATCACACCATCCTAAATTCTTTATCGAGTTTATTATCAGTGATCTTGTTTTATTATGTATTATACTTCTGCTTTTTGTAGAGCGATCTAAGCTACCATCCAGAACCACATTAAAATCTCCTGCCATTATGACTGGGTCGGGAAAATCCAACAATTCTGAAAGTAGATTGCCGAATGGGATCGGGTCATCAAGGTTGGGCCCATAGTATCCAACTACTGTGTAAAGTTGTTCATAGCATCTCATCTTTACAATCACCCACCTACCAGCCTTGTCCACCCTACTTTCCACTACTGCTATCTGAGGGTTGCCTTTTATCAGGATCGCCACCCCTCTTATGGTGAGTTGCTGCTCTGTACATACCATCTTCTGTACCCATTTTCTATTTTTAAACAGCTCTTTCATTTCCTCACTTGTTAAATGCGTCTCTTGAAGTAATATAATATGAGCTGGGGCATCTTTTAGGTACTGCAAAATTCTCTCACACCTATGACGCACCCTAAGGCCATTTACATTCCACGATAGAAATTCTATCTGTGGCTTCTCAATTGCAGTGATATATTTTTTTTAATTTCCTTTTTTTATTTTTTAGCTTCATGGCTCTGTTACATCCTGAGTTCTGGAATATATAGAGGACACCATTTTTTTGTTTTTTTTCCCTTTGCTCCCACACCCGTGCATAAATAACTACCCGTGTTCCCCGCCCCCCATCCCTTGGAAAACCCCCTTCTACTTCCTTGATGGCCTAGGCCTGGGCCTAGAGAGGCCCCCGATTCCGGAGATGTATTCTAAGTGCAAATCTGCCCAAACAATTTATACTATACCGCTAACCTTGTTTCTCGAAATAATTTACCTTAGAGACTAACGGAATGATTTTAGTCCAACCTATCCTGTACCAGCTCCTGATATTGATTTGAGAAAATCCTCCGCATCCTCTACCCTAAGGAAAGTCTGCATCCTATTATTGTGCATTACACGTAGGCTCGCAGGAAATTTTAACTGTGCTGTCGCACCCAATCTCTTAAAGGGCTCAATTAAATTTCCAAATTCCCATTGTTTGTTTGCCGTGAATTGGGAGATATCTGATCTAATTTCGAAATTAATATCATCCACAGTCAGTGATTTCTGTTTCAACGCTTTAAGAAGAATTTCTTCTTTTAGATTATAAGTATGGAAATTAACCAAGATTTTCCTCGGCTTAGTTTTATTTGCATTCAGTCTATATGGGTCTCTATGGACCCTCTGTATGTCTTTGATTAATTCTTCTTCTGTCCATTTAACTTGTAGTCCTTCCTTGATCAGATGTACCACAAGCGTCTTAATATCTTCCCCCTCTACTCCCTCTGGGATCTTTAAGATACGGAGATTACACCTTCTTTGGTTATTTTCCAATGACTCTATTTTTTCTTTTAGTAGCCTCTCGTTACCCCTGAGGTTTCTGATCTCTTTTGTGTTAACTTCCGATTGAAGTGTTAGATCTTTCATTTCTACTTCCAGCTGTGCAGTTCTATCTGCTATGTCGTCCAGCTTTTTTCCCAGACTTTCACATGAAGATCTGATCTCTTTTTGTTTCAGCTCGGATGTTTCAAATCTGCTCCTTACTTCAGTTGTTAAAAGCTGGATCATCTCAATGACTGATTGTGGCTGTACTTGTATTTGGGGCTGGGATAGTAATTGATTTCCTGATTGCCTCATTTCTGTAACGCATGGCTCCCCCCCATCTTTAGCGGTTACATTCAGGTCTTCAGTGGGCGTTGCCTGTAATTGCCTCAGAAGCTGAGTTTGAGACTGAGGCTGAGGCTGCTTAAAGGTTGGCTCCATTATTTCAAGGTTGGTATGCACCTCCATCCTAGCTTGATCCCCCTCTCTCTCAAAAAGTACTCGTTCCTGGATTTCAGAAATTTTTGCCAGAGCCTGGAATTTGTTAGAATTTACACTTTCCTGCCCCCCTAGTGTGTCACTCACGGGATTTACTAAGGCAGGGTTTTTTAACAACAGCGTTTTGGGAACTACCTTAAAAAAAGTCCTCAACGAGGGGGTGATCTTCGGATTTACTACTTGCGACTCTCCTCTCTTCACCTTGGATCTTCTCCTTTTAGGGGTTACCCACTCTCCTGTATCCGTGTCTGCTTGCTTCAAAGGGGGAGATACTTTAGTTTCACTATTTATTTGTGACTTACTTTGTGCCCCCCTCATGCAGCTTTTTCCTTTTCCACTTCTCAATTGGTATCTATTTTGCTGGACCTTTTCTACCCCTCCTCCTACTCCTTCCACCTTTTCTGCAAATTGAGTCCCCCCTGTATTTAACTGGTCTTCTCCTTTTTTTCCTAAAAATAAACGTGATTTTTTTTCCAGGATATTTGAAAGTCCACTGTTTTTAACCCCTCTGCTATTTTCCTTTGTTAGCTTTCTATCCGTGTTTCCCTTCCCTTTCTTTACATTGCACTGCTGCACTGACCTGTAGAGTTCTTTCCCCCCGGAGTCTCCGTTCACCTCTGAGTTAGTCCAGAGCACGTTGTCTCTTTGTTTGCTGGTGGCTCGATCACCTTCGCCCTTGAAGCCTGCAGTACTTGTGCTTACTCTGCTCAGGACTCCCCTACTGGATCGCTGAGCTAACGCCCTCCGTCCTCTACCGAGCTCACGAGCAACTCGCGCCCAGCAGGGGTCCTGAATCGGAGACCCCGTGATCACCTCTGGTGCTTGCTGACCGTCCAGGACTCCCGCCGTCAATCTCACCAGCAAGTGCGTCTGTCTCCGTCAATCACCACATCAGCACGTCGGGCGCCGAAAATCCAAAGGAGCCGCCGAGACACCGCCACGGCCAGGGCACTACAGCACTAAGCCCTCGAATCAATCACCACACGAGAGTCGAGTCAATCACCACAGGTATTCCATACTGTATTAGCGGTTACTCCTCCATTACGAGCGTTGCGGGCATTTCTATTTTAGCGTTCCTTTCGCATTTTGATCATCCTTGTCGGGAGCCTCCGCGACCGTGTACTAAGCGGCCGCCATGTTTTCCCTCGAACGCCGTTACTCTTTCGGCCGCGTACACATATGTTGTGCAACACACAACATGCAACTATCATCTTGCACACGATGCCTGGGCTGTACAGGAGCCTTCCACCTGTGATGTCCAGGCACCTGAAACGTGACTTCAACACGCCAAATGTGCGTTCCACGATGCCCCTGGTGTGTTTGTGGGCCGCATTGTACTGCCTCTGGGCCTGTGTGTTCGGGGCTCGGAGGGGTGTCATCATCCAAGGGCAGAGTGCATATCCTTGATCACCTGTGACAGTGCATAGAGACATGAGTCAAAAGTTGGTTCTGCATGATGTGTTGGCAGGCTCACTAGTTCACTGGTGTGTGATATGTGTGACTCAGTGATTCCTGTTTGACAGGTACTGCTTGTGGCAAATGAGCGGCATCAATGTGTATGACGTAGCCTCACTGCTGCTCCTCCCTCCCCCGAGCCTATTTACTAGTGTGCGCAGCGTGGTTGCATCACTTGCACTCCTACGGCACACCATTGTCATGCCTGTATGCGCATGTCCACAAGCCTGACAACGACACTGTGATGTTGTGCGTTGAAGGTGGGCGGCCACGTGTGTGTAGGCCTAAGGTAAGGATAGGGCGGACACAGATGTAGAGTTCATGGCTGGCTGAACTCGCGATGCGGTTGAGGGTAGACCTTTGGCCTATGCTGCGGTAATAGACACACACACAACAGTTGGCATGTATGATCCCGTACCCCGAGCGGGCTTGCGCTCCTTCATTTATCCCTTCGGCCGAGCCCGCACTCCGGGGACATGCTACATCGCAACATTGTCCATTGCGGGACGGGTGGCGCCAACACTACAACAGAGACACACGCATTAGTTACTTCCTTGGCAAGGCCAACACTTAGCAACGCTCAGACCCCAGGGCTGATTATCCACACCCCTACGCTGGACTATCGTACGCCAGCCCACTCCGCTTACGCTTACAGGGGGGTACGACACAGCTACATGTCCCAGGTCTTCCCCACTGCCTGAGGTGACATGGTTGCGTCCGCTGTACACAGCACAATGTCATGTGGTAGGGCCCGGGGCCCTCATGCATACATAATGACCACACGGACACACTTAGATAGTTTGTGGAACTGGCTACGGGCACGTGCGCCCGGCCCCTTTTATTGCCAGGGTCACATGTCCAGTGATGCCTGTGCTGGATGGGTGTGGGGTGAGTGTAAGCCAGCCCTCAGGGAGTGGTTGGTACTGGCAACAACTACAACAGTGATCAGACAATCAGAAGTTCAAAGTTCAAACAGCAAGGTTCCATGACTTGAGCTGCACAGAGTTAGTGGCCCCGGATGCACTGCGGCCGGCACAGGCACACCGCCACGGGACGGTGACTTGCAGTGCACTGAGGTAGGGCCACGAGAGCTGAGCAGGTCCTCGTCGATGTCGAAGGTGAATGTCGCAGAGTGTTTCGGGGGACAGTGGAAGGTGTTCTTCCAGGGCATGATGCAGAGGGCAGAACCAAGCAGACACAGGCAATATGGAGGAGATGAATGCTACAGACTCATTTCTAACACCAAGTCAGTATCAGCTACATGATGATGAAGACAACCCCCAGGCCATAGACTCAGACGCCACCAAAGTTCAACCAGAGAGTGTCCATGAATTTCGGGGCACAGAGTTAGTGGCACCAGAGCTGAAAGGGGATGCAGTCTGCGATGAGGCCTGTACAATGGTATAAACTCTGCCATAATGAAATCAAGACTCAGTTCCAAATGTGTGACCTACTTGACCGCAGTGTAGGCCGGAGGCAGCGGTCAGCAGGGGCCCACAGCCACGTGTCATTGGCTTGCGATGCACAGAGTTAGTGGCACCAGAGCAGTTGTTGGTAGTGTTCGATCACCTCCATAACGATGATCCTTTTTTCCTCCGGACTGAACTGCGTCTTCCTCTTACTCCTCTCCTTGCGTACAATGATATGAACTCAGCCATTGAATAATCAAGACTCAGTTCCAAATGTGTGACCTACTTGACCGCAGTGTAGGCCGGAGGCAGCAGTCAGAAAGGGCCCACAGACACGTGTCGTTGGCTTGCGATGCACAGAGTTGGTGGCACCAGATCGAAGGGAGTACAGTGATATAAATGCTGCCATAAACATTTGAACTCGGCCATCATGAAATCAAGACTCAGTTCCAAATGTGTGACCTACTGGACCGCAGTGTAGGCTGGAGGCAGCGGTGGAGTACGTCAACGAGAAAGGAGTGCTGGGGGCCTGTGTCGCGGAGGCCGTGATGGTCTGAGGAGGCTGCCAAGGTCGCGGGCCTCGGGCTTGGAGCTTGCACCGGCACGTGGTGGGCCCTCTTTGACACACGCCGGTGTCGGCAGGTGAGCAGTGAGGCCTGGTTGCGCAGGGGCGGCCAAGACAGGTCTGGGGACCAGTGGCCTGGGGTGCAGCAGGCGCACAGGATCGCAGGCACCGCCGCTCACGGCGTCGGCCTCGTGGCGGGCTAAGAGGCGCCGCCCTGGCAGACACGTTGGCCATTCCGGAAGAGAACCACGCCCAGGGCAACGGGCTTTTTGTTCACACCCCTACGCTGGCCTGGCGTATGCCGGGCCAGCCCACTCCGCTCACGCTTACAGGGGGGGACGTAACAAGCTACATTTCCGCGATCTTCCCCACTGCCTGGGGTGACATGGTTGCGTCCACTGTCCACTACACTCCAAACACCAGCAGTATATGTCGACATGGACATGTCTGTGGTCTGCATTCTGCAGTCTGGCCAGCACATCCACGCCACACTTGGCATTGTGTACATTCTCATTCATGGGTCACTTGCCTCCTTCGCACATGCCTGGTTCCCAGCTCTCCCCACATTCTGCTATTGTGTGGCTGAGGTGCCATGCCGTTGATGGCTTGTGTACATGGCTAGCCCAGGTTACCACAGTAAGTTGTGCTGTCGTGTCTGGTAGGTGGGCATGTTGTTTGGCATGTTGTATGTGAGTTTGTAACGTGGGCATTCCCAGAGTTGTTAGTTGCATGACTGTGGAGTTGAGGTGTGTGGTGTGTTCATTTGGTACTTACCAACGAGCAATGCATTCCCATAGGTGCCAGCCTCAAAGCGCTGGTTGATGATGGACTGTCGGAAGATGAGGGAATCATGCACACTGCCTGGGTAGTTGGTGACGACATTTGTGAAGATTCCCAGGTGGTCCACTATTGCCTGCACATTGATGGAATACGTGTGCTTCCTGTTGGGGTAATTGTGTGCAGTGGCGGCAGGGGGCACGAGGAGTACATGTGTGCAGTCGATTGCCCCCAACACGTGCGGGAAGCCAGCTATGGCGTAGAAGCCTTGCTTGGTCTCCAGCTGTTCCTGTGCAGTGTGGGGGAAGTGAAGGTACTGGGGTGGCATCCAAGACAGGTGCGACGAACTTGGATAGGGCTGGCTGTGAGACTCCTCCGACTCTGGCAGTTGTTAGTTGGAAGGTACCAGAGGCCAACAGGTGCAGCACAGCCAGCAGCTTTGTCTGTGGAGGGATGTTGGTTGTCCGCTGTGTTGGTACCGTCAGCCTGTGGGCAATGATGGTCAGGATGCGGAGGATGGTTGTCCTTTTGAGCCTGTAGTGGGCAATGACATCCTCTGGTGTTCAGTCTGTGAGGCTGGTGCGTTTTCTGAAGGTCTGCTGTCTTTGTCTGCGCTGCCTCTGTGGTAGTCCGGAGGGGGGGGGCAGGGGGAGTCCGGGGGGGGGCGGGGGGTGGCGGGCCTGGGTGTGGTGGCGGTGGGTGTTGTGGCCCTCTTGGGGCTCCGAGCTGCATGATCAGTAGCTCCATGGCATCGGTTGTTCTTCAGGTGTGGCTCTGGTCTGGGCTCCCTTTTGTGGTGCAGGTTGTCGTCCGACTTTACACCAGGTATGAGCAGGTGTTAAATCCCTGCTGCTAACGCGCCTTATCGTCTGTTTTGGGATCTTATCGCCGATCTGGCTGGTTGTTGAGAATATTGCGAAGTGGTGTTTTCGCGGCTTTTTGCACAGGAACGCCTACTCTGCATCTCATTAGCGTTAGTTGCCGGTGTCATCCGTGGCGATGTTTTTTGCGGCTGCTATTGCAGGTAAACTGGCGATATCGGCTGTTAGCACCAGCTTGTGAATAGGGCGATAAATCTATCGCCACTTTGGCTGCGATAAAGTGCCGCTAACTTGGCGATAAGTCCTTGAGAATATGCCCCATTCATTTATGGTAGGCACGGGAAGATTACGTGATTCGCCCAGAATCACAGGATGTTTCAGCCGACGCCGAGACTCGAACTTATTTCTGGGCTCCGAAGTCTGCACCTCTGGTCATTACGCCACGTCCTCTCCCCACTTTCATGGTTAGTAATTGGTTCTGTTTTGGTGGAGAAATGGGCTGGTGCAAGCTGACTCGTGACGAGAGCCCCGGCACTTTTTTTTTTTTTAACAAATTAACCACTGCATATAACTAAATTCAAGGCAGTTCAATCTCTCGGTTCCTTGGTAACAATCATATCTCCCAAATCTCACCTTATAATGGACGGGTTCTGTGAACTCAAAAAACACACTCTGGAGTGCACGAAAGCCTATTGCATTTTCTGGGGAATGTGAGAGTCCTGCATTATGGCTGTAAATGCTTTGATTACATGGGTGCTGGAAAGTCCTGTCCTTTTGCAAAAGGAAACTGACAAAGCATTTTCTGCCTGTAACTTTCCAGTGGAAGGTCCAGAATTGGCTTTTGGGACTTTCAGTTTCAATATTAGTTACTAAAAAGGCGGCGTGTTCCTCTCTTGCAGCCAGCTGACTGGAATCCACCAATGAAACAGAGCTGCTGACTGCGGAAGCATCTTTCGAAAGGCATCCTGTACTCTTTTACCAGAACCCAACAATTTAAACTTAAACCCTTGTCAGACTATTTATAATAATATAAATAATAATGACTCATTGTGAGAAATGTTTTTGCTATGGATATTCATACCACGATTCTACCACTTCTAAGCATTGTAAATAACAAGTGTTACTAGTGACCAATCAAGAGGTATATGATTTAGTGATATTCGATTTACAGACCTCATCGCCAAGCCTTCAGCTTGCTCAGTCATCCTGCCTGCTGACTGTGGATTTAGAGGGGATCACTTTAGGGACCCTTCCACACCCAGAGTTTACATAAATGTTATGTTATGTTATTATAATTTATATAGCGCAGCGTATACCCTTGGGTGTCTTGGCGCTTCCGGTTCTCCAAACTGTAATTGCAGACCACTATTGCTAAAAGAGCCATGTCTTTAGTTGCTTTCTGAATTCGAGGAGAGAGGGAATCTTCCTAAGATATAATGGAAGGGAGTTCCATTCTTTTGTGGTATTGTAGCTAAAACTCCTCCCACCCCAATTCATTTTTTTATCCTGACAGTCGGCATCAAATTGGTGTTGGCCGATCGTAGAGGTCTGTTAGGTAAGTACCATCTGAAAAGGTCACATAGAAATTCCGGGCCTTCTTTGTGAAGCGCCTTGTGAGCAATGCAAAGCGCCTTGAATTTTACCCGCTGCCCAACTGGCAGCCAGTGCAGGTCACGAATACCTGATCTAACAGATTGATATTTGGGAATATCTAGTACAAGTCTTGCAGCGGCATTTTGTACCATTTGCAGCTTTCTGAGAAGAGTGGATTGGATATTGATGTATAGGCCATTGCAATAATCAAGTTTCGATAAAACCAGAGAGGTCACGACCGTCTTTCTGGTTTTTATGGGAATGAAAGGGAGTATTTTTCTTAGAATTTTAATCATCAAATACGCAGAAGACACCACCTTAGATATTTGGGGCTTCAGACTCAATTTATCATCTATCATAACGCCAAGATTCTTGGCTTTGGTTACCGGTGTGGGAGGGGGGCCAAGATTGTCTGGCTACCACTCTGGGGACCAAGGCGGAAAGAGATTGCCAAACATGATCACTTCCGTTTTGCTAGAATTCAGCTTCAGGCAATGATTGCCCATCCAATCACTTAATTTAATCATACAGTCGTGAAGTTTTTGAGAGTGATTGATATCCTTATCCACTGTCGAGATTACCAACTGGGTATCATCGGCGTAGGAGGTAGGAATCAAATTAAAACTTCTAATCAATGGAGCCAATTCAGCCACATAAATGTTAAAGAGCGTAGGACTCAGCGAGGATGGCAAAGTAAAAGGTGCCGATTTAAATTTACCTATCTGGACTGTTTGAGTTCTTTCTGATAGGAATGACGTCAGTAGGGAGAGGGCTTCTCCTCCTATCCCTATTGTTTTTAGTCGCTGGACAAGAAGAGTATGATCTACCGTATCAAATGCTGCGGATAGGTCCGACAGTATGAGAACTGCTGACCCACCGCCATCTAGAGAAGACCGAATCTCTTCCGTTGTTTTTATCAACGCCGTTTCCGTGCTATGATTAGCTCTAAAACCGAACTGGCTATGATCTAAAACCTGACTGTCCGTGATAAAGGTGGAGAGTTCTGCATTTAAAACTTTCTCTATTATCTTTGCAGGCAAAGGAATTCTTGCAATCGGTCGATAGTTTGCTGGATCAGTTGAATTCAAATTAGGCTTTTTTAAAAGTGGTAAGATACATGCCTGTTTCCACACAGTAGGGAAAGATCCCTGTGCCATCATCTGATTAAACAGCTTGGCCAAGTGGGGTACCATGAACTGGCCGATACTGTGTAGAATTCTAGAGGGGCAAGGATCTACTTGTGATCCTGATTTAGCTTTCAGGATAAGTTCAGATATTTGAGTTGCAGAAGTAGGAGTAAAATTAATAAAAGACTGTTTGACAATGTCTTCTTGCTGTAAGGGGTTAATGTGTGCCTTACAGTGGGCAAACTGGTTGAAGATTTGATCCACCTTAGATTTAAATGTATAGGCAAGTTCATCACAGAATTCTTGACTATAATTGGCGGAATCCTCCTGCGTACCAGAGGTCAGATATTTTACAGTCTGAAATAGTTCTTTGCTGGAGTTACCAGCTTTCTCTATTTGTGAAGTAAAATACTGGCTTTTCTCGAGGATCACTTTTCTTTTAAAATCAGAGAGCGTAGCTCTGTATCTATCTTTTTCTGGAGCTTCATAAAATTTTCGCCAAATTCTTTCCTGCCGTCTGCAGGCCTGTTTGTCCAGTCTCAGAGCTTCCGAAAACCATGGAGCTGAGGGTGTTTTTCTATTTTTGTTGATCGTCGTGATAGGAGCAAGTTTCGAACAATTAGACTCTAGCCATGAAGTATAGCTTATGGCAGAGGATTCTGCTTCTAGCTTCCAGTCCGGTAGGGTTTGAGCTAAATGGTCAATGAGCGACAAAGAGTCAATTTTGTGCCAAGCTCTACCAATGGTCTTACCGTGAGTCATGCTGGTGGTGTTAGAATGAAGAAGCTTGTATCTAAAGAGAACGGCGTGATGGCCAGACCAGGTTAGTGGAAGAGTAGATATGTTAAAGATGGCGGGATTGTTAGAAAAGAGACCATCTAGAGTATGCCCTGCTAGATGCGTAGGTTTTTGAAGGAGCTGTCTAAGGCCTAGTTCTGAAGTCATTTCTAGAAGCTCCTTTGTATCTCTATCTTCCAATGCTTCTAAATGGAAGTTCAGGTCTCCTAGAAGCGTAAAGAATTGAGATTGAAGACTTCTCTCTAGTAATGAATTAAAGTTAGCCAGGAAGTTCTAGGACCAGGAGGGCGGTAGATCAATAGACCATTGATAGTACCCTGTCCTTGTGTTGAGATTTTAAACATGAAAGCCTCGCAGTCAGATGCACAGACTATTGAGCAGTGGGAGCTAAGTTCAATTCTATGTATTAAAGCAAGTCCACCACCCCTGGTCAGTTGTCTGTCGTGTCCAAAAACTTTGTAGCCATGTGGGACTGCAATATTAAAGTCAGGATCAGAGGTGACATTGCCCCAAGTTTCTGTTATGAATAGTATATCGATTTTATTGTCAGTGATGAAATCAGCGATTTCATAGCTATGTTTTATGAGTGATCTGGCATTGATAAGAGCTAGCTGTAGTTCACTAAGCATTAAGCTAGATGAAGTAGCTTCATTGTGTGACTTTTCTGACAGGTTTAAGTGTTTTTCTAGTCTTATGTCACATCCCAGACATCCCAGACATTGCGAGTAGTCAGATTTTATTAAATCCTCCCCTGTGAACATACTACAGGCCTGTCTTTTAAACAGTTAAACCATAGCATATCAAAGTTAAAAAATGTGTTTAAAAGTGAAGCCCAGCATCAAAATGTGCAAACAGCGCTATGTGCAAAAAGGCAAGGAGGTGAAGGGAACGATCTGAATAGTGTAGCGTGGCGTGGTCTTACAACAGCAGTAGGAGACCGCTGCGCGTCCTCTCCAGCGCGCCTCTAAATATGTGCGTCTGGAGTCTGGAGCGCTAGCCCGGGCGGAAGTGAATGCCCGGAAGTGTAGTCTAAGGCGAGGTCTTCCCTCCGCAACAATCGGCATTAAGCCGCGGCGGACCGGGGAAGCCTCGAAGAGCGTGATCAGGAAGCGGAGCAAGGTCAGAGCAGCACAATTTCAGCCCTAAACTAAAATCAGCATTAAAATCGTCCTACAATTAAACAGTTAAACCATAGCATATCAAAGTTAAAAAATGTGTTTAAAAGTGAAGCCCAGCATCAAAATGTGCAAACAGCGCTATGTGCAAAAAGGCAAGGAGGTGAAGGGAACGATCTGAATAGTGTAGCGTGGCGTGGTCTTACAACAGCAGTAGGAGACCGCTGCGCGTCCTCTCCAGCGCGCCTCTAAATATGTGCGTCTGGAGTCTGGAGCGCTAGCCCGGGCGGAAGTGAATGCCTGGAAGTGTAGTCTAAGGCGAGGTCTTCCCTCCGCAACAATCGGCATTAAGCCGCGGCGGACCGGGGAAGCCTCGAAGAGCGTGATCAGGAAGCGGAGCAAGGTCAGAGCAGCACAATTTCAGCCCTAAACTAAAATCAGCATTAAAATCGTCCTACAATTAAACAGTTAAAACATAGCATATCAAAGTTAAAAAATGTGTTTAAAAGTGAAGCTCAGCATCAAAATGTGCAAACAGCACTATGTGCAAAAAGGCAAGGAGGGGAAGGGAACGATCTGAATAGTGTAGCGTGGCGTGGTCTTACAACAGCAGTAGGAGACCACAATCCTGATTTACTTCACAGATATGAAAGTCACTCCTAGAAAACACAACCCAGTGACTCTGAAACTGCCTGCATTACTGTGTTAATTATTTACCATAATTGTTTGCAGTAGTTTATACTCTAGATTACCATATGGCAAAGATTTCACTCTGAGTTTTAGTTGCGTCTCTGAACCCAAGTCGGGGCTGATTCTAACAGACCTGCAGCGGTCCCGGTACCGACCGGTCACTGTGCTGTAAGCCACGAAGAGTGTCGGTGAGGCCCCTGGCAGGTTTCTCAACTCTTTACACTTACCGGATCAAGGACCCAAGACGCACCTGAAATCTAAGCAGAATGGGAGTCGGGAATAATTTGGTGGGCTTGACTTCCTGAGAAGCTTGTGCGCTCCACCCTCATGAGTCCTGCTCAGGTATGAGCTGCGCATGTTCAGAAAGGAAAGGGTGAGGGTAACTACATACCCCCATTTACATTGATTTCCAGGAGGGAGGCAAAAAACGGGGATTATACAGAGCCAATCCTAACAAGACTCTTAGCCTCTTGATTGTGTGACGCTGCATTTAACTGTGCGTTGGTGTACCCAACAAGCAATGCGCAGTACCAGAACAGACGGCAGTGATGGACGCTAAAGTCCCCTATGTGCATATGTTTCACTGACCTACACTCGCACTCAGGAGCTCTAACACCAGGTAACTGCATGTGGTGTTACTGAAGCCTACCATGAGTGTCTCCATTAAGTTCTACTTTACTTAGAGGCCCCATCTTTCCAGTGGACATGCGCAGCAGACGTTGTGCACAGGTTGGTTCACAATAGATCATTGGTGGATAAGAATTCCTTGCATTAGTTTGAAAGGGTCCAGGAGATCACCAAGGAAAGGTATAGGTCTCCTACTGATGTACACGTATTTGGGGGTAATATTTGGAACATACGTTGAAGCAAATGAAGAGTCTGAAAAGTGGTCAGGTTTCTAAGTATTAACTAAGAAAAAGGGAACTATTTCTGAGTTAGAAATTCAAGCACACAGCAGACATACTACATATATGCAGTAAAAACCCAGAAATGTTGTGTTGCTTAGCAGAATTCTGCGAAGAGATACAAAACAGAATACAGTACCTAAAGAATGAGCATTATGGGTTTAATGATGGACACACCCAGGGAGCCGGATATATATAAATAATAAGTGGTCCATGTCAGATGATCACAGCATTGCTAACATTTTGGACAGCATAAGGCCAAACTGGTTTCAAGTTTTCACATAACATTATGCTTCCACCTAAGCTTTTTTCAGAAGCCTATGTACTGCTCGTGTATATTGGTGGCCATGTTGGTGGAAGTCAGAACCACCGTATACGATGATAGATGCAAGTGCAGCACCTTGGAATAAAAGGCCTGAATGGCATGGAAAGAGCTTTGTCCTAAACCAAATTACTTGAACTGTTGTAAACTAACTTAGCAAAAAGAGAATGGTGGTGATGCTGTATAATAATATACAGTGCCATTCCTGCTAGATCTCCAACAGTCTACAAAATGGGGACCATGTACTACAATAAGATGCTCAGGAAACGATGCTTGAGATACGTGGTGGACAACCAATATAGTTACGGAAGTAAGTATGGCATCTTGGTGCTTGTATCCATACCTATCTGTATCACCATATTTTCTAGAACGTGAGGTAAAGTAAATATCAATCCAACATTCACGGACATGAAGGAGCCAGCAGTGAATGTACTGGTCCTATTGGTTTGGTTCTTAGCTGCGTAACCCTAGCACATACTGCACCGCTGATGACACTGTCTAGAGTGACTTTTCTGAAGGTAGACCAGCAAGTGTGCTTTGAATTCCAAAATGGCCAGTCTTGCAAGAATGATAACATAACGTCTGCGTAAAATTCTAAGAAGATGGGAATGGCCACCATTGGTGTTGAAAAAAAGCTTGAGTTTCTCTACTGGTACAAGTAGCTTTCAGTGCACTAGAGAACTCTTTGATGGGGTATTTTGTTAGGAGGATGACTCCTTCTAGGCTAAGAAAGTGAATCCTGTCTTCCTGAAGGACTCTCAAAATAGATAATTGCCGCAGATTGAATGAGAACTAAAAGTAAACCCAAGGAAAGAAACAGATTCACTGGATTTCCCTGTGGTGGGACGTGTGGGCAGTACTTAGGAAACGAAGATGACCATGTTCGGTACATAATGCCTCCCTAGTTGATGGTTTTCGAAGAAGTCATTCTTTGGGAGATAGACCAGTTGCATAAAAAACACCTCTTTGTGCCCAAGAATCTCTCATACGATGAATCGCAGGCATCAGAATCCTTGTCACGCATCCCCAGATTACAGTTAATAACCGACAAAGGCGGTAGAATTGTAGTGCTGGACAGTGAGGAATACGACAGAGAACTACTAAGACAACTCAAAAATATGGAACACAACCGCCCACTCTCACAAAAAATAACCACAGAATTAGAACATAAGATACTGTCTACTGTAGAGGAGGCCCTAGTGAAAAATTGGATCAGTAACATAGATTTTGACTTTCTCAATAAAAGAATACCCCCTAGTTCCAGTAATGAATGTACTGACAAAGATTCACAAAGGCTTACAGAGCCCTCCTGGGTGCACAATAATTTCGGGGTGTGGAACATTACTTGAGCCCATTGCTCAATACATGGATTATTTTCTCAAACCCTTAGCACAAGAGACTAAATCATACATCAGAGATTCCATTAACCTCATCACTAAATATGAGGGCATAACTTTTCACACAGACAATGAGATGTTAGTAACAAAGGACATTGAAGTTCCTCTATATCAACATCCTCCAAGATGCAGCCCTGGCAGTAATGGAACATGCCTTGGCTAAAAGACCTCAGCCTACAACAGTCCCCACTAATTTTCTCATCTCACTTGCCACTTTTTGCCTCATGAAAAATGTTTTTGCTTTCAAGAACAACCTCTACTTATAAGTGAAAGGAGTAGCCATAGGCTGTGCATTTGCCCAAGAGATAGCTAATATTTTCATGGCATACTTTGAGGACAAATGAATCTATGGCATTGACAATATATATATACATTGGTAACATAAAATATTGGCATAGGTATATAGATTACATTTTCTTGATCTGGCAGGGTCCAGAGTCTGAAATAACCAATTTCCAAAGATGGCTGAATGACAGGTCACTAGATCTCCATTTCACGATGACAAAGAGTAAGGAGAGATTCAATGTTCTAGACCTGTGAATTACAACAGAGTGCGGCCAAATATACACTGATCTATACACCAAACCCATTGACGGTAATACTCTCCTACATTACAAAAGCAATCATCCCAAGTCACTCAAAGACAACCTCCCCTACGGACAATTCCTACACATTCGTAGAAACTGCATCCGCAAAGAAGATTACGTTGCGAATGGTAAACTTCTCTGCAGAAAACCTACCAGCCAGGGGTATCCTAAAAAACTGGACCTAAAGAAAGTCTTTTAGTACTTAAAGCCAAAACAGCATTCCTCTGACTTTTGTGTTTTATATTCTCCAATATTGCTAATAAAATAATGAATATCATTAAAAATGATTGCAAAATTTTGGCACCATTTGATATGTCAAATCCATTGTTCTCGTTCAAGAGAGGCAAAAATGAACAAAAGCACTTGGTTAAAGCTACCAGAAAACCAGAACCAAAGGATCTGCAAACACTTCTCAAGCTCCCTACAGGACACCACAAGTGTGGACAATGTATAGCCTGTAACTATACAAACAATTCCAAAGAGCTGATGATCAATGGCAAAAAGAACATACAACAGAAATTTTCAAACTATAACAACAAACTCTTTGTTTATTGTGTCTGGTGTCCTTGTGGCAAAACATATATAGGACAAACCATCCAACCACTCAAGAATAGAATTCTACAACATAGACCATGGATACGGATGCAACATAGATCATGGATATGTTTGTTGTAAAACAGCTGGAGCACCGCTTTAAAGAAAGAAATCATTCTGAAATTGAGATTAAGAGGTCAGTTCTATTCCGAGTAAACACAAACACAAAAGGAGACTCTATGGAATCCCTTTTGTAAAAAAGTGAAGCTAAATATACTGAACAATTCCAGACACACATACAGGGTCTTAATGAACATGATGAACTCTGGGCACTAATTAGAATCTAACATTGTTATGTGTGGCATTTTTCAGGACTTCATTTCTGAATTGTAGCAAACCTTTTTAATGTATCTCTCATGTCCTTTTTTGCAGAATTTAATGTAAAATTTGATAGGTCTATCCATTGTCTTTTTCCATATCTTGATGCAGGGGATGAAACAGGCTCGCTCATCATTTTATTGAACACCACATCAGTTTCTCATGTGCCAAGACACAGAGGAGAGAGTTCATACTTTGATTTATGATGTTGCTCACTTTTTATTGTCTCTGTGTCATTAATTAAATACAGCCACCCTCCTTCAATTCATACATATATGACATCTATTGCCTGGCCCCTCTCCAAGATGGCGCCTGTTCTTTTACCTCCATACCACACTTTTAGCCTCTGCGTCAAATAACGCAACAGGCCATGATTTATGGGGCCAGAGTAATTCTTTTATCCATCGCCAGGCACTCGGGAGCCCATGATATTCATTTAATCTAGGCAGAGCCACCACTTCCCCACGGCCCTCTATAGGTCTGGAGACTTCTACTTCCCTCTACAAAATGGCAGGTGATGTTCCAGCACATCACCATGTGATTGTGCAGCGCCCAGCCACGACCACCTTATTTCCTCACCCCAGTATATGCCGAGCCTAACAAAAGGTGCATGAGGTACGCGACTCGGACGGCACAGCCGACATGACCACAGGATCCTTTTCCCACTATCAAGAAGATTAGAAACTGGTTGAAAGTCCTTCCAGTACTTGAGTTTTTCTCCCAATTGTAATTATAGTACTTGAGTGATTTGTTGTGCTATGTTTGACACCCCGGTCAAGTTCACTTTCAGCGATAACGTTTCCCACAGTGACCAGACCTCTCAGTTCCAGTGAGAGTCCCTGACTTACAGGCCGGTTCGTGTGGAAGGAAGTAGGTAGGTATTGGGTAAGCTTTACCCTAGACACATTGGTTGACACTAATTGAACTCCCTGGGTTCACATTGCCTGGCCCACAACTTGATATTCAGGTCTCTTTGACATGCTGTTTTTTCCACACGCTGAATTGTCAGTGACATACTGAAACGGAATCACACCGCTTGTATAGATAAATGGCCCCCACATGAGCAACATATACATGAGGATTATGCGTTATGCCCTACATCAAGGTTTTTAAGGTTTCTATTGTTCTATTTCTCTATTTTGCTTTGCACGTCACGGAACATTGCCTGCCGTGCATGTGCACTGAATTTTTTTTAATGCAGCATTTATTGCTTTTGGTCTGACAATGGGTCGATGTGACCCTTTGACAATCTGGTTTTAATATGTTCCCTTTAAGTGGATTTACATACCCTTGTTCAGTCCTGAAGAGGCCTTGAACAAAAAAGTCAAAACGCATCGAACACATCACAAGGAGCCCGCCAGACAAGATCTTTAAGAGTCACAATCTGATTGAGGACCATTGCTCCAAATAATCAGAGACACTGGATATATAACTATTTGGGTCAGTTCTACTCTTGGGCGGTCTACCTGCCAATGGTACAAAGCCCGAAAAAACTGAATTGACCATCATTTTCAGAAACATAATGCTTTGGCAGGGGCTGTGCAACATTTAACTAAGAAATATAGGAATTTCTATTTATTAATTGTTTCTATTCACACAAGTATTCTACTTTTGATTTAAGATAAATGCAAAGTTTCTGCATCAATAAGTGTTGTGTCTTACATGATAAAGCGAACACAAAAAACAATATCCAGGTTATATAAAAATTGCTGGAAGTATTTTAGTAGGATTATAGCAATCCTGCCGATAACAATTGAAGTGTTAACATCGGCCGACTTATGCCTTTGCAATTTATCCTGCTAGAGCTATTTGCATTTTGTATGACATTTGATTGTTGCCTAGGCTCTAAAGGGGTATACGGGCTCAACCCTATCGCGTTTTGGTTCAGAAGCTATTTCAGAGTGCAGGACATGTCCATCTGGTAGCGAAACAAGTAAACAGGCCATGTAAAGGGGCAGGGTGGGTACTCCCTGATCCCAAGGCCATAGTAGGGGGACCATCTATGGGCCACCCATTGAAAATAAAATAAAAACATTTTCAAACAGTCACGGGCTCCAAGGATCCTTTTCGGGATTCACATATTTCTGACACCTACAACTGTTAAAAGACAGGTACCTCAGAGTAGGGCCCTAAAGCCAGAGAATGGGCCCTGCGGACAACCTCTGCTTTCTTTCACTCACTCACATACAAAACAAACAATATATATTTTTACTTTTTTAAAACCACCAATGAGGGTCCTGGGAAGAACCATTTTTTTATAGAGTAATATTTTTTGTGGTTTCTATTCTTGGAGGAAACAAACTGGTTTAACAAAAATAATACAAAATGAAATCAAATACTTGCATAACTGAAAAAAAATATTTATTGGAAAAATAGATTTCTTTAGCCAAACAGTGCAATTTTGCTCACCAGAACAGAGGACCATGCCACACAGTAAACAATGCAACCCCACAGACTGATAACAGGGACAGATGGCTTCCTACCCCTCTTGTAAAATGTTTTCCACCAGTCGATCACCATATCAAGTGGTTGCAGATGATACTCGTACCCTTTATTTACAAGAACATCAATATTACTGAGTGGAAACATATGCCCATGTGAAATGTATGGATGCATGAAGAAATGTCAACAATTCTAGTTGTCGCGAAACACATGTTGACATTTTCTTGGAATAACAATTATTTTATTAAGTGGGCAGGCCTAGAAGAAGAACTACCATCTGAAGTCATGTTTAAAATACTCAACACACTTTTAAATTAAGATTTGATACTGTGAGTAAAACAAAACTTCAAGCAACTAACACATTTGGAAAATTATATTTTATTGAAAGTGAATCATCTTATTATAGAACTATAAGACCTCAACTTGTCAGTTTTTTAAAACTTTTTGGGGGTCTCATCTGCTGGTCTAACTTAAGAATATTTACCCATTTTTTAGCAAGTGAAATCAAGTACACTATAACTCGGATCCTTCTGAGGTTTATATTCGACAATTACATATTAAAAATTTAAGTCGCAAGCATTCATTTATTCAAGTTCTTCTATAGCTTTGGAATTCATTGGTACAACATAAACAAATGCTACTTGAAAGATTTGGTGCAGTGACAAGTATGGCCATTCACGAATTACTGAACATACTTTATAACCATGCAAGTAACAAAGAGCTTTGCGTTTTCTCACCCAATGATTCCATTATCTTTATCGGTGGGTAATCTTCCTCCTTTTCTTTCTTATCAGGCTCAAAATCCGGGAATGCAAATATCACATTTTCATACCTTAGAAACAGGTTAAGTTGTTATGTTATCTTAAAGTTATCTTATTTTTATTCTTTATATTGGCTTCACAGAAAAAAACAATAAACCCAATTCACAAAGGTAAATTCACAGATGCAACTTTCAGCACACTTATTCCTATACCAGGGCATGAATTTATGCCTTTATGGAATTCAGCAAATGCGGAATCTAGAATATAAACATATGTATAAGTGTGAACATTTGCATCCAAATTAAAAACACAAAAGCAATAGGAAAGAAAATAAGAAAAAACAGAACTCCTGATGACCTCCAGATACTGAAATTGCACTGTGCAACATGCAGACAGCTCATCACATCGGCTAAAGCAAACTACTATACCAACACCAACAATTAATCCACAAACTGAAGCAGAATGCTTTTCAAGACAACCAAGCACTGCATCAGCCCCTGCCAGACCCACCTGCTCCCCACTCCACAGAAAAGTGCACTGCCATCAACCTCTTCTTCAGTAAAAAAAATACAGAAGCTCCAGCCACACATCAACATCAAGCTCTTATGCCCACCACCTATCGCAGAATCCAGCAATGGTAATTTTTCAAAGCCCTACCTCTCGCTGACATACTCAACTCTATAAAAATAATGCCGTACCCCCAACTTTCATCTAAGCTGGATGCTCTCTCACCCCTGCTCACCATTGCCAATGCCTCCCACACTCAAGGAATCTTCACTGAAGCTCTCAAGACAGGCCCAATCCTTTCACTCCTCAAGTAACCTTCACTTGACCATGATGACCTTGCCAGCTACCACCCCTTCACCCACATACAACTAATCAGCAAGATTACTGAAAAAGTAGGCTATATTCAACTCCAAGATCACATTAATGCTAACCATTTCCTGCACAACTACCAGTCTGGCTTCAAATCACGCTGCAGCACAGAGACTGTAACCTTACACAGCGCACACAATGCCCTCCTGACAACAGACGAAGATGACTTCTCCCGCCTGATATTGCCCGACCTCTCAACTAGCCTGGATAATCAACCATCTCACCCTTATGTGAATCCTGGAGTCTCAAATAGGATTCATTTGCAATGCTCTTCACTGGTTCTCCTCCTACCTCTCCAACCAATACCAGTTTGTTCACATGTGCAGCTCCAGCTCCAGCTCCAAAAAGATCACCATGATCTGCAAAGTCCCCCGGGATTAAATACTGTCCCTTGTCATCTTCAACAACTACATGGAGCTGCATGTGTTCTTCTGACAGATAATAGTATCATGAATCACCTATATGCAGAAGATACAGAACTCTACCAAAAGTCTCCTCTGCTTCAGACATTCAATGCCTCAATCAAACACTGCCTGCACATCATCCCAACATGGATGTTCAGTGCCTACCTGAAACTCAAGCCGACCCAGACATAATTCATATTATTTGCCAAGAACAACAAACAAGAAAAAGGATAAATCTGGCTCAATTATATGTACCTTGATGGAACTGAACCACAAACTTTCACTGAAGGCAAAGTCAGGTGGATTCAACCTGTACATCAACCTCACCCTCAAGGAACACATGCCAAAAAACAAAGATGGCGCTGTACCAGTTCTCTCTTCTAAAGAAGACGAAACCGTTTCTTCTAGATAGTGTCTTCAGAACTGCTCTTCAAACTCTCATACTCTCGCACCTGGCCTACTCCATTGCTTTCCAGACTCCACATTGCCATCCCCTTAAGGGCACCCTACATGCAGCAGAACACCTCACCCAGGGCCTGAAGAAATATGGTCAAATAACCCACATCCCAATGGGACTCCATTGGCTCACCTTACTTCTCTGCACCAACTTCAAAACCAGCTGTATGTTATGTGGAATTTATAAAGCGTGCAGCTACTCAAAAGAGTGTCCTGGCACTAATGGACTGTAAGGGCACAAGAGTACTGGACAAAAAGCCAGGTTTTAAGCATTTTCCTGAACAGTTTTTCATCCTCTATATGCCTAATTTCTAAAGGAAGGTTGTTCCAGCCCATTAGCCCCAAAAGAGAGAAAGACTGTCCACCTACTCTTACAAGCCGGACTCTCGGGACCATGGCCAAGAGAATGTTGGAGGACTGTAACTTTCTCAACGGGCTGCAGAGAGAAAGCCTCGAAGACAGATAGTCTGGTCCTGAGTGATAAAGAGCTCTGTGCACAAGGAGAGCGGTCTTAAAAAGAATCCGCTTGTGCACAGGAAGTCAGTGCAAATTCTGCAAATGGGGAGCAATGTGTTCCCTTCTAGGTAAACTGAGAACGAGCCTAGCTGCAGAATTCTGTATCATTTACAAAGCTATCATGACCTGCTTCCGTTCTTATCTTGCATACACACTCACCATCTCTGGTGGTTCTTGGCATACTCACAGCCGGGACACTATCAGACTGCAGACTAAGAATGTTAAAAAAGAAAAAAACAAGGCAGCATGCCTTCCCATCTATATATCTAGGATCTGGAACAACATCCCCCTATCCATTAGAAGTGCTCCAATGCTGCTCCAATTTAGGAAAGAGTTAAAGACACACCTCTTTAAAGAACACTACATCACAATGCATTAACAGTTCACAAACCAGCTACTTCTCCTTTCACTCATTGACTTTATGCTGGACTTTGACAATGTACAGTGTGATGCTGCCTTTTAACTAGGTTTCTGCTATAGAAATACCACATACATACCTGTACACAAGTGACTACAATGTATACAGTTATTTGAGCAATTTTAACATTCATTTTATTTTTATAAATGCACTTTATGTTCATCTTTTTACATTTGTGCATTGTGATATACATGGGTATGCAATGTCTAAAGTCATGTGACCTTTGTTAGGGTAATTATATTTTGTTTTCACATTTTTACAGTGTAATTTGTATAAGTGTCTGCAAACGTTAAAAGTTACATGATCATTTACTTATTTTACATATATAGATTTTTTTTTGTTGGAGTTGGGCTTTGAGCTTGTAGTTTTAGTCACTGCCTCCACTGGTTTCCATGTGATTTCCTTGCAGTACATGTTAATGGCAAGGTGAGGTGTGTGACCACACCTGTGTGCTGTAACTTTGATCTGGTTTGGGTTGTAGTACTATTGGAGAACATGTGGGAGTACATTTAATGAGTTGCAACTGACTTTCCTTTTGTGCCTTCCATTTTACAACAGACATTCCTCATTTTCCAGTCACTCCCTCTTGTCCCTCCCACTTTACACCTAAAACATAGACCTACATGTGTACACACATGTGGTGTAGCATTCTGTGTAGCCAGACAGCTACCTATGTGAATTACATTTATGACTATGTGAGGTAATGCTAAGGGAGTTAATATACGTATTCGTTGTGACCTAGACCCAGTGTATTAAATATCAATTCACATTTTACAAATTCACTATTTATTACACAACTTTATTGATAACTACTATTCACACTTTTCTAAAACCATTATCTGTCAGATTTATCAATAATGCCTTTCATTGTTGATGCATTAAATGTTTACCCCTTTAAAAATTAAAGTAACCTATCATTCTAAAAATAAGAAGAGGATCACTGTCAAATAACGTGGAAATGTGACATGCTAACTATGTGCCCATCCCACATAAGCAACTTTTAAATTTGATAAATAAGACTAAACCATGCTCTATAAAAGGTCTTAACCCATGGAGAACAAGAGATTATGTTTACCCTGAATGATTGATGAATGATATAAATAAATCTAATTCAATGCATTGTTTAATACTGTACATCTTTAGAATAAGACTTCAAAGATCACCAATATGCTAATCCAGTTCCTGACTCCTATTAGTCAATATGCCCTTCAATGTACTCTTAAACAGAGAACAGAGACCAATTTTACTGCTCCCCTTTATTAGAGAATACTTTTTTAACTCCAAGATATGTTGCAATTTCTCAGTATTTAAAAATATCTAAAAAAGGCCTGCTGCTACAGCCATTCCTTGCACTGGCTACCTTTAAGGCTGCCTAGCACCCCTCATAACCTTTGGACCATGTTGCAGACGTGTGTGTGGGTGCTGTTTAGCTTAGCATATGTACTGGAATTATCTCCTTTCAGTACAAACTCCTAAGACTAGACACATACTAAAACATTCCACACAGATTATGCACACAATTCACCACACGGGAGCAGGAGAACAGAAAGTAGCATAGAAAAGCTTGATAGAAAGAATTTTACAAACATTTTGGCAGATTCTCTCATACGAAAGACAGAAAAAGGGACAACAATGAAAAGAGACAAGGAGGGACATGTGGAAAAGAAACAAAGAATGGAAGACAAAAGGATAAAGTGGAAGTTAAAAAGACAAAATTAAGAGAAGGGAGAAGGAGACAATGAAGAAAAAAGACAGATGTGTTAAAAATTGGGTAAAAGGTACAAGAAGTAATTTTTGGGAAAGTATGAAATTTTAATTATTATAATGGGAAGTAAAAATTGGGGAACAACAAGGTAAACGTTTTTGGGGAATCAACACCCACCAGCCCAATTCTGACCTACTTCTTTGGACCCAAATCTTTTTCTAGTTTCATCAATCTAATAAGGGCTTTACAGTATGTATTCATCAAAATTCTGACACAGTTCAAAGATTATTTAATCAATAGCACAGTTTGTATTATCACGAAATAACCTAGTTAAATAATCATAAACCTTTTTCGGATTCACATCAAAGTTAGGATCATGATCTACATTATTTAATGGGTCTGCTAAAACGTTGCTCCAAAATGTTTTAATGCCTCTGAATCTTAATATCTGTATCCATCATTCCATTCTAGAATCAAAGATTTAATATTCACTTTTTGTAGTAATGTTTATGAACTTAAGTTACACTACGATTATCAGTAATATTGTCTTTTATTAATGCTTAGTCAGCACCCTAATTTCTTCACACCTAAAATGTGTCTGTTTCCAACCAATTCTAGGCACCCTTATACTTCTTAGCCAGGATCTACAACAACTAGTGGCGTTGTGATGACAATGTTAGTGTTGTCTTTAGTGATAATTATGTATTTTTGAGCATTCCAGATTCGGTTTTATGGAGCTGTGTGGTCAGTGGGTGAGTATGTCATTTTCCATCTATTTGGAAGGTAAGGGTACAATAGGAAGTCAGTACTATGTCAGGTGAAAGAGACAACATAGATATCTTCAGACATGTAGGAAATGGTAAGGAATTCCTTCTACAGATCAAAGCAAGGGGTCCCCTTTAAGTCCAATTCATCTGGGCAGTACCGCATGTCAGATTTACTAAAGGGTGAGAGTTTTATAGTAAAAATCACTATAAAACTCTCACCCTTTAGTAAATCCTGAAGGCATTCTTCATCATAGAGTTTTCATGATGGAATCTAATACTTCCATCGCAGGCATCAACCTGATTTCTTTCAGGGCGTACTTACAGATATTGCAAGGGATCCTGGCAATAAATGGTTAAAAGGCTGCCTGAGGTATACCTGTAACAAACTTTAGTATCAGAATATTGCCTTGGCAGTGTTAAAAACAAATGCGAACTCTATGTGGGGTCTAATTACCCATGCAGTCTACATGTTTCAGCCTTCCTAGAAGATACTGAAGCTTTCGCCAGGGCCAGTATTACAAGGATCCCTATTTATTGCCTAATCCTTACTAGGTCAAAAAAAGTCAGGAATTATCCCTACTCGTACATCATACTTCCATTCATACCTTGCATAGAATTTATGCTTTTGACCCACCAGCTAAATCATCAGTGGGTATCTGTGGAGAGATAAGAAAAATCACCACATCATTTTATTCTATTTTACTTAGTGTACATCTGCATAGACCACCTGTCTCGTACTTAAACCTACCAACAAACACATATTAACAGGGTCACACTGCACACATTATAGGTGAATATAACAAAAGGCTCCTAATAAGTCCTGATACTGGCCTACTCTTCTAGATAGTTCTAGGTAGTTCCACTGTGTCTAGCTGTATCCATATCATTAGTACAGTGGTTCTGCATGCCATGCGAGGTCTCCAGGCACATTCATTACTGATATATTTACCTCTTCACTCATTTTCTATCGACGAGGGAGGGTCAACATTCTTATAGTCACACACAAATTTTGTATCAGAGGAAATGAAAAAAGAAAGAAAAATGGGGGGTTTATTGGTTTATCACAACTATTTACAAAAAGTAAATACAAAGAATAAATAATTGGAACAACAGAAATACATCTTATGACAAAAGGCTTTCATAATCATCACCATGCTGTTACCACCTTGATTAGAGGATCGTTAGCTGATCCAGAGCAGTGAATTAAATAACTGTAATAGCTACTTGTGTCTTTTTAGAGAGTGAGCTAACAGCAGAGGAGAATCATACCTGCTTGACATGCTCTTCACTTCCTGAGGAGAGAAATAAAAACAGATAAAAATGCAGCTATTAGTATTCATGCTCATAGTAAAATTCATCAACTGCTCTTCTGTAGTACACGGAACAGGAAATATAAACATAACCCAAATTGTGAATAACCCAAATTGCTATACTGTTATCATGTTATCACTAACTTTTACAGATAGAGCGTAAGTAACTTATTTACTTTATTAATTGACCTGTACATTCAATGCTGTAATTCTAGCAAACTATATAAAAACACACTAATAACCAAACTGATAATTAGTTCTCCTTGAAAAGATCAGATTAGTTTTCTTTTACTCAACCTCTTTCACTTCCTTTTCTTCCCCTCCTTTCTCAGATAGACCAGTGTCAGGATGACTGCATTGCTTTGTAAATATTGTGTTCTGGTAACTTTTCAATTTGTTTTTATGATCTTTGCTGATGTTAGGCGTGAAGGGGAAGAGTAGACTATATTCTCCATCTCATCACCAATATTACTGACACATTCACACACGGACAATAATCTGTGACTATGCTTTTATTTATACGTTCAAAAGGTATCTTGGATACTGGAGAATTCATCACTTCAAGACATTAATGCCGGTCTTCAGCTTGTTGAAAAAGGAATTTTCTTTTGTTACCATTATTCTGTTCCACAATTGCTAGGGGTTATTTTTTATGGTAGGCATGCAGGTTTACTATTCTGCGGCTACCTACACAATTGTTTAACAAACAGCAAAACACTCGCAATTACCACCTACTTCAAGTAGGTGGTAATGCATCCGCAAATGGGAAGGGGTCCCTTCCCCTTTGCAAATGCATGCTAAATTATTTTTTAAGGGCAGGCAGTGGTCCCAAGGACCACTGCCTGCCCTTAAAAAATTAAATGAAAACGTTTCTTTTTTAAAAAAATTTAAATGCAGCCCGTTTTCCTTTACGGAAAACGGGCTGCATTTTAAAAAAAAACTGCTTTATTCAAAAACAGTCCCAGACATGGTGGTCTGCTGAGCCCAACAGGCCACCATCCCTGGGAGAGCTGGCATTCCCAAAGGGCTCACAAATTGCGAGAGGCTCATTAATATTAATGAGCCTCGCAATTTGCGACCCCATTGGGAATTGCAAACAGTGTTAAACACACTGTTGTACATTTCATTTAGCGCCTCGCAATATGTCGCAAATTGCGAGCCGCTAAATGAAATGGTCGTACATCTGGCCCTTAGACTTTTATTCCAGCTTCCACAGAGTGCATCCCCCTCTCAGATGTGGTTGGAATTTGGGCTAATAAATCAAAAACTAGCACAAACAGGCCCACTGATCAAATATATGTCATTAATAAGATCCTCTGATGAAAATACATTGCATGCTCTGATATGGAAAGAAATCTAAAATAACACACATCAAAATCCGAAAAACTGGATCTGAGCTTTCGACACAGCATTAAAAAATCTGAAAGCCAAAGTGTTATGGGATATGGCACTCCCACATTATTCCTTTAAAAAAGTTATCAACATCAAATGAGGAGGTTGTCATGGCTCAAAGACAAAGAGGAGTTTAGAAAAAGGAGGCACGCCTGGACAACGATTGACACTTACAGAGAGCCTCACCCCCCAGAAATATCTTACAATATTACTTATTACTTAGATCGTTCTACAAAAGTAAGTTACTTCATTTACGATTCGGCCTATGTCAAACACCAGAATACATCCCCAAATGGCAACCAAAACCACTGAATACAAAGTGCCAATTATACGAAGAAAGTCTGACACACATCCTATTGATCTGCCCGATTTATTAACGGAAAGAATAATTTTATTGAAAAGAATTTTTAATTTGCATGGTATCAGATCATGTTGGCATGCCTTACTATTCTGTATGAAAGGAAAGTCTCCACAAAAAATAGCAGCCTTTATAAAATTTTTACCTCTAAGCGGAGCGGCTATTGACTAAAAAGGGACTGATGAACATAATGTAAGGCTGGCACCATAGAAATGTTATCAAAGCGGAGCGGTCAATGACTGCAAAGCCTCTGATGAACATTATGTAAACTCTGTATTTCTAGAAAGCTTGTGTGGTAGTCATTTTGCTCATAATAACCCGCAACAGCTGTAGATAAAGACAATCTAACTTAAAATCCACAAATTACGGAAGAGGTAATACGTATTTGTGCCCTAGATAGGGAGGCACAGGACGGGCAGTGTATTATTTAATTCCCTTCAAGCCTAAAGGCAACCCACACGAAAATGACTGCACCGTATTACGTACAAGAATGGATTTTAATAAATTGACAAAAAGATCATAAGAAGATTAGATGTATATAATCCTCCCAAGACGCTAGTATCAATATCTTTTATGTATTCTAGTGTTGCATGAAATTAAATTGTTGAAAATCGATAAAAAAAGCAATAATATATATATATATATATGTATATATATATATATATATATATTCACGCTCCCTTTCCTCTCAGAATCCTCAATCGGAAAAAGCACAGGGGATCTCCGTTAATTCAAATCCTTTATTCCACAAAAGCCAACATGGCGCGTTTCGGCTTACGCCTTACTCTTATGTTTTTATGGTTTCGCGCCGTTCAAGCAGCAAGCTTTATTTAAAAACATTCATTTAATCGATCACATGATTATGCAGTCACATAACAATAGCGATATGGCCATTAAAAACGGACTAGTGTTATTCATCATAACACATGCGCCATCTTGGAACATTTATTTCTAGACACTATCATATCACAGACGCATTGTGGTTACTGAATAGAACACCACAATGCGACAATCCTTTAAACGGTATAAATTGTTTATAGCCATCAAGCCGTGTATCGGCCTTGCCGCTACCATGTTACAAGTATACATGACGCCGTATATCGGCCTTCATACCAAATCTAATTATTTGTTCAAAACATAGTAGCTCTAAATCTCGCTGCAAATCGGCATACTCAATTACCCGTTTATGGACCCTATGAGACATTTTTGTGAACATACATGGCCTATCGCTTACACTACATATAGCCATCATCAATATAAACATAAGCATATCTTTACATCTCAGTTTTTCAAAGTATTTGTAAACTCTGATTATCCAAATTATTTTTAACAGTTACAATGACATATCTTCGAGCCTAAGGCAATGTGTAATGCATTAATCCCCGAGATGTATCGCCAACTCTTCCCCTACATTCATCCCTTTCGGGGTCTTAGTTTCCAAGTCTATTATTTATCTAGATTCAAGTCTTCGTAACCTCATTATCCTATCACCTCCCCGTATACTGCTGGGGACCTGGTCTAAGCCAAAACAACGTAACAGCTCCCTGTTACTACCATGTTGCTCCGAAAAATGTCGTGCTACTGGATACGTGGCATCTTTCTTACCTATCGCCCTCATGTGTTCTAAAACTCTGATCTTCATGGGGTGAATAGTACTGCCCACGTATCTTAATCCACACGGACATTCTAGGCAATATACTACATGTGTTGTGTTACATGTTAGAAATTTGTTAATGGTCTTGGGTTTTTTAAGACCAGGAACTGTATACAAAAGTGTTCTCCTACTTGCTATACAGGCCTTACATTTGCCACAAGGATAAAAAAAACCTTAACTTCTTAAAGGTCCCTCCTTTGTTTTGGCTTGTATCAAAATGGCTCTGTACCAGACTGTCCCTCAATGACCTCGCTTTTCTAAAGGTGATGAGGGGTGAGGGCGGAACATCTGTTCCGATGACTGCATCAGTTTTTAATATATGCCAGTTCTTACTAAGTATTCTTCTAAGTTCATTGGCATCATCTGAGAATGTAGTTACGATCCTGAACCTTGAGTCAATATTCTGTTTCCCCTCTTTTTCATTCTCTTTCAAAAGTTTCTCTCTGTGGATAACTTGTACCCTTTTAAGGGTAGTGTTCAAAAAATCTTCATTGTACCCTCTATTTACAAACCGATTAATACTAGCCTCTGCAGTTGTATTAAAATCCTCCTCCCTTGTACTATTGCGTTTGAGTCTTATAAATTCCCCATAGGGGATACTCTTAACCAATTTGGGGGGATGGTTACTCGAGGCATGCAGGGTTGAATTGCCCGCTGTTGGTTTACGGTATAGTGACACAATGGGCTTGTTCTCAATAATAGTGACTTTTAAATCTAAGAAATTAACCGTTTCAGCACTGATTTCCCCGCTGAACTGTAAATTAAATTGGTTGGCGTTTAAATGGTTGATGAAAGTTTCTGCCGCCTCTACACTACCTTTCCACACTATACAGAGATCATCGATATATCTATACCAGGCAATTACCTTAGACATCCAAACATTGTTTTCTTGTGCTCTGGACACCTGCTCCTCCCACCAGCCAACGAACAAGTTCGCATAGCTGGGAGCGAAGCAGGTGCCCATCGCTGAACTGGAGATCTGCTTGTAAAAATCTTCACCGAATACAAAGATATTGTTCGTTAAACAAAATTCAGTGAATTGCAGAATCATTTTATTATGCTCCGTAAATTTCAAGGATTTCTTTGTCAAAAAATGTGCCACTGCTTGTAATCCCTGTTCATGTTTAATACAAGTATATAAACTTGTGATGTCCAGGACAATCAATTTATACTCTGAGTCCCATTGCAGCTTTTCAATGAGGCCTAAGGAAGCACGTGAGTCTTTAATATAGGAAGGCAACTGTTCTACAAAAGGAGAAAGAAAAAAATCAACAAAAATGGACAGATGTTCCGTGAGTCCCCCTTGTGACGAAACAATTGGTCTCCCAGGTGGTCTTTCTTTGCTTTTATGTACTTTCGGAATGTGGTAGAAGGTTGGTACCAAAGGATTGAGACAACGGAGGAACATATATTCATCAATGTCCAACCTTGATTTGTCTAACCACAACTTGATTAATTCATGATACCTCCTGGTACTGTCCAAATAGACATCTCTCGTAACCTTCTGATAACTACCCACAACCGAAAGTTGTCGCAATGCTTCTGCACTAGGTTTCAGGGACGTTATAGTTAGAAATTATCATTTAAAAAACCTTTGAAATTCACTGAAAAAACCATAGGTTTCAGGGACGTTTTAGTTAGTTGGACATTTCACTAGTACAAAACCAGAGAAATTGTGTAGACCTACGAATCAGTGAGTGGGTATCTAGTAACTGGTTTTGGTGTGTCTAAGGTTTCGAAAATGGTAGTCTGCATTTTAGAGTGGGTGTATCAAAGGTTATATTAGGGTGTGAGGAGGTGCATCAGATTATCACGTGGATGATGTCATCAGTGATGTCATCAGTGATGTCATTTGAGATGTCATCAGTGATGTCATCAGTGATGTCACTGACCATGTCATGAATGATGTAATATGTGACATCATCAGCAGTGCATTGCAGGGGCGCGAGTTATAGTTAGCTCAACTAACTATAACGGGCGAATTTCTCTGGTTTTGTACTAGTGAAATGTCCAACTAACTATAACGTCCCTGAAAGCTATGGTTTTTTCAGTGAATTTCAAAGGTTTTTTAAATGATAATTTCTAACTATAACGTCCCTGAAACCTATGGTTTTTTCAGTGAATTTCAAAGGTTTTTTAAATGCTAATTTCTAACTATAATGTCCCTGAAACCTATGGTTTTTTCAGTGAATTTCTAAGGTTTTTTAAATGCTAATTTCTATCTATTACGTCCCTGAAACCTGTGATTTTTTCAGTGAATTTCTAAGGTTTTTTAAATGCTAATTTCTAACTATAACAGGTGCAGAAAGACCAGCAGTAGACTTCCAGTTAACTCCCTGGTGAGCAGTAGCTTTACTACAGTGATCTAATGAGCACCTAGAGTGCTAACATTCTGAATTTATGGCAAATGTGTGACACATCTGAATGCCTTCTTGATGGAATCAAAGTAAAAAACTGAAAGCATTTCCTACTGAGGAGACTGCAGTAAATGAGGAAATTAGGAAACTTCATAACAAATAAGTCTCCCAAGATGGCCACCAGAGAAAAAAGAGCCCAAATGTAGCACAAATATCACCCAGATGTAGCCCACATATAGCCCAATGACAGAAGTGTGCAAAACACTTTTTATTTTTTGTTTTTTTGCAGTTTTATATAGTGCAGACTGGTCAGGTATTGGAGCATTGCATTTTACTTGGACCCCTTATTGCGTATTTTGCACAAAGTACATGATATTGATCTTGCGAAACATTGAACTTTACTATTCTGTTAACCTGAAGTTGCTCTGAACCAGGCTTTGTAACACCCGTTTTTACCTACTGTTTTTAATTAATTCTCACTGTATTGTATTAACCCCTTGGCCGCAGCGGTAATTCCGCTGCGGCGCTGGGGGGATGTGGGGTGAGCGCGGCACCGCCATGCTTGTGACGGAACCACGCCATCATGAGCCACGGGCGGCGTGTGCTCATGACGGCGTGGTTCCATCACGGCCCCGCCCGCTCATTAATTCGCCCACACAGGCAGGGAATTAATGCCGCGTGGGCGGAGCGGCAGCCACATGACGGAAACACGCCGTCATGAGCACACGGCGCCCGTGGCTCATGACGGCGTGGTTCCGTCATAAGCACGGAAAGGGTTAAGAAAGAGGATTTACTGTTTTTTTGTACACTTTTATGATCTATGTTTCTAAATCAGATCGAATAAAGTTTAATGAATTTAATTTGTCTCCCAAGATGGCCACCAGAGAAAAAGGAGCCCAAATGTAGCACAAATATCACCCAGATGTAGCCCATGTGTAGCCCAATGACAGAAGTGTGGAAAACACTTTTTATCCTTTGTTTTTTTGCAGTTTTATATAGTGCAGGCTGGTCAGATATTGGAGTGATTTACATGAGCATTGGTTACATCATACAAGGACAAACTCATTTTGGTTGTAGGCATGGGGAGATTAAGTGATTTGACCAGAATCACAGAATGTCGAGCTGAAGCAGAAACTACAACTTGGTTCCCCAGTTGCAAAGTCTGCAGCTCTGGAAGTAACACCACATTCTCTCCCCTGAGCGTAACATTTAATCAAGTGGTCAACTGGATAAAAAAACATTAAGATAACAAATAATTTAAAAGTGCTTTGTCGCTATTGGAGAACTCAGAAAATATGTCCTCATTTTAGTTTTTTAGAGCACTAACCATAATTTCTATGCAAATAAAACCCTCTCATTTCTATAATTTCTAAAGGAAATGCTTTAGGTATTACAGTTTTGATTACATCAAGATGACGTCAGGCGTGCCACACTTTTGTAATAAATATAGAATGTTAGCAATTTAATTGTCTTTTGTCTCTTTCTGCACGTCTCTTGCTACTTTATGCACATCTCTTACCTCTTTCTGCACCACTCTTGCCTCTTTCTACACCTCTCTTGCATCTTTCTGCACCTCTCTTGCCTCTTTCTGCAGCTCATTCTCTTCTTTCTGCACCTCTCTTGCCTCTTTCTGCACATCTCTTGCCTCTTTCTGCACCAGTCTTGTCTCTTTCTACACCTCTCATGCCTATTTCTGTACCTCTCTTGACTCTTTCTGCACCTCTCTTGCCTCTTTCTTCACCTCTCTTGCCTCTATCTGCACCTCTCTTGGCTTTCTACTCCTCTCTTGGCTCTTTCTGCCCCTCTCTTGCCTCTTTCTGCACATCTCTTACCTCTTTCTGCACCTCTCTTGCCTCTTTCTGCACCTCACTCTCTTCTTTCTGCACCTCTCTTGCTTCTTTCTGCACCTCTCTGGCTTCTTTCTGCGCTTCTCTTGCTTCTTTCTGCACCTTTCTTCCTTTTTCTGCATTTTTCTTGCCTCTTTCTGCACCTTTCTTCCTCTTTCTGGACCTCTCTTGCCTCTTTCTGCACCTCTCTTGTCTCTTTCTGCACCTCTCTTGCCTCTTTCTGTACCTCACTTGCCTCTTTCTGCGCCTTTCTTCCTCTTTCTGCACCTCACTCTCTTCTTTTTGCAACTCTCTTGCGTCTTTCCGCACTTCTCTTGCTTCTTTCTGCACCTCTCTTGCCTCTTTCATCACTTCTCCTGTTTCTTTCTGCACCTTTCTTCCTCTTTTTGCACCTCTCTTGCTTCTTTCTGCACTTCTCTTGCTTCTTTCTTTCTCTTTCTGCACATGTCTTACCTATTTTGGTGTAGTTAGAAATTAGCATTTAAAAAACCTTAGAAATTCACTGAAACAACCACAGATTTCAGGGATGTTATAGTTAGGAATTAGCATTTAAAAAACCTTAGAAATTCACTGAAAAAATCACAGGTTTCAGGGACGTAATAGATAGAAATTAGCATTTAAAAACCTTAGAAATTCACTGAAAAAAACCATAGGTTTCAGGGACATTATAGTTAGAAATTAGCATTTAAAAAACCTTTGAAATTCACTGAAAAAACCATAGGTTTCAGGGACGTTATAGTTAGTTGGACATTTCACTAGTACAAAACCAGAGAATTCGCCCGTTATAGTTAGTTGAGCTAACTATAACTCGCGCCCCCGCAATGCACTGCTGATGACGTCACATATTACATCATTCATGACATGGTCAGTGACATCACTGATGATATCACTGATGACATCTCAAATGACATCACTGATGACATCATCCAGTGACTATGTGTTTCTGTAAAGTTTAAATATGTTTTATATATATATATATATATATATATATATATATATATATACCAAGGTGTATTGAAGAATGAGTGGGTTTATAAGTGTGTGAATAGATGATTTAGTAGGTGCGTGACTGACTTTATAAGTGAGTGATTAATCGTGTCTTACTGAATGCATGGGTTAGTGACTAAACTGTGTGAATGTCTGTATTAGTTTGTCAGTTGGTGTGTAAGCGGCTGCATGGGTTGGTGAGTAGCTACATGAGTGTCTATATGTGTTATTGATTGGTTGTCTGAGTATCTGTATGGGTGTCTGAGTGTCTCTGTGGGTGGGTGGGGGGTATGACTGTGCATAGATGTTTGAGTAGGTGATTCACTGGGTGTATGGGTTCAAGAGTGCATCTGTGAAGGGCTATATCGGTGGGTGAGTGTGTATATGGGTGTGTTGGTGAGTGAATGGATGTCTCAGTGGTACATGTGTGAGTAACTACATATGTGAAAGGCAGTATATGTGAGTGTTGGAGTATATAAATGACTGTATGTGAGAGTGAGTGATTGTGAGAGTGGCTGTATGGATGAGTGTGTGCTTGTGTCAGTGATTGTAGAAGAGAGTAAGTATGCGTTAGTATCTGTATGAATAAGTGAAGTAGTGTGTGTATAACTGTATAGGTGAGTAAATGGGAGTATGATTGAGTCTTTGCATGACTGACTAGGCGTGTGAGTAACTCTATGGGTGAGTGGTGGTGTGTGAGTGTCTGTATAGGTGTATGAGTGCATATGATAGTGCTGTATTGATGAGTGACTGCATGTATGAGTAACTGTATGGATGAATGAGTGGACATGTGTGTAGACCTAGGAATCAGTGAGTGGGTATGTAGTAACTGGTATTGGTGTGTCTACAGTTTCAAAAATGGTAGTCTGCATTTTAGAGTGGGTGTATCGAAGGTTATATTAGGGTGTGAGGAGGTGCATCAGATTATCACATGGATGATGTCATCAGGGATGTCATTTGAGATGTCATCGACCATGTCATGAATGATGTAATATGTGACGTCATCAGCAGTGCATTGCGGGGGCGCGAGTTATAGTTAGCTCAACTAACTATAACGGGCGAATTTCTCTGGTTTTGTACTAGTGAAATGTCCAACTAACTATAACATCCCTGAAACCTATGTTTTTTTCAGTGAATATATATATATATAGCATCTGTGCACCTTTTAACGATCTACTTGTGTAAAATACTATGGTTTTTATTAACTAAAATAAAATTACCTTTGACCTAACTTCCATCTTGGAACGCAGGAGGGTTAAACAAGAGGAAGGAGTGAAGGCCAAAGCAGAAGAAAGCCTAATCACAGTTAAACATGAGAAAAGTGATCTTTCTTTTAATGAGTTTTTCCTTCGGTGACTAGGCCGCAGGTTTTTGCTTGGATAGTTTTGCCTTAGTAGGTAGGAGTTAGTCTGATGCATTTCTAACAGAGAAAGCAGGTTAGGCTGGGCACGTGTTAGTCATAGAATATTATATGTGGGGTCCCTAATGGATCTGATCACTCACCACTGCTGCTCTCTGTTTATGTTCCACCTCACTCATATTATTGCTGTCCAAAGGGATCACAGATTGTGGTGTGGAACACTGGATGTGGTACACCCAACCCTCCCAGAAGGTAGCCTGCATGGCGTAAGGGTTCATCTACTTTGAGTGACTTAGATTAAAATAAAGACAGCAGGTAGCACACTACTGGTCTAGTGCAGCTAAATGTAGAAGATACAGGTTCAAATCCTATCTCGGCTCAACATCCAGTGATTCTGTGCAAATCACTTAATCTCTCAATGGCAAAAAAAATTAACATCATCTGGTTCTGTTGTAGAACACTCTAATGTCCTTGGGTCAACTTTATTCTACAAAAGACTGCAAAACTATTACATCCTTGCAATATAAAAGAACAACGTAAAGCACAGACATGTAGGCAAATATCCTAGTATAAGATAGATAATCCAATATGTGGTTACAGAGTCTGGTTGATCATAAGGCAGCCAACACTTGTTTCGCCACGATGGACTTCCTCAGGGCAAAAATTGTCACTGGAAAAAGGGCATGCAATTAGGCTGTAGTAATCTTGTAATGTAGGTAACAAAATGCTCTTCCATCGGAAAAAGGTAGTCCTAAGAGTATATCTAATTTGAATAGCTTCTTTGCTTCAGACTTCCTGCCATATTCCACAAAGTCAGAATCCTTTGGACAAAGATGGAAATCTGACTGTGCTAATCAAAGAAACAATTTTTAGCTGCATTAACTAGACTGCTATTTTGCACTACAGTGTTTCTGACTCTCTTTGTGAGTCACATTGCTATACTGTAAGCAGTAAAAAACAGAATGAAACACATTATCGTTATGTCAGAACAGGGGTTGTTAATTTGGGAGTGGGGTACCCCTATCAACTCGATAAACCCACTTTGGTTAAGTCAAAACACAGTTCTGAGAGACTCTTCTCTGGTAGCAATGGCACAAGCAGCAGGCAATACCCCCAGAAAACGTGCATTCTAACTTAAAGTATAAGCAACACATTAAAGAGCATTATACAATAAAATAAAATATCTATCTATCTATCTATCTATCTATCTATCTGTCTAAGGTTAGAGTTTCCCTGGGACAAGCATTGTTTTGCTAATAACTTTTAGCACGTTTGACAAATCAGCATGAAGCCGGTTTGTCCACCTCATGTCCTTCCTGGAAAGTTTTGGGGTGATTCGTAAAGCGGGGGCCAAAAAACAGACCTGGGTCCTAAAATGTTGATTTTCCATGTTAATTCCTATTGGAAATTTTAAGAAGCAATACAGAAAAAGATGGCAGTCTATTATTTTTCTCTTCTTTTTATTTTAGTGACATATGCTTGAAATAATGAAAAAATACAAATGTTAAATTCTCGCTGCAGGTTACAGTATTTAAAAGCCAACATTTCCTTTTCTTTGCATCAACATGAATCATATTTTCATGTGATCTGCATAAAATTTAAAGGGGTTTCTATTCTGGTTCTATGTACACCTGCCTCCTGAGAAGAAGTCATACTGTTCTATTAGATGGATGGATGAGTGAGTGCATGGATGGGTGCATATGGGACATATGGATGGATGAGTGAGCAGCAGTTGCAGGGTGTGAGAGCAATCACCTACCACCAACGGGACCATGGCAACTGGCAGCAACCTGGCTTCAACCATCCAGGCACTCACTCATGATCTTATCCACTCATTCATCCATTCATATGTTTATTCAATGGTCGTTCTTGTATGTGTAGTTTATGTATGGTATAAAAGGATTTGAATGAACTGTAGCAATAGTTTATAGTATTAAATAAACTGCTTTATCAGGGGCACAGTAGAGGTCTCTCTGGGTTTGAAAGTACTGGTTGCATTGCATACAGTGGAGCGATGGTGTAATCAAATTGTAATTATAAGTAATGGGACATGCTTAAAGGTTGCAATGCTTGACACTCGTTCAACACGCAATCTCATACCTTTCTGTCTTGAGCTCCTTTTTTTTTAAGCCACATATCCCCTCTCTTTATTACACCTAAGTCACTGATTACCACGAAGAAACTGGAGTAAATGCATGAAATGGTTTCCATTAGCATGCAAGACTAACCCAATAACCAAACAACTGACCACTAATTTTGGGCTAATAGGTAGCGTGCTACTTACCGTAAAGCACATCAATGCCTCATCAGGTGTAGTAAGCGCTGTGCAGTTTCAATTTCAAATGGCTGCTGGTGTCAATCCATTTGTTGCGATGTGAGTCCTCCACATAGAACTCAAAGATGAGCTGAAGATTTCAGCTCTTGGGGACTGACTTAGATCTTGGCGGCCTTACCGCTGTCCCGCTACAGCGGCAGTCCCAAGTACTCCTTCGAGCTGACGGCGGTCTGCCTGTCGTATTTAGATGTTGCGGCTAGAGACAGAAGACTGCTGCGGCGGTGGTCTTCTCTGCTGGCTAACAGTACTCCGCCACCATCAGGCTGGCGGGATTGCACCAAGCCAATTTATATGCTTCTGTTTTGCTGGCGGTGGAGTCCTGACGGAGTGAGGTTCGGGGGCATGGAGCCGGGTAAGTAGAACAAATTGATACGTAAATACACATGTGTCACGTTTGCATGCTATGATATGCTGGCAATGTGTTATGAGCGATCCTCAATACACGATACATAGGACAATAGTACAAGTAGCTTACGTGGGATCTCGGCGACAACAGAGTCTTTGGCGTCGTGCTGGAGTCAGAGCAGGAGAGGATAGACCTAGATGATGAGGTATAAGATGGAAGAGGAAACAGGAAATATGGTAAGTTTTTACCTCTCTTCCTTTGATTCCGCCAACTCAAGTTTGGAGGTATCCCGGCCACAGTTGCTTGGTGGGAAGGCTCTTCGTAATCAACATGGTGGGACTCTTGGCTGGAGTCCCACCGCCAGCAGCTTCTGACGCCGTCAACGCACAGCAAGATTCCTGGTGGCAGAACTGCGGCGGTCTTCCCTACAGTGATCCACCAAAATCTAAGTCGAGCGGGCAGACTGCCAAGTCGGCGGGCGGGAAGACCGATGAAAAAGTAATGGTGGGAGGGACCAGTCCCGCCAAGATCTAAATCAGGCCCTTGGTCTCCTGAGCCCTTCGGAGACCTGAGCAGCAGCATAGAGACCGGGTATATGCTTTGCTAATGGTAGCCTCTGCTCTCAAAACCCAAACCCTTCTCACTGTTCACAAGCCAACCTCTACCTCATCAAAGCTTTGGTCCTTTTAACTAGTTTGAACTGTTGTATTGGGATGCGCTTACCGGTCATCTCAAACGTGTTCCAAAAATCCACTATCTACAGCAGATGGCAAGGATCTGATCTCCGTATCCAGGAGCCATGGATCTCTTTTTCATGGACTCCACCCACAAGTGTAAATATACATCATGTAAATAAGTGAATGGTCCATTAATAGGATCACTTTTTGAAATTCAACTCCATGATTTAATTATCAGCAATGTTGTTAGTCCTATAAAACTATTCTTATAAAGAGCTCTGCAATCTTCAGCATACTCATTTAAAAGAAATATGATCTCCTGCGATGATTTATCTATAAAACAAGGGTGTGTTGTCAGTCGTCGTACCACAGAAAAAAGTAGGACTTTGTAATGTTGTGTGTGTTACATACTGCCTACTTCCCAGTAAAAGTTAACCAGTGCTGAAAATGCAAACAGTTTCTGTCCTCTTTGGCATGCAATCCAGCGACTTGGTTATTATGAAAGCACCTCTTTCTCTCTCACACATTCTCTATTATGATTTATCTAGAACAGAAATTGATTTTTACAGAAAAACCTTGCTTGTTGGTCATTGAATAGATTCAGGGCCACTGGAATTATGTAATTTTGAGGCTGCTGCATTTTTGTATAACATGCATACCGACATTTTAGAAGAGGAAGTGGGAGATTTTAAAAATATAATCAGGAGATTGTATTTCTCCCATTGGCTTCTATTGAAGCAGAGGCAATTTCAGATGGGGGGAACCAAAATAAAGTCATTTTTGGCTTCAGAAATCAGGGGTTTTCAACCTGATGGTATAATTATGGATTTGCCGCATTTGCCACATAATCCATCATCTGCTTCATAATCTTCAGATTTTAACAAAAACAAGATTTTGTTTCTAGCTGAAAACAATCAAAATTCACTAAAAATACATCTAAAGTTGTTGCTGCAAAGTGGAAGACCCTTTGCAAAGGTTGACTGGTCACTTTCCTGTTCCTGTTTGCATTGCTATGTTTGGATGTTAAACTGGTACTAAGGTGGAACAGTGTTGGCAGGTGTAAAACGGACAAAATAATAAAATGATGCTATCACAAAATGTTCTGCATTATGTTGCATAATTTGCCTTTTCTTGCCACATAATTTAGTCCTCCACTGTCGAATGAACATTTGGGTATTTTATGACAGTATTTGTGTGCATCACTCCAAAATCTTTTTGCAAGGATATTTGAGCTGCTGACTTTGCCTCAGATTAAGAAATAGAAAGCATCCACCAGCAGCAGGACCACTTTCAGTTCAGACAAATTCCCTATCTCTTCAGTAAGGATCTAGAGACATTAATAACACCAATCTGATTCTATAACCCATCTGTCTATCATCATCTTCACAGGTCACAGTGGATACTCATGTGTCTGGGATAATAATCCTGAGGGAGAAATGGTGCTCTAATTGTATAGATTTCTAAACACTTCTCAACTTAAGTTGTTCCACACAGCTAATATTTCCTCGTTTACTGTGATGAGATTCCTTAGATAGAGATGTTCTTCTAGATTTACAATCCCTGACACCTTCAGTAACTCCAGATCTTGAAGCTGACAGTCCACCTGCCTCTGTGATGGAGTTCCTCTTGCAATTCTCTAGATTTCTAAAACCTTCTGACTTTCAATAGCTACCATCTGGTGCTGACAATTCTCATTTGTGATTAAGTTCTTGAGGAAGGTATATTCCTCTTCTAGTTCTAAAGTTTCATAATCCTTTTCTTACCTTCAACATCTCCGTCTCCTGCTGCAGACACTTCCGTTCGATCTCCTCGATCAGGCTCCGGAGGGCAGAGCGCTGCTCTTCTAATTTGGTAATTCTATCTCTAATGGGCAGCAGACTCCTCTTCTCTTTCTCTTCCAGTTGTCTGAGGTGGCAAGATTTTTCCTTCTTCAAAATCTGCTCCAGTTTCTCAAAATCTTTCTTGATTCGCTCTCTTTGTCTCTTGAAGATGTCCTGCAACAAAAAAGAAAATACAAAAGTTCATAATATGAGCATCGGAGACATGGTTAATAGACCAAATACTCCTGGAACTGTTTCTTTATGATTTTCATTATTTTATCATTAAGTAGGAAATTAAGGGATGTTATGTTGTGTAGAATTTATAGCGCACCCATGAGGGGACAAGATCACAGGGAATCAAAGAGTTGAGCAGAACAGGGTAAGTAGTTATTTCACTCTTATATGACATTCAATGGTTTGGCAGAAGAGGTGAGTTTGTAGTTGTTTGCAGAAAACTAAGCAATCGCATCTATGTAGGATCTGACAGAAATACTCATTCCAGATAAATTGTCTTTGTGCCGCTGCATTGCCAATATGTTTCGAACTGAAGCATTGCAAGATGGGGACTGAAGCTTAATCTTAGTGTATCATTATATGTATGAGCCTAGCTGGGCAGCGACAGAGCTCGGATGCAGAAGGTTGTTTGATTGGTGGAGGGATTCTAAAGATGGGACCCACTGCAGCTTTGTTGAAAATGCTAATGAACTTTAATGAAGCCTATACTCCCCAGTAAGTAAGCTAAAGAGATCTAGTCCCTGACAGCAGTCCTCTCTGTAGAGAAAAGTACACCATATGTAGTTTATGGATGAATTATTTGAGTAGGCCTAGAACCAACCAAAGAGGGCCGGTACGCCATTTTAGGAGATACTGTCCAGGAGCGGAGCATTAGAGAAGATTTTTTTTAGTGATCGGAGATCAAATATTGCTGATTTTACAATTCAAAATGAACAATTGGCACGGGGGACAGACCCCCAACTAGGGGATATGGTGGAGGAAGAAGCTGAGAGACATGGCTGAAGAAAATGTGAGGAGACATTCTCTAGCAACATAATTTCTTTCTTTTTTTGTTTACGTTAAAGGAAACTCAGTTCTGGTTTATTCATCAAGATATTTACTCATGTGTCGGTAAGAGGAAGGAGTCCTAATTAGATGAAGTAATGTAGTGGATTTCATCAATATTGCTAAAGCTCATTTTATAAAGCATGTAACATTCGTGTCACAGAAATATCATTATAAATGCCTTTTTGAAGAACACATTTTGCCTGGAGATAATGTCTAGGCTTACAAATACAATGAATATTATATTTTGCACAATGTGATATTTTAGAAAGAGTCTGTGCAGCTAGATTGGTATCCATTAGGGCAGGTCAAGAAATTTGATCCCAAAAAAAAATCAAGATTTTTTAAAGTTCACATGTGGGGTGAAATCTGGGTTAGTCCAGGGGTGAATTTCAAATTTAGTATTAAGTTTCTTGTCCGCTTTATCTCACCAAAAGACTGCAGATGGTTCAGAACCAGGCAGCAAGGTTGATATCCCAACAACGCAGATGGGAACATATATCCCCCACTATGAAAGAGCTACATTGGCTTCCCATCCCGCAAAGATGTGCGTTTAAAGTTGGCTGCCTCATTTTTAAAACCTTGCATGGTGCTAGCCCAAAGTTTTTATCCAGACTTGTCCAGAAATACCTACCTGCACGGAGCTTACGCTCTGCCCATAAGAACCTCCTAATCATTCCTTCCTACAAACGGAAACGAATAGGTGGCTGCAGGTTTGCAGTACTGGCCCCCAGTTTCTGGAACAGTCTCCCTTTAGATATAAGAACTTGCACTGAATTTGTCAGATTCCGTAGATTACTTAAGACCTGGCTATTTACCCAAGCTTATAACTAGACTCTATTGACAACTAACACATGAGGCCCCAGCAAAAAACTTCTTAAGTCCAGCGCCAAGAAACCACTCGGTGTACGAGCGCTTTATAAGAAATTTTAACATAACATAACATAACATACAAGAAGATTAATGCCAAATAACTTCTCCCTGCTGACAGTTTCCAGCCCCAAAGGAAAGAAATGTTAATGGAACTCCGGCCTAATTTAGTTATTGGTGTGAGCCCATTGTCCAACAGGGGCGTGGAGGTAATCACCTCTGCTTCCCAGGTAAAGTACATTCTGCTGTATTTAGAGATCTTCACCTGTGTGGCGGAGATCTGTAGGTCTTCAAAGAAGTCGCCGCCACAACAGCTTCTCTGATGGAATTCATACTTTGTTCAGCTTCTGCCATGTTTCATGCAGCAGCTCAGAAAACTTTTTTGTTTTATAAAAACAAACTACCAAAGTGGGAGTTTGCTTTTGTAAAACAAAATGACCAACTTGCCCTGGAAGTGTGGGGACCCCCACACACTCAGTGTGGGGGTAATTTTTCTTTTTTTCTCTTTGGGGCCGTCAGGCATTAGTTGGCCATCCAAACAGAAAAAAACTCATCCGACTGAACGCTATAAACAAATTTGGACTGTCTGATGTTCTTAAACTGACGGCTTCAGGTCCATTGGGCTGTTGGTGTAAGGGTTTCCGCCAGCCGAGCCAGCAGCGGCAGTGCCCCGGAAACATGAAGGTCTGTTCGACTCTAATTTGAGCAGGCAGAGTGTCAGTCTGGTAGACAAGGGACTTCTCCACGTTTGCGGCAGAGTACCCTGTCTGCCAAACTCTAAAAAAGGCCTCATGCCTAATCCACTGTCTCCCCCTCCCCCACCCCTTGCATCTCTTTAAATATTAGCATTCTCCCCTGGAGCTAGAGACATGCGCTTCCCCAGAGCCTGCATTTGAAAAGGCTGCTGCTGGGGAAGCACAGCTGACCTGTAATCAACATTTCCCTGTTCCTAGTATAGGAATCAGCTACTAGTAATTACAGGACAGATTATATAATTTCTATAGAGTCTCCAGCCCCTCCTCCCTTTCTCCGGTCAACATTTTCCTCTGTTTCTTCAATGGCAGGAGGCAGGTGGGAATCCAGCATAAGCAACTCATTTCCCCTAGATTCACATCCGACATCCCACAGTTACAGTGGCGGCTGGTATTTAACGGCGGTGGCGGGGGGGGCGGACTGCAGTAGGGGGAGGGAATGAAAAAAATTTTTTTAACACTTACCTGTGTGCCGCCGCCGCTACCTCTCGGTCCTCTTCGCCCGCTTCCAGGACTCCAGGGCAGGAAGCACCCGGCTCCCTGTCTCCCCATAGCCAATCACAACACTGCAATGCAGCGATGTGCTTGGTCTGAGCGCTGTGGTTTGGCGCTCAGCCAGGGAATGGGAGCCTGGGCATGTTCTCCACTTAGGCTGTAATGCAGCCTGGGTGGAGAACATGCAAAGTGCGCATGACGGTTTGGCCAGCCCGAGAGGGCCGGCCAAAGCCTCATGCACACTTGGAGAGGGCAAACCACTCCTCCCCTGCCCTGCTCTGTGAGCACAGCAGCCCCGCCCCAGCTGAGCAAGGACGGAAAAATAAAATGATAATAACAAAGAGTTATCATCATTTTATTTTTTCCTTTTTGACCTGCTCAGTGGGGCAACGCTCCTCCGCCTTAGCAGAGGAGCCGCCCCTGCACAGTTGAAAAAACATACATTCACCAAGCCCCTTTTATTCAAGCTAACTTCTGAGTTCTTTCTTGCTAATTCCCCCATGAAAGGGAAAAGCCCTATACTAGTCACCTATTCATTGCCTTTCCCCTTGGAGCGAGGTGTCAGTATGTCTCTTGGAAGACTGTTTGGAGAGGCTCTTCTCTGCTGTGTTCTCACTTTGACTTGTAAGTATCATTGACAGGAGGGCAGGCCTGCCTTTGAGTGGTATAGCTTTACAACTTGCCTACTTCATCTTACAACTATTAACTAAACACAGGATTAGGTCGTTCCTGTCAGTGTGAGGTTCTGTCATTAATGGGCAGATGCAAAAAGACCTTTTGGTCGCAAACTCTGCAATTTGCAAACAGATAAGCATCACCTGTTCCTTTAACGGACACAGGCTGCTTTAAAAACAAATCTTGTTTTAAAAGCAAATGCAGGGGTAGAGGTCTGCTGTCCCTTGCAGGCCTCCATCCCTGCATTCACATCCAATGGTAGTTGGTCCCAAACTGTGACTGACCTAATTCATATTCATTATGAGGGTTGTATAATGACCTCCTGCGAATAGTCAGTTTGCAATGCAACCTATTAATACCGTAGGTTGCTTTATAAACTCTACTCCCATTCGCAAACCAGTCAGTGTGTAAATTGCAAATTCCTGGCTTGCAAAAGGGATTAGCGCATCAGTTCTCTTGTCTTGCTGATAGAGTGATGACAGCAGATGCCAATGAGCCAAGAGTCCCCTTATCTCCAGGCACACCTCTAATTATGACAGAAGTTCACACCAACTCAGTGTTCTTGGACGGAGAGAAACGGTGGTATCCTGTGTGCCCTGATTCCTTGCATGAGTGAACTGGTGCATGGAATGTATGATGTTGGTGCATGATATCTTCCCCATCTCTGGCTTTAGCATGGACAGTTAGTTGCGGCAGCATAAATATGGAGGTGATTTTGTGATACATACATGACACAAGAAGCACTGTGGTTCCCGGAGATGGATCGTCCAGTAGAAGACATAGTCCAAGAATGCGAAGCCTACCAACTCAATAAGGAGGCTGATAGCCCATCCCCCATCATTGCAGAGGACCCCTGCCTTCCACCATGTACCAATAGCAGTCCAAACTTTGGCTGTTTTCCTGATGGGAGGCACACATGAATCGTCATTGGTGCACACACATCCCGTGATTGTGGTGGCCACTACCGCTTTTAAGCATGTGAGGTCAAAGAGCTTACTAGCTTACTTCAAGAGGTAAGAGCCGCCAATTAACCCTCATTCCTGGGGAATGACTTTAAGGCATATCTTCCTCAACTTAACATTTGCCAAGGCAAGATCATGCTCCACTGGCCGCTGGCAAATGGGGACGTAAAGCATTTCATGCAAACACTCAACAAAGCCCTGAGTATAGGGATGAACGGTCACTCACAACATCTCATGGTTCAAGAAGATACCACAGAATGAAGACGAGCAGAGGGAACCAAAGAGAATCTGGAATCTCTCAGATATATTGCTTGGCAGGCCAGGCTGGACTCTTGGAGCAGGACTTAGGCTGGCTTGCATACAGTGATATCTATTTGGAGTGGTACAACAATTTAAAAATACTGTACTGCAGTGTGGGATTGAATGACTGCCAGCGGCTGAAAAGTGTTGTGAGCATTCAACCTATCCCCTCTATGGGTATCTTCCACCGATATATCCAACATTCAAGTATCAGCATCTCTTAGCTGTAGTTCTGAACCACAGCGCGGCATCTCACAATGATATGTAGATCAATCACAGATGGACATCTCACACTGATCTATAGATCAATCACAGATGGACATCTCACAATGATATATAGATCAACCACAGATGGTCGTCTCTCAATCAGGGATATGTGAAACGTTTAAAAGGAAAATTGTGAAAGGTAATACATTTGAAGTAATATTAGACAAACAATAGATGAGAAATGCATTAAAGAAAAAACATTAAAAATTATGTTTTTTTCAAAGTCCTCATGAATGGGCAAAATAACTTTTAAAAAGTACTCATTAATTGTATTAATGGAAAGACAAAATCATTCTGTGAGGCAGGCAGGGGCAGTATGGAGCACAGAAGTGCCCCATAGATATCTGCACATTATACGAAGATTATTGGTAGTACACTCGGGGCACAATCTGTGACAGTGGCAGCAACAAGTGTTTGTGACCCCAATTGTGCATTGAAGTGGAATATTGTTTAATGAGTTTGGAACACAGATACTCTGGTGGGCACAAGGGATTTAGGGGTTGAGATGCTTGTCGAATATACTGTATTGTCAATTATGTGATGTTTCTTATGTTGTCTCTGTCGTTTGCATTATATTATTTTTAATAGGTGTGTGCCTGTGTTTTTTTGGTATAGGAAATGTCTTTATTAATGTGCTACACGTTTTTTGGTTCTGTGCCATTTGCGTCTTAATTGGAGTCATTTTTGTGTGTTTTGATTTTGTTTTTTTTATGTGTCAATTTTCAGCCCTGATGAAGTTCCTATTGTAGGAACGAAACGCGTTGGCTGAGCTGTATGTGCTATTGAGAAAAAAAAGAAAAGAATATATTGAAATAAATATTTTGAAACTACGAAAGTGTTTGGCCTTCATTACCTGGCGCACCCCCACTCACTTCATCATTTAAGGATCTGGAACACAGAAGCATCACACAACGGCTGGTGCTGGGGAGCAGTGCGCAGGACTTTATATTTAAGAAACAAGCGTGAGGTGCAGACCTATAAGTCCGCCGTTGGGTTTCCCTTTGTAGAATTGTACTTTGGACTTTGCTGCACTCACTGCTTTTCTTTCACTGTATGCAATAATGTCACGCTTTAATGATGGGAGAGAAGAAATGGCACAGGATATATCTGGTAAAAATTTGACCATACCATCACCAGGACAGGGCGCACAGGGCAATATGGGCCTGCGCTCACTGTTTCTCAAACTAGAACGCCTGAAAAAGCAGGAGTTAGCCAGCTTGTGAGACGGTGTTACGCTCCAACAATATATTGATAATAAAAAGATCCCAAGGGGCTTACGTATTCTGATATTCCCTACATTTGAGGATCTTAGCGATGACCTCCTAAAGGAATGGGAAAGCAATTTGGAGGGAGCATCACTGGTGATGATGCAGATCCTAATAAGACATGCAATTGAAAAAGGTGCCAAACTATTATCTGAAATTGAAGTGGTAGAGAAGGAAATTGAGGCATTTGATACCAAGGATCTGATAGAGAAGAACTATGAGATACTTAAGAAAGTGACCGAGGGCCACCAGAACTATCTTAAGGATAAAAAAATGCGTAAAATCAAACGCGATGACGAGGATTATAGGGAAGGTCGCATATATACCTTTGCCAAGAAATTCGATCAGATAACAGGCACAGAGGATAGGAAAAGGGTGAGGGAGGAAAGTGACGAGGCACGATCAGCCAGTAGCATCTCTATATCCTCGGTGAGCAGTGCCGCTTCCAGCAATACAACTAGTGAACACCCTTTAGAGGAAGGAACAACGTCATTCCAGAGAGAGCTAGCAAAGCTAAGGATAGGTGGAAAACAGAGAAAAAAGGACACACAAAAAATCAGGAGATGTGGCAGCAGGCACAAAAGGAGGTACGGGGGAGGGTGCCGAGGGCAACTTGAGAATGTCAACACGTTCAAAGAAATCCCAGAAGTAGCCACCCCAATGGATACTAAACCCATGGGGATAGACACGGGGGTTGACAATGACCTAAAAATAATCAATTTATCTGAAAGATCACTTGATGCGGACAAAATGAGTTTACTTTGTAAGGGCCTTCATTTCTGCCCTACCCTGGATGGGGATTTGGTGAATGTACATGTGGATTTATTCAAATTTGTTAGATCCTTAAAATTAAAAGATTTCTTCAATGATAAGGTACTACCTGTGACTATGTCTGGTAATGTTTTTTCATCTACCCCACACTCTATAACGGATGTCAAAAATGTGCAGTGCCTTCTTTCAATTGGGGAAGAGGAAGGGATAGACATGCAATCGCTCCTGCAAGAGATGGACATAGTGGAAAATCTAAATGTTGATAGTGGCCTACGGCCCAAGTCCAAGTTTATTCCATCCACGTCTAACCACAGAAATATTGACATTTTCTCAGAAACAAATCACTGAGGGTTTATACAAACTTGAAGACACCAGCAGGTCTGGTGGATCGCCCAGACCCAACCTAAACCCAGGTGAAAGAAGAGCACTGATTAGGTTACGGGGGATGAGAAGATTGTTATAAGGGAGGCGGACAAGGGCGGCAATGTGGTCGTCATGAATACATCAGACTACATAAGGGAAATTAATCATCTACTTGGTGATGGTCAATGTTACGAAATGATCAGGACAAACCCAATTGGCGAATTGACATCTGCCATTAATATCAAACTGTGTGAATGGAAGGACATCTGCCTGCTAAGTGATCACGAGTACAGATATCTCAGGGTGGAAAACCCAAGGTTTCCATGTATTTACATACTTCCCAAGGTGCGCAAGAAGGGGGACTTCCCACCATGGAGGCCCTTAATATCGGGGGTGGGGTCCCCCACCGAGAGACTATCTGAATTTGTGGATCTCAAGATGCAGAAGCACGTGCAAAATTTGCCATCATATATTAGGGACAGCAAAGACATCCTAGCCAAATTCAAGGACCTTACGTGGTCCGATGATCTGTGCTTTGTGACCCTGGATGTGGTCAGCCTTTATACTTGCATCCAACATAAATTTAGGCTGATGGCGTCAACGTCTTACCTAGACAAGGAGGGAGCGGATTGTTATGAGCATAACAACATGGTTATGGAAATGATGGAATTGATACTTACCAAGAACTACTTCCTCCATGATGGTACTTGGTACCATCAGAAATGTGAAACTGCCATGGGTTCCCGGTTTGCTCCTTCTTACGCCTGCCTCTTTATGGAGTGGTACGAGAGGGAGCATGCCTGGAACAGATGTGCCTCCCCCTGGACTCAACACATAGTCTTCTGGGGAGGTACATAGATGACATCATTTGTCTCTGGTCAGGTATGGAAGACTCTCTCAACGAGTATTTCCGGTATCTTAATAATAACCCGTACAATGTGAGCTTGACTATGGAATTTGATAAGAATAAAATGAACTATCTTGCCTACACTTCTGTATAAGTGAGGGGACAGTACAAAGTACACTCTATCGTAAAAAAACGACGTGCAATGGAGTGTTACATGCAAGCTGCTTGCATGCCCGTTCTGTAATCAAGCACATACCCTATGGTGAGATGGTTAGGCGGAATTGCAGTGAGGAGAATACGTTTGAGAAAAACATTTGAGACGTAAGAAAGAAATTTGGTGCAAGAGGGTATGACAGGAAATGCCTGGACTCTGCGGAGAATAGGGTACAAGCGCTAAAAAGGGAAACCACACTGGCTAGTGGTGGTAGGAACAAGGAGAGTGAAGGCAGAAACACGAATGTCAGATTCATCACACAGTACACCACACCATGGGCCATATGTATGAACCCTTTTCCCGTTCGCAAACGGGCCAATTCGCAGAATCGGCCCTTTTGCGATCGGGAAAAAGCCTTTTGGGATGTATCATCCCAAAAGGCAAGTGCAAAATAGGTAATCGCAATTTTTGCGATTACCTATTTTGCGCATGCATTTAGAGAATCGCAAATTGCGATTCTCTAAATGCAATGCAGGAAGCGCTTTTTAAATTGCGAACCTGCTTTAAGGAATCGCAATTTATCTCCAACTTCAAGTTGGTGGTAAATTGCAAATCCTTAGAAAAATGCTCAATTTTGCATTTTTCAAAGTGGAATGTGGCGCACATACATTACCCTCAGGGCATGTATGTGCGCCACATGTGCACACATGCATATTTCAGGTGTGCAACAGGGTGTCCTTTTGACACCCTTGCACCCTTGAAATTGCATTCGCAATTTGCGAGTACCTAATGGGTACTCGCAAATTGTGAATGTCTTTCCATTCATTCCTATGGGCCTCTAGGCCTATAGGAATGAATGGGAAGGTATTCCTTAATTGCGAATCGCAATTTGCGAGTCGCAATTAAGGAATATGTAGGAATCGCAATTATTATTGCGAAACCTACATACATTTCATTTTGCGAGTCCTTAATAGCGATTCGCTAAAATTCGCTATTAAGGACTCGCAAAACTTTTTTTTATACATATGCCCCCAAGTGACAAGATTTTTAGGCTCTTCAGAAAGAATTGGCACCTCCTATGTGAGATCCCCAGCCTACGGGGCTCTTTGAAGGCGAATCCCTCTATTACATACAGAAGGAGCACCGCACTCAGAAACAAACTATGCTCCAGTTTTATTACAACTACCAGGCACGGGCCCATCTGGCTGCCTGAGAAGCCAAAAGGGTTCTACACATGCGGCAACTGTAACATCTGTCCTTTTGGTGTAAATAAGATTAAGGAGTTTGAGTACAACGGCGCAAAAAGACATAAGATTGGACAATTTATTAACTGCAACACCACGTTTGCGGTGTATGTGATAGGATGTTCTTGCATCAAGATATACGTAGGGAGCACTAAAAGAATCCTTAAGCTCCGCATCCAGGAACACAGGACAGCCATTATAAATGGCAACTCAAGATATCCTATGGCTGAGCATTACGGCAAAACCCAACCAGGGGACCAGCACTTTTGGTTCCATGGTGTCGATCAAGTGGATGCTGGATTGAGGGGAGGTAACAGGGAACTGCGGCTGAGACAGTGCGAATCCAAATTGATAGGCAGATTGCGTGCGATTGAACAGGGTCACAACACTGACAATGAAATGCATTACTTTCTCAGTGATAACTAACAACAGAATGTCCCTTATTTTTGGGCATTACGTACAACATATAAGGGTTGCATAACGGCCATTAGGGAACATCGGGTGCCATGATTATGGCCATATATATCTGAAGTGAAGTGATGTAAATCCATATTACCTACAGTTGAATCCACTATAGATATGTATATATGTCAATGTATACCATTGATGTTTATGTTTACTTCTCCCAAATGCATTTACTCCTTTTTATTTTCTGTTCAGTTTGTAACTGGGTTGCAGCCACAACCTTTTTGTACAGTATGGCTTTTGAGAAATACTGGCTAGTTATTAACTTTGAGAAATGGGCGACTTTATGCCCAATATGTGCATAAGCATGCAGCTGCTTATTCTCCATTTTCTTTTCTCTTTATAAATTTCTTACTTAATCTTGCTACTACTTTTGGGAATGTCTCAATGCTTGACACCTTGTTCAAAGGAAACGAGTTTGGATAATAATATTCTCTCAGAGTATATTATAGCTAATGGCCATACAATGTTAGGACCCCCTTATGTCTGAATTGCACACTTTCTAACTAATGGCCAGGGACGGATGACACTGGGTCATGGAAGATACGGGTTAGGGTGCACACATGAGGACAATGCTGATGTTTTTGGGACATATTGCTCGTCCTTTCTTCAACGTTCGGAGATGGTGGTTATAAGGGATTTTCTGACCACATGCCACACTGCATTCCAGTTAAATGCACAAATCTATCCCTGTGATCTCGCTTTCCCAGGAACATATTTGTAAGGGGCTAGCTGTTTATGGTATGCCTCATACGTCTGCAAAGTTACACAATACCCTGCGGCCTTAAGGGACTCGGGGTGTTTGACACATGGTAGCCGCCATCGATATATCAATATACGTACACCTCTCCAAGGTAATAAATTATAAAAAAATATATATTTTTTTTCACCTTAAATAATAGTATATCACCTTGAACCACCCTTCTTTCTACGTCTGGGATAATTACTCTTGAAGTGTTTGTAATGGTTAGGAAGGGGACAGTTTTTACACGAGTCTCTCTACATGCGTACCTAATTTTAAATTGGATATAATTTGCCAGTAACTGATGACGTTGATATGAAGTTATAGCTTTTGCTGTGATTATTAGGTGACAGTTTATGGCCAGGTTCACGTCCTCTACCCGTTTGTGATTTTTGTTTCTGAATTTAACCTTACCGGTGACTGACGGTGCACCTGGTAAGGTTTAGCGTTTTTCTACACATGTTAGGTGATATGGTGTGGACCAGAATTGTACCCCATACTTTATATCACTAACAACTCTTTACCACTCCAATATGGCGGACCTGTTTTTAAATGTAGGTCAGGACTTGAGATGCGACTTTTAGATTCATTGACTACGACAGAATATACACTCATTTTGTTAAAGCCATGAATACACTTTAGTTTCTGGTTTAATCTGTCCCAGGTTTTACTAACTATAATACGGATCCACTGTATCCTTAGCCATTATAAGATGGCGGCCCCACTTTCGCTTATTCACATCTCTCACTGGCATTTACGATTGCTTAGACACCTGCACTAGCACCATACTCAATCCGAGGTGCAGATAGGATGTGCGGTGAAAATGGGAGGCCCGTCCTGTTTTTTAAGACCGCTGGCAGCGCGCACATTCTTTTATGCGTGAACGCCCAGCTGTAAGGACCTGTACGGGGTAAGAGGAGACATGGGGGATTCTGGTTTTTAGGTCGAGCCTAGCGCAGCGCGCATGCGCTGCTCTATGGGAGGCTTCTTGTAAGTACTCTAAACTTCTCAGTGTGGGTCTGACTCCTCCCACACATCGGATAGGCTTTTGCGTGTGTCTTTCACTAATGAAAGCACGCAAATGGCTAAAGGCGGGTGCATGTCCCACCTTCTTTTTTAAAGTTCACTCCCACGGCGTTTTGCTCTTGGGAGCGAGCAGCGGCGCGCAGGGTGGCAGCTGCATTCCTCGTGGGTCAGGTTACACACAACGCGCCTCGCTTTCAATCTGGGGGCCATTAGTGCTGTGTGTTAAACTGCCGAAGACGTTCACGCTTCGTTGCACACCTCAACAAGACTCGTCAGTGAGAAGATACACGTGATAGCGGCCATCTTAAAATGTATTAGCTTTCCATTTGAAAGGTTCTAAGTAGGGTAAATTATCTGGGAAATTCCTTAATATTCTAACAAGTTTTAAAACAAATATTTAAGTGAAATCGGTACTACGTATATATCAGAATATTATAGATAATATATTTCGCAACATATGTATAAACAATATTTGCTATATACAAGGGCTAGAACTACAAAAAAACTTCAGTTCTACCACCTCATAAACCAGAGACATTTAGTTGACCTCAAATCTATAATTAAATTTCAATTAGAAAGTTGCCGCCAGAGTCACGAGACTGAGAGCAGCAGAGGATTTGCCGTTTTAGTCCTTCTTTGATGTCTATGTAAACAAGGACGCTAGTAGAGACGTCTAGCGGGACCGGCTAGGTTGCTGAGCCACGGGGCTGAAGGGAAAAGTAATGAAGGACCAACTGCGCATGCTCATCCCGTAGCTGCTCAAACCGGGAGCTGCCCCTCCACCGAGCAGTTTCTGTACCCGATCCCGCCTAAGCTTAGGCAGCCCTGATGCCATGTTACTCATGTAGTTCTAGAGCTTTCACGTTTCTCTTCTCCGCTGCCGCCCCGCATAACCGAGATCATGGCTTCTGTCTGGAAGAGGCTGCATCGGGTTGGCAAGCACGCGTCCAAGTTCCAGTTCGTGGCATCTTACCAGGAGCTGATGGTGGAGTGCACCAAAAAATGGTGAGTGTTTTTTAAGCCATGGGATGACCTGCGTACTGATGCTGATCTTGTGTAAGTTGTTGCCACCCTTGGGAGGAGGCGGACAATACAGGGCGGGATGCGTATGGTTGTGCATTCCCCTCCCTGTGCAGTCCAGGCATTAGTAGCAGGCATGCCATTCACAGGTGTGAACATTGCGTCTACGATGATCTTCGGCAAGGCACCCATCCCATTACCTGCAAGAGAGAAACCTCACACACTGCACCTAGTACAGAGTAGAACATGACAGTATATATATTCTCTCATCCCTGGCAGAGGCAACCTTACCAACTAGTTGGAAAATGTAGGCATTCTTATATGGGGGCAACATTCAGATGGGCTACATTTCATGACCAACAAATGTCTGCTAGCGGCAATACTTTTACGTGAGAGACTGATGCTTCCTTTTTTGCGAACTGCTTTTGCCCCCACCCATTTGTAAATTCCTCTTAGGGTGTTAATGTCCTCTCCCTGGGGTGATGATGCCCCTTTCATCAAGCTACCGCTTTCAATAATGCCTGTAATTCTCCCTCAATTGTTTCATGATGCTGATCCAATTGGCACGTTCAGGTGATGCTCTTCCCTGGGTTTCTATCGCCTGGGTGGAGTGTAAACAAATCGTTCAATTTCTTGATGAAGTATTTCCAGTTTGAGTGTCAATTGCTTTTAGTAGATGGCGAACACACGAAGTATGGGGTGGAAGAGAACACACGAAGTATGGGGTGGAAGAGAACACACGAAGCATAGGGGTGGAAGAGTGCAGCCAATCTCTGTAAATTGCCACCTTCTGGGAAATATGTATCTTACAGTTTACTTTGGCTTGTACAGTAGGCAACGGGCCACGTTGTGCTGCTGCAAGACTTACCGGCATTCGACGCTTTTCCTTCAGAAGATGGGTGACATAGAGTGCATGTGTCTTTTGTGCTTTATTTACTCTGATGAATGATGCCATTGTATAAACTCATAACGACACAGTTTATCGAATGCAATGTGTGTGATTCAATGGTTTCTGTAGTTGTTGCTGTCGATGGTCATTAGTAGGTTCTATATTTTTTGCGTTTTTCCTTGTCTGATGAGAGCCCACTTAAGGTGTCTTGCTGCTTATCTGCACAGTGAACTTTCCTTCAACTTTTGTGGCACTGCCCAGCTGACAGGCCTCTCGCTTCAATGCCTTTCAAGTGGGTCGTTACTTAATATTTTCTTACTGCAATGTTAAAGGAGATGCATTCATGTATCCTTTTGAATGCGAAATGGCCTTCTACATCGAGCTTGTTTATCAATCGTCCGCAATCTTGTGGCTGGCTGTTAATTTCATTTCCATTAACCCACATGGTAGTCGAGAGGAATCCGCTTCCAAAGCATTATCTATTCTTTAAGATAAATACACAATACGTGATGCCAGCAGACGGCAAAAAGAACTACATTTTTGTTCTAAACATCCCTCGTGCCTAAACATGACTTTTTTGGTCTCTACATAGCACTAAGATGGATTTTTTGTTGTATTTACATGATTGCAGTTTTACATTTTGTTGAAAGAAGAGAGTGTCACACCTTAGCACCAGTGCAGCCCCACCTCAGGACCAACGCAGCCCCACCGCAGCACCACGTCAGCTCCAGCGCAGCCCCACCTCAGCACAAGCGCAGCCCCACCTCAGCACAAGCGCAGCCCCACCTCAGCACAAGCGCAGCCCCACCTCAGCAGTAATTCAGCACCAACGCAGCACCACTTCAGCATCAGCACAGCATCACGTCAGTGCAGCACCAAATCAGCACCACCTAAGCACCAGCTCAGCACCACCTGAGCACTAGTGCAGCACCACCACACCACCTCAGCATGACTCAGCATCACAGCATCACTCAGCACCACCTAAGCATCACTCAGCACCACCTCAGTATCACTCAGCATCACCTTCGCACAAGCACACCACCACCTCAGCATCACTCAGCAGCACCTGAGTATCATTCAGCATCACCTCTGCACCAGTGCTTCACCTCAGCATCACCCAGCACCACCTCAGTCTGCCCTCGGAATCTGGCATCTGTTGATTCTCCCCTAGTGTCCCTCTGCTGCTCCTGTTGTAATTCAGGTACTATTTCCCAATCTCCATCCTCTAATTGTTTATGCCCCTCCCCCAACTTAAAAAAAGCTATAACAAACAAGCATTAGAAGAGGCAGGGAAAAGTTGCCAGCATTGCAAGGAAAAAAAACGAGAAGACATTTTTTGTGTTAGTTCTTTTTTTAATAGGGTTGTTCAGTTATACATAATGTCTTCTTAGTTACATATAAGGTTATAACACTTTTTTAATTATAACCTTTCAATATGCTGCGCAGCAGCCACAATGCTCTACAACATAGCTTAAAGACACTGGCAAAGCCAATAGCTCTGTCTAAACACTTATAAGGTCCCAAAGGCAAGACCTATTGGCTATGCCAATGCTTGTTAATTCTTATGAGAGTCTCTTACTATGTATTGGGGCCGTATTGTGAACAGGGTGAGGATTTCTTTTAGGACTTAGAGCTACCGCGATAGGCACAAAGTGTTGGTTTTCAGGCAACTTATAGTGATTTGCGAACACCGGTTGGTCTAGTGCTCTAGCAGGCAACCGTGGTGAACGTTGAGTGTGTGTTATTTTGGGCGCACGATAAGACCATTATTTGGTTGGGGTAGCGCCCACCATCATGGGAAGGACGTAGTTGTTTTTATTATCAATTCGGTATTCGTGATACACGCTTGGGTTTATTTACATTATACGTGGGTTTGGTAGCACCCAGATGGCTACACGAAGGGGAGCAAAAGGGGGGGTATTTACCCCACTTACCATCATCACGCTGGAACATATGGCTTACACAATGATACATTCAACAGGTTTGACTGTAGGGCTAGATGGCCTCAGTCATGCGCAATTATTAATAAATAATATGGCAGTCTATTGTATACCAGAGTATTTCGGATGGATATCAGTGAATCCCTATACAGCGGAAGTGCATTGTGACAGTTTTTCACTTATTGGTACATATTGAACTTACTGGCTTCACCAGGAATACGGTTATTATAGATATATCACACAGCTTGAGTCCTACTTGGCACCTGGCTCTCGCCAATTAATGGGGACAGGCATTGTGCATTGGACATACTTTATTAACTATCAAGATTGAGCATTGGCAAGGCTAGGTTTATGGGCATAACCTTGCCTGCTTTAACTAGCTGAGAATTGCGCTTTATTTTAGACATATGGTGGCCCCTATATGCATAGGTATTTTACAAACAGGTTATCATCTTGGGCATGATGATGCCCTGGGAATTCCCATGTCATCTAGCGGAATAAGTTGGAGACTATATACTGGATATCGTGGGTTATGAATTTTGAGTTTTACTGTCGTTTAAGGTGAGACCTTAAACACATGAAATAGTTTTTCTGTTTTCCATGACTCGCCATCTACCACATTCCGTCTCACTCAACCAGGTGACGCTTGCTTTGTTACCAGGACTTTCATATATAAAAAAGGGTCCTTTTTTTTCTTTTCCTTCTCTGTCGAGAATCTCTCTTTTCACATATCCATGCCCTAAAGATGGTACAATGGGGCCTAAAACTAACTGGGTCAATGGGGGTGTTTACCAACTCACCGCTTGTTTTAACTTTTATACTTCTACTATTTTTATCCTAACCACTACTCTGTCGTTCTTTACTCACTACTTTCATTTGGATTACGCTTCGCAAATAGTTCATCTTTTTAAATGGGTCCGATACATCTGAACTGTTAATGTTATTTCGCAATAGCTAGCGCTTATGTGAAGCATTATGTCAAATCTAAAATCTATGTGATAGTGGCTTTAAGAAGCGATACCAACATGTGCTAGGTATGAGACATATTCGTGAGTAAAACAGGGCAATCTCCTTGAGAATCTTGTCGAATATATTGTATTGTCAATTATGTGATGTTTCTTATGTTGTCTCTGTCGTTTGCGTTATATTATTTTTAACAGGTGTGTGCCTGTGTTTTTTTGGTATAGGAAATGTCTTTATTAATGTGCTACACGTTTTTTGGTTCTGTGCCATTTGCGTCTTAATTGGAGTCATTTTTGTGTGTTTTGATTTTGTTTTTTTATGTGTCAATTTTCAGCCCTGATGAAGTTCCTATTGTAGGAACGAAACGCGTTAGCTGAGCTGTATGTGCTATTGAGAAAAAAAAGAAAAGAATATATTGAAATAAATATTTTGAAACTACGAAAGTGTTTGGCCTTCATTACCTGGCGCACCCCCACTCACTTCATCATTTAAGGATCTGGAACACAGAAGCATCACACAACGGCTGGTGCTGGGGAGCAGTGCGCAGGACTTTATATTTAAGAAACAAGCGTGAGGTGCAGACCTATAAGTCCGCCGTTGGGTTTCCCTTTGTAGAATTGTCCCCATAATATTCAGCTTTTATTTTAACGGCTTTTAAAAGGCGCCACTTTTAATATTTTAGTCTACCTCATGCTTATGTTTTCAATACCGCCCTGCCAAAATGTCAATTACAGAATATGAACTATGACTATATTTTGAAGGTCGGTAAATATGGATGTACGTTTCTTAATTGTGCATCTGTATAGATTGACAATATACACCCTTCAAGGTACGTGGATACTGCGTCAAGAAGAGTAAATCTCTTGTTACTATATATATTTAGTTTCAGAATATAGTGGTATTCAATATTCTGGATTCAATATTTCGGCAGGACTTTATTACTTACCTCAATATAGTGGTAAACAACTCCATGAGAGCCGGTGGACACGACAACATGTATCTGCTCGTCCATAAAAGGCAAACTGATATCACGCCTTGTCATATGCCTCGCCTTATTTATGACAAGGAGCCCCGTCAAAACAAACATTTGCTTGATGGGCTTGTTGTTACCTAAGGCTTTACATCTTTTTACATGTAAATGCTACATGCTATTTAATTTATGTGCATTGCATCTGCAGTATAGCAGTGTTTTATTGTTCTATGATAGTGTACTACTTGTCCATATGATATATATTCATCAATTGTGACATTTACAGAAATACACAGTGTAAGTAGACAGAGAGAATTCCCATGCTGTTGTTCTCACCATACATCACCCACCAAAGTGTTAATTTTAAATCAAAATAGTAAGGTTGGGAAATGTTCTATGTGGAGAGAGGAGCTTCAGACACTCCAGAAGGAGCATCTAAGACCATTAGTCTGCCGAGGTCACATTCATTGATATCTGGTTCTCTTGAGACCAGGGATAAAACAGAGGCAAAGACTGGAGACAGACAGGAGATTTATCAATGATTATCAGATATGAGTGCGTGCCATTTAGGAAGCTCTTATTTTAGGGAACTTTGTGGTGATAATATAAACATTAGCTATGACCAGGCAAGGCGGGCATTATTTAAATATTCCATCAAAGATTGTTAGGTTTTATGTTACCACCAATTTCCCTGTTATCTACTGATCTTCATTTTGCTCACTATAAAGCAGACATCTGCAATTAGGTATTTTCACATATTCATAATCCTAACAATTGCAAAATACTGGAAATCACAAGTTCCCCTTTTGCTGGTGTCTACTTATTGAGCCAAATATTGATATTTAGGCTCTGGAACAGCAGACAGCTGGTCTCTGTGATAGAATGGGACATTTAAGAAGGTTTGGGGCGCATTCCTCATTCATGAGAAGCGTTCTGAGTCGGCAGGATGTTCCCTCAGCTCTTTCAAGGATCTTATTAATGGATTTTTCATGAAACTGATGAAGGGCGAAGGATGTTTCCTGTTCTGCAGCCGACCAGCGAGCGAGTCCCCCACTTCTGAAGGAGTTGTGGAAACATCAAGTGTGGCGGGTTGGGGTTGGGAGAACTGCTCCTTTACAATGGTCTGCGACTGCTCGGACCCCTTGATTCTGCTCTTAACTAACATGGGAGAACAAACTGATACTAGAAATTACTGGAGAAGAAAAAGACGTTTGTGTCCCACAAGGCTGGAGTGTGAGAGGAGAACCATCATTCGGCATCAAGTTCCTTCAGGATTTAATGGCAAATATGTGTAATATATTATTGTGAGGGAGTAAGATGAAAGTATGTTTTTCATGAACTACGCAGTGACTATAGATTGAGGCACCAACATGAACGTTTCACTCCCACAGAAGAGGCAAAGCAAAGGCAGCATCTTACGAAAGGTCGTTCATGCGCACTCGGAACACTAATAATAATAATAATAATAATTAAACATTTGTAGAGCGCATGGCTACCCTCGGGCATCCCAGCGCTAACAGCTGAGTAGACAACCGATAAAATTAAGGAGTTATTTGTTGGAATAGCCAGGTTTTAAAAGTTTCCGGAATGGTAGGATGTGGGCTTCAGAGCGGAGGAGTAAGGGTAGCGTGTTCCACAGTTTCACCACATTATAGGCAAAGGATCTTCCTCCGCTTCTTGTCCTCCTGATTTTGGGAACAACTGCGAGGTTAAGGTTAAGCGATCGCAGATTCCTCTTAGGACGATAGGGAGTGATAAGAGGTTTGTTGATTGCCGGGCCTGTTCTCCACATAGTCTTATGGGCAATGCACAGGGCCTTAAATTTTATTCTTTCAAGGATTGGTAGCCAGTGAAGGATTACTCACTCACACTGCAGACAGCACCATGTTCTCTCCCCATGTTAAAAGCTGGGGCCCTCCTCAGCAGGGTTCACTGACATCATGGAGACAATCCTGACCTGAGCTACAAGCCGCCGCCTGGTCGTGGAGACAATCCTGACCTGCGCTCCAAGCCACCTGGTCAAGGAGACAATCCTGACCTGAGCTCCAAGCTGCCTGGTCATGGAGACAATCCTGACCTGAGCTACAAGCCGCCTGGTCAAGGAGACAATCCTGACCTGACCCCCAAGCTGCCACCTGGTCGAGGAGACAATCCTGACCTGAGCTTCAAGCCGCCTGCTCAAGGAGACAATCCTGACCTGAGCTTCAAGCCGCTGCCTGGTCGTGGAGACAATCCTGACCTGAGCTCCAAGCTGCCTGGTCATGGAGACAATCCTGACCTGAGCTTCAAGCCGCTGCCTGGTCATGGAGACAATCCTGACCTGAGCTACAAGCCGCCTGGTCAAGGAGACAATCCTGACCTGACCCCCAAGCTGCCACCTGGTCGAGGAGACAATCCTGACCTGAGCTTCAAGCCGCCTGGTCAAGGAGACAATCCTGACCTGAGCTCCAAGCTGCCTGGTCATGGAGACAATCCTGACCTGAGCTTCAAGCCGCTGCCTGGTCGTGGAGACAATCCTGACCTGAGCTCCAAGCCGCCGTCTGGTCGAGGAGACAATCCTGAACTGAGCATAAGCTGTCGTCTGGTCGAGGAGACAAGACGGCAAGACTAGGTCTAGTGGTAATTCTCTGTGTTGATTTACATGGAGCCAGAGAACCAGGTCAGCTGAACTGTTGTAGAGCCAGAGAACCAGGTCAGCAGAGCTGCTGTAGAGCCAGAGAACCAGGTCACCAGAGCCGTTCTAAAGCCAGAGAACCAGGTCAGCAGAGCTGCTGTAGAGCCAGAGAACCAGGTCAGCAGAGCCGCTGTAGAGCCAGAGAACCAGGTCAGCAGAGCCGCTGTAGAGCCAGAGAACCAGGTCAGCAGAGCTGCTCTAGAGCCAGAGAACCAGGTCAGCAGAGCTGCTGTAGAGCCAGAGAACCAGGTCAGCAGAACTGCTGTAGAGCCAGAGAACCTTGACAGCAGAGCTGCTGTAGAGCCAGAGAACCTGGTCAGCAGAGCTGCTCTAGAGCCAGAGAACCAGGTCAGCAGAACCGTTGTAGAGCCAGTGAAGCAGGTTAGCAGAGCTGCTGTAGAGCCAGAGAACCAGGTCAGCAGAGCTGCTCTAGAGCCAGAGAACCAGGTCAGCAGAGCTGCTCCAGAGCCAGAGAACCAGGTCAGCAGAGCTGCTCCAGAGCCAGAGAACCAGGTCAGCAGAGCTGCTCTAGAGCCTGAGAACCAGGTCAGCAGAGCTGCTCTAGAGCCTGAGAACCAGGTCAGCAGAGCCGCTCTAGAGCCTGAGAACCAGGTCAGCAGAGATGCTGTAGAGCCAGATAACCAGGTCAGCAGAACCGTTGTAGAGCCAGTGAAGCAGGTTAGCAGAGCTGCTGTAGAGCCAGAGAACCAGGTCAGCAGAGCTGCTCTAGAGCCAGAGAACCAGGTCAGCAGAGCTGCTCTAGAGCCAGAGAACCAGGTCAGCAGAGCTGCTCCAGAGCCAGAGAACCAGGTCAGCAGAGCTGCTCTAGAGCCTGAGAACCAGGTCAGCAGAGCCGCTCTAGAGCCTGAGAACCAGGTCAGCAGAGATGCTGTAGAGCCAGAGAACCAGGTCAGCAGAGTTGCTGTAGAGCCTTAGAACCAGGTCAGCAGAGCTGCTGTAGAGCCTTAGAACCAGGTCAGCAGAGCTGCTGTAGAGCATTAGAACCAGGTCAGCAGAGCTGCTGTAGAGCCAGAGAACCAGGTCAGCAGAGCTGCTGTAGCGCCAGAGAAGCAGGTCATCAAAGCTGCTGCAGAGCCAGAGAACCAGGTCAGCAGAGCTGCTATAGAGCCTGAGAACCAGGTCAGCAGAGCTGCTATAGAGCCTGAGACCCAGGTCAGCAGAGCTGTTGTAGAGCCAGAGAACCAGGTCAGCAGAGTCGTGGTAGAGCCAGAGAACCAGGTCAGCAGAGCTGCTCTAAAGCCAGAGAACCAGGTCAGCAGAGCTGCTGTAGAGCCAGAGAACCAGGTCAGCAGAGCCGCTGTAGAGCCAGAGAACCAGGTCAGCAGAGCCGCTGTAGAGCCAGAGAACCAGGTCAGCAGAGCTGCTCTAGAGCCAGAGAACCAGGTCAGCAGAGCTGCTGTAGAGCCAGAGAACCAGGTCAGCAGAACTGCTGTAGAGCCAGAGAACCAGGACAGCAGAGCTGCTGTAGAGCCAGAGAACCTGGTCAGCAGAGCTGCTCTAGAGCCAGAGAACCAGGTCAGCAGAACCGTTGTAGAGCCAGTGAAGCAGGTTAGCAGAGCTGCTGTAGAGCCAGAGAACCAGGTCAGCAGAGCTGCTCTAGAGCCAGAGAACCAGGTCAGCAGAGCTGCTCCAGAGCCAGAGAACCAGGTCAGCAGAGCTGCTCTAGAGCCTGAGAACCAGGTCAGCAGAGCCGCTCTAGAGCCTGAGAACCAGGTCAGCAGAGATGCTGTAGAGCCAGAGAACCAGGTCAGCAGAACCATTGTAGAGCCAGTGAAGCAGGTTAGCAGAGCTGCTGTAGAGCCAGAGAACCAGGTCAGCAGAGCTGCTCTAGAGCCAGAGAACCAGGTCAGCAGAGCTGCTCTAGAGCCAGAGAACCAGGTCAGCAGAGCTGCTCCAGAGCCAGAGAACCAGGTCAGCAGAGCTGCTCTAGAGCCTGAGAACCAGGTCAGCAGAGCCGCTCTAGAGCCTGAGAACCAGGTCAGCAGAGATGCTGTAGAGCCAGAGAACCAGGTCAGCAGAGTTGCTGTAGAGCCTTAGAACCAGGTCAGCAGAGCTGCTGTAGAGCCTTAGAACCAGGTCAGCAGAGCTGCTGTAGAGCATTAGAACCAGGTCAGCAGAGCTGCTGTAGAGCCAGAGAACCAGGTCAGCAGAGCTGCTGTAGCGCCAGAGAAGCAGGTCATCAAAGCTGCTGCAGAGCCAGAGAACCAGGTCAGCAGAGCTGCTATAGAGCCTGAGAACCAGGTCAGCAGAGCTGCTATAGAGCCTGAGACCCAGGTCAGCAGAGCTGTTGTAGAGCCAGAGAACCAGGTCAGCAGAGTCGTGGTAGAGCCAGAGAACCAGGTCAGCAGAGCTGCTCTAAAGCCAGAGAACCAGGTCAGCAGAGCTGCTGTAGAGCCAGAGAACCAGGTCAGGAGAGCTGCTGTAAAGCCAGAGAACCAGGTCAGCAGAGCAGCTGTAAAGCCAGAGAACCAGGTCAGCAGAGCAGCTGTAGAGCCTGAGAACAAGGTCAGCAGAGCCGTTGTAGAGCCAGAGAACCAGGTCAGCAGAGCCGCTCTAGAGCCAGAGAACCAGGTCAGCAGAGCCGCTCTAGAGCCAGAGAACCAGGTCAGCAGAGCTGCTCTAGAGCCAGAGAACTAGGTCAGCAGAGCTGCTGTAGAGCCAGAGAACCAGGTCAGCAAAGCTTCTCTAGAGCCAGAGAACCAGGTCAGCAAAACCGTTGTAGAACCAGAGAACCAGGTCAGCAGAGCTGCTGTAGAGCCAGAGAACCAGGTCAGCAGAGCCGCTCTAAAGCCAGAGAACCAGGTCAGCAGAGCTGCTGTAGAGCCAGAGAACGAGGTCAGCAGAGCCACTGTAGAGCCAGAGAACCAGGTCAGCAGAGCTGCTCTAGAGCCAGAGAACCAGGTCAGCAGAGCTGCTGTAGAGCCAGAGAACCAGGTCAGCAGAGCTGCTGTAGAGCCAGAGAACCAGGACAGGAGAGCTGCTGTAGAGCCAGAGAACCAGGTCAGCAGAGCTGCTCTAGAGCCAGAGAACCAGGTCAGCAGAACCGTTGTAGAGCCAGAGAACCAGGTCAGCAGAGCTGCTGTAGAGCCAGAGAACCAAGTCAGCAGAGCTGCTGTAGAGCCAGAGAACCAGGTCAGTAGAGCTGCCGTAGAGCCAGAGAACCAGGTCAGCAGAGCTGCTCTACAGCCAGAGAACCAGGTCAGCAGAGCTGCTCTAGAGCCAGAGAACCAGGTCAGCAGAGCCGCTCTAGAGCCTGAGAACCAGGTCAGCAGAGCTGCTGTAGTGCCAGAGAACCAGGTGAGCAAAGTTGCTGTAAAGCCAGAGAACCAGGTCAGCAGAGCCGCTCTAGAGCCTGAGAACCAGGTCAGCAGAGCTGCTGTAGAGCCAGAGAACCAGGTCAGCAGAGCTGCTGTAGAGCCTTAGAACCAGGTCAGCAGAGCTGCTGTAGAGCCTTAGAACCAGGTCAGCAGAGCTGCTGTAGAGCCAGAGAACCAGGTCATAAAAGCTGCTGTAGAGCCAGAGAAGCAGGTCATCAAAGCTGCTGTAGAGCCAGAGAACCAGGTCAGCAGAGCTGCAGTAGAGCCAGAGAACCAGGTCAGCAGAGCCGCTGTAGAGCCAGAGAACCAGGTCAGCAGAGCTGCTGTAGAGCCAGAGAACCAGGTCAGCAGAGCTGCTCTAGAGCCAGAGAACCAGGTCAGCAGAGCTTCTGTAGAGCCAGAAAACCAGGTCAGCAGAGCTGCTGTAGAGCCAGAGAACCAGGTCAGCAGAGCTGCTCTAGAGCCAGAGAACCAGGTCAGCAGAACCGTTGTAGAGCCAGAGAACCAGGTCAGCAGAGCTGCTGTAGAGCCAGAGAACCAGGTCAGCAGAGCTGCTGTAGAGCCAGAGAACCAGGTCAGCAGAGCCGCTCTAGAGCCTGAGAACCAGGTCAGCAGAGCTGCTGTAGAGCCAGAGAAGCAGGTCATCAAAGCTGCTGTAGAGCCTGAGAACCAGGTCAGCAAAGCTGTTGTAGAGCCAGAGAACCAGGTCAGCAGAGCCGTTGTAGAGCCCGAGAACCAGGTCAGCAGAGCTGCTCTAAAGCCAGAGAACCAGGTCAGCAGAGCTGCTGTAGAGCCAGAGAACCAGGTCAGGAGAGCTGCTGTAGAGCCAGAGAACCAGGTCAGCAGAGCGGCTGTAGAGCCTGAGAACCAGAACAGCAGAGCTGTTGTAGAGCCAGAGAACCAGGTCAGCAGAGCCGTTGTACAGCCAGAGAACCAGGTCAGCAGAGCCGCTCTAGAGCCAGAGAACCAGGTCAGCAGAGCTGCTGGAGAGCCAGAGAACCAGGCCAGGAGAGCCACTCTAGAGCCAGAGAGCCAGGTCAGCAGAGCTTCTCTAGAGCCAGAGAACCAGGTCAGCAGAACCGTTGTAGAGCCAGAGAACCAGGTCAGCAGAGCTGCTCTAGAGCCAGAGAACGAGGTCAGCAGAACTGTTGTAGAGCCAGAGAACCAGGTCAGCAGAGCTGCTGTAGAGCCAGAGAACCAGGTCAGCAGAGCCGCTCTAAAGCCAGAGAACCAGGTCAGCAGAGCTGCTGTAGAGCCAGAGAACCAGGTCAGCAGAGCCACTGTAGAGCCAGAGAACCAGGTCAGCAGAGCTGCTCTAGAGCCAGAGAACCAGGTCAGCAGAGCTGCTGTAGAGCCAGAGAACCAGGTCAGCAGAGCTGCTGTAGAGCCAGAGAACCAGGTCAGCAGAGCTGCTGTAGAGCCAGAGAACCAGGACAGGAGAGCTGCTGTAGAGCCAGAGAACCAGGTCAGCAGAGCTGCTCTAGAGCCAGAGAACCAGGTCAGCAGAACCGTTGTAGAGCCAGAGAACCAGGTCAGCAGAGCTGCTCTAGAGCCAGAGAACCAAGTCAGCAGAGCTGCTCTAGAGCCAGAGAACCAAGTCAGCAGAGCTGCTGTAGAGCCAGAGAACCAGGTCAGCAGAGCTACTCTAGAGCCAGAGAACCAGGTCAGCAGAGCTTCTCTAGAGCCAGAGAACCAGGTCAGCAGAGCTGCTCTAGAGCCAGAGAACCAGGTCAGCAGAGTCGCTCTAGAGCCTGAGAACCAGGTCAGCAGAGCTGCTGTAGAGCCAGAGAACCAGGTGAGCAAAGTTGCTGTAAAGCCAGAGAACCAGGTCAGCAGAGCCGCTCTAGAGCCTGAGAACCAGGTCAGCAGAGCCGCTCTAGAGCCTGAGAACCAGGTCAGCAGAGCTGCTGTAGAGCCTTAGAACCAGGTCAGCAGAGCTGCTGTAGAGCCATAGAACCAAGTCAGCAGAGCTGCTGTAGAGCCAGAAAATCAGGTCATAAAAGCTGCTGTAGAGCCAGAGAACCAGGTCAGCAGAGCTGCTGTAGAGCCAGAGAACCAGGTCAGCAGAGCTGCTATAGAGCCTGAGACCCAGGTCAGCAGAGCTGTTGTAGAGCCAGAGAACCAGGTCAGCAGAGCTGTTGTAGAGCCAGAGAACCAGGTCAGCAGAGCTGCTCTAAAGCCAGAGAGCCAGGTCAGCAGAGCTGCTGCAGAGCCAGAGAACCAGGTCAGGAGAGCTGCTGTAGAGCCAGAGAACCAGGTCGGCAGAGCGGCTGTAGAGCCAGAGAACCAGGTCAGCAGAGCTGCTCTAGAGCCAGAGAACCAGGTCAGCAGAGCTGCTGTAGAGCCTTAGAACCAGGTCAGCAGAGCTGCTGTAGAGCCAGAGAACCAGGTCAGCAGAGCTGCTGTACAGCCAGAAAATCAGGTCATCAAAGCTGCTGTAGAGCCAGAGAACCAGGTCAGCAGATCTGCTGTAGAGCCAGAGAACCAGGTGAGCAAAGTTGCTGTAAAGCCAGAGAACCAGGTCAGCAGAGCTGCTGTAGAGCCAGAGAACCAGGTGAGCAAAGTTGCTGTAAAGCCAGAAAACCAGGTCAGCAGAGCCGCTCTAGAGCCTGAGAACCAGGTCAGCAGAGATGCTGTAGAGCCTTAGAACCAGGTCAGCAGAGCTGCTGTAGAGCCAGAGAACCAGGTCAGCAGAGCTGCTGTAGAGCCAGAGAACCAGGTCAGCAGAGCTGCTGTAGAGCCAGAGAACCAGGTCAGCAGAGCTGCTATAGAGCCTGAGACCCAGGTCAGCAGAGCTGTTGTAGAGCCAGAGACCCAGGTCAGCAGAGCTGTTGTAGAGCCAGAGAACCAGGTCAGCAGAGCTGTTGTAGAGCCAGAGAACCAGGTCAGCAGAGCTGCTCTAAAGCCAGAGAGCCAGGTCAGCAGAGCTGCTGTAGAGCCAGAGAACCAGGTCAGGAGAGCTGCTGTAGAGCCAGAGAACCAGGTCAGCAGATCGGCTGTAGAGCCTGAGAACCAGGTCAGCAGAGCCGTTGTAGAGCCAGAGAACCAGGTCAGCAGAGCTGCTATAGAGCCTGAGACCCAGGTCAGCAGAGCCGTTGTAGAGCCAGAGAACCAGGTCAGCAGAGCTGCTCTAGAGCCAGAGAACCAGGTCGGCATTGCTGTTGTAGAGCCAGAGAACCAGGTCAGCAGAACCTTTGTAGAGCCAGAGAACCAGGTCAGCAGAGCTGCACTAGAGCCAGAGAACCAGGTCAGCAGAGCTGCTCTAGAGCCAGAGAACCGGGTCAGCAGAGCCACTGTAGAGCCAGAGAACCAGGTCAGCAGAGCCGTTGTAGAGCCAGAGAACCAGGTCAGCAGAGCTGCTGTAGAGCCAGAGAACCAGGTCAGCAGAGCTTCTCTAGAGCCAGAGAACCAGGTCAGCAGAACCGTTGTAGAGCCAGAGAACCAAGTCAGCAGAGCTGCTCTAGAGCCAGAGAACCAGGTCAGCATAACTGTTGTAGAGCCAGAGAACCAGGTCAGCAGAGCTGCTGTAGAGCCAGAGAACCAGGTCAACAGAGCCGCTCTAGAGCCAGAGAACCAGGCCAGCAGAGCTGCTGTAGAGCCAGAGAAACAGGCCAGCAGAGCCGCTCTAGAGCCAGAGAACCAGGTCAGCAGAGCTGCTGTAGAGCCAGAGAACCAGGTCAGCGGAGCCGCTGTAGAGCCAGAGAACCAGGTAAGCAGAGCTGCTGTAGAGCCAGAGAACCAGGTCAGCAGAGCTGCTGTAGAGCCAGAGTACCACAACAGCAGAGCTGCTGTAGAGCCAGAGAACCAGGTCAGCAGAGCTGCTCTAGAGCCAGAGAACCAGGTCAGCAGAACCGTTGTAGAGCCAGAGAAGCAGGTCAGCAGAGCTGCTGTAGAGCCAGAGAACTAGGTCAACAGAGTTGCAGTAGAGCCAGAGAACCAGGTCAGCAGAGCTGCTGTAGAGCCAGAGAACCAGGTCAGCAGAGCCGTTCTAGAGCCAGAGAACCAGGTCAGCAGAGCTGCTCTGCAGCCTGAGAACCAGGTCAGCAGAGCTGCTGTAGAGCCAGAGAACCAGGTCAGCAGAGCTGCTGTAGAGCCTTAGAACCAGGTCAGCAGAGCTGCTGTAGAGCCAGAGAACCAGGTCAGCAGAGCTGCTGTAGAGCCAGAAAAGCAGGTCATCAAAGCTGCTGTAGAGCCAGAGAACCAGGTCTGCAGAGCTGCTGTAGAGCCAGAGAACCAGGTCAGCAGAGCCGCTCTAGAGCCAGAGAACCAGGTCAGCAGAGCTGCTGTAGAGCCAGAGAACCAGGTCTGCAGAGCCGCTCTAGAGCCAGAGAACCAGGTCAGCAGAGCTGCTATAGAGCCAGAGAACCAGGTCAGCAGAGCCGCTGTAGAGCCAGAGAACCAGGTAAGCAGAGCTGCTGTAGAGCCAGAGAAGCAGGTCAGCAGAGATGCTGTAGAGCCAGAGAACCAGGACAGCAGAGCTGCTGTAGAGCCAGAGAAGCAGGTCAGCAGAGCTGCTCTAGAGCCAGAGAACCAGGTCAGCAGAACCGTTGTAGAGCCAGAGAACCAGGTCAGCAGAGCTGCTGTAGAGCCAGAGGACCAGGTCAGCAGAGCTGCTGTAGAGCCAGAGAACCAGGTCAGCAGAGCTGCTGTAGAGCCAGAGAACCAGGTCAGCAGAGCCGCTCTAGAGCCAGAGAACCAGGTCAGCAGAGCTGCTGTAGAGCCAGAGAACCAGGTCAGCAGAGCTGCTGTAGAGCCTTAGAACCAGGTCAGCAGAGCTGCTGTAGAGCCTTAGAACCAGGTCAGCAGAGCTGCTGTAGAGCCTTAGAACCAGGTCAGCAGAGCTGCTGTAGAGCCAGAGAACCAGGTCAGCAGAGCTGCTGTAGAGCCAGAGAAGCAGGTCATCAAAGCTGCTGTAGAGCCTTAGAACCAGGTCAGCAGAGCTGCTATAGAGCCTGAGTCCCAGGTCAGCAGAGCCGTTGTAGAGCCAGAGAACCAGGTCAGCAGAGCTGCTCTAAAGCCAGAGAACCAGGTCAGCAGAGCTGCTGTAGAGCCAGAGAACCAGGTCAGCAGAGCTGCTGTAGAGCCAGAGAACCAGGTCAGCAGAGCGGCTGTAGAGCATGAGAACCAGGTCAACAGAGCCGTTGTAGAGCCAGAGAACCAGGTCAGCAGAGCTGCTGTAGAGCCAGAGAACAAGGTCAGCAGAGCTGCTATAGAGCCTGAGACCCAGGTCAGCAGAGCCGTTGTAGAGCCAGAGAACCAGGTCAGCAGAGCTGCTCTAGAGCCAGAGAACCAGGTCAGCAGAGCTGCTGTAGAGCCAGAGAACCAGGTCAGCAGAACCGTTGTAGAGCCAGAGAACCAGGTCAGCAGAGCTGCACTAGAGCCATAGAACCAGGTCAGCAGAGCCACTGTAGAGCCAGAGAACCAGGTCAGCAGAGCCATTGTAGAGCCAGAGAACCAGGTCAGCAGAGCTGCTGTGGAGCCAGAGAACCAGGTCAGCAGAGCCGCTCTAGAGCCAGAGAACCATGTCAGCAGAGCTGCTCCAGAGCCAGAGAACCAGGTCAGCAGAGCTGCTCTAGAGCCAGAGAACCAGGTCAGCAGAGCTGCTGTAGAGCCAGAGAACCAGGTCAGCAGAGCCGTTGTAGAGCCAGAGAACCAGGTCAGCAGAGGTGCTCTAGAGCCAGAGAACCAGGTCAGCAGAGCTGCTCTAGAGCCAGAGAACCAGGTGAGCAGAGCTGCTGTAGAGCCAGAGAACCAGGTCAGCAGAGCCGTTGTAGAGCCAGAGAACCAGGTCAGTAGAGCTGCTGTAGAGCCAGAGAACCAGGCCAGCAGAGCCACTCTAGAGCCAGAGAGCCAGGTCAGCAAGCTTCTGTAGAGCCTGAGAACCAGGTCAGCAGAGCCGTTGTAGAGCCAGAGAACCAGGTCAGCAGAGCTGCTGTAGAGCCAGAAAACCAGGTCAGCAGAGCTGCTGTAGAGCCAGAGAACCAGGTCAGCAGAGCTGTTGTAGAGCCTGAGACCCAGGTCAGAACAGGTGCTGCAGTGACTGGAGAGGTACAAACGTAATCAGACACAGAAGAGGTGCAATGATGTAGCGTAATATGGCACATTCTGTCGCAATATTTTGCTATTTTGTCATTTTACAACACAGTAGTACTGTCTGGGCAAATGTTTCTCCTCATTAGCAGCACTCTAACACCCGAATACAGCCGTCAGCAACGAAATAGTGACATATAATCTTTGCAAAGCGTCTGTCCCCCCGGGGGACCACGGCTGATGCTTTTTAAAGCCTCTTTTGATCCATCTGAGCTAGAATCAATGTTTGCAACTGATACAGAAGATCTGAATCATGCGGCAAGAGTGGAAAATATGTAAATACTCCGAGAACGCGGTGGCCACAATATTGCGTTATTCCAGTGGTCCTGCCTATGAGCAAAGACTTGTAGTGTAATGGCCTTGATTTACTGACTGTGTTGTAAATCCATGGAACTGTCCCCCAGAAGAATATTTGGGCAAACAATAACCTCGAAGTACTGATTCTGAGGTACTGATAAAGTAAGGGTAAAAGTGGAGGCCATGCAAGGTCACTGAAGTCAGGAAGGAATGGGCAGTTCTGGACAGCATTGTCATTCTCCAGGTAGGAATTCCCATGCAGGGCAGTGCCAAGTAGCTGGGATGAAATAAGCATTTGCAGCGCAATAGGTCTCTCATTTACGCGAGTTGAAGCTATTGGCATTGTAAATGAGAATGTCTTTTATTTATGTTTTAAAAACCAAAACATAAATTAAAGACATAGTCATTTACAATGCCAATAGCTCAAATTTGCGTAAATGCGAGACCTATTGCATTGCAAATGCTTGTTGGTCTTTTGCTACAGTAACCCCATGAACCTCACTTAGAGGTGAGGGCTACCAGGACAGCCACCAAAAATAGCCCAATGTCCTCTTTCTTCCTCGACTCATTTAGAGGGAATTCGGGTTTCCTAATGGCTGAGTCAGTGATGGATTCAACAGCAAAACATTACTTTTGGGGCCCTTGATAGTGGTGAGCATAGTGTCAGAGGGGCCACCTAGGTTCCGGTGGGGCCTTTGAAACTATTTCCATGTTTTTTTTTTCTAAACTTGGATTGCCATGTAAACTATGGCAATGCCTAGAGAGAAAAAATCAGAAAAAGTTCCCCACACACAGCAATGACACGTCAGCACGTAAGGGACATTGATTATTTCATGCCTGAAGAATGATCCCTGCTTTTGTAGGTTTATCTGGAATTACGCCATAAATTACCTGCTTTAGGGGTGTTAAAAATAAAACACGTGTAGAGATGCGCTCCAGTGTAATAGGCGTTTAATGCAAAACAGCAAGCAGCAGAGCAAAGCTTAAAGGTAAATCTAATAAAATTTAGGGCATATATGTTTTCTCTCAATACAAGTCTATGGAACCTAATCACGTGATAGAAACGTGTTCCTTATCCAATCAGCAGGTGGCAGAATCGTCTCCTGGAGGAAGCGCGAGACGTCCTTGGAGAGGAGATTTAATACATGAATACAAAATTGAGTTAATTATTCTCCTAATATCTTGCTTCCGGTTGCCAACACTGAAAACAAGGTTGCCCCTTGCAAAGATGTGCAAAGGTATTACTCTGACTAAACTGGCTTCTGGTCCTACTAGAGCCATGAAACTTAGCAAGCATAAGCCAGTCTAAAGGACACTTCAGCTCAATTAGAAACAACTTCCAGTTTTGAATATAAAATATATTGGCACAGACAGAGATATACAGATATATATAAAAACAATAATGTTAAAGTGCATAGCACTATATGATTATGTTTTCACAAGGGAAAGTGTCTGCCCTACGTCTCATAAGTGAGAATTTACTACCAACTAGTACCTTTCAAACCATCACAAACTGCACCCTGCCTTGCAGACAAGCTCACTATCTCTGGTGGTTTTCAGAACACCTTCAGACGGGAGACGAAAAAATGCAAGTAAGAAAAACAAGCATTTGCAATGCAATAAGTTTCACATTTTAGAAACTTTGACCTATTGGTATTGTAAATGACAATGCCTTTTATTTATGTGTTGTTTTTTAAATACATAAATAAAAGGTATTGTCATTTACAATGGCAATAGCTCAAAATCTCGCAATTGCGAGACCTATTGCATTGCAAATGGTTGTTTTTAAGGGGGGTGCAAGCGTGAGGTAGCAGAAGGAACACAGACGGCGCAGGTGTGGGAAGGGGCACAGAGGGCATGGAGAAGCCCAGGATAGAGAGAGCAACGTGGAGGGCAGGGGGAGTAAAGCAAATGAGCAAGAGCAAAGTGAAGCTGGGGGTGAAGGCACACAAGCACACCCTTTACAGGTAGTCAGTTGTATGCCTCGTGTATCGGTGACTCGCTTCAGCTACAGCAGCTTTGTGCAAAGTTCGCTTGCTCAGCCTGCCTCCAGAGGGGAGGGGTGGAGGCTATGGATCAGCGTCACGTCGGTGCCCTTTCATGTCGGGCTGTAAAACTAGCTGCGGGGGCAGACTATGAGCAGGCAAAGGCAGCGTGAGGGGAGGAGAGCAGCACGCCCAAACCTGGCCGGTGTACGCTGGCAAAGATACCCGTTCTCCTCACGCCTCCACGGCCTGCTGTCTACGGCATGGGACCAATTTAAAAAAAAACGCCTGCCCATGCTTTATAATTGAGCGCTGCGCTGTGCTGTATGTTCCAAATAAAGCATAGACAAAAGCAACTGGGCAGACGCGTTTCCTCAGGGCTGAAATTTAAAGTGAAAGCGCCAGCCGCCTGGCCATGCTGTGTGATAAAGCATGGTGGTGCACGCTGTATCAGGAAAGCATGTCGTGGGTGGAATGGGTGAAAATCATTAAAGAAAATAGTGCTCACAGATGGAGATAAAACAGACCGGGTAACACCACCAGTAAAAGGTCCAGTCCTCATGGGAGGTTACTAATGAAGACAAGGGGGTACTAAGGAGGGACTGACAAGCCAGTTACAGAATCAGAAGCCAGCATTTATGAAGAACAATGACACAAACCAATGAAAAATATGGGCGGAGAGTGGGCAGAGCTTCAAGTCCATACTCCAATACAGCATAGCTCGCAGAGCAGCACATGCGCTGCCCAGGCTCGACCTAAAAAACAGGAAACTGGTGGTCTCCTTCTATGCACCCAGAATCTGCAAAAGCATTCTTTGAACCATCAAAACCGCCCACCCTTCTTCAATTTAGGAAAGAGCTGAAGACGTACCTCTTTAAATAACACTACATCATGATTCATGATGCAGTAAGAGAGCTCTGGTACCTGGTTTCTGCTCTCAGAGCTCTGCTATCCCACCAGTAAATCCTTGACTGCATCAATGCTCTCAACCCTGTGTTGCACTTTCTTCCTTTTTGCTAGGTCTGCGCTACACAAACACCACATACATAAATATATATATACTTACATTATGACCAAGGTCTTGGCTGGCTTTAGCACTAGTGTCGCCTGGTGCAACAGTCTTTTTTGGCGCCTCACCCATGACCTCCTTCTACACAAATTCCCTCACTACCACCCTCCAACAGTACCCCTCATCTCTCCATAGCTCCTCTCTGACATGCATTTCATTTTTATATAGCGCTATTAATAGTACAGTCACACTCAGTTCTGTGATCTGCATGGTACACGTTCTTTGAAGCAGGCACATTAACCCTCTATGCTACTTTAAGATGAGTCAAAACTGAAACTAGACAAAACTCGATCTCTTTCCAGCAGGAACATTAATCACCAGAGTTATCTTGACATTTTTATTGTTGACTGAAAACTGCTTTAACCAATGTTTTTTTAAATACAGAACCCCTCCCGCCAATCCCCGCCCAACCCCTCACCCGCGGTCAGCACCATGTGCGGTTGCACCGTTCGCACCACCCTAAAGCTGGCCCTGATCACGCTGTATAGTATGTAGTTGGGGTTTTCCCTGTTAAACCGGATCTTGAACCTTTGTTAGAGCTGATATTTAATACAGCATAGCATTCTTTACAAAATTCCTGTTGGCTCATGCTCATACTACCCAAGTATTCTTAAATGTCAGCCGCTATCGTAATAGATAAAAAACATTGTCCCCTGAATTTTCCACTATTCTTTCTTCCCATGCTGTGAAACTGTTATCACATGGATCCGGTGATAATCAGCAGTTTTGCCACATGCAAAGTTATCACATACCAAAACTGGGCCATTGCCAAAGGTGTAACTATTCACAAAGCACACAACTCTTAAAAATACAATGCATGGTACAAATACCCCGAAAAAGAACAATTATTGCAATCTCTGTACAGCAGCACCACAATGACTGCGATAACAACCACCTGAACTCAACCTATACAAAGGTGAGTCCAGCTAACCACTCTGGCATATATGTGCAGTCTTCGGAAACACTCAGATACACTCACGAGCACAAACATGGACGCACTCTCTTGCGCTTCACCAGATCCAAATGAGTATGTTGGGCCGCTGGAGGAAGAGGAACAGGATGCACAGCACGAAGGAGGAAGACCAATCCCTAGACCAATCCCTAGACGGTGGAGACAGCAAAGGACTCCCAGCTCCAGGTCAATCCCTTCTTACCTATGCCAATGCCAGGTCAGGAAAACTATTGGCTTGACATGGACACCATAAATTATGCACTGACTGTCACTGTAGATGCACTGAAGCATCCAAAATGCCAATTGTTATCAAGGCTCATATACATATAGTGGGCTACGCCTTCATCCACAGCAGTATTTCTCTCTCACCTCATTGATTGGTTGAGTTTGTCGACTGAAAAGAATTCTTCACTGAAAGAACAGGAGGCAGAGTGGAAAGATATCTTGGTTACTAACCTACTGAGTAGGATGAACACTGCATGTATTCCATTTCTGTTTAATGATGAACTCACACCCATTGAGATACACATCCTAGACAAGCGTAGGTTGTCTAGGAATGGGGTTCAGTGGGACATCGCACATGAAATCACTGTACAAATTCTCTAACATGTGATAACACGATATTTGTTGAGTTGGGCACCGTCACAAACCATCCAAACACATAATGATGGCACTCAGTACCTTTTGTGATTTTATGATTTTATATCCTAGGGAAGCGCACATGAAAGTTGCATATCAGAGTGAGTAAAATCCTCATATGCATTACGTTATGCTATCTGAATTTGTATAACACCTATCACCCGTGAGGGTATACTGGTGCTTCGCAGGTGTGTGAGGCTAGCCCTGGGCCAAGGGAGACGTATTCGAAGAGCTAAGCCTTCCACTTCTTGCAGAATTCAAAAAGAGAGGTGGATGTGGAGAAGGGTGTGGGGGGGGTCATTTCATGCTTTTGTCCATACTGTAGTCAAACTGGTGACTGTACAAGGTGCAAAGAAAAAGAATGTTTGGAGTCCTGTCTTCATATTACTGATATCTTAATTAATGAGGTCTTACCTCAAACTTTGCTTCCTTCAGCATTTCTTTGCGCTGCAGTTTATGAACATCTTCCAACTTCTCCTTCAAAGACTCTAGATAACTCTGAAACTTCTCCTAGATAAAAACAAAGTATAACCCTTCAAAATTAAGGAAATATTTTCTTAGAACAACACAAAAGCAAATGAAATCCTCTGTAGTGAGATACCTACTCCATAATTCTCTTCCAGTAGTACAGTTGTAGTCTGTTACAGAAGGCCCAGCCACTTGCATGCCATCTGGGAAGTAACTCTCATGACTTGGTATCTTGGCAGGTTAAATAGCAATAATTCTGATGGCATGTCATCTTGATATTACTTCTGATGGCAGGTTACCGGGTGGTAATTATGCTGGCCTTATTCTCTGGGACAGCATCTCTAATGCCATGTTTCCTGGGTAAGTCTATCCATAATACTAATACTCAGATCCTATCTCATCAAAAGGCACTATCAGTATAACAAGGACATCTACTCTTTCTAAGGCCCTTTCCTGAGCCTTTCGGAACTATGATACACCTAACAATTTATTTTGTTTACAAAAGGTTTTTCAACGCACATGGCTAATAGTGGGAGAGCCAACAAGCTCAATTAAACTTGCCTATTCAGAGAGACAACATGGAAACATCATGAAGGGTATCTGATTTGTCTAGTGCATTCTGGTCTTCTAATCGTTGGTGTTTGTCTCACCCATATGCAAAGGAGAACCTAAGGACTGTCCATACTTCTGGTTGTTTCTATTACCCTGCCTATCAAGTGCAGGTGGTTCACCGCCTTATACTTTGACAGCTCTCTACTAAAAAATTTAAAATTTAAGCAGGTGCGCGATTGGTGACTGTGGCTAAAATTCTGTACGAGCTCAAATAATTAAGACTGTGTCAAAGAAATTGTCACCTAAAAAGCATATAAGAATATCTGTACCTTTACAATGGAGATCAACATTTTTCACTCGAAAGATTTTGAAGAAGAAGGACAGGAAAATATCCTCTAACCCCAAACTATCCAAGCATTTGGACCAAAAGCAAGGATGACTGCTTCTGTGTCTGAAAGCTATCCTACTCATCTCCTATTGAGATTGAGGAAAGAAATAAGAAGCAAGATACCATGTCACTAGAACACTCCATGCACAGAGTAGGGAAAATCACTCCAGGATTCAAAAATTCATATGTGAGTGAACAAGTCAGGTAAATCATTTTTTAAAGGGTCATCGAGGCCCTCATCCACCGCAGTGGCATGCTTCACCATGGACCACTCCTCACCGCAGATCCCATACTTGGCAACAGTAATGGGCTCTCCTGGTTCTCCTTTGAGGGTTGGATTTTTTTTTATTGTTGTTTGCCAGTTCTTTAGGTAAATTGGGGTCTTAATACATTATAAATGTGTTCTGGGAGACTAATTGATTTTAGAGGTGCTTCTCAGTTGCAACTATAAAACCAGGATACACAACTGTCGTGTATATAATGCACCTTGGTGGGTGAGAACCTTTGTCCTTTTTTAGAACAAAATACCTGAGTCCAAAGAACACTGTAGATCAAATAACTTTTAAAAATTCTGTCGTGTCTCGAACCAGGATCAGGGAGCAGATACTTTTTGTATATTTGCACGAGATGATTTTGGGAGGGTGTATCTGTGCCTCCTGTACTCCCACTCCACATGGGTGTTTGTCTAAAAGGAAGGGACTAAGAGAGTTTAAGCACAATGAATTCTGGTTTCCTCTCTCCATATTCAACTAGCAAAAACACAGACACTGTTCAATGGATCAGGTTTCACAGTTAAACCTCATATTTCACAAACTACTAATCAGAAGAGATGGGGATTGAGACTGTTCATACACAAATTCCAAAAACGTAGCTCCAGTCTTTCCTCATGCAACCCACAAAATTATAGGCAAAAGATGCAGAGAAAGGTAAGACAGTTTGTAGTTTTCAAAAGGGAATAAGCAAACCCAGAAAGAAATAATGATAACCATAGCCTAATGATGCTGACAAACAATGTTTATAGCAAAAACTCATCTGCGCGTGGCAGCAGTAACATAACCGCATAACGCATGATGGATAGATCAACCATTCTCCACCATTTCATTTAACAAAACAAGACAATGACGATTACTACTGAGATTTAAAAAAAAAAGAACTAAGCATGGAGCAGGTATTGTAGTAGACTATGAACTACTTTACTACAGGAACAATTGACTTGATTTTTATGCCGAAGAAAAAGTATTTAAGAGCTTTAGGGAAGAGTTAGCAACATTTAGAGGCCCTCATATTGATGACAATTCGGTACAAGAACATAGTCTAAAGCAAGGGAAAATAGAAATGATCTGCCTAAAAATAGGAACCTAGATGAAGTTTTCAGATGACACTTGGACTAATACTTCAGGAGCAATGCAATAAGTGCCAAATATCAGTAGCTAAGTGGACAATTGACCACAACCTGATTGATGACAGGGCAGGTAACAGACTCACAGTTAGGATAAGCAAATGTATGCAGATCAATACAATTGTGGCTAGTCTGGCAGAGATTTTGGATTGACTTAAGGCTTACCTTTGAGGGATATTTATTGAACTTGGGTGGGGCACACAATGAGCTAGAGATACATAAATAACAACCAACATGAAAAGGTTTAAAGAAATTAAACATTTGTCACCTAATTCTTTGTTGCTATATCCCACTATCCATAACAAAAACTAGATAAGGAGACTACAATAAACCAAATATTTATCAGTCAAGAAAAGTTCAGGAAACAAAAGGGGCTGAAAAAGAGTATTGAATGGGGTGATAAGATAGGAAGAATAATGGAGATCTAGAGTCGAAGAAGCAGTAACTAAAATTCAACACCCAGTCAGCCACAGCTTAGACACTGCAGGCGAAGCAATACCCAATTATTTTGTTCGTACCATCGGGAGTTCAATACTAGTTTGCTATCAGCAACCGAGAACGAGGTAGAATAATACACAGATTGATTTAATCTACACCAGATCAGTGCATTACACAGAACTTTAATATTAAAAGATATAACTCTGTTAGAAGTCCAAGCTATTATTAAAGATTTTAAAAAACAACGCTCTGGGTCCAGATGAGTTTCTCAATGAAATTTATAAAAGTAGCACAAAAGCATATCCCAAATGCTTGTACATTTTGTTCTCCATCTGAATGGCAAGAACTATGATTTTTTTGGATTATCCTGTATCTGTTGCTTTCCGAAGCTAGTTAAAGTAAAAACATTGTGAATACTATGGACCAATAGCATTGTTAAATAAGGACTCATAAATGTATGCCTCTAGATTAGCAAACCACTTCAAAAACACATTGCCCAACACCTCTCAATAATTGATAAAGTGAGAGGGGGCACAATATGGGTGGTGAACTTAATGAAAGCAATATAGTAAATCTTTGAAAGTATGATGTGCAGCTATATTAGTTGACACAGAAAAGGCATTCAACAAGGTTAGCTGGAGGTGTTTAAGGGCAGTAAGGAGACGTTGTTGTAGGTAACGTCGCAGAGAGATTACTGTTGCTTATATATCAAGGCCAGTGTTGTTGCTTATTATAAGATCACAGAGAACTGTAACCCTGATTCACATTATAAAGACTGGTATAGAACCTTGATTATGGACTTTGGCTCAATTCACGCATGTGATCTCCGGCCTCAAATGTTACTGCAGACCTTAGCCCTTACTCCAGTTATCCTTCATCATTTCTGTGATGTACCCAACACCTCTAACAAAGCATGAAAGCCATGTTCAAAGTCAAAGATTATCCAACATTGAAATATTCTATGCGGTAGGGTATTTAACAAGGATGTGCAGTAAGCACATCCTTGTTTGCAATTCATCCTGAGCCATAGGCAATCAACATTTTGGAATGGAAACGAATCGTTATGGCCAAAATTAAAGACAAGTGAACCAGCTCTAGCGTTTATTGAAACAGATTTTGATATATAGCCTTTCATTGGAACAATCATTTGAAATAGCACAATCAATTATAGCTGGGATTTCTCTGAATTCTCCCAATTTATGATGGCTCTCCCTCTCTGCCAAACATTTGGTTTCCTCTGCTCCTTTTAGGTCAGGAGAACTAGCAGATTTCCACCTGTAGAGACCTTCTGACAAGAATCCTGGTTGTGAACGAACACAGACAGCTTGGTCCTCAGACCAGATAGTTTCCAAAATCTGGGGAAGGAGAGAAACACTGGCAGAGTGGGAATTTCTGTCTACCAATCTATAAAAGCAAAGTATCCATCTATATTCATGCAATCCAAACCATCAAATCGCTTGTCTCCTCTTAAGTACCGGACCCCAATAACACCAGCAATAATAATCTACCTACCTAATGCTAGCAGGCAGGTCTGCGAGTCAGGACAGCAAAAAAACGGTTATCTGCTCAAGGAATATTGCCGGCATCACTCATCAACTCAATAACTCCAATAATAACCTAATTTCATTTTTAAACAGCAACCATGTAGTATACCTGCAGGAAACCTGGTAAACCGAAAGTTTCCACCTACCCAACTTTATAACCTTCGAGAAGAAGGCATCCAAGGCATGGCTTGGGTCCCCGTCTTGTGGCTTGATTACACTGGTAAATAATAATTATGACTTACCTGGGAATATGGTCGAAACCACCTCCAAATTCATCTTAGAAGTTATAGTGAGCTGTCCCTGAAGAGAACTCCTCACGATCAACATTTATTTTCTCCATCTTTGTCTGACCAAGCAGCTCTTGCCCCAACTTAGGCTTTGCTCAAGATTTGTATTAAGCTCCACAACAATTGGGAATTTTAATGCAGCTCTCCTTGAGTTATTCACTGCGCCCGATATCGATGAAGACATGAAGATGGGCCTGATGGAGCTCTGAACATTACGCCAGCTGTTTCCAATAGAAGCGGCCGGAAGCACACTAAGAAATCCAAACTCCTGAAAAATGTCAAATCAGAGATAGAAATCCTCTGTCCTAATGGGTGCTTCCCACATGACCAACCAGCCAAAAAAAACATTTTCTACAGCAAAGGCAGTATCAACTCTTGATTTTACAGCAAGGCCCGGAGGCCAACATTATGCACAATACCTTTATTGCGCTCAAAATACAGCAGCAACAAACTAGAATTTCGAACACTTAGAACACTTCTAGAATCTTTAACATGTATAACCCTTTCGAACGTGCAGCCATCTTCCTCTTTTGTTGCTGCTCAAGATACAGATAAGTCGCATTTTATTTATTGAAGGGTTAATTGATATTTAAAGTTATATTTGAAAGAGAATGGATTATAAGAATGGATTATAAGATGTTGGATTGTTGAAAGGGAGGATAATGCCTTTAAGTTTGGAATGTGTTGGAAAAGAAATGGTGTAAGAAAGATTTAAAAGGGGGATTTTTCAATTTTAAGGAAAACAGGGGATCGTAATGGCAAAAGGATACAGGAGTCGCATTTTATTTGTTAGTATCGTATTGAAATGGTATCGTAAGCGGTGAAGGAAATGGTTACCGTTGGTCTGCGACGGTTGGAAGTGCGCGTGGTCCAGTACTGCGGTGATCCGTCACGAGCTGGAATCAGGTCGGAAAATGAATGCGCGCGCAGTGCGAACGCGCTAACCCGAAGGTGTTTGTCCTCAGCTGGGGTCCGTAGGCACGTAAACGTGCGGCGGCCATTTTGAAGGATTGGGAAAGCGTTGGTGGAGAGAAGGGCAAATCGGGAAGACATACTTTGGGTAGAATCGGAGTCTGACTGAACGCGGGTCAGTTTCAGTCAGACTGCGGTTTTAACGGAAGAAAGAGAGGTCGAGTATCGGTGAAGTGACGAAAGGAATATAGGGAAGTGTTACTTGTTAGATAAGGAGCTAGGAAGAAAGAGAGGCTAAAGAGTTATTGTTTATAGGGTGTTTTGGTTATCAGAGCAGGAGGAAATATTTTTAAAGTGGTAAATTATGGAGAACGTAGAGGCTGGCTTAGAGGAGAAAATGAAAAATTACATGGAAAAGATGTTTGTGGAGATGAGTGCATCTCTGGATAGGAAAATAGAGAGTAGTATGGAAAAAACTATGCAGAAGAAGCATAGAGCTGGCGAAGATGAGAGTTTTTGGACCACAGAAGAGATGGAAGTGGTCGCAGGAGGGTCAGGCCAGGGAAAGAAAAAAACTCAAAAGAGGAAATATGTGGAGGTAAAGAGCAAGCGTAAGGATCAAAAGGGAACCGCAATAAAGGCGAAGGGGGGCGCTATAAAGGCGAAAGAGAGCGCTATAAAGGCGCATAAGGTGAAACACACAGCAGTGGCTTGTGATTCAAGTTCCTCGAGTGGGGACGTGGAGCTAACATGTAGCTCAAGTATAGATGAGTCGGACGAGGAGGAGGTGCCTATGAAAAGGCGGAAGGTGAGAGAGAAGGAGATTATAAAAGAGGAAAAGGACATCATTGATCCTCAGGGTGAGGAGATGTTCGACCCATTATTGATTCAACACCCACTTTCTCCACAATGGAGCCCTGTAGAGCATGTTGCCCAATACGTAAGGTATTGGATTAGAAGGGAAATACCGAAGGAGGTAAGGACTAGGATGAGGAGTGAGTGTCCAAGACCAAGTCTGGATAGTAAAGTGGCATATACGCCAGAATTGGATCAGAGAATGATGGCATTCATAATTAAGAATGGCAAGGATCCAAGGAGAGGCTTGGAGAAAGGATTGAAGGGGTGTCAGGACAGACTCCTGGACATATTAGGTCCTTTGACGAAAATATTTGATATGTGCGAGGAAGCACATTCAAGCAATACAGGAATAGACGTGGCTGAAATGCGTCAATGGGTGCAAAGGGCTATATGCCTTTTGGGAAATAGTAATACTGCGCTTTGTGTAGAGCGAAGAAAGAGTATTCTGTTTAAGATTGATCCAAAGTTGGCAGATCTTGCTAACAAGGAGCCAGGGGAGCGAAGCGATGGCTTATTATTTGGGGACGATTTCGTAAAAGAAATGTCCAGATATGTGGGGACCTTTAGTTCTCTAGAGAAGGCGCAAAAGGACATGAGGAGAGTTTTTGGCATGGCCGGGCGAATGCGGGGTCGGTTCCCCGGCCGTGGGCAAGGTATTTCTAGAGGAAACTTTGGAAGAGGAAACAGACCTTATGGTGGAGGATATGGTGCGAATAACAACGGATCAAGATGGGGACAGGGAAGTTTCTTCCCTCAAAGGCAGAGAAGTAGAGCGAGAGGCATGCGTTCAGAGAGGCGACCAAGGGCATCCTCAGGTAAGCTGTTTGCAAGACCCTTTTTCTATCCAAATAAAGTTGGGCGGCAGACTAGCCCATTTTGTTTCGAGATGGAAAGAAATTACTCAGGACCCATGGGTGTTGGAAACGGTGTCTGGTTACAGAATAGATTTCATTCAGACGCCAGTGCAGGAGAGGACTCCGAACATTCTGAGGTTTTCCGAGGAAATGGAGGATATGGTGACAAAAGAGATAGAAGAGTTGGAAAAGAAGGGGGCGATAGAACCGTCAAGGAAAGTGAGAGAAGGTTTCATAAGCAATATTTTTTTAGTGAAGAAAAAAGGGAAAGGTATGCGTCCGGTAATCAATCTGAGAGAGTTGAACGATTGGGTCTCTTACAATCACTTCAAGATGGAGGGCATCCATATGTTGAGGGATTTGTTGAGGAAAGGGGATTGGTTGACAAGGTTGGATTTAAAGGATGCCTATTTGACTATTCCAATGTGCAGAGAACAAAGAGATTACCTTCAGTTCAGATGGAGGGGAAGGTTTTGGAGGTTCAGGAGTCTCCCTTTTGGTTTGAGTTCAGCCCCATGGTGTTTTACAAAAGTAATGAGACCGGTGGTAGCTTGGTTGAGATCAAGAGGAATTCGTTTGATTGTTTATCTGGACGATGTGTTGATTTTGGCGGAGGAGAAGCAGTTAGCAGAGGAGCAAACGGTGTTTGCAGTAAGAGTCCTGGAGGATCTAGGTTTCGTGGTCAACAAAGAGAAGTCGTGTGTGGAGCCTCAGCAGGTGATGCAATTTTTAGGCTTTCAGATATTGACGTTGGAATGTGTGTTGAAGTTGCCTATGGAGAAGGTGAGAAAAATCAGGAAGGAGGTGAAGAGAATAAAGAAGGCGGAATGGATTACTTTGAGGCAGTTAGCGAGGTTACTGGGCCTGCTATCTGCATCGATACAAGCGATCTTTCCAGCTCCTCTTCATTACAGAGCATTGCAGAGGTTGAAGGGCTATCATTTGAGAAGAGGGGCAAAGTACTCACAGAAGGTGGTTCTGGATCAGGATTCAAGAGAGGAGTTGAATTGGTGGTTGATGAGTTTGGAAGCCTGGAATGGCAGGGCGATTTTTGGAGAGATGCCGGAAGTAGAGATAGAGTCGGATGCGAGTCGGCACGGATGGGGAGCACGATGTGGGATGGTGTCAACAGGGGGACAATGGTCAGAGAAGGAGAGAGAGATGCATATAAACTGCCTGGAATTGCTGGCGGGGTCGTTTGCAATAAAGAGCTTTCTAAAGGATCAGGTGAAGTGTTGTGTGCTGTTGAAAATGGACAACTTGTCAGCAGTGAGATATGTGAACAAGTTGGGGGCCCAAGATCAAGGGGATTAGCGAATCTGGCGAAGGAGTTTTGGAAGTTTTGTTTGGAAAAGGAGATTATGGTTCAGGCGCAGTATATTCCGGGGCAATACAACGTAGAAGCGGATTGGTATTCAAGGTATCTCAGGGATGTGAGCAATTGGAAGTTGAACAAGGAAGTGTTTACGAAGTTACATCAGAGATGGGGTCCGTTGCGAGTGGATCTTTTTGCGGACAGACTGAATTGTCAGATGAAGAAGTTTTACAGTTGGAGACCGGATCCAGAGGCGTTAGGGATAGATGCATTCCTGCAAGATTGGAGCGAAGGGAGAAATTATGCATTTCCTCCCTTCGCGTTGATTCAGAGGGCGTTGATGAAAGTAAAGAGAGAGAAGGCGGAATTGGTCATGGTGACGCCATTCTGGAGAGCACAGGTATGGTTTCCGGACATGATGAGTATGGCAATGCAGGATCCAGTGTTGTTGCCAGACTTCAGGGAGATTATTCAGGATCCAGAGGGGAATGTACACGATTTGGTCGTGTCAGGTCAGTTAAGGTTGGTGGCTTGGCTGATTTCAGGAGAATATGGCAGGTGCATGGACTATCAAAGGAGGCTGAGGACCTTATCGCAGGGTCATGGTCTAAGGGAACCTCAAAGGTATATAGATCAGCATGGAGAAGATGGTCTGGTTGGTGTGTTGAGAGGAGTTTGGATCCCGTATCAGCACCTGTAGTGGAGGTAGTAAATTATTTATCGGAGCTGTTCAAGAGTGGTTTGGCATATAATACTGTTAACATTAGCAGATCTGCAATTTCAGCAGGGCATGTCTTGGAGGGTGGTTTGCCGGTGGGGCAGCACGTGTTGGTTAAAAGATTGGTAAAGAGTGTTAGAGTGGCTGTGCCTCCAAAAGCAAAGTATAGTGTGCTCTGGGATGTTTCAGTGGTCTTGAAGGAGTTGAATAGTTGGGGTGTTAATTCTGCGTTGGAGCTTAGATTCCTATCTTGGAAATTGACTATGCTGCTCTGTTTGGTGTCTTTCAGAAGAGTTTCAGACATTAGGGCTTTGGACGTGGATTCTAGGTATTTTCAACCAGAGGGTGTGTTTTTTGAAATCAGGAGAAGGACTAAGACTATGTCTAGGTCAATTTTTTATCCACTTTTGGAAGGGCATGATAATTTGTGTGTGGTAAGTTGTTTTAGGGAATACGAGAAAAGGACAGTGGGCCTGAGGCAGGTTGACTGTAGTCAACTTTTGATTTCATATAGGAAGCCATATAAAGCAGTGTCAACACCCACGTTAGCTAGGTGGGTGAGAGAGGTTATGTCTAAGGCAGGAGTGGATGTGAGTGTTTTTGGTGCACACTCTGTTAGAGGGGCTGTGGCTAGCAAGGCAGTGATGAGAGGTTTTAGCTTAAATGGGATTATGAGAGCGGCAGATTGGTCGAATGAATCAACGTTTAAGAGGTTCTATTTTAAACCGGTAGAGAATGTGTTGGATAGAGTTTTAGATGAACTTTGAACATGCATAATGTTGGCCTCCGGGCCTTGCTGTAAAATGCAGATTTTCCACAGTTTTAATGGGTAGAAAATCTTGATTTTAATAAAGGCACGGAGGCTAATATTATCCCTCCACTGAACCCGCCCTGTTTATTAATCGTTTGTTTTTGTATGCAGGATGAAGATGGAGGGTCGTAAAGATGTAGCTGTTTCAGGAGGAATAAGAGACGCCTGAAGTTTAAGTGATGGATGTGCTTTAAAGCTGGGACTTTTGGTTTTTTTTCGCAGCACCTAAAGAGGAAGATGGCTGCACGTTCGAAAGGGTTATACATGTTAAAGATTCTAGAAGTGTTCTAAGTGTTCGAAATTCTAGTTTGTTGCTGCTGTATTTTGAGCGCAATAAAGGTATTGTGCATAATATTAGCCTCCGTGCCTTTATTAAAATCAAGATTTTCTACCCATTAAAACTGTGGAAAATCTGCATTTTACTCTACTCCACTTCTCCAATTTTTAGGTCTCGACTGGCGATAGCAGCGCGCATGCGCTGCACTCGGCATTCGAGAGCATCTTGGAATCAATACAGATTCCAAAGCTCTCGGAGGCGGAGTTGAAGCCCCGCCCATCTTTTTAATTGGGTAGCGTCATCTTCCATGCAAAACGCTGGCTTCTGATTGTAAAGGAGGCTTCTTAGTCCCTCCTTGTTGCCGCCTTGTCTCCTTTTGGTCCCGCCCACCGGGATTGGATCGTTTACTGGCGGCGTGACACTTTCTCCTTCATTAGTCGGTACGCACTTTTTTCTTTACATTCGGCTTTGGCAGACTCAGCCGCGTGCATATTTTCGCATCGCGCTTTCACTTAAAGTGAAAGCGCGATGCGAAAATAAACACACGCCTACCTCGGCATAGTTACACGTGCCAGCCTTCTGTGAACGTGGCTGCTGTTTCTGTTAGTGGTTGCTCCCAGTGGCGGATTGATTGTGGGGTATAATGGGCCCCTGAGCATCACCATCTCTCGAGGGAAGCTCCGCGCGAGGGGTGCCGGGGTGTTTGGGTATTCTCGGCTACACTTGTGTCCCCCCCCTCCAGAGCGGCAGTTTTACGGCACCGGTTTCAGATTTCTTTCCTCAGCCCCTGTGCGCATCCGACACGGATTTTCCAGAGGAGCACGGAGGTGGCTGGCGTGTGATGCTGCTTCCAGTTCGGCGGGGATTGTTTTCCCCTTTGGAGCAGATGTGGGCCTCTCTAACTTGTGCGCGTGAGAGTAGGTTGTGCGACTGGTTCGTGCTTGGTGTCTCCCTGCGGAGGGGCGCCCGGGCACACTTCACCCCGCACTCTGCTGCCACTATAGACGCTGTGGAGCTGGAGGTCACCGAACGCAGGGTCTGCAGAATGACCAGCATCGAAAAAGCGAAATAATGAACTTGGAACACACACCGCCTCACCACAAGCGATGAAAAACGGAGACGGCGCCCGCTCCGGGTTTTCATTGTAGAACAACTTGGTTGGTATTCTGTAGACATACGTAAGAATTCTTCAGGCGGGTTTTTCTTCTTTTTTTTAATGGATGAGATAAATATTTTCCTGCCTTCGCTAAGACAAATGTTTATTTATAAATTGCTAAAACGCAAGGTGAGTGAGTGTTCATATTTTGAGGGGAGGAGGAAGCTGAGAAGAACGTTCCTCTACGCACTAGAGTAGATTTGATGTTAAATGTATTGCCCCCCGCCCCCGGGCTCACTCAGCGTTTTAAGCTGACAGCTGCCTGGGAGTTGGGCCCTGTTCTAGCGCCGCTGGCTGTTCCTCCTGGGTGTCAGCCCTTGGATGCGCATGTACTGTTTCTTGGGGTGGGGGAGAGGGGGGTTAGAGGTGAACGGTGACTGCCGCTCTGGCCAGCTGTCTGTGGAGTTTAGTTTGTCCCAGTGCTTTAAATGGGAAAAAATAAGTGCAGGTACTCATTAATATGAGCTAGAGGCGTGGCGAGTGGGCGGGGCTAGGGGCGGGGCTTAGGGCAACATATGACGATACATAATGACTTCTATATCAGTTGCAGCAACTATGAAAACACATGAGAAATGTGTTTATGTAAAGGAAACAGGTTAACATTACACAAAATGAAACCCAAAAAGGATGATATATGAACAGTTTCTCGTTTTGTAATATTTGCTGCTTCTTAATGCCATACTGTTATGTGGCACAATACTATATACTCTCAAGCGTGCACACACACACACGCACGCACGCACACACACTCTCTCTCTCTCTCCACATTCCGTCTAAAATCTATTGAGTGTCCTGATTCTCTCCCTTTTCTCTCCACTTGCCTCTAATCTTTACCCAGCTCTAAGCTTCTCTCACTAGTTCTGCTCCTCTTCCTCCCATCTTTTGCTTACTCTCCACAAGTCTTACATTTTCTCCCTGGTTTTTCCGTACTTGTCTCCTGTTCTCCCCTCCATGCTGTACTCATCCCCTAAATTTGCCATCTGGAAAATTCAAGTTAAGAAATGCACCAGATTTATGACTTTACAGAAATGTGTGTTAAAATACCATTTCTGAGACGATTCATGATTTCAAAACTCAAATATCTGGTATTTTTATCTGAAAATAAGTGGCAATCCTACCTTAACCTGCCACCTCCCCTACTCCTTCCATCCACAAAGAGAAGCAGCTCCTGTCCTGAACAAAAAGATGAAAAGAAAAACGGCTTTGGCGAAAGGCAGAGGATTTTGTTGGGCTGTCACTCACTTTAGAACGGCCAGTGCAATCAATATCCTAAATAAGACTGGATTACTGACTGACTGCCAGTCCCAACCCATTTACACACCTGATGGAGAGGGACGGGGTGAGGCTAAAGCACTTTCAGCTGAATAGTCGTTGCGCATGTGATCGACAGTGAAGGGTCTGTCTAGACCCTGTCCTGTTAATCACAGCGTGACGCACGGCAGCCCCTTTTAGACCCCTGCAGTCTCAGGCCATTCACATGGGCGCTGCTGGAATCTCCAGCAGGGACTCTGCAAGAGGCTTGGCGCGCTTACAAGCTCCTGAGAAGCAGAGCGGCATCTACCCTGTGCTAGAGGAGATAAATAACCGGAGCCTGCAGTGCCATCTATTAGGGTACCGGTACTCTCCCTGGCTAATGAGAAGTGCCGGTACTGAAGGCCAGAAAATTCAGAAGTGGTACCGGTGAGTACCGGCCCATTTAAAGCACTGGTTTGTCCACATGCCTGTGGCTGCACCTATGGGGTGTGGGGGAGGGGTTGGCACTGCTAGGGTCAGTGAATGCTCCTCTGTGTGTTATTGTGTGCTAATTCTATAGTTTCCTTCGGTGAAAGGTAAGGGGGTGTGCTTAGGGTCTATTGACTTACCCTCTATAGTGAGTCCTGTAGGGGGGGGCGTAGGCACTCCTCTGTGTACAACGCCTTTTCCCGAGACACGTACTTTTTGTGGTTATTCCACCGAGTAGTGTCCTGTGCTGGCCATTGAGTGGCTCTTCCTCCTGGTAGTCTTCTGTCATGAGGTCGTCATATGGCGCTATTCACTGGGGCCAGTGGCGGTCTTTGTATTGTGTAATCTCTTATTTTGGAATCACTGAGTCCTTGATAATATTTGCAGACACAAACTGCCGACACACTCTGATCTTAGTTCACAACAATTTTTTTAAATATGGCGTCCTGAGTTCACGACGCAGGTTCCACCTGCCATACTTTCTGATCTTGGATAGTGTCGACTTTGGATCTTGTCTGTCCCTTCCTATATGCTGCATAGCCTCTGCCCCCTTCTCTCTCTCTCTCTCTCCACACACACACACACGCACACACACACACACACACACACACACACACTATCTCTATTTCTCTTTCGCTATTGCTTTCTCTCTCTGTCCCACACACTCTCACACTCTCTCTATTTCTCTTTCGTTATTGCTTTCTCTCTGTCACACACTTTCTCACTCACACACAAACGCGCACCCTTCTTTTTCCTTCCTTCTCTGTCTCTCCATTCTCTCGGTTTTCACTTACACACACATTCGCAGAGCTTATTTCTCTCCATATGTTCCCATACCAGGCGTGTCACACAGTTTCGTGCTTACTTTCCCTCCATATTAAACAATAGTAAATGTTTCAGCACCCAGGCTAATATGTTGCATTGCTAAATACATATAAGGTCCCAAATGCTTGTTCTAGTTGAGATGACTACAAGGACGTGCCTAGAAGGGAAAGTGACCCCTGTCCTCAGATGGTCATCTTGAAATTGTTCCTCTCCTCTATCATTGCTCTTCCTTTACCTGGGGATGAACTAACGGAAAGTAAACAATAAGAAAATAATCTGGAATAGCAAATTACCCGAGAAGCTAAACCTACTGGAAAAGAATCAAAGGCTGATTAACGAGCTAGGAAAATGTAATACACTCCATCTCAAAGATGAGTCATGGACCATGTTTTGGAAAATAATTGTAGAGGTTGTTCTAGACCAGCTATCGACCTATAAGCAGAGACAAAGCCATACAGCATTTAGGGATCCCGGCCCTCACCAACCAATTGTAGACATTTGTTGTTTGAAGCAGCACTATACTAGGTCTAGCAGATGCTTACTCACTTCACCATGGTGACCAGAGTGCTCTACATCCATCAGGTGTCTCAAATTATCATATAGAAATTCCATCAAGAGCATCAGAACAAATGAATTTGAAAAACGATGGGCTGCAATGCACAAAGCAATCAAAGAAAAGAACTCAAGACATTATTTGAATTTAATCAGAAGAGGATCAGCTCTCATAGAACTGTAAGCTATTATTACACCTCCTTCAACATTTCGGAAAAACATTTAAGGACCCATTTTTCCAGTCAAATTTCATTGCTGTATTCTCCTAAACTATAAGTCTCCAACGGTATAGAAATTACAGAGAAAGAAATAGTATCACATATAACAAGATACAACAATTGTCATTCTCCTGGCCCCAATGGGATCCCCAATGCCGTTTTAAAGCGCAATCACTATTGTGGAGCCAGATCCTGAAGTCCGGCTGTGACAATGTCCTTGCTTCAGGCCAGGTCCTTGCCTCTTGGCAGGGGGTCATTATTCAAACCTTACACAAAAAGGACCCCAGATGTGATCCAGCCAATTTCCGCTTGATAGTTCTTTTGGACACACAGGGTAAATTATTTGCCATACACTTACTCGCTCTTCTTAACGACTGGTCAATTGCAAATAACCTTCTGCCAGTTTTTCAAACAGGTGTCATGGTTCCCCTGATTTACAAAGCACAGCAGTGGTAGAGGCACTATTGCTGCTCTCATTAGGGCTCATGTTGTTCCTAGACACTGTTGCTCCCATAAGGGCTCATAATGGATCATTGAGATAGAGACACTGCTGTACATCTAACAGAGCCACTGCTCCTGAAAGAGACACTGCTGAAATAACAGAGGCACTGCTCCTGAAACTCTACTAATGGATGCAGTATAACGTAGTGTGCCACAATACATATTAGAGTCTATCACATGGTGTGTCATTAACATCATGTATAAACCAAAGCATTGAGTATTAAATCCCATCTTGTGGACTTATGGCAATTATTTCATCTGCTGTGAGTTAATTTCCGGTGTTTGTTTTATAGGTATGTGGTAGCAGGGGTATCGCTCTATCTATATCAAGCATGCTCTGCCTTGAAGACGTATTGCGCTGAGATCCTGCGAGTTGTCCTTGAATCCTGGTCGCCATCTTGGATAGCGTCTTCCTTAAATAGTGGCCCTGCCCTGAACCAAACGCTTGCTATTGAAGGCGTTCAGAGTATTCAGTCCTGCAACGATTCCGGAGCTCTGTGAAGGGAGTCGTTTTACCATAAGCTCAGCCCATTCAGTAGCGAGTCGTCGCTTCAGACCACAGAACCACAGTACGGCTGAATTTTGCTCCTAATGCAGAGACGTTGTTGTAGGTAACGTCGCAGAGAGATAACTGTTGCTTATATCGCAAGGCCAGTGTTGTTGCTTATTATAAGATCACAGAGAACTGTAACCCTGATTCACATTATAAAGACTGGTAGAGAACCTTGATTATGGACTTTGGCTCAATTCACGCATGTGATCTCCGGCCTCAAATGTTACTGCAGACCTTAGCCCTTACTCCAGTTTCCCTTCACAGGTAAGGAGTTTATATATTGGGGCCAGTATAAAGTATGCGATCGCCATAGCAGTATGGTGACTGTGCAAATACTAATATATAGTAATATAACTTTGGCCAAGAAGAACAAGACATCTTTAACCAAGACCTTCATCTCATCCCAGATCTCCTTCCCCGCAGTACCCTCCCTTAAACCCATCCCCTCATCTGGCCACTTCAAACATCTGCTACTTTATGATATAGAGTCGGTGCTGCCGGAAGGTGGGCATAGTGAGGATACTGCTCCCAAAGAGCTATCAACCTTGACAACAGGCTTAAGACCAGGATGTGCAACCACTGATAATATTACAGCGTTATTTCCTCTTGATCAGCAAACCATCTCATCAAATCAAGGTAAATCTCTAAATGTTTGCTTCATAGATTACTCTGCCGCATTCAACAAGGTAAACAGGGATTCATCTTGGTCCAAATTGTCAGCTCACGTTATTGCCTGCGCCCTACTACATTTGATTGTGTCTCTTCACTTTAACACCAGCTGCAGGTTAAACTGTCAGGACAATCATCTATATCTTCCAGGGTGAAAACCAACAATGGTCTCAAGTAAGGCTATATTCTAGTCCACCTACTCTCTTCTCTGTACATAAGATATAGGATTATATATTCATAAACACAGCTTTCTTCCTCCAAGACTGTGAGACAGTTTGATAAGTTAAGAAATGCTGATCGCCTTACCTTATGTTCTCTAACCCCAACAGGCCTCCAGAGACAGCTATCTGCACTTCACAAATTCAGTCAAATGGTCTATCTGTCAATATTACCAAGACAAAAAATCTTTCTTCTGAAAAGCAGACAAGGAAGTTTTATTGGAAACTTAACCAACAACTTGTTGAAATAGCAGATACCTATGAGTACCTGGGATTTACTCTGGATACTAAACTGCCCTTGTCATGACATCTGTAGGAATTAAAATCGAAAGCTTCTTTAGTAACTGTGAGGAGGACCGGGACATCACCCCGCCTGTGGCCCATATTAAAACCCCTAGGATACCAGGAACGCCTTTCGCTAGCCCGGAAAGAGTTCATCTCTTTCGGCTCCTCTCCCATGCAGGACCAAGAACGCCCCTTTGAACATGGCGGCCAATGGCAGGACGTCTCGTGGGCCCAAGGGGCGGTGTCTCTGCCTTTAAACCCGGAAGACGCCGTGGAGAGACGAGACGGAGAGAGATCGCCGGAGGAACGAACGTGGAGTATCGAGGAGAAGACGGAGAGCCTTATCGAGCCAGGACGAGAAGCAGACGAGGATTCCCAGCAGGACGAGGAGATAAGCGAAGCCGAGCGGGAGGAGTGGTCGGAAGAGTGGTGGACACCCCCGGAGGACGCCTCAACGCCGCCGCAGCTCAGGAGGGTTGCGGCCACAGTGGTACGTGAAACAGGGCAGGGGGTATTGCAGCCTGGGAAGGGGGAGGCGAGTCCAAGGGACTCAGGGAACACGGGGTAGTGTGGTGGTCACGGATTTCTATCACTGTATACACCGACTCCTTCACCCCCCCCCTTTTTGTACAGCACTATCACCAACCTAACGGAAACCCTCTGCTATCAGGTTGTTACTCTGGCTTATCCGTGGGGGTGTGCCTGACAGTAATTATCTCCTGAGACTATAAGGAGCCCGGAGTAAGGAAGGACCTAAAAGGTAAACTGGTCCTCCCTGTCTGTTTTTGTTCTTTTGATAACCCTCCCTCTTTACGTTTCACCTGCTTCCGTGTCTTCTACATCCCTTCACTCCCTCGGTGGATTCCTTGATCTAAGGTGGTGGAACGCGAGTTACCTCACGTTATCCTACCCGTACGGGACAGCTAGACTGACTGCCTTCTCTCCTTTTGTTTCCGCCTACACCCCGGGGTTGTACCACCGTCGCCCTACGAGGAGAAGAGGATCCACAACCAACACCACGGAAACAGACGACGTCCGAACCGTACCCTACCGGACTCCTCTATTGGATTGTTTCCTTTGTCATTTAAGCCCCTTTTGAATAAAGGAAGCCATCATTCAACCACACTTATGACCTCCTCGCTTTACTTTCCGCCCATCCCTCTCACATCTGGTGTCAGAAGTGGGATCAGGGAGGATGGAGGCAGTCGTAAGAAAGATGGCTGAAAGCCAGGAGAAGTTGGAACGGTGTATGGAGAAGTTTCTGTCCGTAGCCGAAGAGGACCGGGAGAAGATATACAAGTCCCTTGAGGAACAGAGCCAGACCCAGGAGGCCGTCATAGGGAAGCTGACCGACACCCTTAGCCAACAGAGGAGTACAATGGGGTTCCCCTCGGTGGTCCTACAGAAGTATGTGGGAGGGGAAGACCCCGATTTCTTCTTTTCGAACTATGAACGCATGGCCAGGGCCGCAGGTTGGAGCCAAGACAAATGGGGGCAATACCTGGGCCCTCTGTTATCCGGGGATCTCCAAGCAGCCTACCAGGCTGTTAACCCCTTGGGTCTTACCCCTTACGAAGACATAAAAAAAAGCATACTGGAGAGAATGGGCATAGACGAGGAGACATTCCGCCTACGCCTGCGACAGATCAAGGAAGGATCTCAGGAAACTCCCCGTGCTTTAGCCTATAGAATACGGGACATGGCTGATAGGTGGCTGAAGCCACAACAATCAACCAAGGATGAAATAATGGAGAAGGTCTATTTAGAACAATATCTGTCGTCTCTACACCCGAACATACAAAAGTGGGTGAGACAACACGTGGGCCTGACTCTGGACCGAGCCGTTGAGATTGCCAGCGCTTTTTTCAGGGCCCAAGAACCCCAAAGGGGACGGGAGGATATGCACTGGAAACATCCCGGAACCCCTATGAGACCCCACAAGCCACTCCACCCCTCACGCAAGCCAGAAACAGTCACCCTTCTACCAGGGCCGTCTATACCACCAGCCCGGGTCCCTACCCAACAGGGACCACAATGTTATAATTGTGGAACCGTAGGTCACATAGCCCGTTTTTGTCCTCAGAGGGAGGAACCTATGGAGGTAGGGCTGGTGCGCAACTACTATTGTAGTTCCTCTGGTGCACGCCTTCCCTACCATAGAGTAGTACGGATTAACGGGGAGGAAAGACAGGCTTTGATCGACACTGGCTGTCTACAAAGTGTGATCCAACCACAGGCCATCCCGGGGGGACGTCCACGACCTACAGGGCACGTCACCATACAGTGCGTACATGGGGACAGCCATCGATATCCCACCACAGAGATTGAGATCCAACACGATCCGTCCTTGAAAGCAGAGTCATTGAAAGTAGGGCTTATTCCCCGCCTACCCGAACCCTTAGTGTTAGGAAACGATTACCCCCATATGCCTAAAATGATACAAGAGTCCTGGGCAGAAGGGGAAGAATGGAGGAGGACAGCACCCTTTGCACAGGAACCAGAACCTGATTTAGTACCGGGGAAATATCGGAACAGTAGCAAGCAAAAAAAGAAAGAAAAATGGAATTGGACAAGGGTCGCTCTAACCCAAAGTAAGGAGACCCCGGTGTGGCAGTATGAACGGGGGTTTCAGGAGGCCCAGCGGGACGACCCAGCAATACGTGAGGCATGGAACAAGGCCACAAACGAAGAGGATCTTGAGCAAGTAGGTCCCCAGTTTTTTGTCAGAAAAAACTTGCTCTATCGTAAGGGTGGGAGGGGATCGCCAACCCAATTATTGGTGCCTCAACCGTACAGGGAGAAGGTCTTATTCTTAGCCCACAGTCACTTATTGGGAGGGCACTTCGGGGAGGATAAAACGGAAAAGACCATAATGGAAAGGTTCTATTGGCCTGGCATATTCTCCCAGGTCCGGAAATACTGCAGAGAGTGTGCCATATGCCAAAGAAACAGTAGGTCCCTGCCCCCACGAGCACCCTTACGACCCTTGCCCATCATACCGGAACCCTTTTCCAGGGTTGGTATGGACATTATAGGCCCCTTACTACCTTCTCGTAGTGGTTGCCGATTCGTGTTAGTGTTGGTTGACTATGCTACCCGCTTTCCAGAAGCGGTGGCCTTGCGCCAACCTAACGCATCACAAATAGCCAAATTCATGATCGCCATCTTTTCGAGAGTAGGTTTTCCCAGGGAACTGGTCACGGATCAGGGGACCCCTTTTATGTCTCGTCTCATGAGGCAGGTATGCCTCTCTCTGAACATCAAACAGATCCGCACCTCGGCGTACCACCCCCAGACAGATGGGTTGGTGGAACGCTATAACGCCACCCTCAAGACGACACTAAAAAAGCTTTTGGACCTTGAAACACGGAAGTGGGAAGACATGCTCCCTCTGGCTCTCTTTGTGATTCGTTGCAAAGTCCAGAGGAGCACTGGATATTCACCCTTCGAGTTGCTTTATGGCAGACAGCCTCGCACGTTGCTTGACATGTTGAAGGAAGAGTGGGAGGAGGAGCCAGAAGGGACAAAACACCTCCCGGAATACATTCTTAATCTAAAAACCCATCTGGGTCAGGTCCGCAGCATTGTCCAAACCCACCTCGAACAAGCCCAAACAGCACAGAAGGCGCAATACGATAAAAAAGCCAAAACCCGCACATTTGGCGTTAACGACTATGTTCTTTTGATGATGCCCACATCCGACCATAAATTGTTAGGGCAATGGCAGGGCCCTTATCGTGTGGTAGAAATAGTTACCCCGGTGACCTATCGCCTGGAATTGGATCCCCACAAGAAGACAAAGACACAGATATATCACGTCAACCTGCTTAAAAAGTGGGAGGGGGCCATTCCGGTACAGATAGGGCTTACAAAGGGTCCTGAACCTGTGTTTCTGCAAAGCATAGATGGGGACCTCCCCGAAACCAATAAGAGAGAACTAGCGGCCCAGCTACGATCCCTACAGGAGGTGTTCTCCCTGTATCCAGGTCGAACCCATTTGATGGAACATGCCATTATGACCCCTCCTCGTACAAAAGTGAAACTGCGTCCCTATCGTGTTCCAGAGTCCCGTAGACAGGCGATAGAGGGCGAAGTACAACAAATGCTGAAAATGGGCATCATCGAACCCTCCAATAGTGAATGGAATTCACCAATCGTTCTGGTGCCCAAACCGGATGTGTCCATCCGCTTTTGCATCGACTTTCGGGAGGTGAACAAGGTCTCTTGCTTCGATTGCTATCCGCTCCCGAGAGTCGATGAACTGGTGGAGCGTCTGGGTACTGCCCGATACATCAGCACCCTTGATTTGTGCAAGGGATATTGGCAGGTGCCCCTACGACTTGGAGACCGGGAGAAAACGGCTTTTGCGACTCCCAGCGGTCTATACCATTTTACCGTTCTCCCCTTCGTCTCCATGGTGCTCCTGCCACATTCCAACGCCTGATGAACACGGTTCTAAAACCTTGTTCTGATTTTTCAGCTGCTTACCTAGACGACATCGTTATCCACAGCTCCACCTGGGCCGAACATCTCGACCATTTGGAGAAAGTAGTGCGAGCCTTGCAAGAAGCAGGACTAACCATAAACCCAGCTAAGAGTAAACTCGCTGCCCAGTCCGTGAAGTATCTAGGATACCTTCTGGGGGAAGGGTACATAAAACCACAGACCAAGAAGGTAGCTGCCATTTCCAACATTCCATTTCCCAAGACAAAAAAAGAGTTAAGAGCGTTTCTTGGGGTACTGGGGTATTATCGCCGATTCATTCCTAACTTTTCCCAAACAGCCTCCCCCTTGACTGATCTATTACAAAAGAAGGCGTTGACAGAAAAAGAACTGAGACACCCCACACCCCCCCTCCTCCATGCTTTCCAACGATTAAAACAAGCCCTGACGTGCCACCCGGTGTTACTGAGCCCCAATTACTCTCAGCCATTCTTCCTACAAACCGACGCGTCCGACACCGGCTTAGGAGCGGTGTTGTCCCAAGTTGACTCCCAGGGAAGGGAAAGGCCCATCCTCTATATAAGCCGTAAATTATTTCCTCGGGAGAAAAATTACGCGGTTATCGAGAAGGAGGCCCTCGCCATCAAATGGGCGATTGACTCCCTTCGATATTACCTTGAAGGGAGGGAATTCACCCTTTTCACTGACCATGCCCCATTAGAGTGGTTATCCAGGAATAAGGGGCATAATGACAGGATACTGAGATGGTTCCTGGCATTGCAACCCTATCGGTTCCACACCAAACACAGGAAGGGTAGGGATCAAGCCAACGCTGACTATTTATCCCGGTATCCTCTGGACATTGTTCTTGCTGGCAAGAATGTTAGGGAAGGGGGATGTGAGGAGGACCGGGACATCACCCCGCCCGTGGCCCATATTAAAACCCCTAGGATACCAGGAATGCCTTTCGCTAGCCCGGGGATAGCCCGGAAAGAGTTCATCTCTTTTGGCTCCTCTCCCATGCAGGACCAAGAACGCCCCTTTGAACATGGCGGCCAATGGCAGGACGTCTCGTGGGCCCAAGGGGCGGTGTCTCTGCCTTTAAACCCGGAAGACGCCGTGGAGAGACGAGACGGAGAGAGATCGCCGGAGGAACGAACGTGGAGTATCGAGGAGAAGATGGAGAGCCTTATCGAGCCAGGACGAGAAGCAGACGAGGATTCCCAGCAGGACGAGGAGATAAGCGAAGCCGAGCGGGAGGAGTAGTCGGAAGAGTGGTGGACACCCCCGGAGGACGCCTCAACGCCGCCGCAGCTCAGGAGGGTTGCGGCCACAGTGGTACGTGAAACAGGGCAGGGGGTATTGCAGCCTGGGAAGGGGGAGGCGAGTCCAAGGGACTCAGGGAACACGGGGTAGTGTGGTGGTCACGGATTTCTATCACTGTATACACCGACTCCTTCACCCCCCCCCCCCTTTTTGTACAGCACTATCACCAACCTAACGGAAACCCTCTGCTATCAGGTTGTTACTCTGGCTTATCCGTGGGGATGTGCCTGACAGTAATTATCTCCTGAGACTATAAGGAGCCCGGAGTAAGGAAGGACCTAAAAGGTAAACTGGTCCTCCCTGTCTGTTTTTGTTCTTTTGATAACCCTCCCTCTTTACGTTTCACCTGCTTCCGTGTCTTCTACATCCCTTCACTCCCTCGGTGGATTCCTTGATCTAAGGTGGTGGAACGCGAGTTACCTCACGTTATCCTACCCGTACGGGACAGCTAGACTGACTGCCTTCTCTCCTTTTGTTTCCGCCTACACCCCGGGGTTGTACCACCGTCGCCCTACGAGGAGAAGAGGATCCACAACCAACACCACGGAAGCAGACGACGTCCGAACCCTACCCTACCGGACTCCTCTATTGGATTGTTTCCTTTGTCATTTAAGCCCCTTTTGAATAAAGGAAGCCATCATTCAACCACACTTAAGACCTCCTCGCTTTACTTTCCGCCCATCCCGCTCACAGTAACCAAAGCCCTAAAAAGGTTAGCCCAATTATACGGGTGCAGGGCGCTTGGTCCAACTGTCAAAGATTAAAATGCCAAACTTATTCCAGTCTTGTCCTGTGCTGCATTAGTGCTTAAGGCAAAGCAAATCCAGAATTTAGAAACCATCTTTATACAAAATGCACAATCTTTATTTAATCTTTTATCTTCGACTCCTCATGCTGTGATCCATCTTGAATTAAATCTCCTTTCCATCAAGCATGCCCATTTATGCCAAATAATGTATTACTTTTGTGCAAGCGCTCATTCAAGCATGGCTCCATGTGGGTTCTCATCCGTCAAGAGCTAACGAGTAATCCTCGGTCTGCCACCTCGCCTTCCTCTCGGGGGAAGCCATAACTGCTCTATTTAGTGAACATAACCTGCCACCTATTGAGGAACTGGTAAGCATGTCGAAATCAAACCCCAAAAATACCACCAGAAAAGAACTGCAGGAGTTACTCCGACTGACTTGCTCAGGGTATGAAGATACCAACATGCAGAGTATCTATTGGAATCCTACTTCCCGCCCAGGCAGGTCTACATCGATTTCAACCTGGAGGCCTTAACAAAACAAACATTTTCGAGGGCTCCTCGAATATCAGTCAGCCTGGCCCTTCCTGCAGGTTGCGTAATAATTCCGCTGAAACTTTACAGCACATTTTATGTCTGTCTCAGTTTGAATGACATTTGAAAAAAGTATTTATTCTCAACCTTTGGAGAGTCTACGCTACGAACAATAAGAGAAGCAACAAGGGTGTGCTTCATGCTACAGTCCAATGGCCCGATTGGGAAACTGATTAAAATCCTGGACATAGCCTACCACAGATGTAAGAATGCATATGGCGTTAACTAGAAGGCTGTAGCAGTGTTGTAAAAGACTTCAAATCTTTTTTATAACTATATTTACCTATGATATCTGCAAACATTTTTAATTGTATTTATCTTAGGTTGTTTAGGCTGCATTAGACAATTCATTTTTATTGTCATTAATTTAAATTTACACAATAAACTTACTATTGAAGGAAGTCACCAAGGACCACCTCTCAGCCTTCCATGCTAAATGAAGAGTCAGAGAAACAGTGGAGAATATACACCAATAATCATTTATTATATACGCTCAGAGCGGGGCTCCGTCTTCGCAGTCTAGAGAGAGTACTACAGAGGGAACTGAGGAACAATAAGCATAACGATATGTTATATGCATTGCACGATAAACTAATAACACGCCCACAGTGGAATTTCCCCAACACATGTGGGCGAACAGCGAAAAAAATTAAAACAAGGAAAGGTTTCTACTCTCGTATCTTGCATAGCTCAGAACCCTTCCACGGCTGTTCCACCCTGGGTTGCGATCAAACTGCCAGACAGGTGGGAGAGGGTCTTTGTAGAGGGAAAAAGGTGTTGGGGAGACTTGAAAGGGTAAACACTTTTATATATCTTTTTTAAAAGTCAATTGTTAATTTGCTTATACTTTTGGCACTGTTAGAGGTATATGCAAGGTATTTGGAAGACACTTGGGCCTTCATTCGGATGTTTTATGATTACAGCGGTTGGAATTCAAACCAGACGGTCATTCCGGCTGGCTTCTGACAGGCTCATGGAGCCCGTCGGCCAGTCGGAAACCCAACAAAATCCCATGCGGAAGGCGTTTCCGCCATTGGGATTATGATGTCGGTTTCTGACAGGCTTTCCATGTCAGGGCTTTCTGACATGGAAAGCCTGTCGGGAAGAAACTTTGGGGGCCCCTAGCAGAGCCCCCCTTCTCCCTTCGGCCTATGGTGCCCCCCTGTAATCCCTGTTAATCCCTGCACCGTGTGACAGGCACTGTGAGGTCTGCTGCAGGGATTTACACAAACTCCCATTTCTCTATGGGAGCTTGTGCTGCAGGCGGTTTCCTCCCACTGCACAAGCTGCCTTAGAGAAATGGGAGTTTGCGACTGCACCATGTGCGGTCGCATCAAAATACGGTGTTCAGAACTGGAGACCTGCGGTCGGTCGGTTACCACACCAAGACGGTGTCGGTCGGAGGCAACTCTGACTGACATCGTAATAGGGGCCTTAGTATATTGAGATTTCGCTTTCTATGTTCAAGGTTGTGCAGAGCCATCGAGGTGAGACAGTTAAAATGGGAGGGCACACAAATATGTATTTGCTAATACGTTTGACACTGTAAATGAAACATAACTTGGCAGAATTCTGAATGAACTAGTTTTCTATTCCTATGGTTGTGCCGTATGCAGAGCAAAGTTAAGGGAGGGGGCGGGGCTAATACAAATTACATTTGCTGATAACTTTTGCCACAGTTTGATGAATCTGCATCAAATGTGGCACACAGTTAGCGATTTGTACCCAGTGCACAGATATCAAGTTCATTGGCGATTGAATGGGAGGAAAAATAAAAGGGGGAGTTTTTGATTTACTAATAACTTTGTCAACTTTTGATGGATCTGCTGAGACTTAGAATGCTTAGTCTACTCTTGGTTTTATCAATTTCATGCAGGTCCGTAGGGGGCAGAATTCAATTGGACGGTTCAAGGAAGTGTTCATTTGCTATTAGATTTGGCACCGTTTGATGAACCAACATATATTATCGGAGCTCTCTGCTTGTTTTGTCAAATCAAATTTTGAGCAGATCCATCTAGGAGACAAAGATAAATCGGGAGCAATAAAAGTTTAATTCACTAATACCTTTAGGCTGTTTGATAAATCTGCATGAAATTTTGCAGCTAGCAAATTAAGCCCAGTGCAATGCAGGGCAGGCCCTGCGACCAACCTCTGTTGTTCACAGCCAAAGTGGGCACGGCAAAGGACATGGCCGAATGCAGAGTGGAGAATTAGTACATGGAAGATGAATGCCATACATCATAAACAAATTAAATTCACTAAAAATGCAGTAAAATGTAACTTATGGCTTGGCAAACATCAAAACAGAAAACTGGTGGAATTCGCTAATTATGCTATGTAACGCACAAGGCACAGTATAACTCACATCGCCTGCCATGCTCAGTACACCCATTGGCTAATGAAAACAAAAGGATCCCTACAAGAGCACAACATGGCGTTAAGAGGGTATGAGTCATGGTGTTTAATTATAGATAGGTCAGAGCTTCCATATGAACAGCGTTTGTTGTTTCGCTAATAACTTTGGCGGCCTTTGCCGAATCTTCACAAAACTTTGCAAAGAAAAAGTTTACACATCTCAGCTCCTGCCTCGAAAGCTGTGGGGTGATCAGTCAAGCAGGCGACCAAGAAAAAGTGGGGTCCCAAAACATTGTTTTGTCGTGTTTATTCCCGTAGAGAATTTCAGAAAGATATACAGAAAAAAACGCTGAACGGAATTACACCAAATTTGGCAAAAGGTAAGAACTTAACCCAGAAAGCGTGCTTTTTAGGTCGAGCCTAGAGTAGCGCGCAAGCGCTGCTTCTGGCGAAGACTTTATGTAGTGGGGTTTTCAAAGCTGACCACACGCTCGTTCACAATGGCCTTTTCCGTGCGGTTACCCGCACATTTCAGGCACGATGCACGAGCGTGTGGTCAGCTCAGCAGGCTGCCGCGCTCGCTCGCCCCCGCTCCTCTCTTCAAAGCTTAGTTGCTTTCACTTTCGTGGCCGCCACATTCTTACAGCGTGCGCACCACTCGCGTGCTTGTTTTTCTTCTTCTCTTCCAGGCTCAGCTCGAAAACACTGATACTTACTGGCTATGAGCCATGTTTGCAGAGCAGCAGAGCTGAAAAAACAGAGAAAGACAGTGATATGAAACGCTCCCTCCCCTGTCTGAAGGATGCACAGGTAGGACAATGTACATGCTTAATCTGTTGATTTAGAAGAGATCTTAAACCGTGTTATGGGCAGATGACAAGTGCCTCTGTCATGTCTGACTTAATGCGCATGATCGTCGTAACCAGGTTGCTTTGTGGGACTTGTAGTTTGACGTTTACCATTGTGCGTCTAACCAATCAAAACTCAGCACCGCAGGTGCTACTGGCTTAAAGCTCAGGGCTAAGCTTGTGTCGGATGTGAGAGGGTCGTGTAGACGTCATTGTGTTTCTTTGCATTCTGGGGTTTTGTTCCTGTGTTCAAAATGAGCAAAACTACAAGTAGCCGAATGCAGAGGGAAGTAAAGAGACCATTTCTGATGCTTCTACCTACGTTTGAATAACATAACTACATTTAGAGCTTTTGTTCAAACATATTATTAACGTCACTGTTGAGGTTTAGGTAACAAAAAAGTAGTGGTGTGCGTTTCTCTGAAGCCAACGCCGGTGCAGCACCAGCAGCAGCAATGCTGGCTTCTCTCACACGGAATAGCCACAGCATGTGTAATAACACAAGAGGCTTCCTTCACACACAGAAAAAGTGCAGTAAGGTCCCAGGAGCATGCTCACAAACATGCCAGACCCAACACACGCAGCAGCACACAGATCGAGTAAATGAAGCAGTCTTCGCTCGGACACACAACCGGCAATGTCTGTTCTGCGAGCAGGAGCAGTGCAAGCTTCTCTCACATCCACAATCGGTGCAGCATAGATGGAAGCATTGAAAGCTTTCTTAATCGAAAGAGACTCTGTCCGGTCCAAGAAGCATCAGTGCAAGCTTCTCTCACATCCACAACAGGTGCAGCATAGATGGAAGCATTGGAAGCTTTCTTAATCCAAATAGACTATCTGCACTGCAGGAAGCAGCAGTGCAAGCTTCACTCACATCCTCAACTGTTGCAGCAAAGATGGAAGTATTGGAAGCTTCCTTAATCCAAAGAGACTCTATCCGGTCCAAGAAGCAGCAGTGCAAGTTTCTCTTACATCCACAACAAGTGGAGCATAGATGGAAGTGGTGGAAGCTTTCTTAATCCAAAGAGAGTCTGTCCAGTCGAAGAAGCAGCATTGCAAGCTTCTCTCACATCCAGCACAGGTGCAGCGTAGATGGAAGCATTGGAAGCTTTCGTCATGCAAAGAGACTCGGTCCGGTCCAAGAAGCAGCAGTGCAAGCTTCTCTCACATCCACAACAGGTGCAGCATAGATGGAAGCATTGGAAGCTTTCTTAATGGACAGAGACTCTGTCTAGAATAAGAAGCAGCAGTGCAAGCTTCTCTCACATCAACAATAGGTGCAGTAAAGATGGAAGCATTGGAAGCTTTCTTCATGGACAGAGACTCTGTGCACTCCAGGAACAAGCAGTGCAAACTTCACTCACATCCACAACAGGTGTAGCATAGATGGAAGCATTGGAAGCTTTCTTGATCCAAAGAGACTCTGTCCGGTTCAAGAAGCAGCAGTGCAAGCTTCTCTCACATCCACAACAGGTGCAGCATAGATGGAAGCATTGAAAGCTTTCTTAATCCAAATAGACTCTGTGCACTCCAAGAAGCAGCAGTGCAAGCTTCACTTACATCCTCAACAGGTACAGCATCGATGGAGGCATTGGAAGCTTCCTTAATCCAAAGAGACTCTATCTGGTCCAAGAAGCAGCAGTGCAAGCTTATCTTACATCCACAAAAAGTGGAGCATAGACGGAAGTGTTGGCAGCTTTGTTAATCCAAGGAGAGTCTGTCCAGTCGAAGAAGCAGCAGTGCAAGCTTCTCTCACATCCACAACCGGTGCAGCATAGATGGAAGCATTGGAAGCTTCCTTAATCCAAAGAGACTCTGTCAGGTCCAAGAAGCAGCAGTGCTAGCTTCTCTCACATCCACAACAGGTGCAACAGAGATGGAAGCATTGGAAGCGTTCTTAATCCAAAGAGACTCTGTCCAGTATAAGAAGCAGCAGTGCAAGCTTCTCTCACATCCACAATAGGTGCAGCAAAGATGGAAGCATTGGAAGCTTTCTTCATGGACAAAGACTCTGTGCACTCCAGGAACAAGCAGTGCAAGCTTCACTCACACCCACAAGAGGTGCAGCAGAGATGGAAGCATTGGAAGCTTTCTTAATCCAAAGAGACTCTGTCCGGTCCAAGATGGAGCAGTGCAAGCTTCTCTCACATCCACAACAGGGGCCGCATAGATGGCAGCATTGGAAGCTTTCTTAATCCAAAGAGACTCTGTCTGGTTCAAGAAGCAGCAGTGCAAGCTTCTCTCACATCTACAACAGGTGCAGCAGAGTTGGAAGCATTGGAAGCTTTCTTCATATGAAGAGACTCTGTCCGGTCCAAGAAGCAGCACTGCAAGCTTTTCTGACATCCACAACAAGTGGAGCATAGATGGAAGTGTTGGAAGATTTCTTCATGTAAAGAGACTCTCTCCCGTCCAAGAAGCAGCGGTGAAAGCTTCTTTCACATCCACAATAGATGCAGCATAGATGGAAGCATTAGAAGCTTCCCTAATCCAAAGAGACTCTGTGCACTCCAAGAAGCAGCAGTGCAAGCTTCTCTCACATCCACAACAGGTACAGCATAGATGGAAGCTTTCTTTAATCTAAAGAGACTCTGTGCACTCCAAGAAGCAGCAGTGCTAGCTTCTCTCATATCCACAATAGGTGCAGCATAGATGAGAGATTTGGAAGCTTTCTTAATCCAAAGAGACTCTGTCCGGTCCAAGAAGCAGCAGTGCAAGCTTCTCTTACATCCACAACAGGAGCAGCATAGATGGAAGCTTTCTTTAATCTAAAGAGACTATGTGCACTCCAAGAAGCAGCAGTGCTAGCTTCTCTCATATCCACAATAGGTGCAGCATAGATGAGAGATTTGGAAGCTTTCTTAATCCAAAGGGACTCTTTCCAGTCCAAGCTTCTCTCACATCCACAACAGGTGCAGCATAAATGGAAGCATTGCAAGCTTTCTTAATCCAAAGAGACTCTATCCGGTCCAAGAAGCAGCAGTGCAAGCTTCTCTCACATACACAACAGGTGCAGCATAGATGGAAGCTTTCTTTAATCTAAAGAGACTCTGTCCAGTCAAAGAAGCAGCAGTGCAAGCTTCTCTCACATCCACAACAGGTGCAGCACAGATGAAAGCATTTGAAGCTTTCTTAATCCAAAGAGACTCTTTCCAGTCCAAGAAGCAGCATAGCAAGCTTCTTTCCCACCCACAACAGATGCAGCGCAGCATAGATGGAAGCATTGTAAGCTTTCTTAATCGAAAGAGACTCTGTCCAGTCCAAGAAGCAGCAGTGCAAGCTTCTCTCACATTCACAGCAGGTGCAGCATAGATGGAAGCTTTCTTTAATCTAAAGACACCCTGTCCAGACCAAGACGCACCAGTGCAAGCTTCTCTCACATCCACAATAGGTGCAACATAGATGGAAGCTTAATTTACTCTAAAGAGACTCTGTCCAGTCCAAGAAGCAGCAGCGCAAGCTTCTCTCACATCCACAACAGGTGGAGCATAGATGGAACCTTTCTTTAATTCAAAATACTCTTTCCAGTCCAAGAAGCAGCAGTGCAAGCTTCTCTCACATACTCAAAAGGTGCAACATAGATGGAAGCATTGGAAGCTTTCTTAATCCAAAGAGAGTCTGGGCAGTCCAAGAAGCAGCAGTGCAAGCTTCTCTCACATTCACAACAGGGGCAGCATAGATGGGAGCTTTGGAAGTTTTCTTAATCCAAAGAGACTCTTTCCGGTCCAAGAAGCAGCAGTGCAAGCTTCTCTTACATCCACAATAGGTGCAGCATAGATGGAAGCATTTGAAGCTTTTGTAATCCAATGAGACTGTCCAGTGCAAGAAGCAGCAGTGCAAGCTTCTGTCTCATCCACAATACTTGCAGCAAAGATGGAAGTGTTGGAAGCTTTCTTAATCCAAAAGGACTCTTTCCAGTCCATGAAGCAGCAGTGCAAGCTACTCTCACATCCACAACAGGGGCCGCTAGGATGGAAGCATTGGAAGCTTTCTTAATCCAAAGAGACTCTGTCCGGTCCAAGAAGCAGCAGTGCAAGCTTCTCTCACAACCACAACAGGTGCAGCAAAGATGGAAGCATTGGAAGCTTTCTTAATCCAACGAGAACCTGTCCTGTCCAAGAAGAAGCAGTGCAAGCTTCTCTCACGTCCACAACAGGTGCAGCATAGATGGAAGCTTTCTTAATCAAAAGAGACTCTGTCCAGTCCAAGAAGCAGCATAGCAAGCTTCTCTCCCATCCACAAGAGGTGCAGCATAGATGGAAGCTTTCTTAATCCAAAGAGACTCTGCCCTGTCCAAGAAGCTGCATTGCAAGCTTCTCTCGCATTCACAAAGGTGCAGCATAGATGGAAGCATTGGAAGCTTTTGGAATCCAATGAGACTCTGTCCAGTCCAAGAAGCTGCAGTGCGGCTACAATGGCAAACAAGCACTGGAAAAGCTGAGAGGTCTCGCCTTTGGAATCTATTGATTTTGCCAATGGTGCTAGCCAAACATCCAAGATGCTGTGCAGCATGGCTTTTAAAGTGGAAAAAAAGAGTATGACACAACCAACTGTGTTATTATGGAGGCACACGCACCAAACATGTGTGCACCCACAATATGACTTGAGCCCTTTTTAGGTCTCGCCTAGGCAGCGCATGCGCTGTCTCGTTCGAGACATGCAGTATATGCTTTAGTGAGGGAGTCTCCGCCTCCGTTTTCCTATTTGGTTTTGAGTGTGTCTTTCAAAATCTCTTACTTGCTATTTGTTTAGCGTGTTTTATGATCCTCCTTTTTCCCTGTTAGGCCCGCCTATGGCTATTGGCCCCTTTACTGGTGTTAGTGCCTTTTTTTTCTGTCTGTTGTTTTTCGTGGATCTCTTTTTTTTTTTTACTTCTACGCAAGCTCGTTTCAGCTGGCGTGATGTTTATAGAGTGCAAACACGCAGCCAGCGCCCTTCCCTGAGGTCAGGTGACGCGGCAGGCAGGGCTGCTCGGGCGGTGGCTGGCACAGTGCTTTTGTATACATTAAGCGCTGTGCGCGCTTTCACTTTCGGACATTCCGATACATTCGCGACCGCTTGTTTTTTCAAGGGGAGACTGTGCTATCCAGCTCAGCGAGGAAGGCGCGTTGGGTTTGGAGGCGGCGTTTTGTGGGTTGTAGCGGCGAGTTCGCCCCTTTGGGGGCCGTGCTCCTGCCTCCTGTTGGTGCTCATCTGGTGGGTTGCTCCGGTCTCCTGGCTGAGCTGGACGAGGCTGTGCGGGTCCTCGTTCGGGACTGGGATAGGGGGAGCAGTCCGGGATGTACGGGTGGAGGGTCCAGCTACGTTGGGGTTCGGCCGCCCTCTCAGTTTCAGTTTTAGCATGTGGTTTGACATGCCCAGGAGGCGTGACATTCAAGCATCGGCCGGCGCGCCTTTCCCCCTCCTGGCCCGGGCACTCCTAGGAGAGGGGTGTTTGCTTGGCCCGGAGCTCCCGTGGATTCCCCCCAACCCTTGCAGGAATAGGACTGGGTGGTGCGGGAGAGGAGGCAGCAGGATTCCTAGGTGTCCAGGTTTCCAGCGGTTGCTAGACATTGCTAGGCACTGTGCTGTGACTATGTTCCGAGGGGTCTCGTGTTTGCCGTCGGCGTCATGGAATGGGAGCCGTGCTTGGGCAGAGGCGCGCTTGGGCAGAGGCTCGGAATTTCTCCACTCAGCCACCTTTGCGGTTTTCTACAGTCTTCCTACTGTGTGCTCAGATATGATCAAATTAAGTACGGATGGGGCGCGGTGTAGAAAGGTGGGATGGGGTCTGGTTTCCTTTCTAGCTGGAAGGAGGCCGGATTCCTTGTGTAGGTCGCAGAACGCCTCGCCACAGGCCGTTGTTCTGGCTTAATGACCACCATTGCACAAGGTTGGAAGTGATCGGGAGCTGTAATCAACAACTAGGGCCGACCCTGGTTATGAAAACATATTGTGATCACTGCAAGGCCTTGCAGCTCCAGCGGCTAGATTTGGCCCGTAGCCGCGATACCCTGGTTTTTAATAGATTTTGCTCTATTGTATTAGAGAAGCAACTAACGCAATGTAAGTTCCTCGTGAGGGGATATATGCCGCTGCATATTGTAAAGGCTTTAGTAAAGAACTGTGATGTCCTTTTAACAACGTGTTTCAGTGCATTTCCTGGACTGATTAATGAGGCGCTTTGTCCACCAACAGCCAGAGCTGCCTACTTTCCAGCTGCGGAACCAGGTTCAAGTCTCTGCGTTGCCTCAACATCCTGTGATTGTCAGCAAATCACTTAATCTCCCCGTGCCTACAAAAAATGCATGTGTATTTGTGTAGTGTGACTGCCATTCATGTAAAGCAAACCAATACCTGTCGTTCAAGTTCGCGCTATACAACCCTGCAACAATAAAAAAAATATATATTCATAAAAAAAACTTGTGGGATCTGGTTTCAGGGAGAGTTTTCAACCATTCTGTGTTCTCCATACACTTCCCAATTGTACTCTGAAGGCATGGTTTTACAACTTGCGCTTCTTATGGGCACATCTTTTGTGCTCAGCAGAATCATTGGTCGCTGGGCAGCAGACCGTTTTGTTTTCAGCACTAGGAGTATAGAATGAAAAATCCCATTTTTGTGGCAGGGGGGCTCAGAGGCCTCCAAGGGCGGCGCCCAGCGCCACGCCTCGCAGCGCTGTCTGCTCCTCACTTCTCCACAGGGGCCTCAGAGGCCTCCAGGGCCCTCGCCCAGCGCCACACTGCAGTTACATTCGTAATGGCACTCGCTAATTTTTACAAGTGGTAGAAAAGGGGGCTTGGCTGATCACGTCACTTCATCACCATACATGCTAACAGTTACATTACACAATAAATGTTGCCATGTACGCAGGGCTTTAAGTAGGCCAGGTCTTGCCAGTGCTCAAGTTTTAAGAAGCATTTGCAATGCAATATGTCTCGCATTTACCAAGTTTAAGCTATTGACATTGTAATTGACAATGCCTTTTATTTATGTTTTAAAAAACAAAAATAATAGGCATTGCCATTTACAATGCCAATAGCTTAAACTCGCGTAAATGCGAGACCTAATGCATTGCAAATGCTTGTTATTATTTGGTGTAAATCCATTCAGCTGTTTTCCAGAAATTTGTCTTTAAAGAGGTGCTCAGGATGGTTATAAAAGGATTAAATATATAGTGATGTCTGGATGGCTGGTCCCACTGGTGTCCTGTGGTATCACAATTTAAAAAAATAAGGGTCTCATTGGCCGAGAGACCTTTTTCTCCCATCAGCCTTTTCGGTACCGACCAATCTTACTGGTTGGCTGCAACTTGGAGAAAAATGTTGCAACCACCATTACAGGACACTAGGACTTGTTCCCCATGCCCTGGATTTGTTATAAAAAATACATATAAGTGGATGGTATAGGGATACCATGAGCCTCTGGCACTTGTGGGGGGGGGCCCAAAAATAAAATAAAATGTATCATGTTGCGGTACCACGGTACTTCTGCAAGCCCAGCACGGCTCTTCCTTGACGTACAACGGTACTCCTGCAGGAGCTGCCACACAAGCTTCATCTTCACGGTACTGTGGGACCATGCAGGCTTTATTGGGTGAAGCTTGTGTGGTGGTCTGGTAAAGTGGAGGGGATGTTTGTGCATCAGTACCAAGGTACCACAAAAAAATTTAAATTTTTTAAAAAAAGGGTAAAATGTGGAGTGGGGTCAGTAGAGGGATTGGCATCCACTGAGGATTGGGGCGGGCCTTGCTAGAAGCCATGCCCTGCACCTTAGCTCTCCGCAGAGCACAACACAACACTGAAGAAAAAAGTTGCAGCTGTCCATACAGGACTCGGTTGCCAGGGCCAGGGCCAGGGCCAGGGCCAGGGCCAGTTTGGGGGGGTGGGGGCAAGAGAGAGGAGGCCCAAAAGGTCCTTCCCTTAAGTTAAATTAAAAACATATTTCAGGTCCCTGTGATAAAACAGTACAGCTACCCCAATACCAAAAAAAACATTTGAAAGAATGACAAGGGTCTACCTGTAGCCCAAACCCCGTGACCGTGGTTGGGAATAGGGTCCTAGCCGGAGACAGGAAGCTAATCCCTTCAGCCATGCACAAGAGGTTGGTTGCAGGGTCTGGCCAGAATCAGCCACACACAGGGGGTTGGGTGCCTTGTACAGGGGGTACAAGGCATAGGGCCGGGTCGGAGGCCACCGCACTCGTCCAACCCTGGATGCACATGGCAAAGGCCATGCGTAGTGGGGGCGTTGGTCAGATGGGTGCTGGAAGGGGTTGGGCATATGCTTAACTTTGAATGTGATAAACAAAAAGCGAAATTCACTGAAAAAAAACGAGGTTAAAGTGATTTCATAGTTAGGTTTTTAAATGAGATAAATAAAGGGGCATATTAGCAAGACCCACGTTAAAATTATCGCAGTTTTAGCGGCAGTTTCCTGCCGCTAAAACGGCGATAATGGGCTTGCTAATATGCATTATAGAATTTCAATAGAAGCCCAGGTTAGATGTCCTGCACATCTAACCTGGGCTTCTATTGGAATTCTATAACGCATATTAGCAAGCCCATTATCGCCGTTTTAGCGACAGTTTCCTGCCGCTAAAATGGTGATAATTTTAACGTGGGTCTTGCTAATATGCCCCAAAGTTTAAAAACTGAAAAAACACTGAAATTTGTCAGGTATAGTTTTAGTGAACTAACTATAACTTGCAGCTCATCATGCCCTACTTATGACCTCACATATTAGAACACTCATGACATGTTAAATGACATCATTGATAACACCACTGATGACATTTCAAATGCTACTGTTAATGACATCACTGCTGACATAACTGATGACATCATCCAGTGATTAAAACAGTATGCTACAGGTATTCTTGACTGTGATTAATTCAAATAGCTTCATCTGTGCACAGTTTTCTACCACCAATCAAGTCATAATGGACATAAGCTTTTGCTACATGCAGAATTCATAGCTATTAACTCACCCACATTGGGTGGATATTATATTTTTATTGGTATTCACCCTCCTTTATAAACAAAATGCTTCCATAGACTTTAAAGTGATTTCACCTTTTTTACCCCCAAAAGAGAGTTATTACTCTAGTGACCTTAACGGATCATCCTCTCCAAAACTTCACACGACTCACAATTTTAAGTGAAGAGGCTGACAGGTATACATTTGCCTCTTGTTAGACTTGGCATCTTTTGGCGTGTTTCCCCTGAGTTTTTGCTTTCTGATCTCCCGGTTTTGACTCTGTTTTTGCTGGCGTAGTGTTTCTGCGCACTTTTCTCACTGCTGATCAGTGGTAAAGTGGAAGTGCTCCTGTGGTGAATTGTGTTATGGATTGGTGTTTCCATGATTGGATATTTGATTTACTTGTTAGTCCCTAGTAAAGTGCACTGAGTGTGCCAGGGCCTGTGAATCAAATGCTACTAGTGGGCCTGCAGCACTGATTGTGCCACCCACGTGAGTAGCCCTGAAAAGGTAACTCAGACCCGCTATTGCGGAGTCTGCGCCCAGTTTGTAACTGCCATGTCGACTTGGCCAGTGCACACACTTGCCAGTCCCTCACCTTCCCTTTTCTTACATGTCAGCCACCCCTAAGGTAGGCCCAAGGTACCCCTGTGGGCCGGGTGCAGTGTATGTGAAAGGTAGGACATGCCCTGGTCTGTGTGGCATGTCCTGATAGCGAATTACGGCCAATTTCGTTTTTTGCTATTGCAAGGCTACCTGTTCCCATAGGACAGAATGGGGATTTTGTTTATAACATCTTATAAACATAACTGGCCCGGGGAATTAGGTAGGAAAATAAAGTTTAGTATGCCTGAACTCAGAATCTAAAGATGCATCTTTTAGTGAAGGTGATTTTTACATTCTGTGTTTGAAAATACCACTTTTAGAAAGTAGATATTTTCTTGCTCAGTCATCCTGTGTGCCTCTGCTGGAATGTGGATTGCCTGTCTGGGTTTTGGATGACAGAAGGCTGGGGAGCAGGAGTGGCTCCAGATAGTCTAGGTGGGTCAGGAAAGGGCTGAATAGGCCTGGGCTGCAATTGGGGAAGAGGGAGGAGATTTCCTTGCACCTCAAAGGGCCTGGTCTGCCTCTGACCATGCCGTCTCCACCGCTCGTAAAGTTACACGACGCACCACTCTCATCCCGCACCGCAGCCTTGGCCTACCGACGCCGGCGCCATCGACTCTAGTTCGTCAGCCGACGACAGCACTTCAGCAACGACGACGCCGCTGCTTGCACCGCGACCTGCCAGCACCGCGACGAGCACCACATTCATTTCGCACCGCAACCCTGGTCTCACCGACGACGCCATCTGACGCCGCCACGGAGCCGCTGCTCGCACCGCGACCTGAGGGCACTGCACGCCGCACCGCTGCACTTCGCACCACAGCACCCGACGCCTGCCAACGCCAGCACTCCTGACTTCAACAGAGAGGAGTTCGATCTGTAACGCGTGTGACTTCGAGGGCCCCGACGACTCCTGCACCGACCTCTGGAACCGACGCCTGCGGACGCCGTGCTTTCGGATGCTCAACGAGAGGTCGCCGACGCCCTGCATTTCTAAAAGGTATTGTTTGCGGGTCTTCCCGACACCGTAACTGTTTGGATTTGTTTGTTCACGACGCCGTGATAGCCCCGGACGGAGCTATCGACATCAAGGAACTGTTTTTCAAGCATATTTTGAGAACTGAAGATTTCTAAGTACTGTATTGTGGATTTTTATCGTTTTTGGCCTTGTCTTAAGTATATAAAAATATTGGATATTTTTCTAAACTGGTGTGGTGTCCTTTTGTAGTGCTTACACTGTATTACTGTTGGTTATGTGCAAATGCTTTACACACTGCCTCTGAGATAAGCCTGACTGCTCGTGCCAAGCTACCAAGGGGGTGAGCAGGGGTTATTTTAGGAGTGTAACTCCCTTATCCTGACTAGAGTGGTGGTTTCTGCCTGGCTTTGGCACATGCCCTAGCCTACCAAAAATCCCATTTCTAACATTGGTTGTCAGGGGTGAGGATAGGACTTGCGTTTGCACTTGACTTACAGTGATTGGTGTGCACTACTACCATATCGCAGACCATTACGTGCCACATACTGGTTCTTTTTCTTTTTGGCCTATTTTTGATCTTGCCAGTTTGAACTTGCTACTTCATCATGCCTGAATCAAGAGCATCATCTGTTGCATCCCTGGAAATTGCCTTTGAGGAGGATAGGTTGGAATCCTACAATGTTAGGGAATTGAAATCAATTTGCAAAAACCTAAAAGTCCAAGTCAGAGGCCTCACGAGGAAGGAGGAGCTACAAAAGGCGCTGAGGGCCTGGGTAGCAGCCAGACATGCCAGCGAGCAGTCTGGTGATCTCAGTGGAGAGGCGGAGGAGCCTATTCATAGGGTGGATGTGCTTTTGGGAGGGGGAACCCTACAGGCCAGGCAGCAGTGGCCTGTGCCCAGGAAAGCTGGCGGACAGGCAGGAAGCAAGGAGAGTTGCAGTAGAACTGGAGAAGCTTAAGTTAGCCATGGAGGAGAAAAGGATGATGTTAGAGCATGAGTTCAGGATAAAGGAGCTGGATCAGAGGAGTAGAGCCAACTCAGATAGTGGCAGCAACCCGTCAAGACAGGCAGACAGGATTGTGCACATCCCTAAGAATGTAGGCAAAGAATTCAAGAAGGGGGATGACATACAAAGGTGGTTTCAGGGTTACGAGGCAGCGATACACATGAATGGGGTCCCTGAGGAGAATTGGGAGCAGGATTGTGGCCTCTCTTCCCAGAAGAAGCAAGGGATACTTTAATAGCTTTGGGTAAGGGGTATCACCTCACCTATCCAGACATGAAGGACGCCCTTCTCACTAAGTATGGTCTCACTCCTGAAAAGTACAGGGATCAGTTCAGGTCCAGTAAGAAGTCCGATGCCAACACTTGGTTGGAATGTGTAGATATGTTTTGCAGGTCACTGGATGGCTGGGTGAAGGGCAGTAATGTGATAGATTTTCAGGGGCTCTACAATTTGATTGCAAGGGAGCACTTGTCTAGTCTATGTTTTGCAGATCTGGGCCAGCACCTAGTTGATAGTAAGCTGACTGACTCCAGGAAGCTTGCTATGGAGGCGGACCGCTGGGTGAGTACCAGGGTCCACAGGAAAGCGTATGGGGGAGACTCAGCCAAAGGTGGGCAGGGTCCCCAGCAGAAAAGTGGGGGGACAAGGGTAAAACACAGGAGTTCTCTAAAGGGCCCCAAACTAACACCCATGGTAAAGGTTCCCATCCCCCAGGAGATAAGAAACAAGGGGTCTCGTCAGGAAAGCCTGCTGAGACCGGCCCCCGCAAGTGTTTTGCATGTGACCAGGTGGGTCACATGAAGGGGGACCCCAAGTGCCCTAGGGGGGCACAGCCACCCACCGGTGGGCAGTCCAAGGTGTTGGCTAGTGTAGCGCTTGGGGAGGAGGAGTACCCACAGGAGGGTGGGGACCCCGCAGAAATGACCCTCGTCTCACTAGGGGACAGTGAGATGGTCCCAGGAAACCTAGTGCCCCCTAAAAGAAAGAAATACAGCACCTGGGTGACCATCAATGGAAAAAGGGTAGAGGCTCTCAGAGATCCTGGAGCCAGTGTGACCTCAGTCCGGTGTCACCTGGTCTCTGAGAAGCAGGTAGTCCCAGGGGCATTCCACCAAGTCATTGTGGTGGACAATTCATAGCTCCAGTGTCTGGTGGCGCAGGTTCCCTTCGAGTGGGGGGGGGTCTCAGGTCCCTTGAGGGTGGTTGTGAGCCCTTCCATGCCTGTAGATTGTCTGCTAGGTAACGACCTGGAGCAGTCCTTATGGAAAGATGTTGAGCTCAGGTCTCACTTGGAGATGCTTGGGTTGCCAGAGTGGGCATGCGTGTCCACTCGTTCAATGGCAGCCAGAAAGGGTGATCAAGAGGACTTGGAGCCTGAAACAGTGGCCCAAGTCCCTGCCAAGAGAAAGGGCAAGGGGCGTGGGAAACCGGCCCCTGACGTTCCCATGGACCTGGAGGAGGCAGACCTTGAGGGGGACGCCCTGGTGCCTACAGGGGAGCAGGTAGCCGAACTGGGGGACATCTCTGAGCTGACCCATTGGCAGCAAGAAGGGGGTCCCACCAGGGAGGAATTCTGCAAGGAGCAGAAAGAGTGCCCTTCTCTAGAGGGTCTGCGGCGGCAGGCTGCAGACCAGGCAGCTAGTGATCAGTCCGTCTCACATTGGATCTACTGGGAGAATGATCTCCTGTACAGTGAGCTGAAGGTCGCTGAGCTAGGGTCAGCCCGTGTGCTGGTGGTGCCCCAGCGCTTCAGGACCTTCCTACTGGGTCTGGCTCATGACGTGCCTTTGGCAGGACATTTGGGGCAGGACAAGACCTTTGACAGGCTTGTCACCCACTTCTTCTGGCCCCAAATGCGAAGGCAGTCAGATGGACATTGCAGGTCTTGCCAAACTTGCCAGGCAAGTGGTAAGAGTGGGAGGAAGGTCAAAGCTCCTCTCCAACCTTTTCTAGTTGTTGGAACACCCTTTGAAAGGGTAGGGATGGACATTGTGGGGCCACTGGATCCCAGCCATGGGCAACAGGTACATCCTGGTCTTGGTGGACCATCCACCCGGTACCCGGAGGCAATCCCTCTCAGGTCAACGACGGCGCCAGTGGTGGGCTGGGCGTTAATGGGGATCTTTTCCCACGTGGGGTTCCCCAGAGAGGTGGTTTCTGACAGGGGGACCAATTTCCTATCCAAGTATATGACATCCCTGTGGAAGGAGTGTGGTGTAACCTACAAGTTCACCACTCCTTACCACCCACAAGGTAACGGTCTGGTGGAGAGATTCAACCAGACCTTGAAGGGCATGATTAAGGGTCTAACGGAACCCATGAGGCATAAGTGGGACATCCTCTTGCCATGCCTTCTCTTTGCATACAGGGAGGTGCCACAGAAGTCTCTTGGGTTCAGTCCCTTTGAGCTTTTGTATGGTCACCCTGTGAGAGGACCTCTTGAGTTTGGTGAAGGAAGGCTGGGAGGCAGCTCCCAGGAAAACTCCCCAGGATGTGTTTAGTTACATGCTGGCCTTCAGAAACCAAACTGCCAGCTTCAGGAAACTTGCGCAGGCGAACCTAGAAGCCAGCCAGGAAGAAATGAGGAAGTGGTATGACCAGAATGCCACTCTTGTCGAATTTCAACCTGGGCAAAAAGTGTGGGTCATGGCCCCAGTGGAACCTTGTGCCTTGCAGGACAAGTGGACTGGGCCATTTGAGGTGGTGGAGCGCAAAAGTGATGTCACCTACCTGGTGGATTTGCGGGCTCCAAGGAACCCTTTGAGGGTCCTCCACGTGAACCGCCTCAAGCCCCACTTCGAGAGGTCCGAAGTGAGCATGCTCTTGGCGACAGATGATGGGGTGGAAGAGGAGAGTGAACCTCTCCCTGACCTCCTGTCTACCAAGGAGCGCGATGGGTCAGTGGAAGGTGTGATCCTCTCCCCTACACTGACTCCAGAGCAGCAGAGCGACTGTCACCAGTTGTTGGGACAGTTTGCCCCACTGTTCTCCCTGACCCCAGGTGTTACTCGCTGGTGTACCCATGACGTGGACACCGGTGACAGCCCTCCTGTGAAGCACAAGATTTACAGGTTGACTGACCGGGTCAAGGCCAGCCTTAAAGAGGAGGTCTCTAAGATGTTGGCGTTAGGGGTGATCGAGCCTTCCAATGGTCCTTGGGCCAGCCCAGTGGTCTTGGTCCCAAAAGCTGCTGCACCCGGTGCCACTCCAGAACTGCGGTTTTGTGTGGACTACCGTGGGCTCAATGCCGTCACCAGGACTGACGCACACCCCATCCCCAGAGCTGATGAGCTCATTGATCGGTTGGGAGCTTCCAAGTTCCTCAGCACGTTTGATTTAACGTCTGGGTACTGGCAGATTGCCTTAACCGATGGGGCCAAGGAGAGGTCAACATTTTCAACCCCAGAAGGACATTACCAGTTCCGGGTGATGCCCTTTGGGTTGAAGAATGCCCCTGCCACCTTTCAGAGGTTGGTCAACCAGGTGTTGGCTGGGCTGGAGGATTTCAGTGCCGCCTACCTGGATGACATCGCAGTGTTCAGTTCCAGCTGGGGAGAACACTTGCAGCACCTCGGTGAAGTGTTGAAGGCGCTGCAGAGGGCAGGCCTCATGATCAGGGCCAGTAAGTGCCAGATCGGGCAGGGCTCGGTGGTGTACTTGGGACCCCAGGTAGGAGGCGGCCAGGTGGTGCCCCCACAACCCAAGATTGACACCATTCTGGCTTGGGAGTCCCCGAAGACCCAGACAGAGGTGAGGGCCTTCTTAGGACTCACCGGGTACTACAGGAGGTTTGTTAAGGGGTATGGCACCATTGTTGCCCCCTTAACAGAGCTGACTTCCAGGAAGCAGCCCAAGAAGGTGATCTGGACTGAGTCCTGCCAGAAGGCTTTTGATGCCCTGAAGGCCGCCCTGTGCACGGCACCCGTGCTCAAGGCCCCCGACTTCTCCAAGGAATTCGTCGTGCAGGCTGACGCTTCAGAGCATGGAGTGGGAGCGGTGCTCTCACAACTGAACGAAGAGGGCCTAGACCAGCCTGTAGTCTTCCTTAGCCGAAAACTACTCCCCAGGGAACAGAGGTGGAGTGCCATAGAAAGGGAAGCTTTCGCTGTGGTCTGGGCACTGAAGAAGCTGAGACCATACCTGTTTGGGACTCACTTCCGGGTTCAGGCAGACCACAGGCCCCTCAGATGGTTGATGCAAATGAGGGGTGAGAATCCAAAACTGCTGAGGTGGTCCATCTCCCTACAGGGAATGGACTTTACGGTGGAACACCGTCCTGGCACAGAACACGCCAATGCAGATGGTCTGTCCAGATTCTTCCGCCTTAGTGAAGAGAACTCCCAGGAGGTTGGGTAGTTCTCCTTACTTTCAGCTGGAGGGGACATGTGTTAGACTTGGCATCTTTTGGCGTGTTTCCCCTGAGTTTTTGCTTTCTGACCTCCCGGTTTTGACTCTGTTTTTGCTGGCGTAGTGTTTCTGCGCACTTTTCTCACTGCTGATCAGTGGTAAAGTGCAAGTGCTCCTCTGTTAAATTGTGTCATGGATTGGTGTTTCCATGATTGGATATTTGATTTACTTGTTAGTCCCTAGTAAAGTGCACTGAGTGTGCCAGGGCCTGTGAATCAAATGCTACTAGTGGGCCTGCAGCACTGATTGTGCCACCCACGTGAGTAGCCCTGAAAAGGTAACTCAGACCCGCCATTGCGGAGTCTGCGTGCCGTTTGTAACTGCCATGTCGACTTGGCCAGTGCACACACTTGCCAGTCCCTCACCTTCCCTTTTCTTACATGTCAGCCACCCCTGTGGGCCGGGTGCAGTGTATGTGAAAGGTAGGACATGCCCTGGTGTGTGTGGCATGTCCTGATAGCGAATTACGGCCAATTTCGTTTTTTGCTATTGCAAGGCTACCTGTTCCCCATAGGACAGAATTGGGAGTTTGTTTATGACATATTATAAACATAACTGGCCCGGGGAATTAGGTAGGAAAATAAAGTTTAGTATGCCTGAACTCAGAATCTAAAGATGCATCTTTTAGTGAAGGTGATTTTTACATTCTGTGTTAGAAAATACCACTTTTAGAAAGTAGGTATTTTCTTGCTCAGTCATCCCGTGTGCCTCTGTTGGCATGTGGATTGCCTGTCTGGGTTTTGGATGACAGAAGGCTGGGGAGCAGGAGTGGCTCCAGATAGTATAGGTGGGTCAGGAAAGGGCTGAATAAGCCTGGGCTGCAATTGGGGAAGGGGAGGAGATTTCCTTGCACCTCAAAGGGCCTGGTCTGCCTCTGACCATGCCGTCTCCACCTCCTGCCAGGAAGTCACACCAGAGAAGGCAGAACTGGTTCTGGCTGGGCACAGACACTCTCTGCCTAAGAGATCAAAGGATTTTGGGATATAAATATTGGGGCCCAGACCCCTGAACTTTAGAACTCTTTTGGACCAAGAAGACTGCCAAGAAGAAGAGCTGGAGAAGCTGTGAGGAGGAACTACCACTTTGCTGTGTGCTTTGCTGTGTTGGCCTGCAGTGGCTGCTTCTGCCTTGGGCAGTGAAAGGACTGGACTGGACTTTCTGCAATCTACTTTTGTGAGTTTCTCCAAGGGCTTGAGGTAGAGCTTGCCCCCTGTTCAAGAAATCTCAGGAACAGAAGAGACTTCAAGCTCTTCTGCCCTCAGCACTGGGGACTGTGTGTTTTGTGCTGCAACAGAAGAAAAAGCAACCCGACGACATCGACGACGACACTGCCGACTCTGTGTCCTGAAGGCACCGCAGAGGGCACCGCCGCAATGCCGCACCGCGACCCTGGTCTCACCGCCGGCGCCTGCTGACGCCGCCACCAAGTCGCTGCTCGCACCGCGACCTGTGGGCACCGCGCTCCGCACCGCCTCGCTTCACGACGACGCCTTGGTTTCCCCGGCGACGCTCCACGCTGGAATCGACACCGCTGCTTGCACCGTGGTTCGAGGCACCGCTCGTAAAGTTACACGACGCACCGCTCTCATCCCGCACCGCAGCCTTGGCCTACCGACGCCGGCGCCATCGACTCCAGTTCGTCAGCTGACAACAGCGCTTCAGCAACGACGACGACGCTGCTTGCACCGCGACCTGCCAGCACCACAACGAGCACCGCATTCATTTCGCACTGCGATCCTGGTCTCACTGACGACGCCATCTGACGCCGCCACCAAGCCGCTGCTCGCACCGCGACCTGAGGGCACCGCACGCCGCACTGCTGCACTTCGCACTGCAGCACCCGACACCTGCCGACGCCAGTGCTCCTGACTTCAACAGAGAGGAGTTCGATCTGCAACGCGTGTGACTTCGAGGGCCCCGGCGACTCCTGCACCGACCTCCGGAACCGACGCCTGCGGACGCCGTGCTTTCGGATGCTCAACGAGAGGTCGCCGACGCCCTGCATTTCTAAACGGTACTGTTTGCGGGTCTTCCCGACACCGTAGCTGGCCCGCGACGCCGCGGTCAGCCACAACTGTTTGGATTTGTTTGTTCAAGACGCCGTGATAGCCCCGGACGGAGCTATCGACATCAAGGAACTGTTTTTCAAGCATATTTTGATAACTGAAGATTTCTAAGTACTGTATTGTGGATTTGTATCGTTTTTGGTCTTGTCTTAAGTATATAAAAATATTGGATATTTTTCTAAACTGGTGTGGTGACCTTTTGTAGTGCTTACACTGTATTACTGTTGGTTATGTGCAAATGCTTTACACACTGCCTCTAACATGAGCCTGACTGCTCGTGCCAAGCTACCAAGGGGGTGAGCAGGGGTTATTTTAGGAGTGTAACTCCCTTATCCTGACTAGAGTGGTGGTTTCTGCCTGGTTTTGGCACATGCCCTAGCCTACCAAAAATCCCATTTCTAACACCTCTGATACGATACCTTGGGCCAGGCCCTTTGGAAACCCTCTATAGTTTGGTAAAATACACTACACACATTCTTGATAGGAGCACAGTGGCATACAACCTTAAAGCCATGCTTAAAATCCCAGTGTGAGTTAAACCGCCTCTAAGTGGATCACCTTTATATTCTACATTATTCAACAATCTGCAATACCTCAAAATCTTCAGCGAAGCTCAGGAAATAAACATTCATATCTTATTCACATCCTTGGTACATATAATTTATCTATAACGCTGTTTTACAACTATTTACCATGGGCACATGCCCATACATTCACTGTTGGATAAACGGATGTCAAACAAAGCTTTTCTGAGATATTTGTTGTAACAGGCTTTGTCTTTAAGCTAAAACCTGCTTTTAAACATACCTCTGCAAGCCACATCAGGTGCTCTCAGCTTTTACCTTGTTTAAAATGGAGTACTGCTTGCAACTACAAACTTTAATGGTTTGTAAACAGGGAACCATATAACTTTCAAAATGCACAACCATGCTTGCCTCCAGGGCTTTATGCTGTTTCGATTCTATGCACCTACACATATACACACAATAACTCTATGTTGTATTTGATTATTCACCCATGTAGGAAACTGGGTTTTTGCTGCAGTGCCTCCCCACTTTTTGCCTCGTTTTTGATGCAACTTTGATTGAAGTGTACTGGGTCCCTGCTAACCAGGTTCCCCGTGCCAGTGTTCTTTCCCTAAAAACTGTACCTATTGTTTCCACGATTGGCACCTCTTTAGCTCACATATAAGTCCCTAGAAAAAGGTACGTCTGGTACCAAGGGCCTTGGGGTTAAAAAGGGTCCCAAAGGGCTGCAGCACAAATTGTGCCACCCTAAGGGACCCCTACCCAAGCACATACACACTGCCACTGCAGCCTGCTTGTCTTGGTGCAGACAAAACTGAGGAGTCGACGTGTCACACATCCCTGTGTGCCATGCCCACAGACACAGCATGAGATGTAGGTAAAACAACCCTCTAACAGGTCTCAGCCCTAAGGCAGGGTGCACTGTATCTCCAATTAGGGTATATCTGCATCAGCAGATATGCCCTTGCACTATCCATGTTGATTCTTGGATATTGTAAGTGACCAGGGAAGCCATAGTTCGTACGTGGGCTGCACACTCATCATCACGAGTTCCCAAGCTACATGATGGCTTCACTGAAGTATGGGATGTTTGGAACCAAACATCTCATCATAATAAACCTGCACTGATTCAAGTGTCAGATTTATTAAACTTTGCACACAGAGGACCCCTTAGAGGGGTCCCCTGAAACTTACCAACTCCTAGTGTGGCCACTGACTGTCCGTAGCCAGCCTGCTACCACCAGACAGAGTTATGACTTCATGGGAAGAGCGCCCTAGCACTCAGAGGTCGAGATCAATGCCTTTCCTAGGTGGAGGTGTTCACACCTCCCCCTGGTCAGGAACAGCCATTTGTGGCGGGAGCTTCAAAGGCCTTGCCGCCTTTGTAACACAACCTCAGCCTCTCCTGTTAGAAGAAGCAGGCCCCCCCTTCCTGTCCTCACCCCCTTTTGCTGGGAGAACAGGCGGGAAAACTCAGCTAGAGTAGGAGGTGTGTCCCCCTTTGCCAACCCCACCCCTCAGGTGCTGGAGGCGAGGTGAAGTACACTTTTCAGTGCCCACCATCTTGGAGATAGTGGGACTTATCCAATCAGGGCTAGGACTATGCCCCACTCCCACAGTAGATGAGCATAATAGAGGGTGTAGACACTCCAGCTAAGGGGACCATTGGCCACTACCTGTCACTACCTTGTAATACCCCTAAAACTAGTATTTAGGTGGCATCCCCAGACTCTGATCCTCAGTTCCTGACAACTTAAGAAGAGCCGGACATCACAGAGTCGCACCAGTAGAGAAGACCACAAAGAACTACTGACTTGGCCTCCGCCCTACCAGCCTGTCTGCATTCCTCAATGATCCTGCACCAAAAGACGACTCGTCCTCCAGCCCAGCAACCTCCAAATCCTTGGGAAGACTGCCTGCCTTCGATAAAGATCAAGATCTCCTGAGAACAGCGGACCTGTTCACCAGCAACAAACCTCAAGCACGGCCTCTGCAGTATAGGCTATGCATGATTGTTGGTGTGCGCGCATACATGAACGTAATAATGTTGGATGGTGCATGTAAGTCTGTTGGACTTCATGAACATTGGTTCCTATAGCTGTGTTGGTCTCTGTGCATGCATGCATCTTCGAGGTGCATGAATGTTGTGGCCCGTAGGTTTGTGTGCATTCACTTTGCACAAGCCAAACAGGATGTCAATTCTCGTTTGAAATAGAGCTCTTTTTTCGTTTAACATAAACATTTACCACAAGTACGTGTCCGTATTACCTTATGTACTACTGACATTACTGTGCTGACGTCTTACATCACGCCCTATCGCCCGTCTGAAGGCAGTTCCCAAAACAGGGCCTGCCATGTGTTCCATTGCTCATGTTAGTGATAGATACAGAGAAAAGACACGTGAACATGATTTAGTGAAAGAGACCGAATAGTAAAATGGGTAGAAGAAAAAGACAGAGCAGTGAAAAAGGTTGAGAGAAAAAAAAAGAAAGGAAAAGAGTATATCAGCCCACTTACTCGGTTCTTCCTGTTCACGGAATACATGTATTAACAATCACCGGTACTAACGGTGCCAGTCAACCGAGCGGGGCTTAGCAGGGATGATATATTTATCAGTTGCATTCCACAGGGGCTTTGAGCGGTTAATGAGATTTGTGTCTCCAGGCTAATACTTTGACATTTCCTCAAATAGATAACCCTGGCCCAGCATGTATGGAAGGGACGTTTGTGCATTTGTTTCCACTTCCAGAATCCATTTTCTTCCCACACCTAGCAAAATATCTAACAATATGAGAAGTTTTCAATCTAAATCTACATTTTCTCCTCCAAAACATTTGCTTTCAGACCCATCACTATTTCATTCATTTCCACCTTTGTGGTTATTTGTTTGTCTTTTCGCATTCCCCTTCATTCTGGATACGTATAGCTATCATATGATCGAAATCCTAGGGCCATATGTATCAAAATGTCCTTTTGCGATTCTCAAATAGCGATTTTTTGCGAATCGCTATTTGAGATCGCAAAACGCTATGTATGTAGGATTTGCAATAAATTTTGCGAATCCTTCGTATTCCTTAATTGCAAATTGCGATTCGCAATTAAGGAATACCTCCCCATTCATTCCTATGGGCCTAGAGGCCCATAGGAATGATGGGAAGACATTCTCAATTTGCGATTAGCAATTAGAGAATCGCAAATTGAGAATGCAATTTCAAGGGTGCCAGGGTGTCAAAAGGACACCCTGTTGCACCCCTGAAATGTGCATGTGTGCACATGTGGCACACATACGTGCCCTAAGGGCATGTATGTGCGCCACATGGCACTTTCAAAAATGCAAAATAGTGCATTTTTAAGTGAAATCGCAAGTTACCACCAACTTGAAGTTGGTGGTAATTTGCGATTCCTTAATCCCAAATCGCACAACTTGGGTGCTTTTTACATTGCATTTAAGGAATCGCAATTAGCGATTTCTTAAATGCAATCGCAAAATAGGGAATCGCAAAATTTGCGATTCCTTGTTTTGCGAGGGGGTTTCAGTGTGATACATTGCACACTGCTAATTTGTGATCGCAAATTGGCTTCATACATATGGCCTCTAGTCTTTAAGTTTACAGTACCAGCACAGAGAATCAGCCTTTAATTATAATTTATGCATCTTCTCTGGTGACTAAGCAACATTGTGAGCAGGGGAAAACCTAGATTACGCAATTTCAGCTGTTATCTTGTGACTGAATGAAAAGAGGTAGTAGTCCTGCCAAGTGCCACTGATATAGGGCTAGACTAATACAGATTGCCGCTTGTCCCCAAATTACCACACTGATATTAAATATCAAGCAAATTCAGAGCTCCCCTGAGCTCAGCCTATAGCCACTAGCGATGTAGTCCCTGTCGGCCCAGGGACTGAGTCAATCTGTCTCCTGTGAAAGCATTGAGCTGCTGTTGGTTCTAATTGTTTGATTTGAGAGAATATATCAATATTCTCTCAATATATCAATATTAAAAAAACGCATCATTCATCCTTTTTATTAGTTAAAATGGAAGAAATCCCTTTGGTTGTATACTTGAGCATCTAGAAAAATACCCTATTTACCGAGGACAGCCATCTATTACTTGATAATATTTGTAAAATGTAGGTTTCCCGTATTTTTGGGCAGCAGAAGCTTTTTCAGCACATTTTAGGGGTCTTGTTTGCTCACACAGCGTCATGAATGATTTGCAAGAGAAAGTAAATTATTGTGCCCTACATCATTTTGGTGGGCTTCACTCTCCCTCATTACATTTCGTAGTGTGCTATTTTTGGTCATGTCTTTAATTTTACCAGTGATGTCACTCATATTTACATTCCTTGTTAATGCCAGGTTCGAGGTAAATTATAGTGCCATGTCTTTTAAGGCCTTCTTGAAATTTTAGTCTTATGCCATTGGCCATAGAAGACATATAGAAAGGGCTGAGTGGTAACATTTCATTCTTAAATTTATTTAGGGTATAGCCAGAGACCTTTAATTAGCTGCCAATAGCCTCCAATACAACTGGCACTGATGAAATACCTACAGAGATGTAAATAAGGACATACTCGGCATATGTCACTTCTTTAAATTCTTCGTTGCAATGTTAAGTCCTTAATCTTTGTATTGATTCTAAATGAGATATTTAGGTGGTCTAGGTCTAACAGAAAAAGTTAAGGGGAGTAGGGAAAGGCCTGCCTCATGTCTTCTTCTAAATAAAAGTTGGGGGTGATACAGTATTACTGGGTAAACCATTAAGAAATCTAGTTGGATCTGGGTGATTAATTTGTGTTTTATTACTCTGACATCAATTTTGCAGTTAAAATTTCATTATGAATGAAACCTATAGTTACTTCTGTAGCCATCCCTGTAACATCCCCCGAGTTTGCAAAGTGACAGAACAAACCGAGCATTCTAGCAGTCAGGATTTGATGCAAAGTTTATAAAATTGTGAAGTTAGTTCATTGGGCACATGGGCATTGTTCTATAGTAGGGATATAATAATTCATGTGACGTTAAATGCACTGCTATTCTTTCTTTTTTACATTCAAATACACGCCGGATTTTAATATTGTTCCGGTATTTATGATTGTTTACAAGTGGGTTTTTCTGATTTATTCTTACAGAATTTCTTACATAACTCAAGATATACCTTAAAAATCGACATAATTTACTATCATTCTGTTGTTTGGTTTATTAACAGCTGCAATTTTGTTTCTGGATTTTTTAGGCAGTATGGCAGGAGTCTTCTCACTTTATGTATTAGATGTTTGGTTTGCTACAGATTCTAGAGAAATCCATGCTTTTCTACACAGAACCTCATTATACTCCTATTTAGTAGTTTTAGTTTATTGAGCTTTATATGCGCCGCCTGTTCTACGTGTGTACCATCAGTGCTTTTGATTTAATTTTTTAGTAACCTTATTTTACTCGAGGGAAGGTTCAATTTGTTGTAAACACATATTTTACACAACGTTCCTGTTGTGGAGTCGCAGTAACGCAAGTGCACCAGACGGTGGCGGCAACGCTACATAGCAAAATAATGAAAACAGTAAGCAAGGAAATGGAAAATAAAAATCTATTGCTTTAGTTCTAGTTAACGGCTAGCGCATGTCAACAAAGTATAAACAGACGTATTCTGCCCACCATAAAAGTAAGAGCAACTTCCTCATTTACTGCGGCTTCGAGGCTCAGTCCATGTACAGCGTTTACCTTGCGGGAGCGAGCAGCGGCACCATCTGTTTCCAAAGCGCGGGCGCGATAATTGCAAACAGATGGCGTCGCTGCTCGCTCCCGCAAGGTAAACGCCGTACATGCACGAGTGCTCATTGGAAACAGTGCAGTACATGTACGAGTTTCCGAAAAAGTCCGGAGTAATTCCAAGAGGGCGCTGCGTAGGCGAGACCTAAAAATTTAAAGGGGCAGAGTGGGATGTGTGCAGAGAAGGCAACCGACCGGTGGAGGACTGCATCCCGGGCAGCACAGGCTCGCAGGGGACAAGGGTTCCCATACAGCTGAAACTGGCAAAGTATCATAAGGTGGGGAAATAGCAGGCACAAGACTTGTTATTAGGTGCATAAGAAGAGCGGCAGTACCCAGCTGAAATCTGCACAAGGGGCTGGGGACACCTGAACATTTTGCATCTCAACAAGTGCGTGTTGCAGACTGGTATTTGGTGCACAAAAGGAGCGGCAGCACCCCTCTAAAATCTACACAAGGGGCTAGGGACAGTTCTTTTCGGGGCAACGCGACCCAGCCGTTCCCTCCCACAGTAAAACATGGCCCCTTTTGGTGGCAACAGCAGCAAGAGGCTTGAGGGAAGCCTCTGCAAGCAATAGGGAAGCAGGAAGGGCTGGGGACAGCTTTCCCTGGGGCGATGCCACCCAGCTCCCAGAAGGCAACACCACCCACACCGAATAGTAGGGCAGAAGCAACCCGGCTGCTATAGAGCACAAGTATGAAGAACCACAATGCTAGTGACCAACCAGGCGAACTTGAGGAGCTGCTGCAACAGATTCAGGCAGCATCTGAGAAACATGGCATGAATTGGTTGCGACTGCACCTAGACGAGTACCCAGGCAAAGGGCCCAGCGGGCAGCATAAGGGTAGATCAGCAGGCACCGGGGGAGCACCAGCTACCAGAAAGCGCCAGAGATCCACCATGCCAAGCACCAAAGAAGGCGGAGGAGAAGAGAGGGTGCAAACAGAAGGATCCCCCCCGCCTGTAGCCATCCCGGTGACGGGGGGCCCAACGGCACAGCCAACAAAACAGCTGCAGGTGGTGAGCATATCAGCACAATAGTACAGGAATGTTTGAAGTCAATTGCTCCCTTGTTGTTTAATGGCTTAGGAGCACAGGGTCAGGGTATTGCGGGCACACAGGAAACTACCGGGGGGTATTCGGGCTTCCATGGCACCTGTTGGACCCAGGGTGCACACAGCTAGGACGGCCCAGCTAGGGAGGTGAGCAGGCCAGTTCAGGCAAGCAGCCAGGTGGCAGGGCAGGGCGAACAGGGGTTTAGCATCCCCTCTGACAGAGTGGGGCAGCGCAACCAGAGCAGGAAACCCGGCACTGGTGGGGCAAGCCCCAGAGACATATGCAAGGCCGTCACCAAGACAGCCATCAATGACCACTAGAGTGACTGGGCTGGCAAGCCTCATCCCACTAGCAGTAAAGGAGAGGGTCTGGAGGAAGGAATTTATTGAAATTTTTTCACTGCTAGAAATACAGTTGGACGGGCTATATATAACACTATGCGACAAAAAAGAGAAAGACAGGAGTGAAAGGAGAAGGGAGAGGAATTTTGAAAATTGGTTGGATGCATTCATTATTGTAGAGAAGTTTTCACACTGTGCAGCGGACCTCTGGCCATATGAGGCCAACATCCACAGGGCACATAGGCAGTTCACGGGGAATGCCTGATTAGAATACGATAAGGGTTTGTTTTTTGCTTTTTAAGTTTTATTTATGATTTTCTCAGTACATCACAAAAATACATACCAATGATAATGCAATATAAGAACAATGTGGGCAAATAAAAGAAATAATACCATCAAACTGAAAAAAAGGCAATAAAGAAGAGGAAAAAGAACAAAAAAAGAAAGGCCGTAATGAGGACGCATAGCTAGGTGGATTCCGCTTGCTTCAGCAGAGCTACAACAATAGCACATCATACGCAATGATAATAGCAGTGGTTATATAGATTCCATATCAGATGCATCATGTGAAACAATGGAACGTAAGTACATTAATAGGGGTTCCCAAATATCATTGGGCCGAGAGGTCATAGGCAGTTCTTCCGCATATAACACCAAATTCTCTCTACAGTATGTCAAGTCCTTAAGCCATTGCCTCTCTGTAGGGCTCCGTTTACTTTCCCACACCATTGCCACTTGCCTCTTTGCAATGAGCAAGGCCACTCTGGCTAGCTTGCCCGTAGCACCTTTCAAAAAAGGGAGCAGACCCAGTAAGCACACCTGAGGCGAACAAGACAAAGTGATACCAAGGATTTTCGATAATGTGGTGGTCACTGCGTCCCAGTAATTCCTCACCATATTACAGGACCAGGCCAGGTGCCAAAAATCCGCTCCAGGAGCACCGCAGCGGGTACACACATCGGAATCTCTGAGACCATATCTAAAAAGCTGATGAGGTGTGTAATAAATTTGGTGAAGGAATTTGAAGTGGATGATACGGAGGTTCCCATTGGATGTGAGGGCCCCAGTTAATGCACAGCAATGTTCCCAGTCTTTGTTAGTGAGTGGCGGGTCCAAGTTCTCATTCCATTTAGCCAGACTCCTATGCTCGGGGGGGTGGCCTGTCCGCCCTGGCGGCCCGATATAATTTAGTGACTAGCTTGTGCCTAGTGGGGCTGGTTAATAAAGTGTGTAAAGCCATGGACGATGGAGGTTCCGCAGGAAATGTAGGAAAATGAACCTGCGATGCCCCTCTCAATCTATGCAACAAGAAAGTAAACAGTAGGGTTTGATGGTGAATATATTCCGTATCCGCAGCAGTCAGAAACGACCCATTAGGGAATAGATCCTGCATCTTATCAATGCCTGCCCGAGCTAAGACACGCATAAGCCCCATCTCATGCGTCACCGAGAGGTCCGCGTGAAATGCATCGGGGAGTAACGGTGAATACAATGGTAATTTCCCGGCTAGGCGGCCCAGTGCCTGCCAGGCCGCAATCGTCGAGTTGACAGTGTTAATTTCGTCACGGGGGGTAAGGCGGCGGCTATGTGTAAGGATAGAGCTCAGCGGAATAGGATGCACATCCCAGTGCTCCACCACCACATGTGGAATGAAGTCGTGTTGTGTAAACCAAAAGTGTGCGTAGTGCGCCTGAGCACATAAATAGTACAGATAGAGATCAGGTGCGTTAAAACCCACATGCTTGTAATCAAGAATAAGAGTCTGCCAGCTTACTCGTGGCTGCCTACCACCCCAGATCAAACGAAGCAATAGCGACCGTAGTGTTTTAAAAAAATGTTGAGAGAGGGGAATAGGCACGTTATTGAAAAGATATAAAAATTTGGATAATACCACCATTTTTATAAGTGCTATATGATCCGCAAGAGAGAGAGGAAGGCGAATCCATCGGGCTATCTGGCACTCCAACCATGTTATAGCCGTACCATAATTCTCCCGAAAAACTATATCAGGATCACGGTGCACCCAAATGCCTAACTACTTGACCGATTCCGATGCCCATACAAGAGGGAAGTCCAACTCATGCGGCATCGTGCACTCTGTCAGAGGTATGACTAGGCTTTCCTATTTTCAGTTTCTATTTTTGGTAAATTCTGGTGGGGTTTTTTCAGTTTTTTCGATACCTTAAAAAACAGTGATTTTCAGTGGTTACACATTTTTGCGCCATTAAAAACAATAACAGAAACAGTGTTTATGGAATTTTAATTTAATTTTAATTATTACTTGCTTTCTGCACTGATAGTGCTTGTGTATAGATAGAGTGTGCACAGGGTATATGAGGTCCAAATACATTTTTACTGCACCAGAATGGACTACAAAGTCAATAGCATTCTTCATTAACTCTGAAGATTGTAAAGATGCTTTCAGCATACCATCTAGCAAGTGACAACGATCTCTTACGGGGAAGCACTTCAGCTCAGGTATCCATTTTGACAGGCCATCATACAACATTTTCATATATGTAGCTGAATTACTGCAAATACAAACAATATCACTCCAACTTTTTTTGAACTTGGTAGGAACTTTTTTCAGCAGCATTCCAAGTGACACTGCGTTCCATGTTTACCAAACGCCTGGTGTCATGTTTTGACCACTATCTCAGATGCTTGATGACAACATTCTTTTCACATATACCAGTCACTACACCTTGCATTGAATGTTTAAAGACTGGGGTGTTTGGAAATTCACTTACAATCAATACTGACTCACTAGAAAAGGGGGCTGATGTATCGAAGGATTTCACCCATTCTCTGTCTCTGGGTAAAGTGATGGTACATATTAGGAAAGATTCTTATGAAACCAGCCCTTTTACCTATCAGTGAAATCATATGTAGCCAAAATGTCAAATATGATTTTGATATTTCCTGATTCTCTACAGTTTATAAAATAACTAAATAAGACCTAAAACATGCTTCTAAACACTGCATCTTTAGACCAAAGACCACAAAACTGAAAAAAGCAGAAGGAAGAAGAAACAATGTTTTAGTGACATCCCTAAACAACAAAACTAAGCAGAATAATGTTAGCCCAGTCTTTCTTGATGCTACCTTGTATAACAAAGTTACATTGTATTGGCCCCTTCAGGAAGAAATAAAAATTACTCTTTCACTCATCTTTTCCTTTCTTTGAATGGCACTCAGTTTGTGGTTGCAAAGGTGTTTTTTCAGTGTTTATATGTTTACACCAGTGATGGCTATTTTCCTTTCGGTGGGGTTTTATCAGTTATGATAGGTTTAAACCTAAAACCAGATAGCCTAGGTATGACCATCGATTTGGCCCAGTTTATAGACAGCCCAGAGAAGCGCGCAAATCGAATATATTCGCGCAGTACTGGTGCAAGATGTGTGCGGGGTTCACGGATGAAAAGCAGAATGTCGTCTGCATATAGCAAAATGATAAGGGGCCGATGCTGCAGATTTATAGCCGCTTGTTTGTGATATTGCCGGATAAGACAGGCCAGGGGTTCCAGTGTCAGGGCAAACAGCAGCGGCGACAGCGGGCACCCCTGCCGAGTTTCCCTGGTGATGGTAATCGGGCTCGAGGTGTGACCTCCCACCCGAACCCGCGCTGTGGGACGCGTATACAAGAGTCTAACCCAATTGATAAAAAGGGGGGAAAAGCCCATACGTTGCAGTACAAAGAATAAATATCCCCATTCAATTGAATCAAACGCCTTGGCGGCGTCGAGCATGACCGCTACGGCTGGAAGCGCCGGAGAGAGAGTGTGGAACAATGCAAATAAAGTACGGAGGTTGTAAGATGTAGAACGCGCGGGTATGAACCCTGATTGGTCCGGGAGGACCAAATTCTGCATCAGCGGCTGAAGGCGTGTGGCCAGAATTTTTGCTAATATTTTTACGTCAGTGTTAATGAGTGATAGTGACCTATAAGATTCGCAGTGCTCAGGAGTTTTGTCCTTCTTCAGCAGGGTAATAATTAAGGCTTCTCGAAGGGACGGGGGAAGGATACCCGAGTCATAGGCTTCCGCATACATCTCCAGCAAAAAAGGGGCGAGTTCCTCCGCGTACGCTTTATAAAATTCAGAGGTGAAGCCGTCCGGGCCCGGGGCTTTCGTGTTAGGGAGAGAGGCAATGGCCGCACGGATATCCTCCACTGCGATAGGAAGACCCAAATAATCCCTCTGCCCTTCTGACAGCCAGGCAATGGCCACCTGTGACAAATAGGCATCTAATTCCACCCGGTCAGTCTCACCCTGGGAGGTGTACAGTGTCTCATAGGTCTGTCGAAACTGCTCCGCTATGTCAGGGATGCTATAATAATCCCGCCCGACACATCTGTTATTTTAGTAATAATGTTGTGATTCAGGCGGTGTTTAATTTTTTGGGCTAAGTGATGTCCAGGCCGACCTCCCTCACCATAGGAGCGAGCCACATAGCGCTTGGAGATATAGCGCATTTCTGTTTCTGCCAATTTTGCATGCTCAAGTAAGGCTACTTTAAGAGACGCCAGAATCGACTCAGTGGGTGAAGTTTCGTAATCGCGTTCAAGGCGGGTGAGCGTAGCTTCCACCTTGGCAATCTGACCCCGAATGTCCTTTAATATTCCAGCTGTAGTACTGATGCATACGCCCCGAACAGTAGCCTTAAAACCCTCCCATAGCACTCCGGCACTATCTACGTTCCCCGCATTTTCAGCAAAATAGTGTGTAATAGCTTCACGAATGGATTCTAAGTATAGAGGATCTAACAATGATTCAGAGCGGAAGCGCCAAGCGAAGGGCCATGCAGTTATCGCAGGAATGCACAGAGTTGGACAGGGCACTGATCAGAAAGCGTGCGTGGCAGGTGTTCTACCTCCGTGACCCAGCCCGCCACCCCGTCCCCTACCAGCCAATAGTTAAGGCGGGACCAGCTGCCATGCGTAGAAGAAATATGTGTGCCAGCAAGTGTGTCTATATGTCTGTGCCGCCAGATATCTAACAAACCGAACTCTGCCAGTCCAGAATTTAGCACCTGAGCTGCTCGTGGTGAATGTCCATCCCTACCGCTAGACTTGTCTTTTCTGGGGTCCAGATGCAGGTTGAGGTCCCCCCCCCATAAGATCGCCGCATCAGGCCAGTGGCGCAGGGTCGCCAACAGGTGCTCATAGAGCTCCGGGTCATCTATATTCGGGCCATAGCAGTTAACGATGGTGACCAATTTGCCTGCCAGTGTAGCATGTACGATAGCATATCGCCCCTCAGAGTCAGTAAACATTCGATGTGCAGTAAAAGAGAGACCCCTCCGTATTAGTATAAGAACCCCCCGACTATATGAGGAATAGGAGGAGGCAAGGCGAAAACCAGCCCAACGGGCCCCTACTAGCTGGTCCGTGTGCCGTGTCAAGTGAGTTTCTTGCAAAAGGGCAATGTTGATATTATGCCGATCTAAGTGAGCCAGAACCTGGCGGATCTTCTTCGGTGAGTTGAGCCCCCTTACATTCCATGTTAAACATCGGACAGTCACACCAGTATCATGCATATTAAAAACGAAGCATATTGATGACGGGATCCACCACTTATCCTGAGTACATAGAAAAGAACATAAGCAATAACGGACGAATCAAATATGCAGCCGGCCACATAAACAACCCATAAGCCCTTCCCTCCCACCACATTACCCCCACCCACTTCAGCAACCCCAACATGCTAAAGCCATCCTGAACACCCACAAACAGGTCCTCAGCAGAACACCAAGGAAGTAACTAGTGACGGGGAGCACCCATAGAGGGGGGGCGCCGAGCGCAAACTCCCTCCTAGTTGAAGTAGGAGGTGACCGAGCTGTCGTGATCTACCGACCTCGAACACCGTAGTTATCTAACAACCTAATAGAGGTAAATGAGCCATCACAACATAATATGAACATAATGGCCCCTTGCCATCAGACCAGCTATTATCACCATCTTCAGCTCCCCGCAGCCCCCCAGATGCCCCAGCAATCAGTACATAGATCAACACCAAAAAGGAAGGGCCAGAAGCAATGCACAATTGCAGACTAGGTGCGTCAGCATCCCCCTGGTTCAACAGCCGCATCCACAGGATCCCCAGCAGCTGCTCCTTCCATGGATCTGGGGGAACGATTACGACGGGAGATAGTCTTTGCAAAGTCCAGAGCCGACTTTGGGCAAGTGAAGAACTTGTATTTCCCATTTTCCTCCACACGTAGCTGGGCAGGATAAAGCATAGCGTAAGGGATGCGTGCTGCAAGGAGCAGTTTCTTTGCAGGTTGGTACTCTCGACGAGCCTCCTGGACTGCCAATGTAAAATCGGGATAGAAGGCAAGGGTGTTGCCTTCATGCGTAATGGTGCCCCTCTCCCGGGCAAGGCGAAGAATCACATCTCGATCCCTGTAATTTAACAGGCGAGCAATGATAGGACGAGGTGGAGCACCCGGTGGGGGTCTAGCAGCCAAGGAGCGATGGGCACGTTCCACGATGAGGACTTGCGAGAACTGTTCCGAACCAAAGATATCACATATGAGCTGCTCCATGTAGGTCTCTAGACGCCCCGTGTTCATGGACTCCGGCAGGCCCGTAACGTGCACATTATTGCGGCGCGACCTAGCTTCCAAGTCCTCATTACGGGCCTGGATGACAGCAAGGACCTTCTCCATTGAAGACGTCTTCTGGGTAACCTGTTGCAGCCCATCCTCTGCATCCGAGATGCGTGTCTCAGCCTCCCCCAGATGTTGGGCATGCTTGTCCAGCTTGGAGGACATGTGATCCATACGAAGGTTAAGGTGATCAATCTTGCCATCAATAGATTGTAAGCAGGCCTGAACCGCAAGGAGCGTCTTATCTATATTCGTCAACTGGTCATTGGGACTGTCCGCCTCCGAGTCTGAGGCCGCATGCTGAGCCGCTCTGCCGGTCTTCCGGGGCTCGAAGGTGAGGCGCGGTTGGCTCTTGCCCATAGCGCACAACCAGAGTAGCGCACCCCAAAGAGGAACTGGTTAAGCAACACGGGCCGTCACAGTGTCCTGAAGTGAACTGGTGGCCCAGTGAGCGGCAGCAATATGGCAAACACAGTACCAAAGCGTGAGAAGAGGGCCAGGGGGGCCGTATATGTAGCAGAGGAGAGCAGCGTCGTAGCCGCAGAAAGTCCAAATTACTATAGTCCCCAAGCACGCACAAGCCCCCAGCTAGAAGAGCGACCACACCATGGCAGCGTGCAAGCGATAACACCAGGGACCGATGAGGATGGTCATACAAGCGCAGACGGCCAGCACATCAGGCCAGCACCGTGCCGGAGGAAGGGAAGGAACATCAGGCAGCAGAGACGACAATACCAGTCTGCATTCAGAGCTGACGCCAATATCAGGAGAGCCGGGGTGAGAAGCAGGCCCAGGCACGAGAGGAAGGGCCTAGGCAGGTGCAGCGCCGTTCGGATAGCACCGATGGGGTGAATACAGCCAATGATAGTCGCAGGCAGGGACTACAGGATCACGCAGCCCCTTGGGGCGCACCACAGGCGTCCACACCAGAAGGGACGATATCCTCCGCGGGTCCGGAATGGGCGGGGGTCAATGGCAGCAGTGAGGCCCACCAGCAGACAAGGTGTCGGTGTGCAAGCTAGACCCAAGCGCTAAGCGGCGGCAGCCCGGGGCATAAACCGGCACACTTAGCGGCCCCCAGCTGGTCCGCGACCCCGTGCCGGCGGGCCGCGAGGTCCAGAAATGCGGCACAGATCACCGCCAGTCCCGTCACCGGCAGGCCGCAGTCAGGGCCCCAGAGGCGGCACAGCGCACCAGCGCACACAAATGCAGGTGTCTGTGTGTCCCCGGCCTCCCCGGAGCCGCCACACGGCACACCGCGAGCCAGACCAGGGATCCGCGCACGGCCTCGGCACCCCCAGCCCCCTGCAGCGCCAGCCGCGGCCTACCTTAAGCGCCCGGCCCGAGCGCGCCCGGAGCCGCCATGCTGTCTGCGCGGGGTCCGCAGCTTTACACGGCGATTTCTCTGCACCAGCGCCGCGGTCTCTCCCAAAACTCAGCCACAGCGAGCCACGGTTGTCAGGGAGGCTGATACTGTAGGTTGCGGCAGATAGCAGGCCAGGATTCCAAGGATTATTGCCGGATGATGAGCTCGGCCGGCGGAGCAGCTCTACAGAGCGGCCATTTCGCAGTGCGCCCTCTAGTGCCCCCCTACGATAAGGGTTTTTTGATTAAAAATGCAAACACACCCTGAGATGGAATGGAATGAGGAGGATGTGTCAGGGTTCATCCACAAGATACTTGTAGCAAAAAAGGCCAGGACATTGGCAGGGACGGGCAAGCAGTCCTTTCGGAGCACCCCCTTTAAGTGGAGACACCAGACTTATTACAAACCGAAATAACACAGCAGCTGGAAACCCCCAGCGGTCTAGCAGCGATCTGTTGGAAGTACGAAGCCAACGAATGCACATGGGGCGCATCGTGCAAATTTCAGCACGTATGCTCGGGGGGTGGGGGACCCAGCGCCAGGATGCAGGCGCAGCAAACATGGTGCGGATAAGAAAGAAAAGAAGAAAAAGCACTAGCAGGGACACTGAGGTTGGGGGGGAGCAGATAAGATACAGCAGTTTTCAGCTAGCCAGATCCCCCATCAATACCCACCAGCTCAGGAGGCTAGCCAACAGATACCATAACAAGAAAAGCGCAGCCCTATTGGTAAAGGGCATGAGGAAGGATTTGTAATTCCATTTGAAGGCCCCTTGTCCAAGGACAGGGTGAAAAACCTGAAATCTGCCCTAGAACACCCCGAAGTGGTGCGGGGTAAAATCATAAAGGAGAGGATGCTCGGGAGGTCAAGGGGCCATTACATTCCCCACTGTCCAAGGGGTTGGTGACCTCGCCTCTGGGGGTGGTGCCTAAGAAAGAGATAGGACAGGTCAGGCTCATCCACCACCTCTCTTTCCCAGAGGGTACATTGGTAAATGATGGGATCAGCCCAGAGGCATGCTCAGTGGGTTATGCCACGGTGGACAACGCCGTGGACTTGATAAGGGCTATGGGTAGGGGGGCCCTTATGGCAAAAGTGGATATCAAGTCTGCATTCCGTCTCCCCTCGGTTCACCCGGCGAGTTTTCATTCGCTAGGCTCCCACTGGGATGGGGCAACCTACTTTGACAAGGCAATGCCAAGGGGCTGCTCTGTGTCTTGTTCCTACTTTGAGCAATTCAGCACTTTCTTAGAATGGGCCCTGAACGATAGGCATCCTCAGGGAGGCAAGCTGCACTGTCTCGATGACTTCTTGTTTGTGGGTCGGGCAGGATCCAAGTAATGCAGGGACAACTGGCAGCGTTCCAAGGCCTGTCCATGGAGCTGGAGGTGCCCCTGATGGGGGAAAATGGTGAGTCCCACTACCAAGCTCACATTCTTAGGCATAGAAATAGACTCAGAAGCTGGAATGTCCAGGCTCCCAAGGGACAAAGTGAAGGGGTTCAGAAAGGAGATAAAGGCAATGTGCGGCAGGGAGAAGGTGAAACTCCGTGAATTGCAAAGGCTGATCGGCAAGCTAAATTTTGCCGCCAGAGTCATCCAGGCAGGGCAGGTGTTCGCCAGGTACCTAACACAGCTAATGGCGGGGCTCAGTGAAAAGCACCTACAAGTCAGGCTAGGTGCAGGAGTAAAAGGGGATCTGCTTATGTGGGACTCATTTCTTGCAGACTTCCATGGGCTACTAATATGAAGAGAAGGCTGATTAATGGCAAGACAGATAGCGCTATTCACTGACACAACCGGCAGCGTAGGTTTCGTGGCAATACTAGGGAGAAAGTGGTGCGTAGGGCAATGGCCTGAGAGATGGCATGAGTTGGGCACCACCAGCAACATCACGTTCCTGGAGCTATTCCCCATAGTAGTTGCACTATCAGTCTGGAAAAGGAATCTGAGGGACATGAAGCTGACGCTTTGGTCAGATAACAAAGGTGTAGTACAGGCGATCAACAAAGGTACGGCCAGGTGCCCTGACATACTAAGATTGATGCGCTGCATAGTTAAATTGTAGCTGGAACGAAACCTAGAGATCAAGGCACGGCACGTTCCGGGGGTGGAGAATACAGTAGCGGATGCACTCTCATGAGCACAGATGGACAAGTTCAGAGAATTAGCACCAGAGGCAGAATTGAGGATGACCCGTTTCCCAGAGGAGTTATGGGGGCTGGCCGAATGGACTTTTCATCCCTAGTCCAACAGGCACTCACCGCTGAAGTGGTGAACCACTATAAGAAATACACAGACAAAGTAATGCGGGTTGGGGGTATTAAGACACTGGGGGACCCTGGAGACACAACTAAGGTGGTGGAGTGATTTCATCCTTTGGGCATACACAGAGGAAAAGTCCAAATCATGGGTGCAGGCCCACTTGACAGCAGTGGTGCACTTTTCAAAGATATACACGGGGCAAGATCCCACAGCCTTCCACTACATCAGGGCAGCCATGAAAGGGTGGCAGCGAACAGAGGGTAATAAACCGGACACACGGCGACTCATAGACTTCAGGAAACTGACCCAGCAATTGGACACACTGGGAGATGTAGTAAAAGACGCATTCAAGGTTACGCTTTTAAAGGCTGCCTTCGTAACAGCTTTCTTTGGGGCATTTAGAGTTAGTGAGCTTGTGGCCCCTGCAAAAAATGGTGCAGCCAAGAGGTGCCTCCAGGCAGCCGACGTCAAGCCAGGGGTGGCAAGAATAGATCTGCTGCTGAAGGTGTCAATGACAGACCAGGCGGGCATAGGAGCCTGGGTGCGACTGGAATGCATAGAGGACCCCAGATACTGCGCGGTTTGCTGTCTCGGCCAGCAGGGGAGGCTCCACTATTCAAGTACAGAAATGGGGATCTGTTGAGCAGATTTCAGCTCACACCAGTCATGCGCCAAATCCTGGGCAGAGCAGGGCTCCCAACCGCTTAGTTTGGATCAAATTCATTTAGGATTGGGTCAGCTACATCGGCAGCACAATATGGGATGCCAGAGGCCGGGATCAAGGAGGTGGGCAGGTGGCGGTCCAACGCATGCAAAACATATGTGAGACCACAGCTAATATAAAAAAACAAAAAAAACAAATGAGAGCCGTGCAAACTGACAATGTGATGGTTGCCTCGGCAGGGAGCCACCCCAAGCTGGTTTGGGTGGTCGGTCACTCATATATCAACCAAATGCATACATGGTGTTTGCGCAGTGGTCACAAGCAAAAAGACAGGCCGGTAGGCAAATGCGTCAGGTGGTGGGGCCACTCAGGGATGAAATGGAACCATCTTTTGGCGACCCTGAAGGGGTTACAGGAGGCGGGTGCCTGGCACCCGGATGTCCTAGTGACACACCTGGAAGGTAACGACCTCGCGCAGCTGGGGAGGAGGGAACTCCTCTATGCCATCCAGACAGGGCTAATGGAGGCAACCAAGCTATTTGGCATTACCACCATCATATGGTCTGAAATAATAACCAGGATGGCATGGCGAGGAGCCATGTCAAATAGGGCAGTCGATAACTCGGAAAGGAAGCTGAACATTGCGGTCAGCAGATTTTGCAAGATCAACGGCTTGGACAGCATCAGGCACGGCCTGATCAACCCGGGCCGTCCGGAGCTCTATGTCCAGGATGGGGTGCACCTGTCAGAAAAAGGGATGAAAGTTTTATGGGCCAACCTATAGGGAGCTATGGCACTGGTGGGCTGCACCTAAAAGGGGAGGAGACGAAAGACGAGAAGGAAGGGGGAAGCTGCCAGAAGACGGAAGCCTCTCCGGCGTTGTGGCAGATAATAAGAGGTACATTTGTTGGTTATGGAGGTGGAGGCACACCGGCGGGGCGGTGTGCAGGAGGAAGGCCACTCACCTGGGGATGCCTTACGGCAGGGTGAGTGGGCCGAAAGGGGGGAGCAAACGGAGACGGCACTCACAGTCCAGACCCTCCGGATGGTAGGGCACAAAATGGACAAACAATGTAGCGAATTGGGGCCTAACTCCAGGGAGAGGGTACACCCCCATGCAAGTGGTGTGAAAACTAACAGAAAACTTTATGACCCCATAAAAACGGCATGTATGATTTATGACGTGTATGGGACAGGGAGAACACGAGCCTGCGGTGATTCCCAGAGGGAGTACCACGTGGAGCCCAACATTAGCCGCTGCAGGTGTGGGAGCCAGCACTTGAATGGACCTGGGAGACACGTCGGACTGACTGGGGTGCAAGCTCTGTGACGCCTCGTAAGCAGGGGACTGCTGGTCTGGATGCGGGGGGCGGATGTGTACTTCCGGGGCCGGGCGCTGCCATAAAGTGAAGTGAGGAGAGTGGGGCTGCGCTGCTGCCCGGTTGCTAAATCCTGAGGGGAGCTGGAACTGTGCTGCTGCCTTGGACGGAACCACAGACTCACTGAATGTCTTCTGGTTGACCCGGTGGGGACTGTGATGACCGCCTGAAGCCCCTGCAAAACGGAGTCATCCGACTGGCCCGTATATGAGAGGTTTCCCCACCGCCTACTGCGTGAGAGAGTGCCCGCATTCGCTATAGGGCAACCACGAGCACCGGAAAACCCACGGCATTCTACCAACCGATTATTACACCATACTGAAACCTAGTTCGACAGGGTACGAGTTGGGCAGAACGTCCAGGAGAAAAGGATTTGAGGTCCTGCGGTTGGACGAGCAGGAACATCACACCGACGAGGATGAGGGGGCACCTGCTGGACGGGTGGAAAGTGTGCCTGCAGATCCTACTCTGGCTGACATTATGCAAGCCATCACCTCCTCGAGGGAGGCTCTGGAGACAAAGATGGACGCCATAGGGACGGATCTCACCCTGCTCAAGGACGATCACCGCAAACTTAAGGAGAGAGTGGCTGCCAATGAGACCACCATGAGGGATATCCCGGACACAGTAGACACACTGAAGCAGGCCCTGAAAGCGGTGGAAACCAGGGTCAAAGTGTTGGAGGTGAGAGCTGAGGACAGTGAGGGGCGCTCACGCAGAAACAACCTGCGCATCGTAGGAGTTCCAGAACGGGAAGAGGGGATGGATGCGGTCCAGTTCCTGGAGGCTTGGTTAAAAACAGAGGTGGCCCCGGAGGGCCTCTCCCCTTCTATGCCCTGGAGCGGGCCCATAGAGTCCCGGCCAGACCTCCTAACCCTGGTGCTCCACCCCGCCCACTGGTGGTGCGATTACTCCATTACCGAGACCGGGATTTCCTCCTGCAGCGAGCTCGCGAAAAGCAGTCCTTACAAATCGGGAACAGTAGGGTGATGATCTTCCCGGACTATACTAGGGAGGTGCAGCGACAAAGAACCTCCTTCCTAGCTGTCAAGCGAAAGATACGACAACTGCAGCTCCCTTATGCCATGCTGTTTCCGGCTCGCCTGAGAGTGACGGCGGATGCGGCGACACATTTCTTTAATACTCCGCAAGAAGCTTGGGACTGGTTAGAAGCTCGACGCGGTGGGGAAACGCGATCGCCGTGCCTGGAATCGCCCCGACAGCAATCAACTTCTTCTTCGCCGCCCAAGGGGGCCCCTCGCCTGATGGGAGACGCCAAGAACGAGACAGGGCGGTGCGAGCAGTGGCGGAGATCAGTCAGGGAGCAGCGAGTCCGACCAGCAATATCACAGACCCTGATCGGGACAGATCTGGGAGCTCGAGCTCAAGCAGTGCCCATGGGCTCTCGGACACTGAACTGCCGGACGTTACACCACAAACAGCAGATGGCGTGTTTGGCTGACCAGGCAACAGGTCGTATATCCAGGGGGTTGCTTGTTGGGGAATGTTGACCCTTGGTACTAGCGGTTTAGACTAAGAACTGCCGATGGACACACTTGCACTATTGGGGCTTGCCGAGTGTTCTTTATCTGTGGGGGGGGGCGGGGTCGGGGGGGGGTTCTGGGTCCAGTGATATCGGATACGTGCTGCCACTTCCATGATTCACTGTTTGAGTGATATAGTTTGGATGGGGACCTGGTTGGGTTGGGTAGGCCTGTCCTGGGGGAAGGTAGTTGGGGTGTTTTTATTGTTGGGGGAATTTGGTTTGGGACCAGGCATGTCGCTAGGAGAGGGGTACGTCGAGAAGCATTGGAGATTGTACTATGGATTCCACCGTAGGTTTTAAATGCATAACCTGGAATGTTAGGGGATGCACACCATGAGCAGAAGACACAAAATACACGCCTATCTGATTAGAAGAGGAGTGCAAATTGCATTATTACAAGAGACACACCTCACACAGAAGGAAGGGACGGCACTGCAGCGCCGTTGGAGAGGGCAGATCTTCCACACCACGTATTCAGCCTTTGCTAGGGGACCCTAGTATGGGTGAGGGCGGGAGTCCCCTTTCAGTGCGTCAGACAGATAATAGACCCAGAGGGTAGGTTTGTGGTGGTGCTGGGGCGCCTAGATGGCCGAGACATCACTATAGGAAGCATATATGCCCCCAATGTTGATCAACCCGCATTCTTAGCGCAGCTATCACAGACGTTAACGCAGGTCCTGACCGGACCAGTACTTTTGGGGGGTGACTTCAATAGCATTGCTGACCTGAACCTAGACCGATCCCACCCACCACTCTCTACCGCCCCTACACACAGGGTCGCTGAAGCTCGACGGAACTGGCAACGACATTGGGGACTGACAGATGTTTGGAGGGCCCATCACCCGAGGGAAAGAGACTACTCTTATTTCTCTGCTCTACACGAGCTGCATGTTAGGTTGGACTACATTCTCTGCTCACCAGACGTACATGCAGGGATCACCTCGAGCGAGTACTTGACTAGGACGCTGTCTGATCATAACCCCTACTGATATCCTTGAGCTGGGCGCGGACTAGGCCCACAATTCCCAGTTGGCGTCTCAGACCGGAGGTACTAGAGGACCAGGTATTCCGAGCTACGATAGGCACCGCAGTAGAGGAATATTTCCAAAATAATGCTGGCACAGCTGCCAACCCCCACATTGAATGGGAGGCCTTTAAAGTAGTCATAAGGGGTCGCTGTATTGGTGAAGCGGTAGGCGTACGGAGGGTTCTTTTACACGAGGTACAGACAGCCGAAGACCGGCTCCGAGATGTTGAAAAGGATAGACCAGAAAGGGTAGACAAACAAGCGGAGCTACTAGAGGCCAGGGAAACACTGGCATTACAGGTGGAACGGTTGAGATGCTTTGACTATAGGGCCTATGCAACCCGGGCCCACGCTGAGAGGGATAAGTCTGGGGCGTTACTGGCTTGGCTGGCCAATCCAGCGAGAAGAGGGACGACGATCCTAGAATTAAGGGGAGGGGTGACGTGACTCATTACGGACAACAAGACATCAACGCACAGTTCTTGGAATATTATACTACTTTATACCAGAGCCAATTGGAACCTATGGTGTTGGAGGATGAGGGATTTTTGGAGGATATTGAACTTCCCCAAATTGATGCAGACGCTGCGGAGGCCCTGGGTCATGACGTAGAGTTGGGTGAGGTCAGAGGGGCCATTAAATGCATGGCCAGAAATAAAACACCTGGCACGGACGGGCTCCCGGTCGAGTTCTATGCCACATACGTGGATGCATTGGCTCCTCGCTTGGTGGCCCTGTACAATAGGTCGAGGCGGGACGGGTGTCTGCCCGTGTCAACGAGGGAAGCGGTAATTATACCGCTCTTAAAACCAGGTAAGCCGCCCTGGGATCGCACTGCGTACCGGCCACTCGCCATGCTCAACCTTGATTATAAGATCTTGAGCCGAATTTTAGCCAGCCGTTTGATGACACACATGACGGCGCTTGTGCACGCAGACCAGGCGGGTTTCATTCCCTCCCGGAATACGGCCATGAATATCAGGCGGTTACTTCGAGTGCTGGACGCCCCCATCCAAGAAAACAGAGAGGCGTGCATCCTATCGATTGATATTGAAAAAGCATTCGACAGCCTTGAATGGCCATATCTTTTCAGAGTCTTGAGGGCCTTTGGCCTCGGGGAGGGTTTTGTGGCCTGGACGGCAATACTGTATAAGAGCTCCACTGCCAGGGTGCGCACGGGAAGTGTGATATCAGAGGCCTGCGTAGTGGGCAGGGGAACGAGACAAGGGTGCCCGTTGTCTCCCCTCTTGTTCGCGCTGGCGATGGAACCTCTAGCTGTACATGCGCGTTCGGGGCGGTATTACCGGGGGCTGGACGGGGTGGGTCAGTCCCAATTTATTGCATTATATGCTGATGATCTTCTAATGTTCCTCGCCAACACTACGGAAGAACTACAAGGTGCCAAAAACCTATTGGCCAGACTGGGAAGGGTGGCGGGCCTTAAGGTCAATTGGAGCAAGACGTGCCTGTTCCCTGTTTTAAGTGGAAGGAGTGACCCGCCGGATGGGCTAGATGTTGAATGGGAAAGCAGCTGTTTGACTTATCTGGGAGTACGTATTTATCATACGGCTGCCGATTTACTGGAAGGTAATGTCGGACGGGCGATACGGGCCACCAAGAATAATTTTGAATTCTGGGGGACTCTCCCGCTTTCAATGGCGGGACGGGTGGCGCTTCTAAAAATAGTCACGCTACCGCGATTACTCTATTATTTTGGGACGCTACCGCTATGGATTCCGCGAAGATTCTTTACCCAGCTTAATACCATGATCACGGGCTTTTTATGGGGTTCCGGGAGACGCAGAGTAGCGCTCGCCACCATGATGAGGCCTAGACGAGATGGGGGCTTTGCAGTGCCAGATTTTGAGGCCTACTACCATGCAGCACAGCTGCAGTGGTTCACGAAATGGATGGCGGGAAGACTTCGTACTGGGGAAGAACGGGGGGGCTCCGATCCGGATCTGAGACAGCTCTCAAGTGTTACTAGGGCTCCCATTGAGCGAAAGGGACGTTACGAGAGACCTGTGGGCGATGCGTCAATGCTGGAACCGGGTTAGTAGGAGAACCCGGCAGATACCCCCATATGCCCCTGAGATCCCGCTGCTGCTGTGCGAGGCACTACCCCATGGGGGAGACTGGCAGGGATTACGGACCTGGGAGGGGCGGGAGTCTCCACTATTGGAGACCTCTACGAAAACGATACCCTGTTACCCTTTAATGACCTGATGGAGCGACACGGACTTCCCAGGAGAGACTTCTTGTTACATGCCTCCCTGATGATGGCTATCCGTAAACATTGGAAGAAAGGAATGGTGGAACCGCCGATCTCGACACCATGCCAATATGTAGTATCAGCGGCTGGGACGATCAAGGCAGTTACTTGCCTCTATGGGCGGCTCACCCAGGAGATGCGGCGGCCCTTAGAGAACCTGCGGCTCAAATGGGAAACAGACCTTGGGATGCCCATAGCTGAGAAGCCGTGGGAGGCATTGGTAGAGAGGGCATGGAAAAGTTCTAGAAATGCACGATTCCAGCTAATCCAGTTTTTTGTCCTCCACAGAGCATACCTCACCCCGCACAAGATTAATGAGTATTTTGGGGCCCGATCAGTTTGTCTGCGATGTAAATTAGACAACGCCGCATTTTTACATATGTTTTGGGAGTGCCCACTACTAGAGGGGTTCTGGAGGGAGATACTGACTATACTGACTAACGCTCCTTCCGTTTCCGGCCAAAGTCACCGAGAAGACCGTCAACAGACAGCTTGCCGCCTTCCTCGAGACGAATGGATCCCTCGACCCCTCGCAGTCCGGGTTTCGGGCCAACCACAGCACCGAGACCGCCCTTATCGCAGCCACCGACGACATCAGAACCCTAACCGACAACGGGGAAACAGCTGCCCTCATCCTCCTGGACCTCTCCGCGGCGTTCGACACCGTCTGCCACCGCACCCTAGTGAAGCGCCTCAGCAACATCGGAATCCGAGAGAAAGCACTGGAATGGATCATCTCGTTCCTCGCCGGAAGAACCCAGAGAGTCCGCCTCTCCCCGTTCAGATCCGAAGCCACCGAAGTCATCTGCGGCGTTCCACAAGGATCCTCACTCAGCCCGACCCTCTTCAACGTCTACATGAGCCCCCTCGCAGCCATCGCACGCCGACACAACCTCAACATCATCTCCTACGCCGACGACACCCAGCTGATCCTCTCCCTCACCAACGACCCCACCACCGCCAGAGCCAACCTGCACGACGGGATGAGAGACGTCGCCGACTGGATGAGGAACAGCCGCCTTAAACTGAACTCAGACAAGACGGAAGTCCTCATCCTGGGCTCATCACCCTCCGCCTGGGACGACTCCTGGTGGCCCCCGGCCCTGGGCACCGCGCCCAAGCCAACGGACCACGCACGCAACCTGGGCTTCATCCTGGACTCCTCCCTGTCGATGACCAGACAAGTCAACGCCGTCTCATCTTCATGCTTCAACACCCTGCGCATGCTCCGCAAGATCTTCAGATGGATCCCCACTGAAACCAGGAAGACCGTCACCCAGGCACTCGTCACCAGCCGACTGGACTATGGGAACACCCTCTACGCCGGAACCACAGCCAAACTTCAAAAGAGACTCCAGCGCATCCAGAACGCCTCCGCACGACTCATCCTGGACATCCCCCGACACAGCCACATCACCGTACACCTGAAAGACCTGCACTGGCTCCCCGTCAGCAAGAGAATCACGTTCAGACTCCTCACCCACGCACACAAGGCCCTCCACGACCTGGGCCCAAAGTACCTCAACGACCGCATGTCCTTCTACACGCCCACACGCCAGCTACGATCAACCAGCCACGCCCTCGCCACCGTACCACGCATCCGCAGAACCACCGCCGGAGGAAGATCCTTCTCCTACCTGGCGGCCAAGACCTGGAACTCCCTCCCCACTCACCTTCGGCGAACCCAGGACCATCTCGCCTTCAGGAAGCAGCTCAAGACCTGGCTGTTCGAGCAGTAACTTACCCCCTCCCCCAGCGCCTTGAGACCCTCCCGGGTGAGTAGCGCGCTCTATAAATGCCGTGATTGATTGATTGATTGACTGGGCGACATAACGGAAAGAGACACTACACTGACCCCGGGATATTGCCTGCTGCATTGGTTTCTCCACACTGCCCGGAATAAGGTTACCAGCAAATTTATAGACCTGGGGTTAGTCCTGGCTAAACGAGAAATCACCAGCCACTGGAAGGCAACCAGTGCTCCTAGTGGCTCGAGGTGGCGGAGGGAATTTATAAAATGGGCAGATTGCGTGGGGATTCTTAGGCTGCAAATGGCCCGGAGAATGGATAATGGACAAATGCTAGATGCGGCGAGGGCATGGGAGGCATTAGTTGAGTTGCTCAGGCACCCGGCGGACGATCCCGAACCCCCCCCTGAGTGAGTGGATCTGTGAGAGAGAGCTGCAGTGTTGTCCTATTGGGTTGTGATCTATGGGGGAATGAAACCATATAATACGTAGCGGCATCCCCTTGCTAGTTGCCTCTCTATTGGAATTACTGTATCTGTTGTCTTATATGACTGGGTACGATTCTTCGCAGAGCTATTGATGACCGAGCGACATGCCTGGAGGGTGGGGGAGTGGTATAGGGGGAGGGGAAGGGAAGGGTACGTTATGGCTAACGGAAGGGGTGGTAGGGTGGGTGGGGTTGTTCCCAAAGTTGGGGAGGGGGGGATTATTTGTTTGTAATTGTATGACATATCAATGAGGGCGTTGAATTTGATTATAATTGAACCTAATGGGAACCTGATGCCTGGATATAAAAAACTGCGCAGCAGGGCCCATTTACGTGACTGCTACAAATGACTAGATATTGCCCTACATGCCTAGATCAAGAGAATATACCATAGAGATTGTTGTATTATAAATGCCTAATAAAATTTGTTTACAAAAAAAAAAAAAATATGATTTATGACCTGTCAGCCTTGGGAAGATGACATGTCACGTGATTTATGAGTATGGCAAAATGATTTGTGACTTCAAAAATGGACTTATAATGAACTGTCAGGATGATGATTTATGAGCTGGTAAGATGAGCCTAATGATTTATGACAATGATTTATAACAGCCTGTGACATTGATTTATGGCCAGTCATAGCGGGTATGACCACAGCAATGTAAGAAGTATTTCATACATGTTATGCAAATAAACTGTGGCCAACATCGACCACAAAGTAACAGGGCACAACACGTGTTGCCAAACTTTATTGAATATATGTAAGGAAGTGCACCTATGGCAGTTTGGAGTGGGGCCCAGTGCCGGGGTTAATGTGCGCCACTTTTTGCACTCCCGGGAGACTATGGTATTACAGAAGGGGCTGCAAATGTTTGTGCAGCCCCTTCTGTAATAAAGATAGTGCTGGCTCACATGTAGCCCCAGCATTATCCGCCGAGGGCGTTCCATCATTTGCATGGGGGTGTGGCGCCATGCAAACAATGAAATCACTTTGCCTCTGAGCCCGCGCTGTATTACCAATGCTGGTGCAGAGGCGAACATGCCACAAGGAGACACACTGAAAGTGCTCCACAAAAAGGTGGCACACTATTGATGCAGCATTTACAATATGCTCTTAACATAAGTTTGGTTGTTCTTTGCTTCCAGCTGAAAGATTAACCAGGAAGTTAGGTGACCAATCAATCATCAAAAGTTACAGTGTAACCAATTTGGCCACCCAATGAAATGGAAGATGAAAATTAAGGGGGAAGGTGAAGGTGTCTGGAGAAGTGACTCACTGCACCCACCTGCAGGGGAATCTTGAACTCCTCTTTAAAGTGAAGGTGGGGTGCTGCCTGCGCAGAGAAGCACGGACAGGCTTTGAAGTAGACCCTCCGTATTTCATTGAATGCGCTCTCCACAGGGCAGTGTGAATTTGTGGCTTCCCTGTGGGCAGTGTATTTATTGTAATAGGGTACACAGTTCCTGTTTGCAACTAGTACAACTGCTTACAGGTGCCCTATAGTACAAACAAGGACAGTGCGCCTTATATGCAATATAAGCCCTGGAAGGGGCTGCAGCAGACTTAGGAATGTTTGAGGCTGTACTGGGGTGTCTCAATGTGACCTAGGAATGCCTAACTCTATATTGATATTGTCTGCAGGTGACTTTGTAATGATTGATTCTGTCCTGTTTATATGCCTCTGACGTCGAAGTCTCTGCCTGGAGCAGGAAGTGGGAGTACTACATCAGATGGGACAGAGACATTTTATGGGCAATTCCAAGTTCCAATTCCCAACTTCCAAGGGCCCCCCTGTGAAAGTGAACGTTCTTTGTATTTGACCTATCTCTTTCTCTGTAAACCTCTCTCCCGCTGCCTACCTCTACCCTGACTCAGTCTCTCTACCCAGTGTCATCTTAAAGATTTTTGGGGTTCCGGTAAAGACATATTTCACCTTTTATGTGACATGTTAAAATTCAACATATAGTTTAGTATTGTTTGGTATCACAAAGGTTATGAATTATAAGAAAAGGGGTAATAAAACTGAAATTTGTTCCATAAGGGGGCCCACAGACTATGTCTTGCCCAGGCCTCCAAAGACCTTATGATGACACTATATATATATCCGTATTTGTAAAGCGCGAACTACTCACCCTTACGGGTCTCAAGGCGCTGGGGGCCCAGAGTCACATGGTGCTGAGCTGAGCTGCCTCCGGGGATCGAACCGTGAGCCCTGTGCTCCGAAGTCAGCTGCCCTGGTCACTGCACCACACCTCTCCACACTGATATGGGTATGTCTGCCTCTGCGGCTGGAAGTGACGGCAGTTGTATATGGGAGTGCCTTCAGTAGGGCTGAGTGTGTCTGTTGCTGCACTATGAGTGTGTTAACTACTTAGGGGTGGTCTTCGATTCCAAACTGTCCTGGAAGGTGATGGTACAGAATAGGGCAGACCATATAGGCAAGAGCATAGCTGCAATTTTCCACTTCTCGAAAAAATTGGGCAGTAAGCCAATACCGGAAATGATTACAATCTATTTGGCTAAATCGAGATCTATTGCCACTTATGTGGCAGCGATCTGGGGGATAGAGGATACTGCAGCTTTGCAAGTGGTGTAAGACAATTTTGTTAAGCGACTGTTATCAGTTCCAACAGCTTGTAACAATTTTATTGCTCACAAGGAAGCTGATCTGCCTTACATCAGTGACATTTCAAACTGGCCCGCTATCCCTGTGGCTATCACTATGGAAAAGGAAGAGTGTCGACTTGAACCAAATGATCCTGAAAGATACTATGTCTTTAGACCATGCCCATAAAATCCCATGGTTATCCTACGTAAAACATACTTTTGCTTCACTGGGACTATCAGATCTTTATGACACTCCGAGCCTTTGCGAAGGCTTCCCCAAATCTAGGCTAAAGGAACTGTTTATTATGAAAACTGCTTCTGATAGGTGGGATAGATGTAGGGGGGAAATTTCTGTTTCGTCCTATCATGGATTACCACAGTCACAGCAAGGGGCCTTATCATGTCTTTCCTTTGTAGAGAATACCCAGCAACGTTACATCTTGATCAGATTCCGACTAAATTACATACCGATCATGATGGGGCATCCAATGAATGTATTTTCAATTTCTCAACTCCCTCCTTGCCCATGTAATAACAAGTCAATTTAATCGACTCTGCACATATTGTTCTTTTTCACCTTTTATGTAAAAGAGAGGAAACAATATATCATTCCCCTGCTGAAATTTTTTTGTTTCCGCTCCCCAACATTGGCCCTTGCTATGTTACAAAATTTAGAAACCCCGTATGTTTGTTTCACAATGCCTCCTTTTTACTAGCCGCGTTGAAAACTGTCACTTTCTTGCATCTAATTTTATTCACTTACTACAAAAGATTCTTTTAAGGTTTTACCCATTTGCAATATAATTTTAATTTACATTTTATTCTGATTTGCACTGTAATTGTACCATGTGGATCATAGCCTGCATTAGATGAACTGTTTTATTTATGCGGGACCCAGGGGGAGCGAGGCGCGAGCCGGTCACGCCTTGGGTAATTTCACGCGATGGAACAGGCCAAGGTATCAGGTAGGTTCAGGTAGGGCAGGGCTTAGCGGTAGGTTTTATAAGGCGTGGTTTGGGCGGGAAGTTAGCAGCTGAGGCAGTGTCCAGGTGGTTAGGTCTTTTTTTGGCAGATTAATTTTTCAGTCAGGTAAGGTTAGGCTTGTATGGGATATATAATTGTTTAATTATAGACTGGTTAAGGACGTCAATGAAGACGTGCGTAAGGCTATTAGGGTTTTATGTGAGATGGGGAGGGAGGACCTCCTTAAACCAGGCATGCCGGGTGAGGTGTGAGTGGGTTTGGAACGCCCTTAGAGGAGGGCGGCCGGCGGTGTTGTGGCGGCTGTTGCGGCGGCTGTTGCGGCATGTTTGCCGGTTCATAATAAAGGTAAAGTGAAATTTGAACAGACTCTAAGAAATGCAACCGTACCTTCAAGCAGTCGTTCCCCGCTCGCACCTTTAGGCCACCAAAACATTGTAGAGCCTTGTTTGCCACAAGAAAGTGAAGAGAAGTCTGACTCGCAGCCGCGCCGTGGTGTGCCCAAGCGCAAAGCGAGCCGTCGTGGGAACAGGAAGGCGCAGGGGTGGAGCGCGAAAGGCGGGGCTTCTTACATTGGCCACACGAGGTACTGGGAAGCAGGCTGGGAGCGTAGCGTGTAGAGTTTCCAACGCTCGCCAGCTTGTGAGGGAGGCCCTCTTGCTAATGGGTGTGTCCTTAACAGTGCGTCAGGAGGTGGCGGTGAAGAGAACGAGCCGCCTGTTATTGTGCTGTTTGGCTCTAGTGAACTGAGTTCAAAAGTTCGACGGGGGAATTAGCAGCAGCAGCCCTTGAGAAGGGAGGGGCAGTGGAAGTCTTTATGGTTCAGGAAGGGAAGCCTGACTCCCCCTGCACATAATTGCCCCTATTTGCTAACAAGGGTGAACGTTTTTATCACAATATGTATGTGGAATCAGCAGTTGATTGTGAATTTACGACTGCTATGAACAACACACATTTTATGGAACCATGTGATTCAAGAGACAAATATAGGGCCAAAACACCTGCTATGAAAGGAGTAACAATGTCTAACCTTTACACAGATGGTGCTTTTGATTTGGGTCAACATTTCAGGAATTTAGAAATGGAAATGAAGCCAGAGCAGAGATTGACGGAGGGAGGAGAGATGGATTTTTTTTTACCAACTTTGAAGGGAGTTACTCAGACATTGTGTATTCAACAGAAAGCAAATTTTGGTGGCAAGTCAGAACAGTGGGTGTGGGTGGAGAATTTGGATTTATTTTCAGGAAAGGTTAAGGGTGACAGTTAGGGCCCTGGGCACTGCTGCTCAACCGGGCAGATGTGGCCGAGTTAAGAGGCCTTCTAAAGAAAAAACGGAGGTATAGTGCGGAAACAAACAGCCACCAACAGAGCAGGAAGCGGCACTTTTACGTTGGTCTGAAGAAAAAGGTAGATCATTAGTGGCTCTTCCTTCCTCGAAGGAGCATTTTGAACACATGTCTGCATCAAAATGGAAGGTATACGATGGGGGTGTGGGTGATGGGGAGAGACCAAGGGTACGTGGAAATGATTGTCAACCTGAATATGATGATATCTTGGATTACTAGGAAGACAGTGAGGAGCTAGAGGAGGGTGAGTTGAGAGAATGGGAATGTGGTACGAACGAGAAAGGTATGATTGCAAAGGATGAGGCTAAGAGGGGAATAACGGAGAAAACAAGTGTTTTTAGTATATTGCAGAAGTCTGGAGCGGACAGAGCAATCACACAGGATGGGCAGAAATGTATACAACAATTAAGTGAAGCCAAGGAGTTTCAGAGAAGATCATCACAATTGCCAAAAGGTAAGGCATTGAGGTGGTGGGCTTGGGAAAACTCCGATAATTTTAATACAGATAGCACAAGATCTATTGGAGTAGGTGAAGGTAAGCTGTTAAAAGATTGTGGGACGGATATGACGGGGGATGAAAATGCAAATAATGATCAACAAGGAAAAGCTAAAGGGAAAGATGTAACAAAGTTAAAGTGCAAAAAGCAGTTGTCTAATCATGATGAAGGTAAAAAAGTAATTGACAGTTCAGAGGAGGAACAAGAGGATAAGAATATTCATGAAAAATTACCTTATATGGGTTTTGCAATGCCTTTTCTCACTTATCAGAGAAAACAAAGAATAGAATCTGGAAGAATAAGTTTGTAGATGTATTTAAGTTATTGCATAGAGATATACAAGCGAAAGAAGGTTCAAAGGAAGAAGAGTGGGAATTAGCTAAAAGGCCTAGAGTTCCCAAAACCATATAGAATGTCACATCTGCATTTCTAATCTATGCAAGCATCTATTGTGAGAAGCATCAAGATAGGGCAGTTGTGCTTTTCTAATACATAGACATCATTCGTAAAGCCCAAATGCATTTTGGTGGTTATGCCTGGCTAAGTTACGATGAGGAGTTCAGGGCCAGAGTCAGTTTGTTCAATGATAAACCTTGGGGGGATGTTGACTCGGAGTTATGGCTCCAGTGGATGTCCTCCACGTACCCTCCAGCCACGACTCATACAGCAAGTGGTTTACCTGTTACTTATCGTCCTTTCAGAATTGTCCCGCCCAATCTGGGGCGGGGTGGTATGGGAGACGGTCAACTCCGTCTACAGGAGCATATTGGAATTTCAACAGAGGCGTTTGTATCATGCAATTTTGCTGTTATAAACATGAATGCTCCGAATGTGGTGGGAAACATCCAATTACACAGTGTTTTGCAGGTTCCAAATTTGGGGAGCAAGGTAGAGCAGGCGGGCAGAGGCCAGTCATTTCAATATCCACCAAAGGGCACATACCCCAATTAAGATTGAGGTGTTAGCAAATTGGTTAAACCTTTATCCTGATAGAGTGGCGGCATCTAAATTGTTGTGGGGTTTTCAAGATTTAATACACGGCCCTAGGGTATGGGTCCCTCTGGCCTCTCTGGCTTACATTTCCTGCACAGTGATGCCATTATTGATATCATTTCAGATGTCATCAGTGATGCTATCAATATCATAAAACATGTCACAAGTGATTTATTATGTCTGATCATTGTGTGATCATTAGCAGTGCATGGCACGTGTGCAAATTATAGTTACTTCTGTTAACTATAACTGGTGACTTTTGGTGTTTTTTTGTTTACAATGGTATTGTATAACTGACATTTCAACCTAATTATAACATTCACTTTAACATTTGATTTTTACAGTGAATTTTTAAGTAAGGTATTACCATGCCTAAGTATAACATCCCTTTAGCCTTTATTTTTTTCAGAGAATTTTGAGATTTTTTAACGTGAATTAAGATTTTATTAACATAAGTAACTATTCCAACCCCCTGCAGCACACGGAGTGCTTCATTTGTTTTTTTCCCTCGATACTCGGTATGCCCTTGGTACTGTCTCAGAAATACAGCGTTGATAAATATATACACATTTTGAAGCTTAATTTCTCTGAAATGGCTGATGGATTGTCACCAAATTACAAAAAGCTCGCTATCTGGGAGTAAAGAGCTGCTAAATCTGGTGTAATTCAGTTCAGCTATTTTGGCTGTAGCATTGTCTAAAGTTCTTATAGGAAACTGATTGGGATCACGCATTTTGAGACCCGCCCTTTTTCTCGGCCCCTGCTTGACGGATCACCCCGAAACTTTCCAGGAAGGAGCTGAGGTGGATGAACAGTTTTTGGGAAAGTTTTGTGAAGATTCATTAAACAGTGCCAAAATTATTAAAAAAACATCCAAACTATAACTACACAGTGGCAACTGTATTTTATATATGTATCTGTCTATCTGTAGATAGATAGATAGATTTATTTATATGTGAGAACACTTGTCTGACTTATCATGTCAATGAAGTGCTTTCACCAGAAGTGAGGGACTCCTCTCCTTCCTGATTTGCAATGAGAACAATAGCAAGGAGTTGGAAAACTACAGCCAGACATCAGAACATTGAAAGAGGTAAATTTCAGGTCAGATCCAGAGGCTTCAAGTTGCCCATAGCAGGCACTTGTCGCTCATAAAGTACTTGTAGCCCTGAATTTATAGCAACAAAATAAATCTACAAGCACCTGAATGCACAAAAATGTAGAGGATCCGGAAGAACAGTTCACACAAGACATTACACAACTTGAGATCTCTGTAGATCCATTGTGTAACTTCACATCAACATTAGATTTTCGGGGCATGGCTTGGGCCGTCAAGATGGAGATCTCACTCTGGGTGCTCGAGCCCCCTCTGTCATCCGCCGCTATCAGCCAAGATTCTCCAACTTTATTTGGCGCTTATTAACAGCTGCAGACTAACGTCGCCCCTGGTGTTGGGAGAGGCTTGATTCAGGGTCAGTAGCATGGTGCACAGAGACATCGCCTACGGCGGTCCTGGCGCCAATCATCATGGCGGATGCCAAATGCTGATGTTGCGAAGGACATGACTCTGCTGTGGCACTTTTTACTGTGCAAGAGGGTGCTCAGAGTGACTATCGGCCCCTGGAGCCGGGTATGAGCCTGAAGTTGTGGCTCAGTCTCCCCTGGGGGCCGCAAGGAGCAAGCTGTGCAGACTGGGCCATTGCGGTACCTGTGGACGTCAGATTGGTGCAGTGAGGACACTGACTATCAGCGCACTGCCCTGCGGGGGCCCCTTGCTCTATGGGAGCCATGCGGACCGCCCGGTAAGAGCGTCCCAGACTGTGATCCCTGGCCTGCGGCCATGGGGGATAGCAGACAACTGGGGTCCCTGTGACTGGGTGTGTTCTGGAAGGGCTGCCGGCACTGGGGTGCTCCCGCAGACTGCGGCTTGGCTATGCGCTGGCCCTGCATGGAAGTTGGCCCTTGAGTGTTGGACCTGAGACCGCCTGATAATTGTTTTATGGAGCCAGGGGGAGGACTGAGTCTCGACAGGGTGACTCTGATTGCTGGCCCTCTGATCACTGATGTTACAATGGACTCTTGGATCTAGAGGTGGAGTTGTGTGGTGTGCTCCAGAGGGCTTGAACTGGACCTTCATTGTGGCTGCCTCATCCCCCCTTGAGTGCAGGCCATGCGCGGACTTCTGGGTGTTCCCGTGACGCACCCGTCCCTTGAAGTTTTATGACTTTCTATGTCTTTCCTGGCCCCTGCCCACCTGGATGCTGTGGATGAGTGCCTGGGTAGGCGCCTTTGCGACACATGCTGCTGGGATACCTGTGGTTGGCTAGACTGCACAGCATGGATCACCGGAGATGCTACTTACTGCGACTCACTCTGCCTCTGGGGTTCATCACACTACCTCAATCTCCGACTAGCACTGGACTGTCTGATAGCCCCTGGCTGCTTGTGGTGGCATCCTCATTGCAACAAGCAGGCTGGGCACCTAGACTGTTGTTCTCCAGTGATCCTCTCTTTGCAACTTCCAGACTCGCATAGATAAATACGCCATGAGCCTGGGGACGCCCACACCTACCTCTGGAGTGACTACTGAGAGAAATTTGCCCTCTATTATCGGAGATCTTCCCAAAATCCTCCATGCTATCCATGCATCCCAGACGGTGGTGGAAGCCAAGATTGGTGAGATCCACATGCATGTGGTGCTTTTGCGGCAACACTTACGCAACATTATCGGCAGACTTACTGAAGCTGAAGAATGGCTTTCGACAGCTGAAGATGAGATAACAGAACTCAAAACCAAAGTGTCCTGCCTTCTGTCCCAATCTGCGGAGCTACACAATCGGGCAGAGGATGCTGAAAATAGATTGTGGCGCAATAACCTGAGAGTTCTTGGTTTTGCGGAGGTGATGGATACACCGCATCCCACTGAGTTCCTGGAACTGTGGATTAGGTCATGGATGCCGGCAGAAAAGTTATCTAACTGGTTTGTGATGGAACAGGCACGTAGGGCCCTGATGCCCAGGCCTTCCCCGGGGGTCCCACATAGACCCATGATTGCCTGCATCCTCAACTTCCGGGATAGAGACTCCATCCTGCAGGAGGCAAGGTGCCTACCAGACCTGCACTGCAAGGATTCCAAGATACTGATATTCCCGGATTACACTAGAGATGCATGCCAACAGAGGGTCATATGCAACAGTCAATCAAAAGCTGAAGGTCCTTAACCTCTCCTACATGCTCCTGATTTCTGCACAGCTGAAGGTGCTTTAGGAAGGAAAAACATATTTTTTTGGTACACCAGAGGCGCCATGGAACTGGCTCACAAAGGAGTAGCAGCTCCGTCCTTCACACCAATCTCCCCGTCCCGCAGACAAGCAATCTCAGCCGAAAAAGTCCTTGACTGCCAAGATGAGATGGAGGATTTGGACTCACTCCTACATGGAAGGCAAATGATCATAGACTGTCTCTCTCTCTCTCTTCAGGCTCCGATGAATCAGAGACGTGGCTACCAGATGGGTTGCGCCTGGAGAGCTCTTTTGTTCTTCACCCCACCGATTAGGATGAGAGACTGTCCTGAAGCCCCATGATATGACACGGAGCACCAATGGCGTAAACTGAGGAGAACCTGAGCCGCTGCTGATTTACTCTTCTTTTACGAGGGACTGGCTGCAACAAGATCCTGCAAAGAGGAGGGTCACCACTTCATGTTCAATATATAATGTTATGGGGTTCTGTTCTTATTCTGAGGAGGATAGATGCTTGTGGATGGAAGTATGGGGTGGGAGGTTATTGGGGGCAGGGGATTTTTCTTAATTTGTTACATGTTTGCTTGTTTATTTGCAAATGTTCTTTTACTGTTTTAATACACCACACTGATACACACACTGTCTCCACTGCACCAACACATTTGCGGAGGGCACTCCACCATTTGGTCACATGATACCCACAGAGAATTGCACAAGCCTTGTGTTTTCCCCTTCTGTTTTCACTGCACATCTTCATTTAATTTTGGGTACTATTGTAGAATGTTAATGGACTGCTAGACTGAATCAAGTGTTTGGCAGTCCTCTGTCATTTGGATGCTACTAGAGACATAACTGCTAGGTACCCAATGCCCCTTCTTATCCGTCAGGGGTATGATAGTGCTTACCACGCTGGTTATTGGCGAGGGGCCCGAGGAGTGGCGATTCTTCTACACCGGTACTTTCCTATGGTGTTCAAACGTGAGATACCGGACCCCCAGGGCCGCTACCTTTTCCTTGAAGGTGGGGTGGAGGGTCATGGCCTGAATCTTCTCTGTCTGTATATCCCTCCTTCAGCGACAGAGTCCCTCTTTCAGACTCTCACGAATCTCATCTCGGCACTCCTTTCAGGGGTCATGGTGGGGGGCGGCGATTTCAACGCAGTCCTTGATCTTGATGCAGACTCCACTGGTGTAACCTCTAGCCATAAGTGCATGAGGGCTCGTCAGCTCTCCAACTGGGCCAACGCTCTTGGCTTGTGCGATGCATGGCACCTATGGAACCCCAGACAACGACAGTACACTCATACCTCAGCCGCCCATCACTCCCACGCTCGTATTGATCTTGTCCTCCTGCCACCACTGATTGTCTCCAGGTGTCTGAAGTACAGATTCTCCCTCGAGGAATATCTGATCATGCCCTGATAATCCTCTGCATGGGTTCCCAGGCGGCTGCTCAGTGGCCTGTATGGCGCTTAAACCCATGGTATCTTAGCAATGAGGCATACTACCGGGCTCTAGTTGATGAGCTCCAAATGTACTTTCAGACTAATGAGGAGATGGTGGAATCTGCGGGCCATGGGAGGGAGAGAGATAAACGCCAATAGATGACCTAACTGGAAACTCCCCAAAGACCCTCGGGGGCAGCCCAACAGCTTGAGTTAACCTGAGTTCAGAGTTCCCATTTATCGCTGAAGTCGGCGCACCAAGTGTGGCGTGCCTCTGTAGTGAGACTATACGAGTGGGGGGGATAAAAATGGCAAACTACTTTACTGGCTAGCTACCCAACCCATGAATACCCAAGTGATTCCTGAGGTAGTGGACATCACTAGCTCTCCCCAATGCACTGCCCAAGGCATAGTACAGTCATTTGCGGAATACTATTGATACCTCTTTGCAGTGGTCCCATGGCCACAGGTGGAACGGGACTCACCCCTATTGAACGACGTCTCGTTGACTGGGGTGTCACACAGTGAGAGACAGGCCTTGGACCAGCCCCTCATAATTGAAGAGATCTCTAATACAGTATCTGCATTGGCCACTGGAAAGACACCTGGCTCTAATGGATTCCCAATGGAGTTCCATAGCAAATATAAAGAAATTATCTCTCCACACTTGCTTGCCCTTTATTACGAGTCTACCGAGATTGGTCACTTTCATAAGAGCTCAACATGGCCACAATTGTAGTCATTCCAAAATCGAGCCCTCTGTCTGATTGTGCAGCTTATCGACCCATTTCACTTATTAATGGAGAAATATCTTAAAAAGGTTCTTACCACACTCATTCATCCAGACCAATGTGGCTTCATGCCAGCCAGGGGCACAAGGCACTGTCACCAATGCCTTCATGTTACCCTGGCTCGTTGACATCTCCTATCACCTTCTCTAGCCCTGTTACTTATAGACTTTGAGAAAGCCTTTGATACAGTAAACTGGACTTACCAGACTCAAGTTCTCCAAAAGACAGGACTGAGACCTCACTTCTGTGGCTACATCGAGCTACTTTACTCCAATCCACCAGCAGAGTACAGATCACCGGTATAGGCTCTGACCTATTCCCCAACTGCCTAGGTACCAGGCAAGGATGCCTGTGAGAAGTTGGCCTGGTATATGCTGTTCACTAGTTAAAGTGGACACCTTGCACCAGTACAATTCGACTCTTATGGTAGATAGGTTTAAGACAACCTTTACAGAAAGCTATCCTAGTGGTAGCTGTGGAGAGCAGCCTTCAGGCTAAGTCTTGGAGGAATGTAAAGCAGCTTGTTTTACCACACAATCTCTTAAATCACCAAATGAAAAGACACCACACAGGTATATATATCAAATATATATGTATTTATTACTAAACAAGTCTCTACTAATCTCTTGTGAGATTAGAAGTCAGGAACATATGCACAAATCAACGTTTCACAACAAATTGAGCACAAATATGGCTGGGGCCCTAGGGGCGTACCAGACCATATACTAAAAAAGAGACTTAAGAACAACGACTTGCAAAGGGACAAGGCCTAGGGCCTTCAGAAGTGCTGGGGCCTCACGAAACCACCCAAAGCAGGTAAGTAAAGGACCCCCGGGGGACGCGTGCAGTGAGTGAACACAGGCGCGGATCGCCGTAGACTTCAATGGGGCAAGTCGCAGTTGGAAATTAAGAGTTTAAGGGCACTTCAGGAGTAGCTACAAGCAAGTCACTTACAGGGTAAGTAGTTCTAGGGCCAACACCCACAGGAGCACCGTAGTGCTGGAGTTACCTCACCCAGGGAAGCCGGGTGCATAGGTGTCCTTTGGTGTCGGGTCGCGGCGTCGTTTTCAATGGGAGCCAATGAAGACTTGCTGCTTGTGAAGCCAGAAGAAGTGTCCGGTGGAATCCAAGCCTGGATTCGGAAGAAGGAAGACCTGAAAGCAGAGGGGACAGTGTTCAAAGTCACTTGGCAGTGACCAGGGGCAAGGAAGATGAATGCCCACCGTTGTCGACAGATTCAGGTCGTTCACGGGTGTCTTGACTCTTCGGCCACGAGGTCCAGGAGGCGTCGAGGACGACCAGGAGCTGGATTCAGCGTGTCCCACGAAGTATACAGCTGACTGCGGTGTCGGCGACCCGATTGGAGCCAACAAGCCTTGGTAGCAGCAAGTCTCGTGGAAAGAACAAAAAGTCAATGGTGCAGACCAGCAAGGTCTGGGGGACTCACCCAGCGAGGGTAAGTCAGGGCAGGCCTGGAGCAACCAGGGGAGCCCTTTGGATTTGTAGAAAAGTCTTCAGGGGACCCACAAGCCGGCTGGCAAGGGATCGCGAAGACGCCTCGGGAGGATTCCTTCAACAGGGGCCCACGGTCACTCGGGAAGGGGTAGGCCTCTGATCTTGGCAGGGATCTCTGCTAGAGGCTGGGACCACACATGGTCCAAAGCACAGGTTCGTAGAACGTCGTGAAGGGGTTGCACTCGAAAATAGTGCACGGTACCCAGGGACTGCGGTTCCTCGTCACTCGTGGGGTCCACTTGCCTCAGCTTCGCTGGGGACTCACGATGGCCTTGGAGAAGTCAGGAAATCCTCTTCCTGGGCTGCAGGGACTTTGGGCTCCGGCGGGAGCGGCGTAGTTTGCGACCGTCGTTGCAGTTTTTGGTGCCTGCCAAGCAGGAGTCACTCCTTGACTCCAAGGAGATTCTTCAGTCTTCCAGAGGTAATGGAACGTCGAAGGTCCGGGATTCTTCTTTAGAGCGTCGTCCAGGGATATCTAGTTTGCAAGGTCAAGGGTTCCCTATCTTATACTAAAAGGAAGGGAGGGACTAGCTCTATGACCCCACCTATGGGAGGGTCAGGGGAGTGGGTGGCTACACCCACTTCCCTTTGTCCAGTTTCGCGCCAGAGCAGGGGCAGGTAGCCCCTCAGCCGGTTTGAACTGGTGTATGCACAGAGGAGCCTTCTGCTCCCCCAGTGCAGGACTTCAAAGCACTCTAGGAGTGCACCCACCCAGCCCCAATACACTAAACCCTGTCTGGGAGGTGGTCACACCTCCCTGTGACAGGATACCTATTGTTGGGCCTCCTCCACTGCGAGTTTCGGTCATCAGCAGGAGAGCAGCCCAGTGTCTGTGACTGGTGGCATCCATTTTGTGATGCCAGGGCTCTTAAGGATTCTACCGCGTTTCCACAGTAGGTACTTGTCTATCCCTCTAGAAGGGTGGGATCATACTCCCACACCAGGTACTGGTGTGGGGGTATGATTCCAAGGTGTTTGACACCAAACACAACATGTTTTGATGCAGCCATTCCAAAGTTAGCATTAACCGCGAGGTTATAATGCACTTAAGAGTATATGGTTTGACCGCATTCACAAACAGCCTCAGAGAATGGACTCTGAGAGCTGCAGAGGGGCCCTGCTCAGGCAGAGGCACCCTCTCACATAGAAACTAAGCACCCTGCCCTCAGGATTGATAGGGCCTGCCTTAGGGGTGACTGATAGGTTTAAATGTGTGTGCAGGGGAGATATAGGGAACCTATATCTCAGTGAGGAGTGCTAGCACCTCCTCACCCAGGCTGCAGTAGCAGTCCTGTGGTGTCAGATTTAGTCTGCTTCCCAGGGGTGGCATAATACATGCTTCAGCCCCTAGTAGGCCTGTGAAGTACCTATGCCCTTGGTACCTAAGGTACCATATACTAGGGACTCATAAGGTACCACAGTATCCAATCACTAGTGCACCTAGAGTGCACTCCAAGTCGTTTAGAGAGAACAGAGAGGCTGGGGCCCTAATTGGCAGGGTCCCAGCCAGACTATAGCCAGAAACCAGTGTAAACATCAGAAAAAAAGTGGGGGCAACATAAGAGGCAGATCCTACTCTCCTACACAACCCCCCCAAACGCAGGGACACTAAACTAACCTTGACCAGTTGAGACTTCGTGCTCTAAGTGGAAATACCTTGAGAGTCCATCTGCATTGGCATGTTGGGTCCCAGGCCTATGTTCCACTGTATAGTCCATCCCCTGTAGGGAAATGGACCACCTTAAAAGTTTTGGGTTTTCACCTTTCATCTGTTTAAGCCATAGGAGGGGCTTGTGGTCAGTCTGAACTATGAAGTGAGTGCCAAACAAGTATGGCCTCAGCTTCTTCAGGGCCCACACCACAGCAAAGGCCTCCCTCTCTATAGCTGACCAACGTTTCTCTCTAGGGGTCAGCCTCCTGCTAATAAAAGCTACTGGCTGGTCTTGACCTTCATCATTCAGTTGAGACAGTACAGCTCCCACACCCAGCTCAGAAGCATCTGTTTGGACAATGAACTTTTTGGTGTAGTCTGGACTCTGTAAGATGGGGGCAGTGCACATGGCCTGCTTTAGGTCTTCAAATGCCTTCTGACAGCTAGCTGTCCACTGAACCTTTTTTGGCATTCTCTTGGAGGTCAGACCATTCAAGGGGGTCACTATAGATCCATATCCCTTCACAAACCTCCTATAGTACCCAGTCAGGCCTAAGAAGGCTCTCACCTGTGTCTGGGTGGTTGGAGCAACCCATTCCATTATGGTTTGGATTTTGCTCTGTAAAGGCTGAACCTGGCCTCCACCCACAAGGTGGCCCAGGTACACAACCTGACTCTGACCTATCTGGCACTTAGTGGCCTTGATAGTGAGGCCTGCTTTCTGCAGGGCCTCCAAAACATTTCTGAGGTGGACCAGGTGATCCTGCCAGGAGGAACTAAAGACAGCAATATCATCTAGATAAGCTGAGCAATAAGTTTCCATCCCTGCCAGAACTTTGTTCACCAACCTCTGAAAAGTGGCAGGTGCATTTTTCAATCCAAAGGGCATCACCACAAAGTGGTAGTGCCCACCAGGGGTCGAAAATGCCGTTTTGGCTTTTGCATCATCAGCTAATCTGATCTGCCAGTAGCCAGCTGTTAGGTCAAATGTACTTAGATACTTGGCTGAGGCCAAAGTATCAATCAGCTCATCTGCCCTTGGTATGGGATAGGCATCAGTCCTAGTGACTGCATTGAGGCCTCTGTAGTCTACACAAAACCTCCTTTCTTTCTTACCACCCTGGGTATGAGGCTTGGGTACTAGGACTACTGGGCTAGCCCAAGGGCTATCTGAAGGCTCAATCACACCAAACTCCAACATTTTCTGGACTTCAGTCCTGATACAGTCCCTGACATGGTCAGGTTGCCTGTAGATTTTACTCTTGACAGGCAGACTGTCTCCAGTGTCCACCTCATGGGTGCACCAGGTAGTCTGACTAGGGGTCAGGCTAAACATATGTCTGTACTGCTGCAGAACTTGTCTGCACTCAGTTTGCTGATGGGCAGTGAGGCTGCTTGCCAAAGCAACACCATCTACTGACCCATCATCAGGGTTCTGTGAGAGCAGGTCAGGGAGAGGGTCACTCTCCTCCTCCTGTTCCTCATCAGTTGCCATGAGCAAGCCCATGTCAGCCCTGTCAACATATGGTTTCAATCTGTTGACATGGAGCACCCTCAGGGGGCTCCTGGGAGTTCCAAGATTCACCAAATAGGTGACTTCTCCATTCTGCTCAACTATCGTATGGGGGCCACTCCACTTGTCTTGGAGGGCTGCTGGGGCCACAGGCTCCAACACCCACACTTTCTGTCCTGGCTGGTACACAGTCAGCACAGCCTTTGGTCATGCCAAGCTTTTTGTAATTCTTGGCTGGCCTCCAGGTTTTGGTTGCCTTTTTCATGTATTCAGCCATCCTGGAGCGGAGACCAAGTACATAGTCCATCATATCCTGTTTGGGGGCTTGAGAGGTAACTCCCAGGCCTCTTTTACCAAACATAATGGACCTCTTACAGGATGCCCAAACAGAAGCTCAAATGGGCTGTAACCAACCCCTTCTGGGGAACTTCTCTGTATGCAAACAACAGGCAGGGAAGAAGAAGGTCCCATTTCCGCCTAAGCTTCTCTGGGAGTCCTTTAATCATTCCCTTCAGGGTTTTGTTGAAGCGTTCAACCAACCCATTGCATTGTGGGTGATAGGGGGTGGTGAACTTATAAGTTACACCACACTCCTTCCACATTGCTTTCAAATATCCTGACATGAAGTTGGTACCTCTGTCAGAGATGACCTCCTTTGGGAAACCCGCTCTGGAGAAAACTCCAATGAGGGCTCTTGCCACCACAGGAGCTGTGGTGGTCCTCAGGGGAATTGCCTCTGGGTACCTGGTGGCATGATCCACTACCACCAGGATAAATCTGTGCCCAGATGCAGTTTGAGGGTCAAGGGGACCAACAATGTCAATCCCTACGTTTTGGCTTTTGCATCATCAGCTAACCTGATCTGCCAGTAGTCAGCTGTTAGGTCAAATGTACTCAGATACTTGGCTGAGGCCAAAGTATCAATCAGCTCATCTGCCCTTGGTATGGGATAGGCATCAGTCCTGGTGACTGCATTGAGGCCTCTGTAGTCTACACAAAACCTCATTTCTTTCTTACCACCCTGGGTATGAGGCTTGGGTACTAGGACTACTGGGCTAGCCCAAGGGCTATCTGAAGGCTCAATCACACCTAACTCCAACATTTTCTGGACTTCAGTCCTGATACAGTCCCTGACATGGTCAGGTTGCCTGTAGATTTTACTCTTGACAGGCAGACTGTCTCCAGTGTCCACCTCATGGGTGCACCAGGTAGTCTGACTAGGGGTCAGGCTAAACATATGTCTGTACTGCTGCAGAACTTGTCTGCACTCAGTTTGCTGATGGTCAGTGAGGCTGCTTGCCAAAGCAACACCATCTACTGACCCATCCTCAGGGTTCTGTGAGAGCAGGTCAGGGAGAGGGTCACTCTCCTCCTCCTGTTCCTCATTAGTTGCCATGAGCAAGCCCATGTCAGCCCTGTCAATTTATGGTTTCAATCTGTTGACATGGAGCACCCTCAGGGGGCTCCTGGGAGTTCCAAGATTCACCAGATAGGTGACTTCTCCCGTTTGCTCAACTATTGTATGGGGGCCACTCCATTTGTCTTGGAGGGCTGCTGGGGCCACAGGCTCCAACACCCACACTTTCTGTCCTGGCTGGTACAAAGTCAGCACAGCCTTTTGGTCATGCCAAGCTTTTTGTAATTCTTGGCTGGCCTCCAGGTTTTTGGTTGCTTTTTTCATGTATTCGGCCATCCTGGAGCGGAGACCAAGTACATAGTCCATCACATCCTGTTTGGGGGGTTTGAGAGGTAACTCCCAACCCTCTTTTACCAAACATAATGGACCTCTTACAGGATGCCCAAACAGAAGCTCAAATGGGCTGTAACCAACCCCCTTCTGTGGAACATCTCTGTATGCAAACAACAGGCAAGGAAGAAGAAGGTCCCATTTCCGCCTAAGCTTCTCTGGGAGTCCTTTAATCATTCCCTTCAGGGTTTTGTTGAAACGTTCAACCAACCCATTGCATTGTGGGTGATAGGGGTGGTGAACTTATAAGTTACACCACACTCCTTCCACATTGCTTCCAAATATCCTGACATGAAGTTTGATCTCTGTCATGAGATGACCTCCTTGGAAACCCACTCTGGAGAAAACTCCAATGAGGGCTCTTGCCACCACAGGGGCTGTGGTGGTCCTCAGAGGAATTGCCTCTGGGTACCTGGTGGCATGATCCACTACCACCAGGATAAATCTGTGCCCAGATGCAGTTTGAGGGTCAAGGGGACCAACAATGTCAATCCCTACCCTTTCAAAGGGTACCCCCACCACAGGTAGTGGTATCAGGGGGCCTTTGTGGTGCCACCTGCCTTGCCACTGGCTTGGCATGTGACACAGGAGCGACAAAACTCCTTTGTGTCCTCTGACATATGTGGCCAATGAAAATGTGGAACAAGCCTGTCCCAGGTCTTGTTTTGGCCCAAGTGACCTGCTATAGGGATATCATGTGCTAGGGTCAAGAGGAACCCCTAAACTTCTGAGGTATTACCAACCTCCTGGTGGCTCCAGGGGCTGGATCTCTACCCTCAGAATATAGGAGTCCCTCATCCCAATAAACTTTATGGGACCCACTAGCACTCCCAGCAGCCTCAGCAGCAGCCTGCTGTCTGAGGGGTTCAAGAGAGGGGCAGCACTGTTGCTCCTTACTCAGATCTTCCCTAGAAGGGCCCCTTGCCCCCAAGAACTCAACCTGATCAGGCTCAAGTCCCTCTGGGGCAGTTCCTTCTTCAGGATCTGCTCCTCCTCCCTCAAGAGGGGAATCAGTGATCTGAGACAGAGGGGAAGGCACTGCCTTACCCCTACTGCTCCTCTTCTTGGGAAGCATCTGGTCCATGGTTTCAGGATCCAGAGCTGGTTCAGTGTCATGCATTTTGGCCTGTGACCTGGTCACAGCAAATACCTCTGCAGGGATGCCCAACATCTCAGCATGAGTCCATAACTCTACTTCAGACCAGGCTGAAGTTTCTAGATCATTGCCCAATAGACATTCTACAGGGAGGTCTGCACTGACTACAACCTTCTTGAGGCCAGTTACCCCTCCCCAGGAGAAATTCACAACTGCCAGACTATGGTTGGTCCTGACATTGCTTGCATTGGTCACCTGGTACATTTCGCCCAGGATGATCTGTCCAGGGTCCACAAGGTCCTCTGCCACCATGGTGACACTAGCACCTGTGTCCCTAAATGCCAAAGCCTGTTTGCCATTTATTACAGGCTGCTGTTTGTATTTGCCCAGATTACTGGGGCTCACCAGGAAGGACATATCAATGTCTCCATCACAAATCAGCAATGCCTGAGTGGGTACTCTGACTAGGCCAGAGTCCACTTCAGAACCCAGGGTCAACCCTACTACACCCTTATTCTGAGTACCACCTCCACCAGTAGCTGAACTAGGGGGAACAGTTGCCTTAGGGGCAGGAGTGGTGGTGGTTTGGTCTTTGGACTTGTTACAATCAGAAGTCCAGTGCCCTTTCTGTTTACAGAATTTGCACCAGGGCTTCTTTTGGCCTTTTCCCTTGTTGGATTGTGACTCCCCACCAGATGCAGATTTTTGGGGCCCTTGTGAAGACTTCTGGTCTTTTGACTGATCCCCACCTTTCTCAGAGCCCTTAGAATCCTGCTTCTTGGTGTCACCCCCTTGGTTCTGGTTTTTCTGCCTCACCCTGGTTCTGACCCACTTGTCTGCCTTCTTTCCCAATTCTTGGGGAGAGGTCAGATCTGAGTCCACCAGGTATTGATGCAACAACTGGTTCTGGCAATTATTAAGGATCTGTTCTCTCATCATTAGATTATACAATCCCTTGAAATCAGTAACCCTACTGCCAACCAGCCAACCCTCCAGAGCCTTGGTTGCACAATCTACAAAGTCAGTCCAGTCCTGAGTCTGTGCCTTCTGGGTGTCTCTGAACTTCAACCTGTACTGCTCAGTGGTTAAGCCAAACCCATCTATCAGTGCACTCTTCAGGACTTCATAGTCATCAGCATCCTCTTCTCTAACAGTGAGGAGCTTGTCTCTACCTTTATCTGAAAAGGAGAGCCACAAGATTGCTGCCCACTGCTTTTGGGGGACCTGTTGTACTCTACAGGCCCTTTCCATAGCAGTTATCCACTTATGGATATCATCCCCACTCTGGTAGGGAGGAACAACCTTGCTCAGGTTCCTATGGTCTGGAATATATTCTCTGCCTCTAGGGACACTGTTGCTGCCACCAGGGGTTCTAACCCCTCTTTTCTAGAAGCTCTCTGGAGCTCCAGGGCTTCCCTATCTAATGCCAACTGCTTGGTTTTGAGGGCAAGTCTTGCTTCCTCATACTGCAGCAGTTTGTACATTCTGTCAGAGGAGGTCTCTCTTCTGGGGAAGTAGGAGTTCCTCTGGTAGACAGATTCTCTGCCAGAGTGATAGGAGTGGTCAGAGTCCCTAGAAAGGGACCTAGGCCTCTCCTCCACTATGTCAGTTCTCTTAGGGAGAATTCCTCTGTCCTTTTCAGGCCCCTGGGGACCTGGCCCTTCAACCACAGAGTCTTGGTCATCCTGATGTTCATCATCTGACCCAGACACTGTAATTGACCCACTCACTGATTCAGACCCATTAGCTCCTAGAGCTAATCTAAGATCATCTGCTGTCAGCAGATCTATCAGGTGTAGTGTGGAGGGACTCTGTCCTAGCTTCAGGTGCCTTTCAGCACACATGGCTTTCAAGTCAAAGAAAGTCATGTCCTTATACTGAGGCTGAGTGGATCCACTAGGTCCACCCTTTAAGGACATTCTAGTGTGGTGCAGTGTTGTACTACCTACACTAGTTTGTGGCCTACTGATACTAGCTTGAGCTGTAGAAAGGGTGTGCTATCCCTTGGCACACAGCTCTAAGTTCAGTAGAACTTATTGATACTAAGCTTGACTTTATATGTACCTTGAGTACCTATAGTGGTTTTCAGTTAGTAATTCAAATAGAGATTTTCTGGTAAAACAATAGCAAGCTGGAATCCCACACGCTGCCACCAATGTGAGAAGTTGGCCTGGTATATGCTGTTCACTAGTTAAAGTGGACACCTTGCACCAGTACAATTCGACTCTTATGGTAGGTAGGTTTAAGACAACCTTTACAGAAAGCTATCCTAGTGGTAGCTGTGGAGAGCAGCCTTCAGGCTAAGTCTTGGAGGAATGTAAAGCAGCTTGTTTTACCACACAATCTCTTGAATCACCAAATGAAAAGACACCACACAGGTATATATATCAAATATATATGTATTTATTACTAAACAACTCTCTACTAATCTCTTGTGAGATTAGAAGTCAGGAACATATGCACAAATCAACGTTTCACAACAAATTGAGCACAAATATGGCTGGGGCCCTAGGGGCGTACCAGACCATATACTAAAAAAGAGACTTAAGAACAACGACTTGCAAAGGGACAAGGCCTAGGGCCTTCAGAAGTGCTGGGGCCTCACGAAACCACCCAAGGCAGGTAAGTAAAGGACCCACGGGGGACGCGTGCAGTGAGTGAACACAGGCGCGGATCGCCGTAGACTTCAATGGGGCAAGTCGCGGTTGGAAATTAAGAGTTTAAGGGCACTTCGGGAGTAGCTACAAGCAAGTCACTTACAGGGTAAGTAGTTCTAGGGCCAACACCCACAGGAGCACCGTAGTGCTGGAGTTACCTCACCCAGGGAAGCCGGGTGCATAGGTGTCCTTTGGTGTCGGGTCGCGGCGTCGTTTTCAATGGGAGCCAATGAAGACTTGCTGCTTGTGAAGCCAGAAGAAGTGTCCGGTGGAATCCAAGCCTGGATTCGGAAGAAGGAAGACCTGAAAGCAGAGGGGACAGTGTTCAAAGTCACTTGGCAGTGACCCGGGGCAAGGAAGATGAATGCCCACCGTCGTCGACAGATTCAGGTCGTTCACAGGTGTCTTGACTCTTCGGCCACGAGGTCCAGGAGGCGTCGAGGACGACCAGGAGCTGGATTCAGCGTGTCCCACAAAGTCTGCAGCTGACTGCGGTGTCGGCGACCCGATTGGAGCCAACAAGCCTTGGTAGCAGCAAGTCTCGTGGAAAGAACAAAAGTCAATGGTGCAGACCAGCAAGGTCTGGGGGACTCACCCAGCGAGGGTAAGTCAGGGCAGGCCTGGAGCAACCAGGGAGCCCTTTGGATTTGTAGAAAAGTCTTCAGGGGACCCACAAGCCGGCTGGCAAGGGATCGCGAAGACGCCTCGGGAGGATTCCTTCAACAGGGGCCCACGGTCACTCGGGACAGGGTAGGCCTCTGATCTTGGGAGGGATCTCTGCTAGAGGCTGGGACCACACGTGGTCCAAAGCACAGGTTCGTAGAACGTCGTGAAGGGGTTGCACTCGAAAATAGTGCACGGTACCCAGGGACTGCGGTTCCTCGTCACTCGTGGGGTCCACTTGCCTCAGCTTTGCTGGGGACTCACGATGGCCTTGGAGAAGTCAGGAAATCCTCTTCCTGGGCTGCAGGGACTTCGGGCTCCGGCGGGAGCGGCGTAGTTTGCGACCGTCGTTGCAGTTTTTGGTGCCTGCCAAGCAGGGGAGTCACTCCTTGACTCCAAGGGAGATTCTTCAGTCTTCCAGAGGTAGTGGAACGTCGAAGGTCCGGGATTCTTCTTTAGAGCGTCGTCCAGGGATATCTAGTTTGCAAGGTCAAGGGTTCCCTATCTTATACTAAAAGGAAGGGAGGGACTAGCTCTATGACCCCACCTATGGGAGGGTCAGGGAGTGGGTGGCTACACCCACTTCCCTTTGTCCAGTTTCGCGCCAGAGCAGGGGCAGGTAGCCCCTGAGCCGGTTTGAACTGGTGTATGCACAGAGGAGCCTTCTGCTCCCCCAGTGCAGGACTTCAAAGCACTCTAGGAGTGCACCCACCCAGCCCCAATACACTAAACCCTGTCTGGGAGGTGGTCACACCTCCCTGTGACAGGATACCTATTGTTGGGCCTCCTCCACTGCGAGTTTCGGTCATCAGCAGGAGGGCAGCCCAGTGTCTGTGACTGGTGGCATCCATTTTGTGATGCCAGGGCTCTTCAGGATTCTACCGCGTTTCCACAGTAGGTACATGTCTATCCCTCTAGAAGGGTGGGATCATACTCCCACACCAGGTACTGGTGTGGGGGTATGATTCCAAGGTGTTTGACACCAAACACGACATGTTTTGATGCAGCCATTCCAAAGTTAGCATTAACCGCGAGGTTATAATGCACTTAAGAGTATATGGTTTGACCGCATTCACAAACAGCCCCAGAGAATGGACTCTGAGAGCTGCAGAGGGGCCCTGCTCAGGCAGAGGCACCCTCTCACATAGAAACTAAGCACCCTGCCCTCAGGATTGATAGGGCCTGCCTTAGGGGTGACTGATAGGTTTAAATGTGTGTGCAGGGGAGATATAGGGAACCTATATCTCAGTGAGGGGTGCTAGCACCTCCTCACCCAGGCTGCAGTAGCAGGCCTGTGGTGTCAGATTTAGTCTGCTTCCCAGGGGTGGCATAATACATGCTTCAGCCCCTGGTAGGCCTGTGAAGTACCTATGCCCTTGGTACCTAAGGTACCATATACTAGGGACTCATAAGGTACCACAGTATCCAATCACTAGTGCACCTAGAGTGCACTCCAAGTCGTTTAGAGAGAACAGAGAGGCTGGGGCCCTGATTGGCAGGGTCCCAGCCAGACTATAGCCAGAAACCAGTGTAAACATCAGAAAAAAAGTGGGGGCAACATAAGAGGCAGATCCTGCTCTCCTACAATGCCCCTATCCCTCCTTCATTTTGCTCTTGTCATTGAGCCCCTTGCTCGTCTTATACGCAATGATGCACAGATAAGGGGTTGTGAGTGGGATGCAGGACATGATGATTGCATTGCACTGTATACGGACAATGTCCTGCTATTCCTTTCCAAACCTGCGGAAATTGGCCCACGCTGTCTTCGTCTTCTTCAATTCTATGTGGAGACTTCTGGTCTGCAAATGAATCACGCAAAGTTGGTGCTGGTTCCTCCTCACCCCACGTGTGATTGCATTGCATGGCAAGACACTATACTGGTGCGGCGATTGAGCTTCCTCTGTCTGGGCATCCAGGTCACACTCCTCCCTGAACTGGCCTGGAACCTTAATTTTACCCCCCTAATTCACAGGGTGAAGGTAGACTTGAAAATGTGGCGGCCCCTTCCCCTTAACATCGCTCATTATAAGATGATGGTCCTGCCAAAACTCCTCTATCTTTTTCAGAATTTTCTGCACATAGCACCTCAGCAATGGTTCAGGGAGATGGACTCCCTAGCAACGTCCTTGCTCTGGCATAACACCAGATGATGGCTAGCCCTCGCAAACTAAATGGACACCGTATAAGGGCACCCTAGGTATGACCAACCTGTATCTTTACTATCTGGCATCTCAAACCATGGTTATAAATCACTGGTTCAGTGGTGGGAGGTCCGATCTGGCGGATAGTGTGGAATTGTTCTCTGTGGGGTTTGAGGGAGAGTTGGGGATAATGTATGGTGGCTGGCTTCCCCAGGCCCTCCCAGAGGTCACCCGAGAGGTTGGCGTGCTACGCTACGACATACTGGCTGGGACGCCAAGCTTACCCAGCAAACCCCATTGTGGAAAGGGAGGTGGCTATATGAAACAACTGGCCTAGAAGGATTTCTAGAATGGGATAAAATAGGCATCTCCCCTGTTAGGGGGACATTTGGTCTGGTTCCGGAATGTGTTCCTTTCAAGAACTTTAATCTACGCATGACCTGTCACGTACACAGTTCTATAAATACTTAGAATTGAGACACGCATTAAAGACATATACTCCATCGGACACAACACTCCCAGAATTCAACCCCCTAGAAGCAAAACTCCTGATGGGTGCATTGTCAAAGGGTGGTGTCTCTCAAATCTATCATACATTAATACACAACGCCCGACACGTTGGCACACCTGTGGGCTCAATGGGAGGAATGGGTGGGACAATTGGATGATGAGGATTGGCGAGACGCTCTGATGGCTCCCCGCACTATCATGATTTCTTCCAGACTGCGCCTAGTTCAGACATACTACCTGCACGGGGCCTATTTGGCTCCCAGCCATCTGCACAGAGCACACCTTCTTTCCAATCCAAATTGCTTCAGATGTCTAGGTACCCCCGCAGATTTCTATCATATTGTTTGGACGTGTCCAGTTATTGTGAGGTATTGGAATGCCATTGCCGTGGAAATGACGGAGGTACTGGGTTGGATGGTGGAGTTATCACTGAAATTGCTCCTTCTGGGCATCTTTAAGGGAGTGGGAGGCACGAGGGCTGACCAAACTTTGTTGGGAATGGTCACCATGGTGGCAAAAAGAGACAGCAAGTAATTGGAGATCCTTTTGCCCACCCTTGTTGTCTCAACGTTGTCGGGGTGGATGCTCATCAAGAAAAGCTGGTATACGAGGCCAAAGGCTGGAACTATTTTGGGTTGTGACCGTTGTGACAACCGTATTTCAAATTTTGTTGGATGGAGATACATCGGATTTGATGCCTTGTCAGATGATGTTCTACCTTTTATTGTCTACCAGCACTAGCTGGTTGTGGTGGATGTTTTCTTACCATGATATATGGCAGCGCGGCCGCTGTACAGAGGACTTTCCTACCAGCAGAAAGTGAAGAGTATAGTTCTGATGTACACTCATGCAAAAGCAAAAATATTCCTACAAATGACCCCAAACGAGAAAATAAAGCAAAACACTGGTGTATTTGCTGTACCTAAGAAAAACTAATAGATCACCAAGCATTAACCCAGGTGTCTCCAACAAGTTGATCACAAGCTACCAGTAGCTCCAAAAAACCTTCAGATTAGCTCCCAGCCTTGAGTTAATTTTTGACTAAGAACTGCAATAAATAAGTGTTGTGTTTTCCTTTTAAAGTTAAGGAAAGGCGATGTTTATTTTACATTATTATCAGGCTGCAGATAGCAGAGCCTGATAATGAGCAGTGCTCCACCCAGATTTATGACCCATGTGGGTCATAGAGGTTAAGAATGGAAGCAACGAGGTATTTAACTCTTAGATAAAAGTCATTCTCAACTCAATTTTGGAGCATGAGAACAACATTATATTTCTGAATGCTTTTAAATTAGAGAAAATTAAAATGAAGAGTTAACTTAATGATTAAGTTAACTCTACATTTTAATTTTCTTCCTTTTCAAAGTGTCACATTTACAAACACAGGCATATTGCTCCCAGTGGCTGGTAGAAACAGTGTCATAGCTATAACTGAAAAATGCAGTCATTTGCTTTTAAATGGGAGACATTTAAAGTGAAGAAAAATGCTTCTATGAAACATTGTCTCAATGTTTTTCTCTACTTTAAATTAAGCCGGTTGAGTCCTAAAATTTTATGAAGCATATTTTGAAATGACTGTATTTTCAAACTAATGAAGAGTTGGGCAGACAGTAGAGAATACAAACCAATGTTTTATTAGTAATACTCTGCAGAGGAGTCCAATCTGACCTGCACCCTAAGATATCTGCTGAGGGGACTTGCTCTCCAATGGTCTGTAATGCATAATCATTCCTCCAAGAACCCCCAACCACGCCCACATTTGGAAAGTTACCTGCTCAGGCCGAACATGAACAAAGGGGCACAGAGAGATGAGCTACCACCTGCTAGATGGGTACATGTTATCGCGGGCTCAAGGTTGCTGCACTGGAGCTCGGCGTCTCCTAACGAGGGAGCAAAGTTACACACAAAGATAGTTATGCGAGGGTAAGATGGCCTATTCATTAGTGAGACAGAATCCAACCTTGAGCAGCTAAGGAAAATAACCGCTAAACACGAGGTTCTGCTAAAGCAAGCAATACGAGTCATGAGGCCTAGTTCAAACACAGCTAGAGAGGGATTACGAAATACAAAATGGAGTCACATTCGCTAACTGAAGCTTGCACATTATATGGATAACTCAGCGGGTTGCACGCAGGGAATACGAATGATTTCTATTTAGCCGCACACTGCTAACCTAATATAACATATAACGGGTGCATAACGATAATGGGTTTTGCAAACCTGACACCTGGTATGCATTTTTTAAAAACATTTTTTTTACAGAGTTTTATATAGCGCGAACTTGACCCGGGATCGGAGCGCTTTACATAGCCCCAGTTGCGTTACATGAGGACACATTCTTCATTTTGTTTTTTTGGTTAGGCACGGGGAGATTAAGTGATTTGCCCAGAATCACAGGATGTTCAGCGCCATTGCCGAGACTCGAACCCGGTTCCCCAGGTTCGAGGTCGACCGCCCTAGCCGTTAGACCAACTCCTCTGCCATGCATAATCAGTATGTAGCCATTAGTGTGTACTTTGCAGTGTGTAGCTGATTATCTGATAATTTTGAATGTGTATTTGGGAGTGTGAACTTGGGAGTGTGTAGTTGATATTCTTTGCTGGAAAGTGTTTTTAGTCAAGGGTGTGTAGTGAGTAGTGTGTATTTGGGAATGTATACATTCCCCATTGTTTACTGCAAAGTATATTTGTTTAATGCAAAGTATATATGCACATTTGTGAGAGTATATTTGTCAGTGTGTATACTGTATTCATTTTAGGGTACATTATTGTGTAATATACTTAGTAAATATATATGCATAATAAACTGTAAATGGGCATTCCCTTGCATTAAATGGTTATTCTGTGCAGATACTGTACTTAGTAGAGTTATCCTGAGATGGAACAGGCATGTTTCTTGAAAAAAGATTTACAAAGAGACCTTAGACTTAAAATGCTGCACCTGTTACATTATAGGGATAATATCCAAGTGGTGCAAGGATCAGGGGAAAAAGACTCCTATTCCCCAAATAGTGAAAGAAATTCACACATGTATCAATGAAAAGAATGATCAGCACCCGCTATTATCAAAACTATTTCAATAATGCTTCAAAGACATGGTATCACATTTGATTTGATCAAAATTATATCCATGGAGACGCCTTTATAGGTTTTCAAATTCTCTATTCCATTCAAAGATTAAGACATCCAAAAGAAGCCAACGCGTTTCGTCCAGTCATGGGACTTCTTCAGGGCTTGATTGTATATGTTGGGTTTTAGTTTGTGATACACTGTATCTTCTCTGTAAACAAAGTCATAGGATTTGATCTTGTTAATAAAAATGGTGATTAGCAATCCATGGTTGAGGTACAATTCATCAAGGGTAATTCAAGCCAAAGTTAGCCACCGCACCTGGTATTCGTATTAGTCACTGGGCATAGTCTGTCTCACGACTGCCGAGACTGCACGCAGAGACAGACTATGTTATGAGGGTTCCCTGGAGGGCGGGTGAGTCAGACCAGGGCCGAGCATCTAACTACATCTTCTCCTGGTGGGTTCATTTATGTATCCATTCAACTTACATTAAACCCTCTCCTAATCCACTGGCGTTGTCTGCATATTTCTACATGCCAACTTGCATCACAACACGCTAGTTCCCGATAGCAACACTGGCCTTGACAAGTCTCAGATTACCGACCTTACTCTCTCGCTGCTCAAAGTGGTGTTCTCACACTCCCAGACTTGCTATAGCACAATAATGGAAGACCTATCAAAATCCCCAGAGACTGGCAGTCACACACTACCGGCAGCACTCTCAAACCCCTCAGACTAGCACTCACACTCCAGGAAGCCCTCTCACGCCCCTCACAGATTACCACGAGACACTCTCGACAGCACTCTCACACTCCTCACCAAGTACCAGCACAGCATTAAAGCCCTCTTGATTGAATTGTGAGTTTGTGTATTTAGTATTGTTGATGGGCGAGTGAGTGAAAGCAAGAATGAGTCAGGTGGATGAATAGATGCATACGTATGAGTGACTGAGTGTATGGATCATTAGTGATTAAGTACATGGATGGACGGATGAGTGTCTTGATGGGTGGAAGCTGAAGTGAAAGCCAAATCTAATGATTTTGCCAATGGTTCTTTTTCATTGGTTTCCCATTTAGGAATGCAGTCAGTTCCATTAATCAAGTTGCAAACACTGCCAGTTCAGCTGTTGGCACGGCCAGGTCTCATTGTACGTGCCAAACACTGGCATCCTATTTGAAGCCTTCCCAGCTCATGCTGCAGTCTGACACCAAAGATTCAGACACTCAAGACTAAAGCAAGCGACTCATGCCGTGCATGACACTTTCAACCGGTCCTGACTTTTTAGGTCTCGCCTGGCGTTAGCAGCGCGCATGCACTGCTCTCGCCATGCGAGGGCCTTTTGGAATCGATACGGATTCCAGATGTGCACGCGGACGGACAGAAGATGTGCACGCAGGGACTGGATGCTTTACTCGCGGCGTGAGACGGACGCACTATATTTTTCACATTGGCGACAGCTTGTCTCACCTCCCAGCTCGTGTACAGTTTCGCTTGCACGCTGCCCCTTTCTCCTGCGGCGCACTGACTAATGCTCTTCCTTCCACAGTCTCCCACCCATACGCACCACCCACCCCTTTCCTTCTCCTCCCACCCACACACCGCCCACCCTGCCCTCCTCCTCCACCCACACGCCACCCACCCCTTCCTCCTCCCAAGTATGCTATGCAGCGCCATCCGACTTCCTCGGAGTCAGATAGGAGCCGAGAGCGGCACGTGTCTCGGGCGGCCATGCTCCTTCGTGGGACTGGTGCTCTCATGGAGGGAAAGGCGTGATATTCCTGGGAGTGCCATCTCTCCGGGGACTTGCGGCCACAGGCTGAGGGCGAGGCAGGACCTTCTCTGTACAGCGCGTGCCTCACCACAAGGAGGGGCTGTGGAAGGTAAGGGCGTGCGGGTTCGGCTTCTCCTAAATTATTTATTGTGTGTTGCCTTACATCACAGTTCAGTGTGAAATACAGTCAAAAGAATTGATGTTTAACTGTCAAATACACAGCATAGCTTCGGTCCCATGTAACTTCAAAGTCCTCACGGTATATAGCTCCCCCTAGTCAGTTTTAGCATCGCGAGACCTCCCTTCTCGCCTCTCAAAATAAATCATCATGGTGTATGCGTGTCCCCGTCTGACCTTTCCCTTTCATGCACCAGTATCTGTCCGACTGATACTTTTGTGATATGTTTTCACATATTTGCACACATTGGTGACTATTGAGAAAAAACAACTCTATCTAGCTCCTAGAAGTGCAACACGGGTTTAGTATGTGGGGATGTGACTTTATTAACTGGAAGTAGACTGTGTACGCAAATCAATTAAACATAAGTGCAATATTATCGTAGATGGTTGTGTCGCGAGGTATCAGATCACCACGCGCAGGACAATAGAAGCCTATTAGGAGGGATGAGAACTGGTAATTGGTAGTTATTTTGGATAATTTATTGCGATTAGTTTTAAAATTGCCTGGCCGACTTTCTCCTGGAGAAAAAAACATCATAAGGGATTTAACACTGTCATATGCTGGAAATATACTGTTTCTCATCAGCTCGTTGTTAGGACGCCGGTAAGATTTGGGTGGCTTACATTTACTTATTGTTGTTTGCATTGGTATAAGTGAACTGAAATACGTTACAGTTTTGTGCCGAGTCTAAATACATTTGCGTGACGTGACCTCAGATCCCCCTGTGCGAACGTCTTCGGAAGCCACACCCACTTCCAGAGTCTGAGAGCAAGGAACCACAGGTGTTTGTTTTAAAAGCACACGTTGTTCATGTCACCCTACAGTGACCTCTGTTGCCTGAAATTAACCTGCTGCGGTGCTGGCAGGCTCCTCTGCGGCCTCTTTGGATCAGCAGCGCTGGGCGTAGAACCAAAACCAGTCATGGACGTGTTGCAGTCACACAGGGCATATTACAGCCAGTTATGAAGGGGAACATCGAAACTATTTCAACATTGTAGTGTCTTTCAGAGTAACATGATGCAAGGTCTGTCAGTGCCCGAAACAAAACGAGCCATGCAGAGGCTGTCATGTATTGGTCTCAAATAATATTCATTGCCTGCCTGACACAATAGGTTTGAAGGAACAAATGTCCCCAGAAAAATTATGTGAAAAAAAGGTACAAACAGTGATGCGGTGGATGCTTGAATTAATATCAGCAACTGGCAATTACTGTGCACATTATCCAAGTAAGCATTAAAAATGCAATAGGTCTCGCCTTTCATTAAGTTAAAGCCATTTGTTTTGCTATACAATAGCATTAGCAAAGCAAATGGCTTTAACTTAATCAAAGGCGAGACCTATTGCATGTTCAATGCTTGTTTTTTAGGTCTCGCCTAGCGATGCAGCGCAAAGCGCTGCTCGCTATGCGAGATCTATTGTTGCCGACTTTTGCTCCGATGCGGGACAGGACAGGTGCACGCGTACGGCAAGTCCTGGACAGGAGATGTGCACGCGTATGGTGCGAGCAGAAGTTGTAATAACGCCGCAAGCCGTACGCGTGCACATCGACTGTCTGTGCTCAAGCTTAACAGACAGGAGATGTGCACGCGTACGGCTCGCGTCTTTTACAACTCCTGCTCGCACCATACGCGTGCACATGTCCTGTCCAGGCGCCCAGCATGCCTCCCGCTCAACCCCACTCACCGGCTCTTGTGGGGACTCAGCGCTGAATCTTGCTCCGGCTGCACCATACGGCATTCACGAAGGCGGGGTGGGCTCCCGCCGGACTTCTCTCTGCGGGGTGGGCTCCCGCCGGACTCCTCTCTGCAGGGTGGGCTCCCGCCGGACTTCTCTCTGCGGGGTGGGCTCCCGCCGGACTTCCCTCTGCGGGGTGGGCTCCCGCCTCACTTCTCCAACACACGGGGCTCCCTCAGCTCACGGGAGCCCCGGACACCTCCGGCCGCGCGCTCCATGCGCCGCCCATACGCCACGCAACAGACGTCGCCCAGCGCCGGACAGCAGATGTGCACACGCACGGCGGCTCGCGGGCTTCAGAGCACGCTCCCCTTGATGCGGGCGAGGCATAACATCCTCCAGTTTGAGACACATTAGTCCTTTTCAGGGAGCGGTCAAAATGCACGCGTCCCCCCTCCGAAGCCCTCGCTCAGCTGACCAAATGGCCCGGACAACGCGCTTAAAAGCCTTGCTTGTTCCTCGTGTTCAACTTGACTCCTCGGGACGTCTATATTGATGAGGTGTTTCCCTGCGCGGGCAGGCCATTAAACCCCACGGAGGTGTCAGGACGGCTTACTGTCACGCGTCCCTCTCGTCCCCCTTGTTTTTAGTGGCACACAACACTGCAGCCTCACAACATCGGGGCCTGGTACATAAGTGGGATTACACAAGTCAGCCTCCACCTTGGAAAAATGAAAAGCGGACTCGAGCCCTTTGGGAGTTCAACGTAAGTACTGAAAGTTACCGAGAGTGCACTAACTTACCATGCTACTGCGCCACAAATATGTGAATGTTTAGTCTGTAGGTCACCCAAATACGTCAACAGTATATCTATTAACTCACTAAGCGATACCTCACGTATTTTAACATTTAACCTACAGGTTATATTCTGATGTTTCCAATATGCTCTTTAACTCACTAACCTATGTCACCAGTATGTTGACAAGGTGTGGCTTAACGGCTAGGGCGGCCGACTTTGAAGCTGGGGAACCAGGTTCGGGTCCGGGAGGCTCAAGCATCCTGTGTTTTTGTGCAAATCACTTAATCTCCCCGTGCCTAGAAATCAATGTGTCCCTCTGTAATACACATGGTGCAGCGCTCTCATACCTCTGGGTCGAGTTCGCAATATAAAACTACCAAAAAACAAACATATAATCTTTAGGTTATACACTTATCGCTCCAGCAGGTGCACTAACCCACGGCGCACATTTGTAGCCCAGCGCACAGGCATTCCGAGGGCCCCTGTTCCCAGCACTTCCCCCTCCTCTCCCACTTGTTTGGGCTTTGCGTACCTAAGACTCCTCAAGCGTACAAACTCCCGACGCAGTCACATAAGGAGTCTGTTTAGTCTCTAAAATGGGTGCTGTCTGGATGTCCCAGTTACTGAGTGGACATTTTAGAGCCAAGGGTCACACGGCAGCTATAAACGCAATGATTTACGCCACGCCACAGGGAAGACAAACGGGTTATTTGACTTGAGGGGGAAGGAAAACAGCACAGAAGATGTGTAATGCATATTTCATGGCGGCGTCTTGATGTCTCTACGACCAATTGTTTGTATATGTAGATTTCATGTACTATTCGTTTTCGCTTTACTTACCTCTACCCTCCCTCTCTTCAAGTAGGCGAATGAGGAGCACCTCTTTTCTACACTCGCCTCCATAAAATGGGACGTCAGTGTAAGAATGAACATGTCAGCTTTTGGGCCGGTCGTCTCCAAATGGGGGCAGTTGGGAGGGTGCCGTATTTGATGGAAAACTGTCAAGTCCGTCCCAGTGATCTTTAGTTTGCCTCTTATAATTCAGTGCGTCAGACAGTCGCCATTTTAATTCAAGCGATAGGCGTTTTTGTGTTTCCATAAAAATGCTTGTTTTCCACGTGTCAACACTGGGCACAGCCCGCAGGGTCCATAGTTCCGGAGCTGGCCACTAACCCACATCTCTCTCTCTCTCTATTCCTGGCACTCTCTCCATTGCTTTTTGCTGCACTCCCAGCACCTGGCACTCTGTCCATCTCTCCCGTCTCCTCTACATCCGTCCTCCCTGCCCTGTCCCCTCAATCCCAGTGTCTTTGTTCCCTTTGGAGTCCTATTGCCTCGGTGCTATTCCCCCCCTCTCTTTCTTCCTCTCTGTCCCCCATTCCCTCCCTCCCACTTGCTCTCTCTTCTTCCTTCATCTCTCCCTACTTCTCGGTCTCTTTCCCCACTGGATCTCTCTCTTACTTCTCTCTCTCTCCCCCTCTTTCTTCACTCTCACTTCCCACCGTATCTGTCTCCCCACCCCCACCAAGTCTTCCTCTGTCTCCTCTCTCTCTTCTTCCTCCTCATCCTGGGGCTGTAATACGGAGCCCCGGGGTCCCTCTCTGAAAATGCGAGCTGGAGGTGACGTTAAGTGTGAAAGCACCAAGGTGTGAACCGAGAGAAGAGGCGGGGCGGGGTGGGCGGCAGGTAGAGGGTCAAAGGGGGCACTGGCTCTCAGAGAGGTGAGAAGGGGCGGGCAGCAGTCTGAGCACAAAAACAACACCAGAGCAACAGGCAGACGCTCCGCGGGAAGCCTAGTGTAAACTGAAGAAACGTACACTTCTTAGCACTACAAAGCAGCCGAAGTGTGCCTTTCACTAGAGCCAACAAGCGGCTGCCATTGCCGGCTTAACAGACGGGGATTAAAGAAATAATTCATTGTCACTTTAATTTGTTTGCTAGATGTGAAGGCTTTCCTTCCTCTTCTGTTTGTCCCGACTCTGGAGCATGTGTGCATTGCTATGTCCTTACAATGCTCACTTTTCCATGTGTTCTTTTTCCCCATTCTCTTTCTGTTGCCTAATCGCTCGTGTGCTTTCTCACTACCGGCTCTACTTTCCTCTCTTTAGCACCATTCATCCCCACGCCCGGTGTTTCTTACACCCCTCGTCCCCATGTTGTTTCCCTCACCTGACCCAGCCCCTTGTAACTTCCCTGCCACCCTCTTTAAAGATAAAAGAGCGCTTTCAAGCTTTTTTCCCCAACTCCGATTGGTAACTAAAAAGAACAAGCATTTGCAATGCAATAGATCTCGCATTTACGTGAGTTTGAGCTATTAACATTGCAAATAACAATGCCTTTTATATTTGTTTTCGTTTTAAAAACATAAATAAAAGGCATTGTCATTTACAATGCCAATAGCTTTAACTTGTGTAACTGCGAGACCTATTGCATTGCAAATGCTTGTTTTTATAGCTAACAGCACTTTGCCTTCATGGGCTTGTAGTTTTGGTTTGACCATCCCGGTGTTCCGGCCCAGCACGCAAAGCGCGGTTCAGTAAAGCGCTAAAACGAGAAAAAGATGTCACAGACAGAGGACACGGATTAAGCAGGCATTCCCGGCCTGTACGCAGACTCCACTTGCTCTGCTACAGCCACTCCCACTTGTTGATGTAGGCACTAGCAGTACACACCCTAACACTCCCAGATGTAGGCACATACAGTACAGGCTCAAACATTCTTAGGGCACCTCCAGACACCGCAGTATAGCTGCCGATCGTCCCAGGTAAGTTCTGGATATTATCAGTTCTGCTGCTGACAACCTGCTGCTTTACATCCAGGCGGACAATTCAGTTCTACTGCGCACGATCCCAGCCATGCTACTACAGACACTGCTCTGCTGCTGCAGGCCTGAAACATTCAAAGTCTGCTGTAAACGCTCCCAGATCAGCCACTCCCAGATCAGCCAATCACATTCCGACGTCAGCGCTGTGCATGTGCAGCAGCCAATGAAAGAGGGAGGGTCTGAAGGAAGGAGAAACAGACCCTCCCACTTCACAAACTTTTCTATGAGAGACGAAACGTAACTTAACCGTGTGCACCGCAGTGTGAACATGGCTGCGTCCAACCAGCTCCGGAGCCTGAAGGAGGAGGCCACGTGCTCCATCTGCCTGGAATATTTCACAGACCCTGTGTCTGTGGAGTGCGGACACACCTTCTGCTTGTCCTGTATCGCTCAGTACTGGGAGGGGCTGCAGACAGACTTCCCCTGCCCTCAGTGCAGAGATCTCGCTCAGAACAAAACCTTCCGGCCCAACAGGCACCTGGCGAACATGGTAGAAACCCTTAAACAACTTCAGATACCGACTGCGACCCCCCAGGAGGCGAATCTGTGCCGAGAACACGAAGAGAAACTGAAACTGTTCTGTGAAGATGACCAGGAGCCCATCTGTGTAGTCTGCAGCATGTCACGTGATCACACGGCTCACAAGATGCTTCCAATTGGAGAGGCTGCCCAGGAGTACAAGGTAGGTGTGCAGGTCATCTGAATCGGGGATGGCAGGGGAGCGGGAGGGCTCTCACTGCTACCAAGTACAGAGTCTGTTAGGATTCGATTCAGACGTGCAAGGCTAATAAAAAAAAAAATATATATATATAGATATATTTTGTATTATGAATTTTTACAGAGTGCATAAAAATGAAATGCACTGACAAACTTCATATAGTACCTTCCTAATGTCGCCCTATACCAGTAATCTTCAAACGGTGGGTTGTCTCTTTGCTTTTGGGTAATTCTTTTACTATGCCCACAGAGTTGGAATGGGACAGAAAAAAGCCCGTCCGTCAAAATTAAAGTGGCCCGCATTAGCGAATCGGAAAGCTCAGAAATTGGCCCAGATTTGCAAATTGGGGTTGTTTTCAACTTGAAACCTTGTATAGCTGTTTTACAAGGTATTGGGGGCTTCTTACATTTTGTGCTTGTTGCAGGCAATGTTTGTGGTAATATCTGGGAAATCAAAAGTAAAAGACAGCCCACCAGACCCTAAAACAGGCCCACAAACACCCAAAAATTGAGTGGCCACACACTGACTTGTCAGACTAGCCCATGTGACACTGCATGATTGCCCTATAGGCCAGGCCGTTCCTTGATGCCCCATACTCCGTGTTCTCATGTAAAATGTTTGGTTTGATATGCTTTGCACTGCAGGATTAGTGTGATACATTTAAAAGCACTACTGTAAATCGGAGATACTCCTAGCTAGAGTTGGTTACGGAGTGTCCTGATTTTGTTAAAGACAAGGATGCAAGTATTAAGCAGTCTTATTTCTCAGTAGTTATGCTACACAGCATTTTAAAGCACTACATTTCCGATAATCCTGCCACCCAGGTAGGAAATGACAGAGGAAACGATCAACCTTTTAGCATAAATGTGGGCAGTCCTTATGTAACTTCCTGTTTTCTTGATGCACAAATAAAGTGTATAGCCAGCTACAATAGCGCAACCAACTTAGCGGACAGCAACTTAAGATAATCATTGTCATCCCAGGATTCAATTCAGTGTAAAACTAGGTTAACATCCCAAATAGTGGAGCATCTAGGCTTGGGCGGATTCATGTACCTTATTCCATTCAATAATCTGCACACCAGCAGACACTCTTCTTCCTTCCTTGATTAAGGGGGTGTGCAACATATAGTGTGGACTCAATGGCTTGATTTAATGATACTGGGTGAAGAGTATGAATTCATTGATCTGTAATTTATTTATTTTAGACCCAGATGAGAATGGGTCATTAACGTTTGGTCGACCGACGTGGTTTCAGCTGATAAGTGTTTGATACTAGGGACATAGATTTGCATTTTCTGTGAATCTCTCTGACTCTAGCAGAGAGCTGCTTCGGCTGAACTTTTCATATCTGGGATCTCAAACATTCATCAGAATGTCGCAAAAAGGTAGAGAAATTACTCAAAGTTGGGCCGGTTGAGGTTACCAGTGGGGTTTCCCAAGAAAAGACAACTAATTAGATTACCAGTCTTTATTCTGCAGGACAAAAACAAAGTGGACCATCAAAGAACATAGGAATTTATTTTACCTTATTTGCATCCCCATCAAAACATAAAGCCCCCACGGGAATATAATTCAGATGACACTGTAGCAGCCAGTGCTTGTCGCAGGATATTCTTCTCATTAAGCAAGGTGTCAATTCTGGCATTTTGTTGAATCGTCCCATCTCTAGTAGGTGATATTCGCATTACAATCTCTTAAGAGCTGGCTGTAGTGGGCTTTCCAGGGCTGATTGATCTTTGATTTGAAGCTTGAGTAATCTCCTGCGGAAGCTACTTCACTAGCTTGTGAACGTGCCCTCTGAAGAAAAATGCCAATGGAGTTAAAAATAGGTGGCAGAAAAATTTTTCCTGAGGGAACTGCCTCAAATAATCACACACTGGAAGATGGAGGAATCCACTCCATTAAGTCTGAATGGACAAGGCAAAAGGCACATGGAATAAGAAAAGAAATAGTAGATGGAAGGAGAAAAAATGAGAAGGAAAAAACTGGTAGGCAAGAATGTAAAATTTCATAGCTAAAGAAAAGTTACAATTCTATTAAGGACTCTGAGGCGAGGATAATGCATTTCTTTCTTCACCTTATTACACATGCAAAAAGAAAAATTGATGGACAGAATGCAGAACAATGTCATACATTCACCCCAGTACAAAGATCTGGGCCTAAATTCATCGTTTTTTTGCTCCCCATGCCATTCCAGTTTGAACCCAGCCATATGCAAATCAGTCTTGACCCTGCGCCCAATAGGAACAGTCCAGCCCGAACTGCCAGGCCCTCCGTGGATTGGAAACAAGCATCCTAGGACCGGTTTCGGGGTTTCACCCCTCATCAGCCAGGATAGCTTGACTCCAGTGGCATGGAGAGCACAGGACCCACGTCTGGGCATACCCGTCCCACTCGGGGTAACAAATGCAAAAAGAACAATTGATGGACAGAATGCAGAACAATGTCATACATTCACACCAGTACAGAGATCTGGGCCTAAATCCAACATTTTTTGGCTCCCCATGTCATTCCAGTTTGAACCCAGCCATATGCAAATCAGTCTTGACCCTGCGCCCAATGGGAACAGTCCACCTGAACTGCCAGGCCAGGTCCTCAGTGGACTGGAAACAAGCATCCTGGGACTGGTTTTGGGACATCACCCCTCATCAGCCAGGCTAGTTTGAATCCAGTGATTCAGTGAGCTCGGGACCCACGTCTGGGCATACCCAGAGCACTTAGGGCGAGAAAGCAAAAGACACACAGATGATGGACGGAAAGCAGAGCAAATCAAACATTCTTCCCCAGTCAATAGATCTGGGTTAAATCTATTGTTCTTTTGCTCACCATGCCACCCCAGTTTAGACCCAGCCATATGCAAATTAGTCTTGACCCTGTGCCTCATGGGAACAGTCTAGACTGAACTGCCAAGCCAGGTCCTCACTGGACCGGAAACAAGCATCCTGGGACCGGTTTCGGGGCATCACCCCTCATCAGCCAGGCTAGCTTGAATCCAGTGGCACAGTGAGCTCGGGACCCATGTCTGAGCATACCCGGCGCACTTAGGGCGAGAAATTTCAGGAATTTCTAAGGTTTTTATAATTCTATTTCCTAACTATAACGTCCCAGTAACCTTTGTTTTTTTCACAGAATTTCTAAGGTTTTTAAATGCTAATTGTTATCTATAACGTTACTGTATCCTTTGGTTTTTTCAGTTTCTAAGGTTTTTTTAAATTCTATTCCTAAATTGTAATGTCCATTTTTTTGTAAGTGAACCTCTTAAGATTTTCGTACTTTTATTCTATAATTGGATATAATCATGTTTTGATTTCCTATGTGTTTATCAGAAAATATATTAATAACTGGTTTTATTTTTAACAATTTTGTAAGTCGGCACAACATTGTTGCATTTACAGTGGAGATTCTGTCATCAGTAAATGTATGTCACATACTAAAAGATACACTTAGACATTTTTTAAATAAAGTTTAACTCTAAATATTTAGTAGAATATTGCTTTAACTTTTCTTTCTATGATCAATTTAGAAGAAAGCCACCTAATAAAAGAAACCTTTGCAAAACTGATGTCGCTTTTCCCTCACACTGTCTTGGTGTACTCTGTAGTAAGGAACCAGGAAACAGTTGATGTCTTGAGTAGATTTAATGTAGGGTTACATGGAAGAGGAGCTAGCTTGGAAGCAGCCAGCTCCAACAGACACCAACTCAAGAATAAACCATGTACATTCTAAAGTATCTAAGCAGCAGGAGAACATTCTAAAAGAAACCAATACATTACAATTACAGATCAACAATAATAGAAGGATTAATAAAGCAGAGTAAACATTATCTGATTTAACAGATTACTACATACTCTAATATATGCCAAAGACAGAAATGGAATTGGTCAAATCAATTCTGTCCACAGATTGACAAAGCAAGGAAACAAGGTTAATACAGCTGTTTCTGCATTCCTCAGAGACCATCGCATGGGCTGTATGTATAACAACAATCTGCGTTTTGACATGCATGGAATTTAGAGGAAAGGATGGAGTGCACTTTACAGATGAAGGCAACAGGATGTTTCTAAGTAACCTGAAATTCTGCATCCGATCTTATGTCTAGCTGCCATATACACACAACCAATGCAACGGCTCTGGTCAGAGCTACCCTAATATCTGAAATATAGTGAAGTTTTGTTTCTAAAAGTTATTTTTTTTAGTTTTTGACAATCTTCGTGACAACGTCTCGATTCCCCGCGGATATGCAGCGAAAACGGAAAACAAAAGCAGACATTCAATGACCATCAACACATCCAAAAATAATATGTAAAAAAACCTTCTGAACATTGCACTACACATATTACTACATACATACTTCTTTCAAAGCATGTCTAAACTCATATTTTTGTACTAAGTTTCTTTAAAAACCATCTTTCAGACCCATTTTCCGTTTTCACGGTTATTTGGGACATCGCGATGACGTCGCTAACCACAACAATCGCGCCTTTTCCACAAAGTGAAAACACATATATGCACAAACATTACAGTATTTTAACACACTAGAGGTTTATTACTGTACACTTCAAACTCATGTTTTTCTAGTGTATTTCTAGAACGGTGATACTCAAAGTATGGCCCGGGGGCTGCATGCGGCCCTCCTGACCTTTACATGCAGCCCCCTGGGAAGCAGCAGCACTAGGCTGCTGTTTACTCAACTTAGCACTAAGATTAGAAAAAAATTAAATATACAGCAAGCCCTTATTTACAGGTTAATTGCAGTTAGGGAAAGGAAGTAACTAAGCCTGTAACTTTAGGAACACTGTCATTTTTAAAGATGGCATACTTATAAAAATACAAGTGTCTTTTCAAAATTCAAAAGTGTATTTCATTACCTGCAGAACCATTTAACCTTAGTAAATCAAATTATAGCAGCGCATTCAGAAGTATTTTTTTTTAAGTGATGGTTTTCAAACATTAATTTAGAAACGTTCATGCTTCACAACTCCCCCCCTCCTGACAACAATGCCATTAGTGATTATATCCAAGCACATGAGATGATTTTGTTCAGCACGTATCCTGAAGTCATGTATTTAGAGGTTTTCTTATATGTGATAATGAAGAAAAAGGATGGAAATTGAAATAAAACAATTGCCCAGAGTCACACAATTTGGTCAAGTGGAGAAGCCGGGATTCTTCCCAGGTTTTCTGGTTTCTCATTGCGCAATTGAGTTAAGCCACTAGATATACATGCTTCGCTTCCCCTACACCCACTTTACACCCCACCTCCCCCGCTGGCATCAATGCGGCCCTTGGTCACACCAAAGACCAAACTTTGCAGCCCCCGGGAAAATGTTTGTGAGTACCCATGTTCTAGAACAACCATCTCTAAAACCCATTTTCCATTTTCGCGATGAGACCAGAGTTCGCGAGGACGTTGGTCATCGTGATCCCCGCGGTTACGGCGCGAAAGCGGAAAGCAAAATCAGAAATTTAATAGCCACCACCACATGAAAAAATTATAACTATATAATTAATTCTAACCATGACAGTAGATAACTCACTATATAAATAACTCTATAAAAACATTTATCAGTATTTCTATAACAAAGCAAACTAATGATTCATTCATATTTTTTTTAATATTTTCACCAATATTTGGGACGACGTTGATAGTTGCGATGTCCCCGCGATGGTACACTGGGGGGCCGCGCTGGCGGTTGTAGCGTCGTTGCAAATATCGTGCGCGATTAAAAAAATCAATTTTGGACATATAACTTCTGTCACTAACACCTCCATTTCTCAACCATGGGGTCAGAGTATCTCCCACAGGACTAGAGGCTCAGAACCTTGCTATAGCAAAGGTAGATTTGGAGACACAGAACCTGTGGTTTGAATGCACATCTCTGTACATCGCTTGATGGATATTGATTCAGTGAATTGTTCTGGATTCAGGGCTGTTCCATCACTTACCTCCCCATCTCCCTGGCTAGGTGTAGAAGCATGGTAATTCCTTAGGCCTTTGAGAGCGACTGGAAGGGACACACTCATGTATACTTGCAGGAAAGAGGAGGTCAGGGATGTAGCAGGCTCACCAAATGAAGCTATAGTCAATAACTTCTATACAACAAGCATCTGCAATGCAATAGGTCTCGCATTTACACGAGTTTGAGCTATTGGCATTGTAAGTGAGAATGCCTTTTATTTATATTTTGGTTTTTAACACATAAATAAATCATTTACAATGCCAATAGCTTAAACTCTCGCAAATGCGAGGCCTATTGCATTCCAAATGCTTGATTAAAAGTGTGTGTGTGGGGGGGGTTGCAAACAAAAGGTAGGACAAAGAACACAGACATGAAGGGTGTGGGGAAGCAAAACTGTGGGTGTGGGAAGCAAAAATGATGGAACGGTGGGGGAAGGGGCACCAAGGGTATAGGGAAGCAAACGATAGACAGCAATGTGGGGGGCAGGGGGAGAAAAGCGAATGAGCAAGAGCAACCTTAAGCTGGAGGTGAAAGCACACCCTTTACAGGTAATCTGAGCCGAGGAGCAAAGCGCAGCGAGCTGCCACTTTGGAACTGGAGATCTGCTCAGTAAAGCGCTCCAATACCTTCCGGTTGGGTTTGCACTTGCGGTTGCGGGAGAGTGTGTCCAAAGAGACATTTGGAGCCAAAGACTATCTTGCTTTTTTGGATCCATCTCACAGAGGATAAAATTCTGAGAAGAGGGTAAGGGCCCTTTGTTGAAGTCATGGTTTTTAGCAAGTGAGCGGAGGAGCAAACGTAAAGCATATTCATAAACAAAGGTTGGCCCAGCACTCAAATAAGTAACATATAAATGATGATTTATAATGAATCTTATTGACAAAAAAAGCAGTCCAACAAGGTCTTCCCAATCAAAGAAAAAATACTGGAAGAATTTGATTGTAGATGCAAAAATTCTTTTATTCTTTATTGATGTGCAAATTCATAAAATTCATGATCGCCGACGCGTTTCGTCCTCATGCGGACTTCTTCAGGGCTTGCTGTCGTAAACCATTTCTTAAGAAGCAATGTTTAAAATGCAGTCAAGTCAAATTTGCAAGGCAAGTCATTGTCATTCGGTTCAAACAATTGTGTGAATCATCTGATGTTTCAAAACTTGGAAGGACCTGATTAGCACATACAGTCCTCTAATGGCCAGTAATATGGGAAATGTATCTCCCGAGCTTCTACGCGATCGTCTGGTTCCAAAAAAAAAGAAATCTTTTTGCCCAGTCCTCCTTTTGTGTCTTGAGCTTAAAGCATATTCATGTTTAACATAGATGTTCGTTCAGAAAATAAAGACGCCAGATCTAGCGGAATTTACATCACGCACCCTTGACCTCCCTAAAGGCATTGCTGAGTTGCCCCCTTCTGTCTCCTATGGCCCCTGAAGAGCGCCCCGTTTGCTAAGAGTTAAACATACCGGTGGTCACAACTGCGCATGAGAGACCCTCCTGCATTAAGAGAAACTCATTAAAGAAAATAGTGCTTACAGACTAAAGAAGACGTACCGTCTAACAACCGAAGTAAAAGGGCCAGTCCTTATGAGAGGTACAAATGAAGATAAGGCGGTACTAAGGAGGGACTAACAAGCCTAATAATGAAACAGAAGCCAGCCTTTACGAAGGACAATGACACAAGCCAGTGAAAAATGTGGGCAGGGTTTCAAGCACATACTCCAATACAGCATGGCTTCGCATGCGCTGCCTAGGCTTTACCTAAAAAGTGATGTATGGAATGCTTGAATAATGCAGCCTGAGTACTTACCAGTAGCTGAGATTGATTCAAGCATTCCGCCCATCGCTTTTTTCTATACCTTAGTGTGTCGCCCTAAGTGGGAGAGGTATGCCCAGTCATGGGTCCCGTGCACACTGAAACCAAGCAATACCTGCATGATGAGCCATAACTAGGGGAAAACCGGTTGCTTGTGTTGCTTGTGTTCCAGTTCAGGGAGGACCTGGCCTGGCTGTTCAGGCTGGACTGTTCCCATTGGATCAGAATCAAGACTGATTTGCATATGGCTGGGCCCTGAACTGAGGTGGCATGGTGTGCAAAATAACGATGGACTAGAAAGTGGCCCCAAAGATTTTTGCAAGTGGCTGAAATAAATTCAAGCATTTCATCCATCATTTTGTATGCCACATCTCCCCCTCCACAGCAAACTCCATCCTTGGTTGGTCAGAAATCCTGGAACATAGTAATGCTCGAAATAGCTAGAACCTACATTGAGAACTAATCAACTCTCATGTAACTTTCAAAGTCTGTGATGCTCTTCCAACCACAAAATGCTTGGACACTGAATGATCAACTGATTCAGTGGCCATCAACAACCAGTGCCTCTCCTGTGCGAGGTGCAATGTTTATTGGGTTCCAGACAGTAGACTACATCTCATAGAGCTGCAGATGAAGGTAGAAAGTGGGAGGAGTGGGGTTACTGTGGCAGCTCTTGCAACTACAAAGGAATGATGGATGACCTGACACCCCCATCAAAGAAACAACTGTTAGTGGAAGCGGGAGGGAAAGTAATGAAGAAAACCAGGTGCCCAGGTCAGCAGAAACTTCTGCAACCTCCCCGAAACCCTTCCACTATTTTGGATCACCATACACCGATGAGGATAACAAAGAATCAAGCACTCACTCTCTCAAATGAGCAAAGAGGCCTCTCATTCACCCTGCAGGTCCACCTTCTTAAAATGTCCCACACATATGGAAGCAAAAGACCCTGGTTAAGGAAGACTGCAGAGATAGTCTGTAGATTGTGTGTTGTAAGTGGCCTGCATGCCATTCTTGCCTGGTATAGCCCTTAACTTGAAGTTACTCGGCCAACCTATGTTACTCCATCCTATCCTGTCTGTTGAGTCACTTTTCCTTATGATGTCTCGTTCCTCTGTGTACTTAAAGGCTGCCATGTCCACTTTACCTGTGTATAGGTGGAGTGGACAGGCTAAAATCAACTGGTTCTGTCTGCATCACTTAATCCCAGCGCAAACAAGCATCATCAGAAATCATGTGCTGGAGAACAAGCCCATCATAATTCCATTGATTGATAAGGAACCATACCCAGAATATCACAACATGCTTATCGTCATAAATGTGGTGCCCGCTATTGTGCCCATGAGCATGTATTTTATGTGTGAGTACACGCCCATCCTCACAATTCCAATGCTAGAAAACATGCACCATAAACTCAGTCGCTAACCTAAGCATCATAATACCTTGGGTAAATCACTCATCACCATAATCTGTTGTAGACAACAGTCATCACATTTCCTGTCCAAATGAATAAGTAACATTTACAGAGCAGAACAATGTTAATAAAATACAGATATAGAGTAGGTATCTCAGCCTCAGCAGGATAGTTGTACATTGTGCTGTGTTATTGTACAACAATAGCTGTATGGCTTTGAAAATATAGAATTTCTTGTTTTAGGGAAGTTTTGGAGTTGTCTAAACCCTTTGAAGAGGAAGCTGAACAATATGATTGAACTGCATCGCAAGGAAGAGACGGAAGTAAAACAGATAGAGGTAAGGAAACAGTAATCAACAGTTTCCAGATAACCACAGCAGTTGCGTTAGGTGTTGAACGTACCTGGCTCAGAGTTGTCCTGACTGTGAAACTATCATCTGCGATTTGCTTGACCATAGAAGCATAATGTCACTCTAAGGATCCAGGGGTTACCGGAGCTATTGTTTGGATATTATTTAAAGGTAATCCAGCTTTAACCATATCCATGATTCATGTTTAGCTACCTCTTTGGTGAAGATGACCGCACAGTGGCAGGGTGATAGTAGCAAGGATATTAAAATGCATTACTACATGTTCAGGAGTCCAAGAGGTGTAGTCTCCAGTTCCCCCTCAACCACCAGTATTTGATATATTTTTCTGCACGTGTAATTTGAAGGTGGTCACTGATACGGCCTGAATTGCTCAGACTTCCTCTGCAATCTCCCCTCTTTACTACTCTTAACCACAAGGACATTTAAAGCTGGTCATTGATGGTCAGCACAGCTGGAACTTTAGGAGATGGCTCCTCCCTCCTGGGTTGTAAATCTACCCATGGGTGCTAGTGAAGAGAGGAGGCTAATCGTAAAACCCAAATGCAAATCTTGCTTTTATCATCTTATTAAAAAGGTGGGCAATTGGGGCATATTTTCACGTCACTTGATCTTTCAGTAAAGAAGATTTCAAACTATCTTGTGTACCATTATTATTAGATATTCCAGATTCATCAGACATCCGCTTATATTTGTTATTTTGCATAGTGGAAGGTTATTTACAAGAAGTGGATTTTTTCACTATTCTGTTTTAAAACAGTTATTCATTCTTTGTCAGACAAATCAACAGTGTCTAATACTCTGGGTGAATATGGTTGAAGCACTCGGCCTTTATCAATCATATAGGTATTTGCAACCATGTGGTTGGAACAAGTGTAGAATTGTATTGAACCGTATTAAACAGAAGTGAAATATGTACCAAACTCTGATCAGTTGCACATGGAAACCAACTTATTCATTCCTTCAACTGAGCAGTATGATTTGATTTATAGACTTGTAAAGCGCACGTATGCCCAAGGGCGTCTTGGCGCTGGAATTGGCAGGAGTGCTGAAATTTGGCAGGCCCTGGTAGTCATGATATTTAAGTTGACGAATAACCATGTTTTCAGCAGTCTTCTAAACGACATGAGCGACGTGCTGTTCTTTATCGGAATCGGTAGACGGTTCCAGGTCTTCGCTGTCCCTATTAGGAAGCTTCTGCCCCCCCCAGCGAGCCTGCTTATACCAGTAGACACAATCCTGCTCCGTCTGTCTTGTCGATAGCTTTTATACAGAGTAGGTGACAAATGGTTTTGCCTAACTGAATTTGTCTAGGGGAGGCCTTCTACAGGACTGGGTTGTGAATAATAACATAGGCTCATTGTAGGCTGATTGGTTGTAAGACAGAGGCACGCATGGCTAAACCACACATGCCTCTACAACGCAGCCCAAACCACGAATGCGTCTTAACCACGCATTCCTTTACCACGCATGCCTTTACCACGCAATTTCGTTGTAAAGGCATGATTGGTAAGCGGATATACGTGGTCAAGATCGCCACTACCCCGACCCTCCCTCCCGAAGCCCTAAAATTCTATCCACCCTACCATGCCCCCCCCCACCCAGAGGCCTAAAACCTAACTTGACCTGCCCTTAAAATTACCCCTTCCCCTCCTACCCCATTGAGGCCTAAAACCCTGCCCCCTATATAAAAACTACCCCGCCCCCCCTTGCCCTGAGCCCTAGAACTTACCCTGTGTTGCCCTTAAAACTCCTCCTACCCCATTCCCCTCCTTGAGGCCTAAAACCCTTCCCCCTTTAAAAAACTCACTAAAAGCCCTAAATCCTAACCTCCCCTCTAAAAACTCCCCAGCCCTTAAAATGACCCCTAACCCCTCCCCCCGCCCTGAGCCCTAAAAGCCTGCCCCCTTTTAATAAGACGGCCTGACCTCCCCCCACCCTGAATCCTAAATCCGACCCAACCCTTAAAAACTAACCCCCCCAACCCAGCCCCACTTACCTGTCTGCGTCCGGAGCTTCCTGTCCCAACGCGTTCCCTCCTCTCCCCGCCCATCCGGAGACTAGACCGCGCTATCTGTTGTTGAAGTCTGTCTCTGCCCGTGTTGCTCCGGTTGTTTCCCAAGCTAATTATATTTGTGCTTCTGTGTTCCTGTAAAGGATTCCTGACAGGCTGTAGTATTCACAGTGAAGTAATTTTAGCTTTAAATGGGCCTGCATAAAATCAGAAATATGAAGATTTTTTTTTTATTTTAATCTTATTTCAAAATAACATCTTGAAAATGTTTCATTTGTTAGTTGTTCATCCCTTGAGGTGGCAGATGTCCGGTATGTGAACTGAAAGTTGTGGCTTCAAATCTTGAAGTTTTTGTTGGAGATTGAGTTCTGTTACCAGAAGTTAAAGCTGTTCTTGCTTTAGTCTGTGACAGTTTAGGAGTTCAGGTGTCTCTGTCTGATTGTTCAAGTGTGGCTACTACTGAGACATCAACAGACTGCAACAGTTCCTGATTTTCCTCATGGCAAAGGGGTGTCAATATTCGTCTGTTAAAACTGGTCCCTGGACACTTCGCAGTGTTAGAATTAAAAAAAATCAGTCTGGGAAGGAGAAGGGAATGAAGGGCCTTACAATAATATGAAGTGAGAGAAGGGCAGCGTTACATATCAAAGGGAGGCTTGGGTGCATGGTACTGGCAGCCAGAGAAAAGGGAATAAGGGATACAGTAATGACGGATGTGTGATGTGAAAAGATATCGCTGAATGGGACCAGAGCCGGTGGGGTTACACTGTGATTTGGTGTTGCCTGCAGAGATCCTTAACTCTTTCCTAAAATTTGAAGCTAGGCTGATCTGAAAATAGAGTGAATTTGTTGATTGAATGTGAATTTACCTTGAAAAAACAAAAGACTACAGAGGCTTTTGACAAAACAGGAACCGTTGGTTTAATTAAACGCAGCGGCCAGGAAAGCAGACAACAGTCGGGGTCTGAAGACTGTCCCAAAGCACATTGGTTTCGGCTGTCTTTTTATACATTACATGAAGCGTCATAAAGTAATTTGTACATTCTTTGGAGACAGAAATCTGGGCCTAGTCACGAGGCCATAAATCTGGTCCCTGGATAAGAAGTGCAGGTGGTTCTCGACCTTGCGTGGACACAATGTGGAGCCAGTGGGTACGTGTCCAGATGTCTGGTAGAGGGAGCACTTGATCACTGCGTGTGGTGTGCATGCTGTGTTCTGATTGGCTGAGTGTTCCTAACTTAATGTGGCATCTGACTTTATGGTGTTGTGGGAATGCGCGCTCCTCCAGCCAAATGTGTTTTATTGGGGCCAATCTTCTAAGACCATTGTGGTGTCGTTGCCTATCAGTTGGATCGATCTGGCTTTCCCTGTTTGCGCGTTTGTCTAAGGGTTACATGTCACACCACCTGTGATCTGTCCATCAGTTGCTTCAGGCCTAGGTTGCAGGGCCTGCCTGACTACATACTTCTGACTCTGGGTTGAGGGGGAGGTCATATTAGGTGAATTCAACAACAGTGACACAAGTTCGTTATTATACATACATATATCGTGGCATGCTTTGATATCTTATTTTCCAATATTAACAAATTCCTGTTGTGCTATTTTTCTCTTTATTGCTTTTCTTGGTTTCCAGTCCTGCATGTGTCTTTGCCTAGTGCCTGTTGTGCTAAGTTGACCTTCTTGTAGACTGTGCAAGTCGTGACTGTGACACAGGGAAACAAAGCAGTTCTTTGGAGATAGTATGTGCTATCATGTTTCAAAGCCCTTAGGTAAGCTCATTTGTGCAGGTAGGATGTTGTTTAAGCATATCAGGTGGATCTCGGGGATGTAAACAGTGGGTTTTTGTGTCCTTCGCGATGTGACAAGACTGGTACCTGTACGGTAGTTTCAAAGTCTGATCCCAGTATGAAGGGCTTTCATTGTGAAGCAGGGCCACTTGGTGCTAGGCAGCCTTTGCCTCTGGCCCGATGTGAGCCCTGAAGCTGAGATTGTTGTTGATGTGGAAGCCCAGGATCTTAGCTTTCATGGTGTTGAGGTGCTTACTTGCCCAGTTTCATTTCTGCACCCATTCCCGAACCTGCAACTGTCTGCTTACCCAAGAAGCTATCCAGACCCTTGTCAAAGGTTAGCTCAGTCAACTTTACAAAAGTTCTCACTACTAACTCCCCTTCCTCCACAGGTATTATATCTGACAATGTGATAATTTTCAACAATTGGCTATCCTCTGCTCTAGAGTCTATAGCCCGTTTAAAAACCAGCAACTGCTCCACAGTTCTTTTTCGCCCACTAGTAATCTGAAACCTTGGGAGAGTTAAAAAAGAAATACAAAAAGCTAGAATGCATCTGGAGAAATGACTATATAACCTTGAGGCTAAAAATGTACAGTAAGATCACATCTACTCCAACATCACCCCACAGCCTTCTCTTGACAAACTGTCTTTTCTCTCATCATCCAGTCCTAAGCCAGATCCATCTTTCTGTCACGTCTCCCCCATTTCTGTTGTGGCAACATCTGTGTTGATTGCCTCCTGCTACTCTGGGTCCCCAGATGACCCTTTCCCACCACACGTTCTCAAACTAGCCAGCAATTTGATCTCTCCCTACCTTTGACAACTCCTGAACTCTTCTCTCAGTTCTACCTTGCTCCCTACACAATGGAAACAAGCTAAGAGTGCAGCACTGTTAAAGAAACCCTCTGGTGACCCCACTGCCCTCTCAAATTTCAAGCCTATTTCTTTACTTCCATTAGTACATAAGATCCTGAAAAGTTGTGTCACTACAGAACTCTCCATATTCTGGAATCCAACTTCCTGCTTAACAACTACATGCTGGGCCCAGGCTACTTTACAGTACAGACTCTGCTCTATTGGCAGGATCTGGACATTTTTGATCCATTCTCAATTATCTTAGTTGACCTCTCTGCCACCTTTGATATTGTCTCCTTTGCCATCCTGTTGGGACGCCTTTTCAAGTCGGGAGTCCGTGACTCTGTCCTCTTCTGGCTTGGATCACTCCTTTGCCTACTTCGCTGCTAAACTTTGGCATTGCCTCCTCTCATACATACATCCTGCCCTAATTAAACTTACCTTTTCCACGCGACTGAAAATCTCCAACTGCCTATTCTATCCTGTGTCTGCACCACCAGGACTCCTTGGTCTCAGAGCAGCAGTTCATGCTCTACAAAACCTCATTCATTCATTCTATTAGCGCTGGCAATGAGCAGAAATTCCAACTTAAAGAGAGGTCAGCTGGACACTGATGGTAATGCATCAGTGTTGTGGTTCATGAAGACCTGTAGGTAAAGCTGGCTATCATCAGTGCCCTTGTGGATGCTGACATTGACTATCTATATGATTTCCAGAGGGTCCAAGTGTAAATAAAAATGAATGTTGACAGGGGCGAGCTTTGGGGATGTAGCATCTTAGGTGGGTGGGGCTCCCATTGAAAGGAGCTCCCTGCACAAATCCACTGCAGGAAGACACACTTGATCTCATTTAGAGTGCATGTATGCTGAGCGGGGCACTACAGTTGCCTATGTCAAAGACTGCACAGAGGCCAAGCAGGACAAGACAACATAGATTGCTGTTGTCAGTGAAAGAGAGCTCATTGTCTGCCCCTGTGATAAAACTGCTCTTCAAAGTCCTTACCTAGCCATGTCTTCTTACATCTAGTCTTTTTGTCTGTCGGCCAACCTCATGTTCGTGCAAAAAAAGTATAACCTCTCTGTTTCTCTTTCTCTTTCTCCGTCTTTGTCGTTCTCAGTCTCTCTGCCTCACTTCATTTATGCTATCTCTCTGTTTCTGTCATATGTCTCTCTCTCTCTCTGCATCTCAAACTATCTCCCTCTCTGTCTCTCTACATGTACTTCTTTCTTAGCTGTTTCATCTGTTTAAAACAGTTTGTAAAATGCAAGAAAAAGTATTAGAAATTCAAACCTGGATAAAATGTAATACATTTTTTCACTTTTGATTTATTTGCTGCAAGAGTCGTGTAATGGGTGATCAATGCCAGTATTTGGGACGGCACATATTAAGGGTTTTATTACTCAATAAATTATTTGCTATTCTTTTACTAAATAATTATATCAGATATCTTTAGCAATTACTTCACGCAATGATTCTGATGTATAGGCAGGTATACTCTGCATCTTAATAGTAAACAACATGCATAAATCTAATTAACCTCACCATTAAGACACTGTTTCCCCTCCCAATTCATGATATCAGTAGACCACTACAAGGGTAGCAGTGGAGATAGAAACGCACACAAACCCCAATATGTCAACCCTGTTTCTCTGAGAACTACTTTGAATTAGGAATAGTGCTGCAACAGATCATGCCCCTGCTACCACAAGATGTAACTAAGGCCAAAGGTTACCCCAACAATGTAAGTCACAAATTGTCTGTAGCACGTAAGTAACACAAATATGAAGTAATCTACATATAACTCAAAAAAGTGTATATATTTTTTTCATTGAAATACCCAATAAGACTCATAATATCCCATCACAAGTAGATAGCATAATATTCAACTTACGTGGAATGAGCCCAGATCAAACATACAATTACTGTGACAATTGACTGGTGCATTTATACACAAAAAAAGAAACACACAAATAATAGTATGTTTTCCAATTTTACAAAACTACACTGCTAATGGATCACAGCAGAACTGGATAATCTGTGAAAACGGTAGGCATTATCGATATAGCCCACACGTTTCGTCCGGATGACTTCTTCAGGGCTATCAAGACGAATTTCAACCATGAGTTTGGAATAAGAACTGTTAAGTTATAAATTTGAGAACTTTCTGTCATGTTATAATGCGTCGGTATCCTACCAAGTTGGCAAGCTACCAGTAAAAACATCCTAGTCAAAGTTATAATCTAGAACCAATTAACCATCTTCCAGACCGTTTTGCCAAGAAGGGGAGCGTAATAATGAAGTAGGAAGCCTAGGAGCTCTGTCCCCAAACCAGCGCATTGTTTTTCAAAAATAACATCCATTCATCATGAAACAGAGTCCTCTGCCATCCGCTTCTACACCTGTGATATAATATTTTCTATGGCACAATGTAAATTTCAGTGATAGGCCTTCGCTCTGTATCTGTAGATCGAATTAGCATTTGAATTGTGAAGGCGAGAAGCATTGGCTTTGCCGATGTTTCTTTAGCGCCTGGTTACACATAACTTTGTCTGTAGGCAATGCTAAGTGTTAGCTTTGCCAATACTTTTTGTAAAACATAGATTAAAAAGTAAAAAAGAAAACATTGATCAATGACATAGACAGTACACACTATTTAGAATTACAGTTTTCTAGGTTTTGGCCGACACGTGTACACCTATTTTTTGTGAACAAATTGTAATGATGAATAATGATTTTTATGATGGATTCAATATGCAAATGCTGAATTAATGTTTACAGTTGAAACAAATTTAATATGATATATATGTGTGCTTATTAATGTAATTTAGTCGTACCACAATTATGTACAAATGCGATATTGGATAAAATGGATGCTGTTCCGATGCAGCGCTGTTATTCACTCTTGGTCTTCTCCCTTCCATCTTGTCCCCATGTGCATCTTCTCTGCCCACAGGCCCTGCAGAAGCAAAGATAACTGATGTAATGGATTTTAGTGTGTGCGTGTACTTCAAGTAAACGTCCTAGTGTTCCTAGCTGTTACAGTTTTTCAAGGCCCTTCTGCTGTAGTTTGATGTTTTCTTAAAAACGGGTTGGCGTTTAGGTACTTAACAAGGAAGTTGAATTCTTTGATTTATTGAAAGAATTTGCTACTTGTGATTATGCCACAATGATTCTGTGTTCTCTCTCATTTGTTAAGCAAGAATTGTGTCTAAGACCTCCCTTGGTTTTGCGGGTGAGCCAGAAGACTTTGCTTTTCTACTACGAATGCTGCGTGACTTCTTTATGAATTTGCTGCTTATTTGGGACTTAAATTCATTTCTGACTTTTACTATTTTGAATTGATTTCGCATTTGAGCCTTCACAGCATTTATTCTGTATCACCTTATTTCTGAGAATTTTTTTTTTTTTTTACAATAAAACCCTTTAACTCTGATTTACAACTCAATTATTGAATGTTCCCAGTTTCTTATAATTATACTCTTCTAAATTGATGTTGAGGAGGGTGACTTTTCGTGCAAGATAAACCCGGGGGAACCGTCTGCGGGGTGTCCTAAATATTGGGGTACGGTTCTGCTCCCACAAGGATAGCAGAGGATCGTTGTCTTTTAAAGAGCACCTCCTCTTTTAAGGGGTTCGCAAAAGCATTTTCTCGTCCCTAATGCCCTGTCTGAGATGATAGTGGATTTTACTGGCGCTCTGCCAGCGTGTTCCAGTGCTGCAGTTTACAGAGAGTTGACATGAAGTGCATTCCTGAAAGATTTGGTGTGTAGGTATTAATAAGGTGAATTGATTTATGGATGCTGTATGTATTTGTGAGTTGTGTTGAAGTTTGAGTTTGAGGAATGGATTGTTATGCTCTATGTTAGATGTTTAGATTTGCAATGCTGATTGTTTGTTTAATTGGTGGATTAATCACTCTTTTGTTAATGTGTTATTCATATTTGTGAGGCTATTTTGTTGTTCTTACATTGGTTGGTTTAGTTATCGGATTCATCGATATTGTGGGTTTACTTGTCTGCATACGGTATTTTGTAATGCGAGGCACCACACACACATGGACAGGGATTTCTGAATTAACAAGTTTTCCTGTGATAGTTTGACCTTTTGACAGAGCCACGCTGCGATTGGTTGTTGTTTGCTAGATCTTTTATTTAGAATTTTGAAATTGTTTCAAGCGGGAATAATGGCGAAATATTTTTTTGTTTGTTTTTTAAAAGCATAAAGTTTCTGGGGTACCTGCACAGGGTCAAAAATGACCTCTTGGTGGAATGCTTGCAAACGAAATGGTGACCGATATTGGGTTTTACACATGCACCTGAATTTCTGAATGGCATTAATATACTGCATCTGACAAAAATTTACAGTTTCCGTTATAGGGTACGTTTAACATTAAAAAGCTAGATTTCTTGAGACAGACTATGTTTGACATGAAGCCAATGCCCAGACCTGCACTGTCTGAGGCATTAAATAAATGTATTGAATGGCAACAGAGAAGGAGAGAAATCGAAAGAAAATGTCAAAGCAAGTGAAAGGCTCATTTAAGCAGTGCCTAGAAAGCTAGTGTGATCGACAAGAGAAATGTTGGAGGGAAGATATAATGGAAAATGTAAGAGCCTATCCTGCCATAATTAGAGAAACAAATGATGAAAAACAAGACAAAGGAGGGAGAGAAGCAGACTAATGATTCAGATAAGGATAATTTCCTGAATTATCTTTTGAATTCTAGGCATTCTCCGTATACAGCTAGAGCAACAAGGACACATGGTACTGGTTCAAGCCCTGATTCGGGGGCAGGAAGACATAGTACTGTTCTACTTTTTGATAGTCTGAACCTGCAGTTAAGTTTAATTAAACAGTTCTACCGTACAAGCATCTACTACTGTGGTACAAAGTGCACCAACTGAGACGGCAATGACAGTATTGCCTAGTACAAGCAAAGATACACTAACTGATGCCCAAGTTCAAGTCGCCCTACTGGTAAGTACAGTGGAGGTTGAAGAGGTTCCCAGAGAAATGAATATTGGCATTTTAAAAGTCGCATTTGGTGAAATGCTGCCGGGAAACGTTGATCTAAATAGGCTGTTGACATACAATGATGATGAAATTAGATTTTTGATTTAAGAAGCAGCGAAATGTGTAAATGAGGCTCATGATACATTAAAAGAGAAGTGGACATCAGCATGAAAATGTGAAACAAAATTATAAAATGGACTTGACACATGATGGGAGTAGGAAAATGGGTTTAATCACTCTGAAAGCTCATGTTAACGGATTTAATTGAAACAACAAGAGAATTAAGTGATTTGAAGAAGCTCCTTCCTTCATGACATTTATTCTGTATCACCTTGTTTGTAATAAGACCCTTTAACTTTTCTCTGATCTCGAACGCCATTAAGTGGTCCCAGTTACTTATGATTATACTCTGCTAAATTGATTTAGAGGAGGGTGCATTTTAATAGAAGATCAACCTGAGGGAGGACCATATAAAGTAAACTTTGGGGCGATGTGAGTTTTGGGGTGTCCTGAATATTTGGGTTCAGGTCTGCTCCCACATGCTCTATTTTTACCTTATTGTAATGTAAACCGGGTCTGACTGGGACAGAAAATAGTGCCGGGAACCAAAATACAAGTGTTCCCCATTAGTGAAATGGCCCATTATTTGAAAATTGGGGCACTGTTGAACTTGTAAAGACACACTGTATAAATGTTTTCCAAGGCATGGAAGACTGGATGGACTTGAGTTTGCTTCAGGCATTTCTTTTTAGAATATCAGGGAAATCAAAAGTAAAAACTGGCCAAGTAGACCAAAAAACAGGCCCAACACAGCACAAACATTGACCTGTCAGACAAGCGCTTTGGACACTGCCTGATTGCTCTATAGGCCAGTCCGACTCTGATTGTAAAATTGTGCTTCAATTTATCATTGGCATGTTTTGCATGTATTAGCAGCTGACACACATTTCACTTAACTATAGGCATTTTCAAAGTTTATTATACTGACTCGCACTGCAAAGAATGCAGATAATTGTGGCCACATTGAAGAGCTCCATAGTCCTGTTTCTGGACTTGACACTTTGGAGCAGGCGGCAGGGAAGATGCAGGAAGCGCTGCTGTAAATCAAACAGATAAGAGTCGATAAACACAAAGTGATGTGAAGGCAGGTCTGTTGCAGGCCAGAGGTGTGTCTTTATGACACATTCCCATCCTTTGTTCGCAGACCCAAGGAACTGAGGTGACACACCTGCTGGCTGTCGGCAGTAGCGTGGTGGCAACCCGTGGCAGCTTCTCCATCTCAGCCGGGTCACTTTCGTCTTTTCCTTTCTCTGTTTACGGATGAGCGAATTTTTGGCCTTCTCATTAAATGTGCTAAATGCATATCTATTGATCTACATGTGTTGTGCATATGAAATGGGGTTGTTAATATTTTATTCTTTTGATTTAACATTATATTCCACACTTTGGTTCAGGTTAACACACTCACTTGTCACAGGACTTGCAGTTATGCCCTTTCATCGTTGTTCACATCACTCATCTGTTTCTACAGAAGTTCTTTTTACAGACTACTACATGCATTCTAGTAGCATCACACTATTGACAGTCTCTTCTTGTTTATGTTATCATGAAAGTCCATAACCAAGGCTGGAAAAACGAGGTAGCATTTTAGGTGACAGCACAGTAAGAGATGTCACATGATCTCAGACCTTCCTGATGTCACGGCAAGTGAAGTGGCAAACACTTTTTTTTGTCAACAAACTTTATTGGTTATGCAGATGACCATACATCACTTACAATGTCCACAATAAGTGCTCAATGTATTACATGAACTGCAGGTTCCTTGCCCATACATAGCAGGTCTAGGTATAGACTTTGCATTCGGCACTCCGGCCGTGGTTCGTGCTAACTCGTTAACTACTAAGAAATTTAGTATACCCCCTATCTCAACCCCCTCAGGTGTGTCATGAGGGACCAGATTTAACATATCGGAAACAGGTTTAGGTCTTTTCTCTTTACTCTTGACATCTATGCCCCGTAAATCCCATTACCCTTTCAATCCATTTGATTTAATCCGATTCATAACATTACTTGCCTTCAGCTATACGGAGACTCATGCCATCCCATCCCAGCATCGCAGTACCCTCCTATTATCTCTCCGGAAGTATTATAGATCGGCTATCTCCCTCTGGAGTTTCTGCCTGGTGGCCGGTTCCATTTTTCAGTTCCTCAACTAGGGCCGATCAGGCTTTAGCCGATTCCAAAGATCCCTTCCCTCTCTTAGCATTTCTAGTTCTAATGGCCCCTTCATAATCTGACCAGCGTATTAACTCACTCTTCCATCTTTCCGGGTCAGGTCCCCTTTGTCCCTTCCAGTTCCGGGCTATCTCTCTTTTAGCTAGGAGAAGTGCCAAGTCCTGGAATCCACTCGTGACTTTAATCTTGGGGGGTGTGTGGAAACCAATGTACGAGGCAGTGTTGTGGTGTGTAGTTCACCTCTTTGTCTAAAACTTCAGACATCGTGTCCGCTACTGTATTCCAGAACCCTCCCAGCTGCGGGCAACTCCAAAACATGTGGAAAAACCCTGCTCTAATCGCCATACACCGTGGGCACCCAGCGTCCGCTGTCGCGAAGTATCTATCCTATTCAGGGTGAGATATGCCCTATGCAGGACATAAAAGTTAATGAGCTTAAAGCGCGGGTTCCTGGATACCTTGGGGAAGCGCCTCACCAGGTCTTCCCATTTTTTCTCCTCTATGGGAATCCCCAGATCCTCCTCCCATTTCGCCTTTACTTTGTCTAAGGGAGCCACGCCCTTGCTTCGGAGTCGGCGGTACAAGCACGTAACGGCCTTGTATGTCCCAGCAGACAACACTATGTATTGGCAACCGGTGGATACCGGAGGTTCCCTCGACCCCAATTTCCTGTGCTCCTGAATTGCTGCTTTCAGTGCCTATGTAGGAGGAAATGACCCCCCGGCAGTTTGTGTCTGTCACGGAAGTCATCAAATGGAATCAGTGCACTGTCTTCGTACAAGGCCCCCATTGTACATACTCCTGCCTCCACCCAGACTCCAAGCCCGTGCCAGTCTCCTCCATGTGGGAGTTCCCTGAGCCATTCCAGCGGGATGTCTGGTGCGTAAGGCCTCTTAGTTTTCGATTTCTGCAAGGAGCGACCCCAGCATTTACACAGTACTTGGAACTCAAGGCTAATGTTTGTTCTTGAGACCGTTAGTCTCAAAACTACCCTGGATAACTGTTGGATGTCTGGGACATTATGGTCCATTTGCTCTGTTCCTTCTTTCCTGCCCGCCACCACTGCGTGAGCCACTGGACCTGGGCTGCGAGATAGTAATTTTCAAAGTCTGGTAGTGCAAGTCCCCCCTCTTCTACAGGTCTTTGCTGTGCAGTGAGCGCTACCCTACGTCTACCAGCCCCCCATACAAATCCTGTGACCAATGACCTAAGGTCCCGAAGAACGCTTGCTGGTATCCATATCGGAAGGGTTCCAAAATAGTATAGCAGCCTTGGCAGCGCCACCATTTTTAAAAGGGCAATTCTGCCCATCACAGAAAGGGGCAGGGAGGCCCAGAAGTTCATGTTAGTTTTCAGTCCTCTAATGGCCTTCCCTACATTGCCCTCCAGGGTATCTAAGGTGTCATGATAGATTGTTGTCCCTAGATAGGATAAGCATCTAGACTCCCAAATTATATCTTGTGCTATATTCGGCCTGGCTCTGCCCACGGTGGTCGAGAACAGGCATGACTTTCCCCAGTTAACCCGGAGTTCGGAGACCCTTCCCAAGTGATTGAGAATTTCCCTTGCCCCTTGTAGATCCTCTCTCGTGTTCTGCAGGAAAAGCAGGAGGTCATCTGCATATAGTGCTATATAATGCTGTTGACCATATATCTCAAGCCCCTTGTATGGCTTCCCAGACCTAGTGTGGCAGGCCAATGGCTCCATAGCCAAGGCAAATAGTAATGGTGACAGGGGGCAACCCTGTCTGGAACCCCTGGTCACTTCATAACTGTCTGAAATCACTCTCCCAGTTTTCACCCTGGCCAACGATCCCGCATAGAATATCTTGGTCCATGTTACAAACCCCTGACCCAGCCTAAACCTTTCCAATACTCGAAAGAGATAGGGCCATTCCAGGCTGTCAAAGGCTTTTTCGATATCTATGGCAAATATAGCCGCTTCTTCCTAATCGTAAGTGTTAAAATGAATTAAAATACAGAAAGCAACCTTGTGCATGGTGAAATCACTAAAATTGATCAAAGCAGTCCACAATAAAAGGTGGCAGGTACCTAACCATTTTTATTAACCCAATTACAAGTGGACTGAAAAGAGATGGTTTTGCACATTTTGCTTTTCGGTAATTTATTTCACCCAGGCCTATGTTTGCTCTCATCTTGCTTTTCACCAGATGACCCCTTAAACTGCCACCCAGCTACAGTTCCTTTATTATTCAGTCTAATGATGGTCACCTTGTTCCATGTTATCAGAGGAATTGTCTGCTGCTGATCTCACCCTCTCTTCAGGAATTCAGAAGGGGACTCGAGACCTGGTTGTCCAACTTGGCTTTCAGCGTCTGGATACCCTCGAGGGGGGAATAGCAGCGCTTTATAAATCCGGATTGATTGACTCTCCTTCCATGGGGAGTCCCTTTCAGCTTCTTGCACCATCTCCCTTGAGTGGTTCGTCTTTCTCATATTCAGTCACACAATATTTCAGTGTCCTCATTACTCCTTTTTTTTGACCCACAATCTATACTTGCCCTTTACCTTTCCCTCTGATGTTTCTGCCTTCCCATCCCTCTGCTCCCCTGACCTTATCCCTGTCTCCTCTGCTGAGCATAGCCAGTCATTGCACCCTCCATCACTTAACCCTTCTCCTATAACTTTCCCCTCCATTCATTCTAATCTTCATGATTTTTTCATCGTTTAGCTATTCTAATTCAGTATCTTTTTCGGCTCATCCCCTCTCCATTTCACTTCTGTTACCTGGATCCCCCGATTGATTTTCTTCTCCTCTCACCTTCCCCTTCCTTTCCACCTTTTCTCCCTTATTCTCCAAAACTCAAATATCGCTTGCCCTCTCATTCGAAAGTTAGTCACTTTGTCTTCCCTTCATCAGTTTCCTCTCTGCCCTTCTCTATACTTTTCACTTCGTGTTTGTAGGTTTATATCAAATGCCTGAACAGTCCTCCTGGTGAAGGGTGAGAGGCACTTGAAGCTCACTGAGGCAGTGTTTAAGGGAAAAATCTGAGTCGTTGGCTCTCTTTTGTTACAAGATTTAGATTTTCTCTCTATACTCACAGAATAAAAGGAATATTCTTGGGAAAACAATGAATGCAGCTCAGGAGGATATTTGCTCTAATGTACAGACCCAACCAAATTCAAAACAAGATTAACCAACAACAAAAAGATGTACGTAGTACTACCCTGCACACAATGCAGCCTTGTAAAGCCTTGAAAGAAACCAGATACTGAATGGGACCCTACCACCTGCTGGCTTCGGCCACTTCCTGCGCTGCAAAGAGCCGGGCTCTATTGCAAGTCACATGTTGAATACAAACTTGGTTTTTGTGTGTTAGAAATTGGGTCTTTAGTTGGCAGAGGTATGCACCCTGTCCAGGTAGGGACCGCAATCCTAGTCAGGTTAAGTCAGATACACAACCTAAATTAACCTTTGCTCACCATCTGGTAACTTGCACAGAGCAGTCCGGCTTAATTTAAGAGGCAATTTGTAAAGTATTTGTGCAACACTTAAGTTACAGTAACAAAGTGAAAACACCACAAAAATACTCCACACCAGTTTAAAAACATAGAAAATATTTATCTGAGTAAAACGAGACCAAAACAACAGAAATCCCAAAACAGTGCTTAGAAGTCAATAGCGCTAAAAGGTAACTTGAAGTCGCGCTACACCGGAATAAATCCAAAGTTCAGGCCAACCGCGATGGAGAAAACTAAAGATAAACTGGTGCTCCCAAATGGCAAGTGAGATAAGTGGGTATAAAGTGCGCTTGTGCTATACAGTCTATGTACATAAATAGTGACTGATTGAGGACGCAGGGGTGGTTGATACACCCTCTGACACAGTGAAATGCTCCAGAGTCACATAGAAGCAGTGCACTTTAGCTTGTGTCAACGTGGGTCATCTGCTTCACACTCAACCGATCCTGCTTGGGATTCACTGAGAGTCCACATATGTTTTGACAAGGTGCCTCACACATTGGTTTTGGACTAATACTTTGCCACACCTGATTCTACCAGTGCAGCGGACCCTTTCGGAATTAACTTATTGACTTTCTCTACATGCATATTAGCAAATGGGTGTTTCCCAATCTGCGTCCTGATGATAACTCTGCTCAATTGAACATATAGGGTCAAAACGTTAACCCACTAATGGTGTACTCTTTTTTTTTTTTTTTTTTTTTTATTTCATTCTGGAGCATTTCACTCTGTGTCAGAGTGTGCATCAACCACCGCTACATCCTCAATCAGTCACTATGTATGTACGTAGACTGTATAGCACTAGCACACTTTATACCAACTTATCTCACTTGCACTGCGACATTTGCAAGCACCAGTTTATCTTTAAATGTCTTGAATATGAAAGCCCAATGATTTTTCTTTTTGTTGAACAATTGAATTAATCCGTGTTGTTTGAAATAGAACCAATGTGTTGATGGTTAACTACTATTTTCCGAAGAAGTAGTGGTTTACACTTTCCCCTCAAGGGACCATATCACTTGACTACCCATGTGGCAGCGTTACTGGGTTGCCCCTTGTTCTTTTAATATGACTGTGATGGAGGGCAGGCCGGCTACAGAACTCGCGCAGGTCCCACTGAAAAAGTACTTTGGATGGAGCACGTGTTGACGTTGAGAGCCCGATGCGTCTTCGTCGAGGTTCGCAGAGGGTTGCTGCATTGGCGTTGAGCTATGTTGAGATACAGGTGCTCGCCTCGCTGTCGAGCCGCGCTGACCTTCGTCGCCGAGCCACGTTGAGATGCAGGCGCTGTGTCGTCATTGAGCTGCGCAGACTGTCATTGTCGAGCCACGCAGGCTGTAGAACTGCTGTCATCGAGCAGCCGGTACGCCAGCGTAGAAGGGCAATGCTTCGGTTCTGTTCAGCGCAAAGTCACTGATGCAACTACTTCAGGGGCTTTGTACAGCAGGAATCCCCTTCCAAGGGCCCAAGACTGGATTGGCACCACTTGGCAGAACAGAACTCACAGAAGGCAGAGCCCGGGTGCTGTTGCAGGGTTTGAGGAAGTCTTTGATGGCCCTGAGACTTCAGAACAGGGGGCAAGCCAGGAAGCCCTTGGAGAACCTGGGTTCAAGGATGCAGAGACCAGGTCCAGTCCTTCTCCCTGCCAGGCAAGCAGCAGCAGGCCAGCACAGCAAAACAGGCAGCAAAGTGGCAGTCCCACCTACAGCACATAAATCAGCAGGCAGCAGGCCAACACAGCAAAGCAGTTAGCAGAGTTGTAGTTCCTCCTACAACACGAGCTGTTCTTCTTTCTGGCAGAATTTCCTTGCTTCCAGAAGTGTTCTCTGAGTTGGTGGTGTCAGGGGTCCAGTACTTATACCCAGTTGTGCCTTTGAAGTGGGATAGACTTCAAAGAGGCCCTTGAAGAACACAAGGTCCAAGCCTTTCCTGCCCTGGCTCCAGACTCACTACTGGGGGGTATGCAGCTTTTTGTATGGGGACAGGCACAGCCCTATTTAGGTGCAAGTTTTGCTCCTTCCTCCCAGTCTAGCTCAGGAAGGCCCATCAGCCTGGTGATGGGCCATCAGGATGTGAATGTCGCACCCCTGCTCCGTTTGTGTGTGACTGTCTAGAGGGAATACACAAAGTCCAGCTGCCACCCAACCCAGATGTGTATTCAGAGACAGGCAGAGGTACAGAATGGTTAAAGTAAGAAAATGACAACTTTCAAAAAGTGGCATTTTCAGACATACAAAGCAAAATCCGACTTCACAATAAGTTGTTATTTTAAATTGTGATTCCAGAGACACCAAACTCCAAATTTCTTTCTCTTCCCAATTGGGAATTACACTTAAAAGATGCTAAGGCAATCCCAATCTTAACCTATGGGAGAGATAGGCCTTGCAGCAGTGAAAAGCGAATTTCATAGTTTTTCACTACCAGCACATGTAAAACTTAGAATTACATGTCCCATCTTTTAAATATACTGCATCCTGCCCTTAGAGCTGACTAGGGCCTACCTTAGTGCTGACTTGTATATAATAAAAATAAAGGTCCGGGCCTGCCAAGTAGGTTAACTTGGCAGGTCGAAATGGCAGTTTGAAACGCAAACACTGGCTCTGCAGTGGCAGGCCTGAGATATGTTTAAAGGGCTACTGAAGTGAGTGGCACAATCAGTGGTGCAGACCCACTAGTAGCATTTACTTTGCAGTCCCTGGGCACATGTAGTGTACTTTTCCAGGGACTTATAAGTAAATTAAATATGGCAATTGTGGATAAGCAAATGTTGCCATGTTTAGATTACAGAGCACATGCACTTTAGCACTGCTTAGCAGTGGTAAAGTGCTCACAATCCTAAATCCATCAAACATGAAGTCAGCAAAGCAGTAGGTTAGAAGGCAAAAAGTCAGGGGAAACCACGCCAAAGATGCCAGGTCTAACGGTGTGTTTTTGTCCACTTGCAGGTATCAACTAGAAAGAACTCATTCAACTTAAGGAACCACAATGACAAGTTAAATAAGCGTATGAATCAAACAAGATACTGTAGTCTAATTCTCTTCAGCATACGTTAACCAGTCCTGTCTCGTTGATCCGTAAATAATCATAATTGATTTGTAAAGCATTTCTGATTGAAATGTTATTGTTTAATTAAAGGCAGACTTAGTCCCTTCAGAGGGCTTGATTACGATCTTGATTGATAGGGTTACTCCGTCACAAACGTGACGGATATCTCGCCTGCCGTATTGCGTCACATTTGTGACAGAGTATCCCATTCGCCAAGATCGTAATCGGGCCCAGAGAGTTCCACCCGGGGATGATTTCTGAGGGCCTCCATCATTGCTGGGTTTACTTCCGTTCCGTTCTCTTAGGTGGTATCCCCGCAGAGCATTGTAAGGGTCATTTGTCCAGTGACGACTGAGGCCTAGGTGCTTCAGGCTCTGTGAACCTTCTGCAATCTATCCTTGTGTACCTGGACTGTGTTCTTTCAAGGCACATACATACTTCCATAAGTTCATGTCTTCTCCATCAGTTTTTAAAACCTCGTTTGTGCTTCTGATACACTGTGTGTTGGGTATCTGAACTTGTAGAACTCCAAGACGTAGCTGATTCTTGTCCCCTGATGACCCTTTCTAAAGGGGTATCTGCTCCTTGGGTCCAACACAGGAAACCAGCAGGTTCCTTCTAGACTATCAAGGGCATTAGTCACAAGAACTGGTCTGATCTCATTCTGTTGTTCAGAGTGGTGTAGTCCACGCACAATCTGATCTTATTTTTTTTCTTGCTATGATATTTGCTGAAGCACAGAGCTCGGCACGACTTCGGAATGATTGCTGCTGCCTTCATACCATCTAGATAACCTTGCATGTTTTGTTGTTTAGGCAAATGCTATGTGATTTATTTTTTATGTTGCAGGCCAAGTTCAAGAACAAAAGAGAGCAAATCACTAATGAGTTTGAGAAGCTCCAGAAGTTTTTGGAAAAGGAAAAATCTCGTCACCTCAGCAACCTGGAGGAGGAAGAGAATACGAGTTTGCAGAGCATTAAGGAGAAAGTGACAAAATTGGAAGAACAGCAATCTGTCCTCAGGAGATTGATCACGGAGATTGAATCAAAGTGTCAGCAGCAGGAGGTGGAGTTACTGAAGGTAAGAAAAGGTTATAAATCTAGAGCACAGAAAGATCGGCATACAGTCATCTGTGTCAGAAAGTACCAACCTTATACACCTGACCCATTGGGAGTGATGAATACTTCTACATGGAATTCATGGAATGGCAACGGAGACTCAGGATATCATCACTGGGCACTGTTTTGAATTGGAAGAGCAGTGATTTCTAAGGATAAGAGGACAGCTTCAGGGATTGTATAGATGATGCTCAGCACCTAATTTCTAAAATAGTACAAGATGTCCATTTAAACATTCTTTTGTATCGCCAACTCTCTAAGGGTTAAGAAGACTCTGCGTCTCACTGCAGACAGCTACCTTCTCTGTTGTGTGAACCTGCTCTGTAATTTATGATGTATTCAAAGCAGGCGCATAAATTGCAGCATAATAAATTTACAGTAGTATTATCGAGTTCACCTGACAACAAGAAATCACTTTGCCACCCTTTACCTGTAGCTTAATACCAAAGGAGCTTCAAAAGTTGAGTGTAGGCTGTATCTGACACGGTCACTGACTTTGTTCTCAGTGCGGTTGGCCCACTTTCCAGCTCATTCTGCTGTATTTGACCCCGTCACTGACTTTGTTCTCAGTGCGGTCGGCCCACTTTCCAACTCATTCTGCCTGCCCGGTGTCAAGATGGCTGCCACAACAATCTGACTATTGTGACCCAAGAAAGCAGTTGAAAGCAAAAGAGGACTCTGACCCATCTGAATTCCACTGAAAGTAAGGTAGGACTCCAGCCCAAGTGAGTAATTAAAATCAAAGGAGGTCTATGAGCATTTTGGTCCTGCATGAAAGCAAAGTAGGACTCGTATCCAGCTATGCCCGGGAGCGGCAATTTTATAAGGGTGTCTCTACTATACACAGGCAAGGGGTACATAGAGCTCTCCCCACCCTCTATCTCGCGCACGGGCGCTCTTATCACTATTTAGGCTAGGACTATCCTGTTCAATATTCGTCAATTTAAATTCTACAGTGGAAGCCGATGCATGTTATCCCTTAAATTCTTAATCCCACTTGACCACCATACTTCTCATACACTGTTTTAACTCGCTCCTTGGTCTCCCGCTCATCATGGTGCTAAAGATCACTAGCCCTATCGAGGTCCTTCTCGCTCCGGTGGGACACAATACCTTTATGATTACATGTCCTCCTAACCTATCAAAAAACGCTTATAAGAACTTCAAACATAACCTTCTCAAGAGGCACCCAGAAACACTTATATCTGATACTTGCATATGCACATCTAAAGGCATCGTCGTTAACGACCTAATCTTTTTAGAAGAGCTCAATGGAGGAAAGCCTTTACATCCATGCTCAGTGCCAAATCTATAAAGAAAACTCCTCATGGATTTAGACTATCCATTATTCCCTCTCCAATTTTCAAAGGTGACCTCTCCATCTCCTTATACAACAATGGGATCACTCTTATTCAATCATCGGATCAAAACCTAGACTTCAGGGAAATACCAAGGCGCTGCCACCTTCACTACCTCTTTCACAACATCTTCCTCCCCCCACCACAGATCAGGCTGACCCCACACAATGCACTAGTGGGGTGACCTCTGGGGTCAATCCAAGCCTGCATTCAGCCCCTAATTTATGCTCATTTCACAACTGAACCGCCCTGAACCCTCTAAACATTTGATTGGGAAACACCACTCTATAGTTTGCAATAACAGCAATCTAGTGAACTTTAGGGATGCTTCCCCCCTCCTTCTAATATTAAATCGCCCTCAGGCAATTCCCGCTCTCCTTCCTATATAAATTGCCCACAGGCAAATCCCTTGCCGGCAATTCTCCCTTCATCCCACATGTCTCTCCAGAGTCAGAACCCAAGTCATCTAGGGAAGGTAGCAATTCAACACCTCTTTCTACCCATCTCTACACTGCAATCTCAAATTCAAGGTCCATGATCAATCTATTGCAGGTCAACACCCCCATTTCATCCTCACTCTCCTATGAGGACCCCTCGTTTACCTCCTCCTCTTTTCTTCCAATGGATCTCTTTCTCAACCTACCTTAAACACGATAAACCCTACATTCAGTGAGGATAAGCTGTATGACATCAAGAATGATCTTAAACTAGTAAAAGAAAGCATACAGATCTTATTGCACATATTTAAAAAAATAGAGAAAATGGGGGATCTCAATTTGACTTCGGGGACCAATCATCAGAACCTCTCCTCTACGCTCAATTACTTCCAAAGGAAAATCTTAGCTAGGGACAACCTAGGGAATACTCACAGGAAATCTCGGCCTTACGCTAACAATCACTCCAGACCTAATGGGGTCACCGATCACCTGACAGATACAGACATTCAGTCCCTTTTACAATCCTACAATTCAGTCCATTCTGTTTCTGCTCCCTCTACTTTCAATATACAAACTATTAGGGGAGAGGAGTTGGCCTAACGGCTAGGGCGGTCAACCTCGAATCTAGGGAACCAGGTTCGAGTCTCGGCAATGACGCTGAACATCCTGTGATTCTGGGCAAATCACTTAATCTCCCTGTGCCTAACAAAAAAGTGAATATGTCCTCATGTAACGCAACTGGTGCTATGTAAAGCGCTTTGATACCCGATACCTTCGGGTCAAGTTCGCGCTATATAAAACTCCGTAACATAAAATAAATAAATAAATATTACGTCCAATCCATTTAGAGAACCCAGTGTCAACCTCAGATCTAAGAACATGGAAAACTTACTTACGATCCAAACCTCCCACCTCGAAAGCGTTGTCATCAATTCGCACATCAAATCGATGCTATCTATTGCAGATCTGCAGCAAGACACGCAGCTGATAATGCAGACATGATCCTCTCACATGATCTAGACCGCCTGATCCTAACGGAAACTTGGCTCAAGGAAACCGCTACACCAATCCTGGACATTCTAGTCCCCCCAGACTACAACATAATTAGATTGGACAGACTAGTTAAAACTGGAGGTGGAGTTGCTTGCATCCATCGATCTAGTCTCTGCTTGAGACAGATTCACTCAGCTCCGATGTCCTCATACGAACACCTAGAACTCGAAATGTGGAACAATGACAAAATAATTTGTACACTCCACTCTATCTACCACCCCCCTGGAGATAACCCCGTGTTCACTGAACAAATGATGGAGACCATGTCTATGAACGCCGACCAATCTCACAACCATATCTTCTTTGTGGACTTCAACTTACATTGGAACAATGAAAATGATCCATTAATAAACATCTTCAAGACCTTCCTATTCGACTTGAATCTTACCGAATTCTGCAACAAGCCAACGCATATCAAAGGTTCCACCCTAGACCTCATCATAGCCAAAGATAACATTATTCAACTTGGCGATATAGCACCTTGCGACTGGTCAAATCACCTCGTAATCTCATTTCGCATCATGGAAAAAATATTGATCAGACAAGGTCAACCTCGAAAAACCAAACAATGGTCTAGAGATCTGAGAAATATCAACGCAAATGATCTTACCACTAAGAGCAATATTCTTCTTCAGCCGCCTGCAACATGACAAACCTGGATGATCTCACTGACCACTACACTCATTACATGACGGATATCTTTAATGCACTCGCTCCACTACATCTCAAAAGAATCCCTAACAAGCATTCTCAACCTTGGTTCAACAGTTCCCTTAACGAGGAACAACGTAATCTTAGGCTCGCTGAAAGATCCTGGAGTTCCTCTCCTTCTCTAGCTAACCTCAAACGACTAAGGAAGACTCGAAATGCCTATAACAAACATATTTGCCACTCTAAAGCTGATCACTTTAGATTGCAACTTGACATGGCCAAAAATAGACCTAAAAAACTTTTCGAAATCATCAAACAACAATTGATCCAGCCCTCTAACCAACTCTTGACACTTAAAAACTCAATCCCAAGCAGTGAGGAGTTCTTAGCTCATTTCACTGAAAAAACAAGAAAGATCGAATTAGATCTGCAACTCTCCTTACCAAACCTACCTAATCAAGCTCACCACTCCCTGGTCTCTGGTTCACCTTGGTTGAGCTCTCCTATGATCGTTCCAGCTGCTTTTACTCCAAAAAAATGATGCTTTGTGGAATACCTTCAGACTTCTGGATGATCTTGAGCTGCTTAACATACTAACTACTTTAAAACCATCAAATCACCTCAACGATCCTCTGCCCACCAAACTCTTTAAAGAGCTTACCTCATCCATTTTCCCACTCTGGTGGAAGATTCTACATAAATCCCTCACGCAAGGCCTCATTCCAGATTGCCTCAAGATGGGTCAAGTCATTCCCATGCCAAAGGAACCTAAGGCAGATTTATCTGAGCCTAACAACTACAGACCTATTTCTACTATCATGACTCTATCCAAACTTCTCGAGAAATATGTTCATACTCAACTCTTTAATCACATTGATCATTTTCAACTCCTCGACCAATTCCAGTCTGGCTTCAGATCGGGTCACAGTACAGAAACCGCCTTAACTTACATTGTAGACGATGCCCTAAGACTTCTAGACCAGAATGAACTTTGCCTACTTACACTATTGGATCTCTCCTCAGCATTTGATACGGTCAAACACGAGAAACTAATTATTAACCTTCTTGAAACAAGGATGGGGTTATCAGGTACAGTGTTAAATTGGTTCATCTCGTTCCTTCAAGGGAGAACTCAAAGATTCAAAGTAAACAATGACCTTTCCAACAGTATTCCTGTTTCTATTGGAGTCCCACAGAGATCCACACTATCTCCCACTCTCTTCAACCTGTATCTGGAGCCCCTCACCGAAATTCTGAAACGATGTAACACTCATTACCATATGTATGCGGATGATACCCAACTGTATATGAAAATTTCTTCTCCGGAAGACATTGCTACTTTCAACCTTGCTCTCTTAAAAACCCAACTGTGGTTTTCGCTCAGCCAACTTTTGCTAAACTCACTCTAAACAGAATTCCTCTTGCTCGCCCCACACAATCATACTGCACCCATTCAGGACTGGCTCAAACAGCTTACAGCCCTCAACTGCACCCCACATGTAGTTAACTCTGCTAGATCACTAGGCCTAATTCTGGACAAATGCCTAAATATGCAGGATCACATCAGTGCTACAACAAGAGGAGCCAATTACCAGCTCTGCACATTAAAGAAAATCAAAAAGTTCCTGCCACCCTCTGACCTGCAACAAGCTGTCCAGTCCCTGGTGATCTCCCGTTTAGAATACGGAATTGCGACCTTGGCTGGACTCCCCAAATCCAACCTGGCACCTATAAGAGCCACTCTGAACTCTGCTGCCAGACTCATCACCGGCTCAAGAAAGCGTGACCACATCACACCTGATCTACGCCAACTGAATTGGCTGTCCATTGACGCAAGAATCAAGTATAAGATAGCTTGCTTGACTCGCAACGCACTGCACCATAACACGCCCTCCTACCTAGCAAATAAGCTAGAACTATCGGGTGGGAATCGGGCTCTAAGAAGTACAAACACTCTACTGCTGGAACCCCCAAAGTTCAAAAAGAAGAGAAGTTACAACCGCGCCTTCTCCAGTCTTGCTCCGAGAATATGGAATGCTCTCCCGCCAGAAATCAGAACAATCCCTTCGTCGTCCTCTTTTTAAAAAGAAGTCAAACGCCTGCTCATGAATAGCCACTGGAGACAATAGTTCTGTAACTCCTCAAACTTTCGAAATGACCCTACTTCCTTGTCCTCTCCTACCTCGATGCAATCCGCGTACTTTTCAAAATGCTGATGTTCATATCCATTTGCCTTTTATGCTTTCAATGTTTTTGCATAGTTTTCTATGGTTTTCTGCCTGCTAAAGTTCAACAAGCAGACGTCGTTGTACATTGCTCTGGTACCGACCGGGTCAGTAATCTTAGGCCACTATCATGAATAGGCTTGTGAGTCAATAGCTCTGTATCATCACATACAATCTGAAATGACCTCACAACTTCTGACCTATCTGAACTTCGTTGCATGCTACCTATTGCACAAAACACTGATGTCTATCTGCGTTTGTCTGTAATCTGCTTTTACTCTTGGTACGTTGATTTCGATTATACCTTCCTGCTCTAGCCTATCAAGCTGGCCACGATGTACAGTGCTCTGATACCTTGTCGGGTCATGTTCCCGCTTTATAAAAACTTTTCAAATAAAAGACTGTGAAGAGCTGAGGATCCTTTTTCCTCCCTATGTCGAAAGATATTTGAGGTTATATTCCTTAAAGGATGACTTCTGAAATCGTGTTAGAAAGTATGAGTTTAAAGTCTTAAAGACAAATGGTTTCTCTAAGTCTTTCTTCGACTTCATTGTTTAACAAAAGTTAATAACAGTCTGCAGCAACTACATCTTGCAGCATCTTGATTGTCTATCGGGGACACACTGGACCACAAGGAACTTTTACTTTGTTCCTTCAAAATGTCCGCCACTGCTTGCGTACCACGTGAGATCACTGTAGCTTCATGTGACATGCAGTTTCCTGGACGGTGTTCATGCGTTTCATGTGTTGCCGCCAGAGACGACATGAAGCTTCTCTCCAAGGTGTTTCAACACTCTGTGCACTACCATCAGCCTTCCTGCTTCTCATTGCGCGCACCAGTAGACGGTTTGGAGTATCATGCCTTCGCAAGTCGAGCATGAGAAGATCCGTGCAGGCAGCACAGCAGGCCACTTAGCAGCCTGGTCACAAAGACAGAGAAAGTGTCAGTGGCAGGATGTGAAGTTACATGGCCATTGATAAAAATGCAGTACACTCAAGCAGATCACCTGCCTCCAGTGCCTTTTTGGCCCTACACTTCTTCACAGGGTCTTAAGAAAAGCTAAACTAGGCAGCTCTGCCTACCCTGTCTGTCTGTGTCAAGTGTCAATAGGCATATCCGTGCAAAATATTGTATCCTGGTCACCAGGTTGCTTAATTTCAGTATGACTGTTTTAACATTCATAGGCTTTATTTTTCTTTTCACAATATTTTTAACAATTCTTTATCATTGGTGCATTGCTCGAATAAAGTCAGTAGGGCCTAGCGAAGATTACAGGTTTGGAAATTCACCATTTTGTTGTGCCTTGCAAACATAGAGTGATCTTACAAATGTAGGGTTAGTGGATGTTTGATCTCACAAATGTGGGGTTAGTGGATGTTTGATCTCACAAATGTAGTGTTAGTGGATGTTTGATGTCTATATGAGACCCTTTCTTAAGAACTTCAAGGGACAAGGCTGATACCTAGCTTCTAGCTTGACTGGATTAAGATGCACCTATTTCCGTTGATAATCCTAACTCATGCCTGAATGACATCCACTAACATCGAATGGTGGACGAGTGCCAATGTTCTCGAGATGAATGGGCAGAACCTGACCCCCTTTCAAGTAACCAGCAACAAACTCAGATGGCATAATTCCATTTGTTTTTCGTTGCTGGAAATGGGGCGCTCTACCCCAGCATAGGTTAAATCTCTTGAGGGTTAGTTTTATGGAAATTTATGCTTTGACACCCCCTTTATTGCTGTTACCACATCCCACTTTAATACCTTGGGAATTGTAGGTAAGGTCATTCATCACAAAAGAAGCACATAAATACATTATTATGGTCTGTGTCCTTTCGCGGATTGATTATTGTATTAAAATTGATCAGTGTTTGTTGGAAAGAACTGCAAAGTACACAGAATTTTGCAGTGAGGATGGTACCAGGACTGCCGAAACTCAACCATATATGAGATGCTACGAGAACACATCACTGGCTTTCCAGTGAACAGGGTACACTATAAAATCCTTGCCTCATGCCATTAGGCTTCAAAAATCATTTCTGAAGAAAAGTTTTGTGATACCCAAGACTTCACTCTTCCAACGCTGCAAAGGGAAACTTTTTTGTAAGTATCAATGATCCGAATTGCTTGAATTGGAAGTTGTTGTCTGCTTTATTTGGATCCTAGGCTTTGACCATCCGTAGTCTGCACAATCAGCTAATGAACTGGTTCATAACCTTTCAACTTTTGTGGACCTCCACACAATCACTCCTGGAAGCCAGAGATCCCATCGTAAAATATTTCTACGGATTGAACCTCCAAAACAGTGCACAAAATATAGAAACAAGTATACTTTGAACTAATTATAAAATATTATATTTATTTGACAAAGAATCATAAAAAGTCAAAATGTTAATTTTAATGCAAAGTTTGAAGCTTTACTTTTATTTCTAAAAGATGAACTATGATAAGCTGTAGAATATCGCTTAATCGTGTTTGCTCAAAATGCTTGCTCTCTTTTTGTCAGTTGCTTTAAACTGCTTTAATTGAATCGTTCATACTAGATTCTTTTTGCATTACTTGCTCGGCTCCCAGGAATCCATATAAGGATACAAACCTAGTTGTAGCCAACAATCTCCTTCACATCTGCAGAGCATTTTAAAATTTTAAATTTTACAATTTGCTCTTTAATGTGTATATATAGTTTATTATTCTGCCAATATTATTTAATTTTCTAAACAGTCATGGACCCCCTGAAAACGCATTGTGGACCCCCATGGTCCAAGGACCACCGGTTAAGAACCCCTGATTTAAGGGATCTACCGAACTATGAGTGAAGACACTTTGCTGATGTGGCCTCTAAGAGCTATCCAGAGCAGTGGTTCCAAGCAGATCTTAAGGATAGAGTTTGAGCCTTGTACTTGCATTGCTACTTTCCAACAAAAAGCCTCCTCAGAGGCATCAGCTTGAGACAGAGAGCACCGACAGCAGCAACTGCAGTGATTGATACAATGCCCCAAAGCATTGAGAACTTAGTTGAAAACTATTGCAAGGAGTCAGTGATTGTTGGGCTATTCCAACAGGAAAACAAATACCAAATAGACATGTCACAACCAAAAGGAAAACCAAATATGTTTAATGATTAGCAGAGCAATCGATGATTACAGAGCTCCAAGGTTCAAAGCTTGAGCATGGATCTTGTCAGTGTTTTGATCCAAAGATTCCTCTAGCCCTTCACAGTTCCAGGGGTGGGTTGGTCATATTAGGTACTTCCTGGAATTTTATTAATTGACCTTGTGGTCAGAAGTTTGTTTGACTTTTCGAACCTATACATGCAACCTTTAACATGGATTTTGTCTTGATGTTTTACCATTTAGTTGTATCCCCTGAGCTTTGAGGGTCACCATGTGTGTGGTTTAATACAGGTATGATGTTTATTTCTTCACAGAAAAGAATAGTTGAGACTTTATGAAACAGGCATTTCAAAAAAGGAAAACCACAGATATAATGTGCTTCAATGGAAGTGTGTTAACCAGGTAATGGGAATGGATAACCGCCAATAGACAACCTGAGCCTGACCGAGTGACTTTATGAAATCCAGGATTCCAGGTGCATCGAATCTGGTGAAAACAGATCATTCTAAGACAGGCGGAGGTTCTTCCAGGAGTTAGAGAGGTCCTGGTTTAAAAGATGTTGGCCCACACAGAGCCATGTGAGAGAGAAGAAAGACAAGAAGAGATTTCTATGTCCTGGATCAGAGGAGCAGCTTATGCAACACTTGTGAGTCTAGCTCATTGGTGACTGAGAGCTTTGAGGCCTTCAGCATCAACACCTATCAGACAGAAGGGCACAAACAAGCAGCATGTTTTTGTTGGTGCATACTTTATGCAGAGGGGATGTGGGACAAGCACTATCTTGAACATCACTGAGAACAGCCAGCGACCTAGAACAGAGAGCCTAGACAGTCAATCCTGTCTGTCCACTTGTGTCCAATGTCCTTAATATTGAACCCTTTCCTGCACAGATTTACAAGTAAAGGAGTTCATTAATTCAAGCCAGTGCATGTGTAAAAACGTTTTGCTTTAACTGAGGATGTATATTGTTTTCAAATGGCCAAGATCTACGGTACAAACAAAAGATTTCCTTTCCCCCAAGAGATTGTGTCCTTCCCCTACCAGTTGTCTGTGCTTAAGAATGCCAACACATTAGTCTTATTCCTGAGAGTACATTGCTATATTACATGTAAATTTGTTGTCAATTTTGTGACCTGGTGATAATTGCTCCATGTGTCATCTTGCCTTCGGTCCTTTCATGGCAGATTACTTAGATGACATTGACTTTATATACATAAAGAGTACCACAATTGACCTCTATTTCACAATGGCGTACGTAAAGGTTTGTATACCCTACTATTCCCTCTATGAATGGATTGTTCCCCATGAAACTAGAACATATCTGAGCAAGGAGGTGAGCAACTGCTCCTGTGCCCAGAGAAAGAGGTGCCCAGCTCCGTAGTGAGACCAAGGGACCTGTGGAGTAGCCCATTACACAACAAGCAGAAGTTATTCTACTTCTATACAATGATCTCCTTTTCAGATCTAATTTTAACTTGAGGAAACACTTTCGCTTTTGTTAGTGTACGTTGGTATGGTTATAGACTCTTATTACATTAAACGCATTCATAATTTAATCAAGTAAATCTGTGCCTAATGCTTTACCTATGAAGTTCAGTAATAAAAATGTGTGCGTTAGTGAATATATATTTTTTTTATATGTGTATACTTGTGAGTGGCGTTATAAAAATATACATTTTGCTGTGAACATAAACTCTGCTAGTTCTATGTTGATCTACTTGTGCTTCTCTCCCCAGGATGTGAAGAGCACATTGAGAAGGTATGTATATCTTCCATTAATAGCTCACAAGATACAAAAAATTGAGGAACCATTACAATTAATTGTTTCACACTACAGTCTTACTTGTGTATTTGGCTCTTTTGGGTACGTTTTTGATAGCTCACCATCTTCTAATTAGGTGCTAACAGCCTAGCTTTTCAAAACTTTGTTTCATGAGAGGTACTTGTTTTGTCACAGATATTTAAAAAAAGATTAAACATGAGACAGAGAGGGGAATGTTGCCAGCCCCTTAAGTGTTGCGACCTTATCCCATACGTTCAGTGTTGAGGCCTCTGGAGTACTTAAGTATACATTAAGTGGTCTATGTGATTTCCACAGCCAGCTGTCTCCCAGCATGATCCATGTGTACCCAAAGTCTGTCTGATTTCCCCCTTCGACCATTCTGTTATCATCTGGAGTTTTGTGGCCTCATAGTTCCTGTGTAAATGTGTCAGACTGCATTTGAACCTGGCATGTTGTAACAAACTGGTAGAATTCCTAGCCCTGGTTTGTTTTGTTCCATATGAACATTGTAAGTTGTTTCTATATTTGTTCTAGGAACACACCTTCAACTGGGATGGGCAGAGCCTGCAAAAGGTATAGGAATCTTAACAGAAAATTCATTTTTATGGCATTTATTTGTGCCAGCCAAGAGATAATAGTTGTGCCCACCTAGTCATGTCCCCCTTAACTGAAGCAGCCAGAGAGAGGTAGGTAGATAGTTTTTAATAAGTCTTATTAGTGAGATAATTTAAGCACCAAGATATTTAATATGCCGTTCTGCTCATTTACTCAGAAAGTGCCTTTCTAAGTTATGTGTCGTTTCATGCTCCAGGGGCAGATTCAATACTCCTGACTTCTCCAGGTGTATCTTATATGCTGATACTGCTTCATATTCTGTCAGGTAGCTAAGAACCACTGTTAAGGATTTCTCTGAGGAGACCAGAGTAAGAAGAACATAATCCTAATTTAATCTTTTCCAAATGTGAGCCCTTCTATAACTTTCAAGTTTCTTGCCTTAGTTCACTGTACAGAGTAATGGAGACCGGGGGTAGCCTTGATGAGACACTCCACAAATATATAGGTTGTGAAAGACAACCCTAAGGGTTGTTTGTAGTTTGCCACCATCTTTAAATAGTTAGGTCCAAAGACCATCCAAAACATCACTCTTTGTAGAAAGGGCCAGTCCACACAGTCAAAGGCTTTTTCCACATCCAAGGCAAGTAGTATTGCCAGTACTTTCTTTTTGTTTACTTTTTTGCCAGTTGGACCACTCTTTATATGCTGTTATGAGTCTGCCGCCCGTCCAGAAATCTGCTTTGATCGGGGTGTATCAATTAATTGAGGATTTACTCCAACTTCATCGCCAGTGCCTTTGTATACAGCTTAGCATCTATATTAAGGAAAGCAATGAGCCTTTAAGAGGAGCATAGTTTTTTTACCACTGCACGACTTAGGCAAGACCATGATTGTTACCCTGCGCATTAAAGGGGTTATTGCCCCCTTTTCTGCATAATAGTTAAACAGAGCAGTAAGTCTGGGGAGTATTTATTATCATATATTTTATAGAAAAAGGAACCCCAAATCCATCCTGTCCTCGGACCATATTATTCTTGAGCACATTTATTACCCATCTCCCGTCATCATCCACAATTGAGGCCTCCAGTTGTTTCTCTTGATATTCTATATTCGGGGCAAACAGCTTCTCTTAAGATAGCATTGCTCACACTCTACAGGCAAATACGTGTTTAAGGAGGGATAGAATATAAGGAATTCTTCAAATTTTTCAATTAATTATTCAGAACTGTCAAATTGGCGGCCGCAAATAATATAATCCCTCTCTTTTTTCCTTACTACAATGTCAGTGGCATCTCTGTCTTATCCCTTGTTACATGTGCTCCTTGTTTAATCTGCAGAAAAGTGGGTTCATCGTTCTTAGTGAATGCAACCCTTAAATGACCTTCAAATTCCAAAACATTCTGCCATAATTGTATTGAAGAGTGTGCCCTATATTGTGTTTCTGTCCCTTTCTGTTCTTCCTCTAGTTTTTGGGCTTCTAGTGTGAAGTTTCCATAGGTGAGCCGTGAAGGCAATGCATTTATCCTATATCACGGCTTTCCCAGTCCCACCTTAAAAAGTGGATCTCTTGTATGTGGTTTCTGTGTCCACATGAATGCCTATGTGAATAGGAGCATGATCTGAAACTGATATCGTCCCCATATCAGCTGCAGTGGTTGCCGGGGCTAATTAGTACTTAATCAAAGCACAAATGTGTGGTGCACTTGTGAGTACTATGTATAGTCCTCTTCATTCACATTTAATCCAAATATCCCTCATCCGTAGTTTCCTTAGCTCACTTTTACATGTTTAAGAGAAGGCGCCCAATTGTCTCATGCTATTATTCAAGCTGTCCCTCTATGGATCCAAGACTTCATTCAAATCCCCAGCTTAAATAATGTCTCCTGCAAATGTGCCTATGTCTAGAAATTCTCTCAAAAATATGTCCTGCGACAAGTTTTGTGTGTATTGCAGCAAATTTGTAGGCCCTGCCATATAGCGTAGTCTTTAGGACTAAGTATTTGCCTTCTTTGTCCATCTTATATGAATTGGATGTCTCGTTCCGTGAATATAGCTTACACCATTGTGTGTGGACCTCCGGAATAGTTTGTATTAGGGTATGTGCTGTGTTTCATCCCGTATTGATCCTTTTTTTTTTCCTTGAGTGTGTTTCCTGGAGACATGTAATGTATGGCTGATGGGATATATATATATATATATTCTTGCTCATAAACTCCTCTCTCCTCTGGAAAAAGAGAATAGCACTCACGGGGTTGGATTTATTAATCTCTTTATTCTCAGCGCAACAAACGCGTTTCGGATAGCTCCTTCTTCAGTGTTTTGTATATCACACTGAGAGGCGCCATCTTAAATGTTGTCATACCAGGGCATAAAAACAAAGGAGGGACTCATTTCTCATCATTTCTCTGAGCGCCATATTGGCATGATATAATATACATGAATTTAAACATGAAATTAAACCTTTTAACATTTCTATGTACATCCAGTTGCCCAAATCACACGTAAAACCATGTCATTTCAAGTTATCTCGCCGTGTATCGGCAAATGCATTAATAAGCCAATATATAATATAATGCTCAAATACATTTTCAATTCATTTTTATAGCTCGTCTATCGAGCATATATTATCTTACAATCATGGCTGTTTTATACCAAATTTAATCTCATGTTATCAATCTCGCCGTGTAGCGGCTAATAATTCTCAAAGACGCAACTTTCCCCCTGTATTTTCATTGATCTTAAATTGAGCCGTATACCGGCTACATCATAATGCCCATCTGCGCATAATTTGTTGAAAAAGAAGAGATAACTTTCAAGTTAAAATCAAATGCTTCTGTTCCTCTCTATTCTCAAATACACCAATTCACACAGTCTCAAGTACCCAAATGTACTGCCAACTCCTCCCCACTGTTTAGCCCCTTTGGGGTCTTAGTTTGTAAGTCGATAATGTATCGAGACTCCAATCTCCTCAACCTCAATACTCAAGGTTTAATTTCATGTTTAAATTCATGTATATTATATCATGCCAATATGGCGCTCAGAGAAATGATGAGGAATGAGTCCCTCCTTTGTTTTTATGCCCTGGCATGACAACATTTAAGATGGCACCTCTCAGTGTGATATACAAAACACTGAAGAAGGAGCTATCCGAAACGCGTTTGTTGCGCTGAGAATAAAGAGATTAATAAATCCAACCCCGTGAGTGCTATTCTCTTTTTCCAGAGGGGAGAGGAGTTTATGAGCAAGAATATAACGCCGGGGCACCGCCGCGTATGGAGCACCCGTCCCAAGAGTGATCCGCTTTACGGTGCAGAGGAGCAATGAGATATATATATATCCGTGCCGATTGATGGATATCTTCAGATCACCTTTACAAAATAAACCCCTCAAGCAGAATTATAAGTGGATGTTCCTTTTATGAACCCCGACATTTTCGTACAAATTAAAATTATTCAAGTGCCCTACGCCCTGAGGAAGCCCCAGGCTAATAGTCCACTGTCAGGGGCCGAAACACGTGTTGGCTGCATTATAAACCTTGCTTTTTTAGTTTCCTTTGCTCTGAAAGACTCTGAAGCTCTAAAGAGTCACATCTATACACAAAAAGTATAGGAAACAATAAATTGAACTATTTCCTTATAGACTACGACTTTTTTTTACCTGTTCTGGCACATCTCTAAGCCAGCTCAAGCTGAACCTTCATCTTTTGAAGTACCTCTTTCTTGCTGTTGCGGGTTATTTCAACTGCTTCCATTTTCGATTCCTCATCCAATTGCAGACCCCACCCCGTACTCATCCTGTCATAAGGTTTCTGCACATACACAGAGCTATGCACAGGAAAATGGGACCCCGGAATACAGTGGTTTGCCACCATATACCGTAGCACCCAAAAACCCCAACCCAACTAGCTTAGCATCCCATTAGCACCCAAGTACTAATGTTAGGACAACCCAGAACACAGTATCTTTATCTCAGGACTCACTGAAGCAAGAACACTCTTTCGCCACTCACTCGTACTTGTTCACAAGGTGCGTAGGAAGAGACACTGGATAGGTTAAAATGTTTATTCCAACTTACGTGCTCTAATGTACAGTACACGTGTCAGTACTAATAGCATAATGCATATGACTAATATAAGCAGCATGGTTACAATTCCATAGAATACAAACGGGAAAGCATCTCAGAGCTCAGTGGATAAACGTATAAATAACATTACCACCCTCCCCTTGCAGTAAGATAGTTTATTATAATAATAGAAGACCTCTGGGCTTTGACTAGCGAACCCCCATACCTCAGTCTCTAGATGCAGAATTACATCAGCAGGACATCATAGCTCTTCTCACTGAAAGGGATTTCTCCAAGTGCGTTAAGCGCTAGTAAACCACAGTATTAAAAGCATACCAAATTCTTCATGGCAATTGCACATAATGTTATGTCTGGGTGCGCGAGACTGGCCATATCAGGAAGAACCAGAATACATTGTTATGCGACCTTGTACATGTTTGTGCAGACTGAGCCCAAAAAGGTGAACAACAGAAAATGCAGACAGTGCAAAAGAACTTGGCACGAGCAAAGGGCGAGGAAGGCCCGGCTCAGTGTAACGTGCGCAAAGAAAAGCAGCATGGCAGCCAGGCCTAGGCCAACATAACAAGGCAGGTAACAATCCACAAGACACCCTCCCTGGACAGTCCGGCGGCCAGGACAGAGGCTCATCAGAGGAGAAAGAGAGACGTCGGAGCACAGGGAGCGCCCAAGCGGCGAAGGGCAGGTCAATCCATGAAAGTGAAAGTGCAGAAAAAGCCATACCCTCCAAGAGTTCATCATTGGAATCGTCAAAAAACATAGATGCCATCCAATCCATGAGTTCAAAAGAGCAGGAATGCTCCTCAGCAAAGGGAGCATCCAGAAGCAATGCGGGACAGCTTGCGTGATAATTAAAACAGCTTCGTTGTAGGAGATCCTGGGCAGCCGCCCAGATATCCCATTGCGCCAAAATCCCCAGTGCAGCCGCACGCGCCATACAGCCAGCGACGGAACAGTCCTGCTCATGGGCCTCTAAGGGACCCATCAACTGAACAAAATCCGGAACAGACAATGACGAATTGGAGAGGCAATAATCCAGAGTCCAGGTGAAAGGACAGCGGATACAAGTCATCACAGGTTGCACGCAAGTGAAATACGCAAAGCGAAATGAAAGAGTATATGACACACTTAGTGTCGCCAATGGCAAGACACCAAAACCAGCCAAAATGCGCTCACGGAGCAGCTGGAGGCGTTCTGGATCGAGCAGGTCCCATCGGGGAGCAGCCATTGCGCAGAAAGCAAATTAAGAGCAAGACACCAGCCGCTAAAGCGAGGATCAATGGGAAACCGCCAAAGACGCTGGAAAAAATAGAATGTATGAATGCTGGGATGACACCAAAAATAGTTTGGAAGGAGGACACCAAGCCCGACCCCACGACCTTAAAAAAGTGTACTAGGCCTTCAGTGTTAGATGCGTTAAAAATACGATGTATTAACTCCCCAAAATGTTGGGGGAGATTAGTGTTTAAAAGGGCCTGTATTTCACTGTGGGTACTCGCCACCTGGAGAATGAATGTCTCCCGGGCGGACGTGAGCATAACTTCCTCGTTCAATAATAGTGCCTTTATTCTGCTCAGTCTATTGAAATCTGCCTCCATGGTAGGGATGGAAGGCCAAATAGAGATATCAACCTTGCCATGAGGGGGAGGAAAAAGCACATTTTTGCAGCAGACAACCCTGTGCGAAACTGTTACAATGTAAGGAATGCCAGCCTGCAGGCCACAACAGTTTTCGTTATTTAAAAGTAAATAACTACCATTGGAAAGGAGAGTGAAAGTAGGAGAAATAACAGGAGCAGGAATACCTTTCAGCACACAAGCAAGATTAGGAGCGGAAACGCTACATGAGCCATGCAATTTAATGTGTTTACAAATAAGCGAATGACCCATAGTCGAGTCGCAGTACTCCCCGTGAGAAAGACTTCCTTGCCGTCCCGAAGGCATTTATACATGAAAGGCAAGGACCAGAGTTCATGCAGGAAAGCACTGCCCAAGGGCCGGTAACGGCCCACAGGATAATGTTTCATGCACGAGTCAAATTCAAACAAGGAAAAAGGTATAGCGATAACCCCATGGACTAGCCATACAGCAGAATCGAGTTCTGCAACAGAGAACGGCAAAGGATCCATCTTTTCGATATGTAATAGAGTGTAAGTTGCATCTTTCATGGACATAAATTGCTGTTTGTCAGTTAAGTTAAAAGGTAGAAACAAGGCAGAGGTGTTCAAAAAATGCCAAGGCACTTTACCTAACTTAAGCGTTTGTAAAGTCCATGCAAACTGCATAACTGAGCGCAATTGATTCTGACCATGATATAACACAGAAACTTCATCTTGTACAATATCGACAACAGAGGACACAATATTCTCTAAAGTGTAAATGCGAGAAGACAGGGTATTAATACTGTTGTCAACAACAGCGAGCACCTTTTCCATATTTGCTTGATCTATTTCCCGAAGGCGGGAAGCAGCTTCCATTTGTGATAGCTTCCAGAGTTCATTATATGTTTCATAAATGAATCTTTTAGGTCGGGGACCGCGAGGTCCCAAAACAAAGTCGGACAGATCAATATTGCCTGTAAGGAGGGACATATGTTGTTTAACAGAATCAAGGGACGAATGTTGCAGCCATTGTTTGCATAATTTACCAACAGAGTATGTAGTGACAGTACGGGCATCAGTAAACCTCGGATCAGGCCTATTCTGTGTGTAGCTAGCACCAGTATCATGAAAACGCATTTGACATGCATTAGATGATATAGGCCATACTAACCAGGGTGACTGAACCAGCTCAGAAACATTAAACGAATTATTTTGTAACACTGCCTGCAGGGACACGAGGGACATATTGAATCGTGAGCTTTCATTTGGAAAACTCGACAGGGATGGTATTGATGGCGTATTCAATTGTTTAGTGGTTGCTAAGCCCCAACATGTAGTCTGATAGATGGAAGCATTTAGGAACATAATTTGGGTAGGGATGAGGCACGCACGATGCAACGCCTCGGTTCCCTGTACCTGCCATGGCTTGGAGCCCCAAATAGATTTTAAATCCACTGTATTATCCCAGTACTCATAACCACCCACAGCTAGGGCACTCAGAAAGGAACCTGAATATAGCAATTTGGTGTGTGTCAACATAATTTTCTGAGTTGATGTGTTATTAAGTCTAAAATAATAGGATGCAGGGTTCGACCGATTAAAATCAGTGAAATAATTAAACTTATTTCGAAGAGTTTGAGAGCTACCTGGCAAGGGGTTTGGACAATGTTCCCATTGGGTATAGTTAACAGAACTACGCAGGGCACTGGGCTTATGGAGAAAATGATTACCCCAATGTTGGTAACAATACAAATCGGCATAATTAGCAGAATTCATATATAAATCTTCAGCATTAAAAGATGCATAATATTTTAAATCGGCAAACAATGCTTCAACGGCATGCACATCCCAATCATCAGAATGAATATTATTTTGTACTACATCACCCATTGAAACACGAAGGACATTAGGTACATTAATAATTTCCGTCGGACCATGGATTTGATATTCACTGCATCCCATACGATGCCATCGGCAACTGGGAAAGCTGAAATGTTCACAAATATGTGGTCACGCTTCATGATGTGAGACGAGGAATGAGGAGCCAAAGTTCCAGAGACATAGTCTACAGCAGAGCGTTCAGGTAAATAGTGACCATTAATTAGTAGAAAAAACACTGTGACAAAGCCAATGGACATGAACAAAAAAATCAAGAAAAGTACCAACCAGATGTATGTCCAGGGTGGAATCAAAAAATTGTCTCTAAACCAGGATACAAAAATACTGAACTTGGATGGGACTTTTGAAGAGGTGGAATCCGAATCAAAGGAATAACGAGTCGGGCCAAGTGGCGTTGTTGGTTGATGTGCCACCGATTCAGATGCAGGATAAGTATACTCGTCCTCGTCGATATTGGTGGAGAGTTGGGGATCAATTATAGTTTCAGGCAAAGTAGAGGATTCAGGCAAATCAACCATCTCAATTACAGCATCAGCGATCGTTCGCGCAGATGGACTATGAACATATGTCCGATAAATGGCAGGACAAGAGACCGCTGGTGTGACACTATTCAGGATCGGCCAGGCGCTGTAGCTTGACATTTTCCACTGAGATGTATCTGTTCTCCTTGCGACCAGGAAGCGGTGGTAAAATGACTGTACGTGTTCCCTTCAAGCCCAGAACTGGAACCGGTGCACGAAAAGAGGGGCCGAATTCTTTTTGTTTTCAACCTTTTCTCGAACCAGTTCTCCAACCTTTAGAAGCCAGCCGGCTACCGGAATCTGCAACGCAGGATCTGTGGCTGAAGGCAAATGTGTAGTTGCAAGTTTGTCTCGGGCTTCTTGTAAGTCCTGTAACATAGCAGAATGGTTATCTACATCAAACTTGGCGGATTGCGCCGCGATGTCTGGACCCTCAAGGTCAGGCACAAACATTCGTATGCCAAAGAGCATTTCGTATGGGGTCCGCCCACCCAGAGGTCTTCTAGGGAGATTATTAAGTGCACGCTGAACGGTATACAAATGGGCCAGCCAGTTCCTGCCAGTACCTATAACCCTAGCTGTTAAGGATTGCTTTAAGTCACGGTTCATTCGTTCAACGATAGAGTTGCCCTCAGGCCTATACGGAGACGAAAATTTCACCCGCACCCCAAGCGAAGCCATTGCATCCTTGTAAGCCCTAGAGGCAAACGCTGGACCTTGGTCCGAATGGAAGGTGCCGCATGCGAAAATTCCCACAAAGACACGCAAATCCCTGATTACATTTCGGGCGTCAGCACTCCGTTGTGGCCAGACCCAGAGAAACCGTGTGCACGAGTCCACTGCCACTAAGATGTATTTATAGGCAGTGTCTGATGAGAATGGACCGCAGTGATCCAAGTAAACACACCCAAAGGGTCTGTTAGCAATGCAGAGCGGTGTTTGTGGTGGACGTGTTACCGTGGAAGGCTTAATCTGTTGACAAACGTCGCAAGAAAGCACAAAAGCACGGGTGTCTTTATATAACCCACGCCACCAATAACGCTGCTGCAAGATGGAAACCGTAGCTGACACACCTGCATGAGCAGAAGCCATGCCTTCGTGTGCAGCTGATATCAAGGCACTCCTGCGGTCCGCGTTGGGAATCAGCCGATCTCCAACGTCAGGTATAGTTACATAAGGAACCTGATCGGGACTTAATGTGTAAGAATACTTGGAAGGGAAACCTGTAGGGTAATTATTACCTTCCTTGGTTGCAGCAATAGCTGCTAATATAACAGGGTCTATTTTAGACATGGACCTGGTAACCGCTGCTACTGAACACGTGACTACTGCTGAACGGGCAGCTTCATCTGCCAGATCGTTACCAATAGCGTGTGCGCCCACCCGCTGATGGCCTAAGGTGTGAACCACCTGTGTGAGGGGCAGACGTTGTTGCAATTCTGCCACTCGAACCCAAAGCATTTTATGCTTAATTGTGCTCCCTTTTGCGTCCTTGTAGTCGTTTTTCGACCAGAAAAACAGATTGTCATTGTAAGATTGTACACAGTAAAAAGAATCACATACAATAAGAGTGGTCTCATCCTGTGAAGCGAACTCAAGTGCAAGTAGCAATGCATGCAGCTCGGCCAATTGTGCGGTACTATCTCCAAGTGTGCGAGTGTGCACTACAGAGGATTTGAACGTTCCATTCACAAAGGAACCCGCAACAATAGCACATGCAGCTGAATAAGCGTGCTTGGACCCAGTGGCCGGTTGCGCCGAACCATCGGTGTAGATCACACATTTGTAATCCTCAAGCGGTAGTAAAAACAAAGGAGGAGGATGAACGAATTCATACTGCAAAAACTCCTGAGTCTGAAGAGAAGAATCAAAAACAAAAGTGACGTCCGAAGACGTCAAGGATGTAGCCCATTGTATCCAACGGGGATGCATTGCTTTTGAGTTCGGTACACTTGCCTTTGTTACTGCCTCTAGGGCAGGACAGGGTGTTACCACTAGAATCCGCTTACCCTGTGCCAGTGCGCGTTCTTTTAGAATCGCCATTTGCACTGCAGTCAGAAGTTTTTCAACAGATGTAAAGCGCAATTCAGCGGAAGTGTACAGATGTGACTTGTATGCGATAGGTACTGTATCACCTTCATTAAAGGTTAAATAGGTGAATCCCACCGCCCCCGGAATTATTCTAATCACCAGGTTTGTGTGGTTATCACGAGTCAAAAGATATTTAGACTCCAAAAGGTCTGTCTGCAAAGACTGCAGAATTGAGGTATGCTCAGGCAGCCAGCAAGACCTTGAATAAGTAGGTTGTATCAAAGCATACAAAGGCTTGATACGCTGGGCATATTCGGGAATGTAAGTACGCCCGAAGTTCAGGAAACCCAGCAAAGACTGAAGCTTCTTCAGAGTATTTGGGGGCACAAATGTGCACATTTTTCCAAGAAATGGGGGCTAAGCCCTTACCTTCGTTATTGAGCTCATAGCCCAAGAACAGAACGGTAAATTCAGCAATGTGTGACTTAGCAAAGTTAAATTTGTAACCCTGCTCCGCAAATTCAAGAATAATGCGGTCCACACGGGACAGATGCTGATATAACTCGTCGTCTGTCAGATAGATGTCATCAACGTACGAACATGCGTCTTGATCAATGTCATTTAACAAAGAAACAACACGGGCGGCGAATATACCCGGACTATTTTTATAGCCCATGGGTAATCGCCGGAACTGGAATAATTTACCACCGGATGTGAATGCGGTCCATTGACCACTCTCCGGGGCTAGGTTGTGCGTGTAGAAACCGTTTGAAAGGTCAAGTGTCGTTTTGTATTTTTTACGAACAAGACTGTCTACAAGCGCAGAACTGTGTGTATTTTGCACCGCAAAGTTCCGACAATGAGTATTTAAATGCCGGTAATCCAAAACTAAGCGGTACGATCCATCGGGTTTAGAAACCACGAAAAGGGGATTGTTCATAGGTGATTCGCATGGTTCAATTACTCCCTGATATTCCAACTGTGTCAGAATTTCGGAGACGGGGCCTTTTGCCTGCTGTTTGATGGGATATTGGGGTTGTGGCTGCGGTAGTGACCGCAAAGGTATTGCATGGGGAGGTGACTCTTCATCCCATCCCACATGGTTGCGGTATAACGCTGGTGCCAGGTACACAGCCCACTCAGCTGCAAGTGCTTCAGCTTTGTCTTTTGGGACATGCCTTGAAAAGCTTGGAAGGATTACCTCCTCTCCTTTATGTGCAGCTAAAACGAATGGGGGTGGCCAATCCACCTCTGCTAACAAAATGTCATATGAAGAGGTTAGATTTTCCCAAAAAATCCCTTTTATTTCACGCGGTATGTCACCTTCAATTTGTATGACTATATTATATAGTCTGTCAGGGGTGCCACTCTCGTGTCAGCTGTCTCTACAGTAACGAATGTTTCAGTTGCTGTCGCCTCCATATGAGGACGTAGCGCCTCCCGCACTATGGTAACTTCCGCGGCGCTGTCTAGGAGGGTCACTGCCCACGTCCAATTCTGGAGTCTCGTTCTCACGGTCTGTGGCATATTTCGCTGTGACAGCGGCAACTTTTTCTTCTGAAATTGCGGTCGAGGAAGGTGAAAGTCTTCTGCTTTCCCTCTGACTTGTTGTCGAGGTTGGTCTCGCTCCTGGGGAGCCTCTCGGCCCCTTCCTCTATCTTGCCGTCCTCCTCCACCAGCCTGTGACGACGTCTGGGCCTGTGAAGAACGAGGAGAACGGGTATCAGAGCTCTGAAACCTTTCTGGTGATTTAATCCTTGACCTATCACGTAAATCATAAGTACGTTCAGAAGAAACCGAAACTGGGGAAGCGCCTCTCGACCCCGGCTTCTTTTGTTGCTTACCCTGTTTTTTCTGTCTCCAACTCTTTTTAGTGAAGACTGGTTTATCATCTTTCTCAGATGTACTTTTTGTTTGTGTAACTTGTGTTTGCGATTGAGTTTGCATTTTTACAAAAGGCTTGTTGCCTAGGCTATTTCTTCCAATTGTTTTATAAGCCCGGGCTATTATTTTCGGTAATTCGCGAGGCCTGTCCAACTCTGGGACCAAAGCCAAAGCATTCGCTACTTGAAAGTTCATAGCATCGCCCTTGACATTTCCAAGGATCAGCTCAGCTACTACATCAAACACTCCCACTAGTCTCATCCCTAATTCCACAGCCGCTTCAGGGCCATGTTCATCCTGTACTTTTTAATTACAGAGGGTAGAACCGTCATGGAAGGAGTTCCAAAACATTTTGAATAAACTGCTGCGAATACCTTACCCCAGTTTTCACATGATGTCAAATCGGGGATTATGTCTTTTGGCAAACTTATCGTGAGGATGCGGTGTTTATCTACTGGGGATGTATGGGGAAACACTGCTTCTATCTGATCGAACTTTTCTGCAAGCCAGTAAGGATAGTCGTCCTTATTTTGTGGACGTTTGCCCATCACAGAATTTACCATGACAGGACTTATGGTCACTCCAGCGGCTATAGCTGGTTGGCCTGCGACTACAGGAGCAGCTCCATGTAAGCTACCTGTAACGTATGTCACTAGGGCTCGATGCACTCGTACCAATTCGGTATGCATAATGCGCAGTTCCGCAAGCGGTAATGCCAGATAATTTGGATGCGGGGTATACCCGGCCAATATAGGCCAAGTGGCCCCCTCAATAGATAAGGGGCCTAAACGAACTGCGGTAGTTGGTTGTGGTAGGGCGCCATTAAACCAAACCCGGTGCTGCCAAGCCGTGAGAGGTACTTCAAGTTTAGTATAGGGTCGATAGGCAGCAGGAATAGCGGTGGGTTTATATTCATGAAACAGTTTATCACCTGCATCCACCGCCTCAAAAGTGATCCAAGTGTAAAACACTTCAAAGTGATAAGCCGCATCGGCTTGAACCACAAAGACCAACTCGACCCCAGTATCGGGCACTCCATACACAGCTAAGTGGTCTCGGAGTGCTCCTCGACTATGTGCAGCTATCGCCACACCAGCCATGACCAAACAATTATATTCGACAACCTAACAGGGAGCACAAAATGGGTTATATATGTAACCTTTTTTAATAACTTCAAGCTTGAAAGAACCTATAAAACGATCAATATAGGAGGTATCACCGTCACTTACGCCTCCGGAAGCGTATGTGAGGGTGTTGTGGACAAGCACAAGTACTACTCAAGCATCTCGCAGATAAGCAGCCCCACGTTGGTCGCGCCATGTCATAAGGTTTCTGCACATACACAGAGCTATGCACAGGAAAATGGGACCCCGGAATACAGTGGTTTGCCACCATATACCGTAGCACCCAAAAACCCCAACCCAACTAGCTTAGCATCCCATTAGCACCCAAGTACTAATGTTAGGACAACCCAGAACACGGTATCTTTATCTCAGGACTCACTGAAGCAAGAACACTCTTTCGCCACTCACTCGTACTTGTTCACAAGGTGCGTAGGAAGAGACACTGGATAGGTTAAAATGTTTATTCCAACTTACGTGCTCTAATGTACAGTACACGTGTCATTACTAATAGCATAATGCATATGACTAATATAAGCAGCATGGTTACAATTCCATAGAATACAAACGGGGAAAGCATCTCAGAGCTCAGTGGATAAACGTATAAATAACATTACCACCCTCCCCTTGCAGTAAGATAGTTTATTATAATAATAGAAGACCTCTGGGCTTTGACTAGCGAACCCCATACCTCAGTCTCTAGATGCAGAATTACATCAGCAGGACATCATAGCTCTTCTCACTGAAAGGGATTTCTCCAAGTGCGTTAAGCGCTAGTAAACCACAGTATTAAAAGCATACCAAATTCTTCATGGCAATTGCACATAATGTTATGTCTGGGTGCGCGAGACTGGCCATATCAGGAAGAACCAGAATACATTGTTATGCGACCTTGTACATGTTTGTGCAGACTGAGCCCAAAAAGGTGAACAACAGAAAATGCAGACAGTGCAAAAGAACTTGGCACGAGCAAAGGGCGAGGAAGGCCCGGCTCAGTGTAACGTGCGCAAAGAAAAGCAGCATGGCAGCCAGGCCTAGGCCAACATAACAAGGCAGGTAACAATCCACAAGACAATCCTGCATGAATTCTCAGAATTTTCTCTCCCAGGTCTGAGTGCATTGTCTGCAGACTGTTCTCCATATCGCTCCTTAATACCTGGCAACTATTTAAACCATTCATGGATTTTGAGTTGTAAACTAGAACTGAGTGTTTGATGTTCCTCAATGTATATATTCTTTCTTCCATTCTTATTTTTGAGGTGCACATCATTTATTTGACTGTATAGATTTGCAGTCAACCCAAACATTCTCCTTTAGAAGATGCCTCTGTTTATTTCCCTAGGTGCTCCCCTTGTCTGATTCTTTACACTCAAAGGTCTTATAGTCTTTATCTCACAATAGAAGTTCTGTTCTGATCCTTTATCATGGGAATTCTCTTATTCATCAGGTATCTCATTGTGTAGGCTTCTTTTTTGTTTGTACCTTGGAATTCCATTCCTCATTATTTTCAGAGTGGATGTTCCCTGCCCCAGTATTTTACTTCCTTTCACTTATGTGATAAAATACAGGATTCCTCAACTACCGGTACCTTCTGAGTAAAAGGAAATTTGATAACATCCCCTCTTGTCACTTCTCTAGGTACGAAAATATGAAAGCACAGCATATGGCTTATGATATCTTTAAAGAGAAAGAAGAGAGGACAGACGAGAAGGAGGAGGTGGACCTGCAGATAAAGATAATTCAATCATTGGGTGAGAAACTACACTTGTCACTAGTGTTATCATAAAAAATGTCCAGTAAATTGTAAATTCCTATATTGATCAGACCAGCAAAGAATTCAGTTGGCATTTTTGTATGTATTAGTGTTGTTTCTAAGTTATAAAAGAGTTTTAGTGGATCAAAGCTGATGATCGAATTAATGCATTAACTAAAGTCAGCTTTGTACAACAGTCTTTCAACTTGTAAGTTCTCGAACTTATCTATATATTTATGTAACTAATGCTGTCACTGTAAGAAACTGGGTTACTGGTTAATGGGGGTGAGCCCTACTCAAGCAGGACCACAATCCTTGGGGTGAAGTCACAAGCAAACACTAAATTAAACTGTGCTCACCCCTTGGGCAGCTTGGCACGGAGCAGTCAGGCTTAACTCAGAGGGAATATATAGGGTATTTGTGCAACAGTTCAAACCGTAACACAGTGAAAAGACACCACAAAAGGATCCTACACATGTAGAAAAATTGTTTAATTTTTAATAAATAAAATAAGACTAAAACAACAAAAAACTAAAATCCAATCAGTAGAATTGGAAATATGCAAGTTTTAAGATTTCAGTGAAAACAGTGCCAAAAAGCAGTTAGCTGCAACTGTGGATATCTGGTCGCACCAGACTGGGACAAGGTCACAAGTTGAGGCTGGCTGCGATGGAGCGCAGGTAAGCTACAGGGACCCAGTTGTGCCCGCTGAACAAGGGCACCTTAAATCTGGGTTGCGGAATGTTGCAATGTCTTGCGCCAGGGCTGCGTAGTGCAGCTGAGGTGATGCGTCGGTTCAAAGTTGCTGCAAATTGGGGGTGCGAGGTCCTGCGTTGTCGTCAAGGATCCCGTCGGCGAGGGCTTGCGATGTGAAGTCTGGCGTTGAGGATGAGTTGTGCAGTCGAGGTGATGCTTTGGTTCTGAAAACCTGCGAGGCTGCAATACGAGAACCTGCATCGTCATCGAGGCTGCCATCAAGAGATTTGCAACACAATGGTCTGCATCAGTGAAGCTCTGTGAAGCGGCGGTTCCGATGTGGCTGCTAGGCCAATGTGGGGTCCTTGCGTTGGGACAACCTTCCCAGCAGAGGCAATGCGTTGGTTCTACTCAGGGTTGTGGAGCAGAGGAGATGCGTTAGTTCTGCTGGTTCCACAGATGGGCTGGCAGAGCACCTTAAGGCCCACTTCCAAGAGCCCAGGACTCAGGTGGTGCGTTCAAGGTTGTTGGAGCCTTCTGTTCCTGAGGCGGTATTCAGGCCAGCCAACTAGCCCTTGGAGTCACTTTGGGGTCCTGGGTTCAACAGATGCAGGTCCAGTCCTTCTCACTTGGGCAAGAGGGCAGCAGGTCAGCCGAGCAAGGCAGCAGTCCAGCAAGGCAGTAGTCCAGCAGAGTGGCAGATCTTTCAGCTGCACAGCAGTCCTTATTCCTGGCAGAGTATCCACGGGTCCAGAAGTGTTAGGACGAGTTGTTGTCTGAGGTCCAATATTCTGACTTTGAAGTGGGCTACGCTTCTCGAGGTTTCCCTTTGAACTTCACAGGCATCATGCCCTCCCTGTCCTGGCTCCAGACTAACTACAGGAGGTATGCAGCCCTTTTTGTGGCAGCAAGACACAGCATATTCAAGTGTAAGCAGGGCTGTGCCCGGTTCCACCCTGCCAGTGATAGCCCATCCAGGCACACCTTAGCTCTCTATTGTGTATAGCTGTCTAGGAGGTACACAGAGCCCAACTGTCAGCTTCACCCAGTCATGTGACCCAGTGACAGGCTACAGCCACTAAATGGCTAAGGCAAACAAATGGCAACTTTCTAAAAGTGGCATTTCCCAAATTGTAATTTAAAATCCAACTTCACCTTGAGAGAGGATTTTGCATTACAATTCCAAAGACACCAAACAAGAACTGGTTACCTGTTCACATATGGAAATTACAGCTTATTAAATGTGATAAGGTAACTCCAGTGTTATCCTATGGGAGAGGTAGGCCTTGCAATAGTGATAACTAATATAAGATTTCAGTACCAGGACATGTAAAACTTAAAAGTGCATGTCCAACTTTTTAAATACACTGCCCCTTGCTCTCTGGGCTGTCGAGGGCCTACCGCAGTGGTGACTTCTATGTATCAAAAAGGAAGGTTTGTGGCTGGCAAAAGGTTTATTTTGCCATAACGAAATGGCACTCACTCACTAGTAGCATTTAATTTTCAGGCCCTGGGCACAGGTAGCGACACTTTACTAGGGACTTACAAGTAGATGAATTAAGCCAATTGGGAATATGCCACTTCTACCATGTTTTAGGAAGAGCGCACAAGCACTTTACCACTGCTATCCAGAGTTAACGTGCACAGAGTCCTAAGGCCAGCGAAAACCAAAAGTCAACCTGAATCCATAATAAAAGTTAATGTTAAGTCATACAATAGTTGTATAATTCAGCCTATACAAGTGATATATGACATCAGTTCTCCTGAATAACATTGTACCAGATCTATCAAGTTGTTTTATGACCTGATTTAGAGGGGCCATATGCTGAAAATTGGCTGATGTCCCATGCGCCATTCTGCTAGTTCCCACTTCATTTAGAGAAACCCAGGGGCCAATTTGGCGGACGGAGGTTTGGCTGTCAGGGCGATGGAGTAATTTAATCTGTCGCCTTGACTGCGCCTCCGCCATCCTAATTATGAAATGACTGCCGATGGCCTTTCTTGCAGAATTTCTAGGAACCGCCGTCACAGTGGTTTTTGTAAATGATTTTTTCAGTTTGAGGCATGGATCCATCAAGCATGACGGTGCCGTGCAGCAAACTGTTTTCTTTTTTATTTTCAAAAAGAAAATCCTGAAGTGGGATTTTCTTTTTGAAAATAAAAAAGACCACGCTCACTTCCCCACCGGAGTCCTCTCTTATGGTGTAGGGAGAATTTTGACGTTTTCACTGGCCCTTACCACCAGGGTTTTCCTGGCCATGACTGGCAGTGAAACTTTCCTCTAATTCCCCACATCTTAATTAGGTGGGCAGAATTAGAGGTCCGGCTCCAACGGCCTTTGCTCTGTCAGAGGGGTTTAATTGCATCGGAGACAGAGTTGTCTCCACCGTGATTAAAACAAAGCATGGACCACATTCTTGGTGGTATAGATATGTGATGGAGTAGCCACACCACCAAGATATAAATCAGGCCCCTAGTTTCCTGGAGGCAGGGAATACCTTCGGTCAGACACATCGTTGTCTGATTTGAGGGCCCTTAAACACCATTCCTATGAGTCTTTTTCCTGACAGGCCCACTGTTAACACTTGCATTTTAATTATAAATAATAGTACACAAATCCCGGTATTAAAAAAAATCTAGATAGCCCTGCAGGATCTGCTTGCATGGTTTCAATCCCTCATTTTGATGCTTCAACCCTATTGTTACAATGTGTCTATATACATAAGCTTTTTTAAATCTGGAGTGAATCAGTGATATGCAACACATTATTTCTAGCCATTATGGACACACTCCAGACATCTCCATTTTCTCCCACCACCCCATTCTTGCAAACTTCTTTAATCACAAAAGGCTGAAGATAAACAAATTGACCATTTCTTGAAAATCCTCGGTTTTGTTACCCAAACACACTCCCCCACCTTCCAGACCATACCTTTAACTTTGCGAGCCTTGTCTGACCACAGTAAATATTTGCGTTGATAATTTTGAACTTTTCCTGCTGGAACAGATCATGCAATTACTCTTCTATGTGATGTGCTTTTCAATCATGCTACCACATTTTTGTTCATTCTGCATGCCCCACTCAAATGGTTAGATTTTAGTTATATAATTAATTTCAGTGTGATTCACCCACAGTGTTTCTCTCAAAATGCTCCTCAACTTTGTCCGAGAATTTACAGCCCTCTGTGCACAATCATTCTCACCATCTTTTGGCCAATCCATTAGTTTGAGGTGCATATAAGGCAGTGGCAGCCATCGTAAAACTCAAGTAGGGGGTTGTGGGAATTAGGGAAATAATAATAAAATAAAAAAACTTACCTGTCCTGCCGCTGGCGCTGCTGGTCGCCTCGGTGCTTCTCTTCTCTCCTGCTGCTGATGTTGTCCCAGCAGCCCCTGTTTCACCAGCACAGGCTCCCCACCCAATCCCCGCGCTGCTCTCATGCTATTCATAGCATGAGAGCAGCACCAGGATTGATCTCAGTGACCGGTTTGCCACTCAGACAGTGCCTGGGAGTCTGTGCTGTTTCTCCAACACAGCTGGGTTGGAGGAACCTAAGTGCGTATGTCTGTTTGACTGGCCTAAGAAGGACGGCCAAACTGACATATGCACTTTACAATGCACCTACTACTCCTCCTCTCTGCCATGGCCGGCCCAGCCCTACACAAGACTCCCTGACTCAGTCAGTTAGTGTAAAAAAAAATTATTATATTGTTTTATTATGATTATTTTTTTCGCTAACTGACTTAGTGGGGTGACGCTCCTCCGCCGTAATGTAGGGGCCGCCCCTGATACAAGGCTGTTCTTAAAAGTATGAATCACTCACAAATTTTGCATTTCTCCAGAATCACACTAGACCTAGTTATCTGTAACCAAGATCTTTTGCTCAGCTACATCTTTCAAGAACTCAAACACACTGTACATTGTTAGACTACTGACTCACCTTGCAGAAACCCATTTAGTTCACCAACAATACAGAAAATCTCTCTGAAGTTTGTAATAGGTTTAACAGCCTTATGATACCCATAGACCCCATGATCCATGGTTGCTCAGAAACCTTATGCAACATATTCATGTAATACCAGCCTGCTCCTAGACATACACAAAAATGTGACAGGATGTCCTCGCACACCACCAGGTGTCATGCTTCATCATAGGACTCCACACGGTCTTAAAAAACCCAGTTTGATGAGTAGCGGGCCCACGCCCTGAGATCAGGGGGGCACTTGTTACAAAATACAGATCTGTGAAAAATATCTAAATTAAAAAACCAATGTGGCAATCCAGTCTAACCTTTATACTCTATATTGTGCCACTTGGTATTAAAAACCATACATGGGGAATAGGGGAACTAGTACCCCAACCCCACTAAACCATCAACATGTTTCTACCTAGTGGCTCAACAGAGTCCATGGCGTTTGTCAGGATGGACACCGGATCCTCTGGTGGCATATATACCATACACATGGCACTATGTAGGTAGTCTAACCTGGTAGCGACAAAGGTTAGACACAACGCCTCTCTCACCATTCAGTGAAACCTGACAGTATCCCTAAAACTTCCAAAATGAGGCCAACACTGGCCCACATACAGTTTTCACTTAAGGCAACACTTCTTCAGAGTTAATCACTTCACCCCACTCTTCTTTATCCAAGCCATTTCCCTTATCCACAAAATATTAGAAATCCTTTCCACCCTCTGACAGCTGGGAAACAGGCAACTTTGACAAACAATCCACATAAACAATTTTTGAAGCCAGGAGATATTAAACCGAGAAGTTAGTCACATACACCTTCCAGCCACCTACTGATGTGAGGCGTGGCTCGAATTTTACAGTTGGTCGAAAAAACATTGGGCAACAGTCTAGGGTCACTCCTGGCAACACAAGGCATACCCCATAAGAAAAAACTGAAATGTAAAATTGGCCAAGTGCATGCCAATGTCTCCCCTTCAATTTACAGAGTAAGTGTTCTACACTTTTAAACTAGTCCACTTTCAATATTGTTGTCTTATTGACATGAACTGACCAAATGTGGTAAGTTTTGCCATACGTTACTTAATCAAATCCAAAGCTTGTTGGCATTCTGGAGTCCACTTTACCTCCATACCTTTCTTTAATAAAGCCCTCAGGAGATTAACCAATATAGTAATATCCATAAAATCTTTAACTAATATTCAGCTAGTCCTAAAAATAAGTGAAGGTGATTTTACAATCGATTCCATGAAGTCTAGCTAAGGGCTAATTCCCTCACCTGAGATTGTATGGCCCAGGTAGGCTACAGTACTCACCCCGAACTGACACTTTTCTCTATAGAACTTGCATTAGTATTTCTCTGCTCCTTCCATTCACTAAGATGTCATCTTGGGAAAACATAATGCTTTCAACTCCTTCTAACACCTTCCTGACCCGGTGGAAACAAGTAGAAGCCTGTTCAAATGATATGTAATTAAATGAAATCCACCTATAGGTGTGGCAAATGATATCAACGGTCTAGATTCTTCTGGTAGCACTATTCGGGGATAAGCTGAAGACAAATCAATTACATGGAATACTTGTGCATCACCTAAAATGGTTAGGGCTCATACAGAGTTTGGCAACCAACTTGGATGTTCCTATTAAGGTCTCAGAGGTCTACACATTCTGATGCTTTTTAATCTGTCTTTTGGGCCAAAACTACTGGAGATAACCATTCAGATGCCTTGATCTCTTCAATGACCCCCAAGTTGTTCAACCTTTCCAGTTCAACTCTTAATGGCTCTATGATTCAGACGTTTCTTTCTTTGTGTACTACCTGTTTTGAACCCTTCAAAACATTCTTATGTTCAAAATTGGAAAGTAGCCCTAATCATTCTCAAAGATTTTGGAAGCTTGAATTCAACTTCTCCAAAATTCATTACCATCACATGTTGAGGAAAGTTTGAGTTCAAAGTGATATCTAAATCATGTTGATGCCTTCATCCTAGCAAATCATCTCCCCACCTTGCCATGTAACTCCAAGACTATGTTCACACTATGGAAATTTGAAACGGAACCACCTCAAACTGGTTACAAGACTAGACAGTGGATTCACATCTCCGTCTAAAAAATGAGTATATAAGTGGTACCAAACACCACATTTATTTCATTTCCAAAGTTCTTGACAAGGAAGGATGTGCTAATGTGAGACCAGGGCTGGTGTCTGTAGCACAGCCTTTCTCCTAGAGCTGAGGGGACGTCAGCTGAAGCCTGCACAGATTGCTGAAGTAGGTATGGGTCTGCCTAGAAGACTGCCTGCAGGCTCAGAGAGAGAAGGAGTATGTCTGACTCTGCAGGAAGATAGACTGTCCAGGAGGAGAAGCCCAGCCATGTTCCTGATGTGTAGCACACCCAGAAGAAACTGACTTGTTTTTGGAAGTGTGCCTCGTGCCAACCCATCTTTCCTCCTGCTGCCCGAGGACTGTGCCACGTGACTGGGAATGACTCAACACAACTGCTGTAATACCAAACAGCATTCCGCATGGACAGTGTAGGAAGGTGGAATCTGACTATATGGTTGCACCCACTTTTTTCCTGGTGTTTTGCTGGTTTATGACTTAGTTGGACTGGGATCATGCTATTCAGGGCCCCAGTCTATCTGCTTTCTCTGTAAAATGGTTTCCATGTGCCTTAGGCACATCTCTGATTGGAATCTGGAGTGCCCTTATAGGTCCCTAGTATATGGTATACTATGTACCCAGGGCATGGGTACCTCAGAGGCCTACCAGGGGCTGCAGCATGTATTATGCCACCCCTGGAAGGCCATCCAAACTGACACCACAGGTCTGCTACTGCAGCCTGGGTAAGGTGGTGCATGTACCCCTTACTGTGATATAGGCTACCTATATCACTATATACATACACACATATAAACCTATAAGTCACTCCTATGGCAGGCCTTATCAATCATGAAGGCAGAGTGCGTGGTTCCTATGTGAGAGGGTGCCCCTGCATGAGCAGGGCCCCTCTGCAGCGTTCGGAGACCCTTCTCTGATGCTGTTTGTAGTGCAGCCTGACCATATACTCTTAAGCGCATTATAACCTCGCGTTAAATGCTAACTTTGGGATGGCTGCACGGAAACATGTCGTGGTTGGTGTCAAACATCTTGGAATACTGCCCCCCCCCGCCAGTTCTGGCGGCGGGGGTAGCATTCCACCCTTCTAGAGGGAAAGACATGTACACACCGGTATGCCCGGTACTGACTTTCCAAGCCCTGGCATCACAAAATGGATGCTGCTGCCACAGACACAAGTCTGGCCTCCTGCTGCTGACCGAAACTCCGGCAGGGGAGGCCTGGACAATAGGTTTCCTGTCCCAGGGAGGTGTGACCACCTCCCCAGACAGGATAGTGTGTATTGGGGCTGGGCGGGAGCACTCTCGGGTGCTTTGAAGTCCTGCACTGGGGGCACATTTGGTGTCCCTGTGCATACCCCAGTTCAAACCGGATCAGGGGCTTCCAGCCCCTGCTTTGGCGCGAACTGGACAAAGGGAAAGGGGTGTAGCCACCCCTTTGCCCTGACCCACCCATAGGTGGGACCACAGAGTAAGTCCAACCCCTAAACTTAGTATAAGTATGGGACCCCAGTCCTTAGGACTTTAGATTATCCCTGGACGAAACTCTGACACAGAATCCTGGACCTTCGACGCTCTACTTAAAGATTAGAGGACAGAAGAATCTCCCTTGGGGTCAAGGAGTGACTCCCTGCTTGGCAGGCACCAAAGAAGCAATTGTCCGGTCTGCATCGCTGAAGCTCCCGACGGACGCCGAAGTCTTTGCATCACCAGAGGTGGATTTCCAGACTTCCCCGAGGCTGCCCTGAGTCCCCAGCAAAGCTGAGGCCCGTAGCTGTCGTGGGTAACGTGGAACCGTGACCCCTGGACACCGCACGCATTTGCAAGTGCATCCTCTTCTGGGTCTCCCACGAAGTCGTGCTTTGGGCTCCGAGTAGCCCCAGCCTCCAGCACCAACTGCACCGAAGATCACTGGCCTCCACTCCACGAGTGTCCTGTGAGCCAGCTCCACGTGCACCGTCTCGAGGCTCCTTCGCGGTCGCTAGCCCGTTGGCTAGTAACCCTTCACGAAGGCCAATCTTTTTCTACTTGGGCTCCCTGGTTGCTCCAGGCTTGCCCTCACTTACCCTTGCTGGGTGAGTTCCTCAGACCTTGCTGGTCTGCACCATCGTCAATCTTCATCTTCATCGAGACTTGCCGTTGCCAAGGCTTGTTGGGTCCACTCCGGTCGCCGACACCTCAGCACTCGACAGACATCGTGTACCAGCCCGAATCCTGCTCCTGGTCGCCGACAACGCCTCGTGGCTGAAGAGTCAAGACGACCGTCAACCTACCTGAAGCACTCGACATCGGTGGGCATCTGCTCATCGCCTTCCTGGTCACTGGCTAGTGACCCAGACTCTGCCCCCTCTGCTTTCAGGTTCTTCAGATCTCCGATCCACCCGGACACTTTTCACTTGGTCGCCAGCAGCACTTTGCAGCAGATCGCCATTCAAATCGACGACGAAACCCGACCCCGAAAGGCACCTATGCACCCTGCTTCCCTGGGTGAGGTAACAAGAGTACTCCGGTGCTCCCGTGGGTAGAGACTCTAGAACGACCTAGTTCTCAAAGGGTTTGCTCCAAGTCCTTCTTTAAGTGTCCCTTTTCTTTAAATTCCAAACCGCGACTTTCTCCATAGAAGTTAACGGCGATTCGCGGCTGTGTTACTACACTGCACGCGTCCCCCGTGGGTCCCCTGTGTCACTACCTTGGGTGGTTCCTTGTGGTCCAAGCACTTCTACAGGCTCTAGGCCTAGTGTCTAGCCAGTCGTGGTTCTTATACCACTTTATTGGTATATGGTTTGGTACGCCCCTAGGGCCCAAACGTGTATTTGTGCTATTACTGTGTTTAAATAACTTATAACTTATGTACTTCGAACTCTAGCCTCATAAAGAGACTAGAGGGGTGTGTTTAGTAATAAATACATATATTTTGAATATATACCTGGTTTGAGTGACCAAATGAAAGAGCACCACGAGATTATAGACTGGTAAAACAAGCTGCTTTACATTCCTTCAAGACTTAGCCTGAAGGCTGCTCTCCATAGCTACCACTAGGATAGCTTTCAATAAAGGTTGTCTTTAACCTATCTCCAATAAGGGGTTGTTTGGACTGGTGCAAGGTGCCCACTATAATTAGTGAACAGCATCTGCCAGGCCAACTTCTCACATTGGTGTGCAGCGTGTGGGATTCCAGCTTGCTATTGTTTTACCAGATAATCTCAATTGAATTGATCAACTGAAAACCACTAAGGGTTCCTAAGGTACATATAAATCAAGCTTAGTAATACAGTAAGTTCTACTGAACGTAGAGTTGTGTGTTAAGGGACAGCACACCCTTTCTACAACTCAAGAGAGTTTAGTAGGCCACACAAGAGTAGGTAGTGCATACACCACACCTCACTAGTAATGTCTTCAAAGCCAGGACCCAGTGAGTCCTTGCCAGAAGCCAGTGGGCTTCTTCCCTCCAAGTATGATAAACTCCCATTCTTGGAATTGAGAGCATTATGCAATACTAGGAAGTTGAAGGCAGGCAAAAGTGCCAGCACCCAACACCTCAGGGAGGTGTTACTAGCTGATGATCTCAGCAGGCCCCTAGGGTCTGAAGGGGTAGGCAAAGAGGGTGGGGCAGAAGATGAGGGAGGGGCCAGGGGTGAAGAAACCCAGGACCCCCCTCTGAAACTGGCCAGGAAGGTGAAAATGACCTTGTCCTGGAGAATCCAATTCCTCCTGTGGAGGAGGAGGAGGGAGAGGATCAGACTGACCTCCCCTTTGTCCCCCAGGAAGAGTTCTGAGTGTGCCCAGAAGGTCTAGGTCTCCTTCTCAGGAGTCTAACCACTCTGACACCTCAATAGGGTCCTCTGTCTCCTCTCATAGGAGGGAATCCTCTCATGAGAGAAGAAAGAGACTGATTCAATATGAGCAAACTCAGCTTGAACTCAGGAAACAGCAATTGGCTATAGACAGGAGTCCCTAGATCTCTATAGAGAGAGACAAAAGTTGGGACTAGAGTCCCATGGTGGCAGCAGTTTCCCCAAAGATAGGGAAAGGTCTTATGACCATAGAAACCTAAGCAAGATTGTCCCTCCCTACCAGAGTGGGGATGACATCCACAAATGGATAACTGCACTGGAGAGGGCCTGTAAAGTTCAGAGGGTCCCCCAGAAGCAGTGGGCAGCAATCTTGTGGCTCTCCTTTGCAGACAAAGGTAGAGACAAGCTCCTCACTGTAAGAGAAGAGGATGCTGACAATTACACAGTCTTGAAGAGTGCTCTGATAGATGGGTTTGGCCTAACCACTGAACAGTATAGGTTGAAGTTCAGAGACACCCAAAAGCTCAGACTCAAGACTGGGTTGATTTTGTAGATTGTGCTACTAAGGCTCTGGAAGGTTGGATACATGGCAACAAAGTGCATGACTTTTTAGGATTGTACAATTTTATTATGAGGGAGCAGATCCTTAATAATTGTCAAAACCAGCTTTTGCACCAGTATCTGGTGGACTCTGATCTGACCTCTCCCCAAGAATTGGGAAAGAAGGCAGACAAATGGGTCAGAACCAGAGTAAAAACTAAAAATCAGGGTGGTGACCAGAAGAAAGATTCTACTAAGTCCCAAGAGAAAGGTGGGGATAAATCTAAGGATAAGTCCCCTACAGGGCCCCAAAATTCCTCTTCTGGGGGTGGGTCCCAAACTCCTTCTTCTCCTGAAAAGAAACCATATTGCCATGTCTGTAAAAAGCCTGGGCACTGGAAAACTGATCCCAGTTGCCCCAGGATTGGCAATAAAGAAAATGTTCCTCCAACAACTACTACCACCCCTCCTGGTACTACCAGTAGTAATCCTCCAGTTGGGAGTAGTGCACCCAAAAAGTTAGGTGCTTTTGCAAGAGGAACAGAGGTGGGCCCTAGTTTAGACAGGACCCCCTCAACAGACTCCTCTGACTCTGATGGTGGTATAGGATTTGCCACCTTTACCATGGGTCCCACAGCATTGGGCAGGTACAGACTGGAGCCAATAATTAATGGTCAGAAAGCTGTGGCATTTAGGGACACAGGGGCTAGTGTCACCATGGTGGCAGGGAAACTAGTCCCCCTCACCAGCTTTTACCTGAGTTTAAATACCAGGTGACCAACATTGATGGTGTCAGAACAGAACACCCCATGGCCATAGTCAATCTCAGCTGGGAGGGGGTCACAGGCCCAAAAAGAGTGGCTGTGTCCCCAACCTTACCTGTAGATTGCCTGATGGGCAATGATCTGGAAATTTCAGCCTGGGCTGAAGTTGAACACCAAACCCATCTAAGGATGCTGGGCGTCCCTGTAAAGGTTAGTGGGGCTGTGATGGCCACAGCCCCAGCCCAAGAAAAATTTGGAGAGGTGGAGCCTGAAAGAATGGCCCACTCTCCCCCAAAAGAGAGCACAAGGGTTGAAGAAAAGTCTTCTTCCCTCCAGACAGTAGGTAAGGGTCAGCCTCCTCAGGGAACTGACCCTACCCCTAGTGAAGGAACTGCCCCAGAGGTAGTCAGGCCTGGCCTGGCCACACCCCTGATGGCAGAGGACCCTTCCAAGGTGGTACCCAGTCTGGAGCAGGTAACCTGCCCCTCTCTACCCTGCCTCAGTCAGCCCAGGGCTGCAGAGGTCAGGGAGGTCAGTGGACCCCCCAGGGCCCCCTGTCCAGAGGAACCCCCCCCATCAGCAGATTAGGGGCACCCAGTCTAGTAGCCCTAGCCAGGTGAAAATTCCTCTACACACGGAGGGATCCCCCATGCCTTTATGTAGGGACCTCCCCCAGAAGGACTCTGGTAGGCAAGGGCAAACCTGGGACCAGAAGGTTCCAAACCTGGCATGTCCCTCCAGTAGTCCATCCAAAGGGACCCAACCCCCAGCTGTAGGCAGCCAAAGGTTGACCCTTAGAGCAAAGTGCAACTCAGTCATGGAAAGACAGGCATACATGGTGACCAGTGGTCTGAGGAAGCTGAGGCCAACATTCCTAGGGCCTCACTTCCCTACTCAGACACCTCACCAGCCTTGTACTTTACCTAAGCACACCACAGGTAGTGATTCCCCATGGTGGAGACCCTCTCATACCCTTAGGGTGAGGGATTGCTTAGTGGACCATAAGACAGGGGGCAACCATGCTAGTGCAGGTGCTTCCTTATATGGCCACTTAGTCAATAAAGGCTCAACTGGCCAAGGTTAGCCTTATCTCCTTTCGTTTGGGGGGTTATGTAGGAAGGTGGAATCTGACTATATGGTTGCCCCCACTTTTTTCCTGGTGTTTTGCTGGTTTATGACTTAGTTGGACTGGGATCCTGCTATTCAGGGCCCCAGTCTATCTGCTTTCTCTGTAAAATGGTTTCCATGTGCCTTAGGCACATCTCTGATTGGAATCTGGAGTGCCCTTATAAGTCCCTAGTATATGGTATACTATGTACCCAGGGCATAGGTACCTCAGAGGCCTACCAGGGGCTGCAGCATGTATTATGCCACCCCTGGAAGGCCATCCAAACTGACACCACAGGTCTGCTACTGCAGCCTGGGTAAGGTGGTGCATGCACTCCTTACTGTGATATAGGCTACCTATATCACTATAAACATACACACATATAAACCTATAAGTCACTCCTATGGCAGGCCTTATCAATCCTGAAGGCAGAGTGCGTGGTTCCTATGTGAGAGGGTGCCCCTGCATGAGCAGGGCCCCTCTGCAGCGTTCGGAGACCCTTCTCTGATGCTGTTTGTAGTGCAGCCTGACCATATACTCTTAAGCGCATTATAACCTCGCGTTAAATGCTAACTTTGGGATGGCTGCACGGAAACATGTCGTGTTTGGTGTCAAACATCTTGGAATACTACCCCCTGCCAGTTCTGGCGGCGGGGGTAGCATTCCACCCTTCTAGAGGGAAAGACATGTACACACCGGTATGCCCGGTACTGACTTTCCAAGCCCTGGCATCACAAAATGGATGCTGCTGCCACAGACACAAGTCTGGCCTCCTGCTGCTGACCGAAACTCCGGCAGGGGAGGCCTGGACAATAGGTTTCCTGTCCCAGGGAGGTGTGACCACCTCCCCAGACAGGATAGTGTGTATTGGGGCTGGGCGGGAGCACTCTCGGGTGCTTTGAAGTCCTGCACTGGGGGCACATTTGGTGTCCCTGTGCATACCCCAGTTCAAACCGGATCAGGGGCTTCCAGCCCCTGCTTTGGCGTGAACTGGACAAAGGGAAAGGGTGTAGCCACCCCTTTGCCCTGACCCACCCATAGGTGGGACCACAGAGTAAGTCCAACCCCTAAACTTAGTATAAGTATGGGACCCCAGTCCTTAGGACTTTAGATTATCCCTGGACGAAACTCTGACACAGAATCCTGGACCTTCGACGCTCTACTTAAAGATTAGAGGACAGAAGAATCTCCCTTGGGGTCAAGGAGTGACTCCCCTGCTTGGCAGGCACCAAAGAAGCAATTGTCCGGTCTGCATCGCTGAAGCTCCCGACGGACGCCGAAGTCTTTGCATCACCAGAGGTGGATTTCCAGACTTCCCCGAGGCTGCCCTGAGTCCCCAGCAAAGCTGAGGCCCGTAGCTGTCGTGGGTAACGTGGAACCGTGACCCCTGGACACCGCACGCATTTGCAAGTGCATCCTCTTCTGGGTCTCCCACGAAGTCGTGCTTTGGGCTCCGAGTAGCCCCAGCCTCCAGCACCAACTGCACCGAAGATCACTGGCCTCCACTCCACGAGTGTCCTGTGAGCCAGCTCCACGTGCACCGTCTCGAGGCTCCTTCGCGGTCGCTAGCCCGTTGGCTAGTAGCCCTTCACGAAGGCCAATCTTTTTCTACTTGGGCTCCCTGGTTGCTCCAGGCTTGCCCTCACTTACCCTTGCTGGGTGAGTTCCTCAGACCTTGCTGGTCTGCACCATCGTCAATCTTCATCTTCATCGAGACTTGCCGTTGCCAAGGCTTGTTGGGTCCACTCCGGTCGCCGACACCTCAGCACTCGACAGACATCGTGTACCAGCCCGAATCCTGGTCGCCGACAACGCCTCCTGGACCTCGTGGCTGAAGAGTCAAGACGACCGTCAACCTACCTGAAGCACTCGACATCGGTGGGCATCTGCTCATCGGCTTCCTGGTCACTGGCTAGTGACCCAGACTCTGTCCCCTCTGCTTTCAGGTTCTTCAGATCTCCGATCCACCCTTGGATCCACCCGGACACTTTTCACTTGGTCGCCAGCAGCACTTTGCAGCAGATCGCCATTCAAATCGACGACGAAACCCGACCCCGAAAGGCACCTATGCACCCTGCTTCCCTGGGTGAGGTAACAAGAGTACTCCGGTGCTCCCGTGGGTAGAGACTCTAGAACGACCTAGTTCTCAAAGGGTTTGCTCCAAGTCCTTCTTTAAGTGTCCCTTTTCTTTAAATTCCAAACCGCGACTTTCTCCATAGAAGTTAACGGCGATTCGCGGCTGTGTTACTACACTGCACGCGTCCCCCGTGGGTCCACTGTGTCACTACCTTGGGTGGTTCCTTGTGGTCCAAGCACTTCTACAGGCTCTAGGCCTAGTGTCTAGCTCAGTCGTGGTTCTTATACCACTTTATTGGTATATGGTTTGGTACGCCCCTAGGGCCCAAACGTGTATTTGTGCTATTACTGTGTTTAAATAACTTATAACTTATGTATTTCGAACTCTAGCCTCATAAAGAGACTAGAGGGGTGTGTTTAGTAATAAATACATATATTTTGAATATATACCTGGTGTGGTGCTCTTTCATTTGGTCACTCAAGAGATTATAGACTGGTAAAACAAGCTGCTTTACATTCCTTCAAGACTTAGCCTGAAGGCTGCTCTCCATAGCTACCACTAGGATAGCTTTCAATAAAGGTTGTCTTTAACCTATCTCCAATAAGGGGTTGTTTGGACTGGTGCAAGGTGCCCACTATAATTAGTGGACAGCATATGCCAGGCCAACTTCTCACAGACAGGTAACAGGAGCTCTTAGTAAAATACAATTTGAATTGAGCTACTTGTTCCTCCCCCCACCCCGCATTGGACTATTGTGTGCATAATCTAATAGTGTACTTGTGGGTGAGCCGCTTCTTGCCTGGCTATTACCACAATAACGCAATAAACAACATGGACAAGTCCCTAGAGGGTTATAGTCATCGTTAGTGACCTATACCCTTTTTGGGGGGAGCACATACAACCAGTGGTTGTTTTAGAAGACCCCTCACCCACCTACCTAGTAGGTGGCATGCTTCATCGGGGTCCCAGCTGGATTGCCGAATGCAATCCAGCTGTGCTTCAACGCCTGATTTACAGCGGAGCAGGTTTTTTGTGACAATGTGAAGTGAGATGTGATTAAATGATAAAAATGTCTCTAAGAAGTGCCCTTATAATACGTTTTAATGGAAGGGTCTTAGGACATGAATAAAAACATAGGCGGGATATTTTAGAGGTGAAAAGTTGTGCCTCAATATCCCTACAAAGTGTAGGTCAACTAGTTTCAGCCTTCTGCGTTATTCGTGAGGCTTTCTTCAGGACCAAGAGTGTGAGCGTGCCCAAAAATTAGGCGGACACTCCAGGTGTACTTATCAGCGCACGTCCTAAAGTGCGCTGTGAGTGTGGTGGGATCATTTACTTACTGATCCTTCACGGTGAGTATTTTAACTCGGCGTTAAGCGGACCTACTGATCCTGCCACAAAGAGGAGCTTCCTGTAATCAGACCTTCGTCTAGGATAGCATCCGCTATGACCTACGGCGGGATCCTGTCCAAACACTGTAGGTCATAGCGGATGCTATCTGGGGATAGCATCCGCTAGCAACCCTACAGACCTTCGTCTAGGATAGCATCCGCTATGACCTACGGTGTTTGGACAGGATCCCGCCGTAGGTCATAGCGGATGCTATCCTAGACGAAGGTCTGATTACAGGAAGCTCCTCTTTGTGGCAGGATCAGTAGGTCCGCTTAACGCTGAGTTAAAATACTCACCGTGAAGGATCAGTAAGTAAACGATCCCACCACACTCACAGCGCACTTTAGGACGTGCGCTGATAAGTACACCTGGAGTGGCCGCCAAATTTTTGCAGCCTCCATTAAGTAGGTCCTGGGGGATGGAGGGGCGCTGGGTGGCAGGAGGCAGGATTGGCAGAGACGGCAGCATACAATGGCGAGAACAGGCGGCGAGGCTAAATGACATACAGGAAATGAAACAATCATTTGCAATGCAATAGGTCTCGCATTTGGGAGAATTTGAGCTATTGGCATTGTAAATTACAATGCCCTTTATTTATGTGCTGGTTCCTTGATAAGGTAGCATCCAGGTAGTGAGGGGATTCTAGGAGTCAGTGTAGCTGAATTAGCGTTGTCACTGTGCACTGATACGAGGACAACAGTGGTAGTCCAATTCTTCCCACTGCTGCAGCTATAGATGCAGGTCTCAGTCCCTATATGTTCGTCCGTCTGGATTCGGAACAGGAATGAACTCCTGGAATCCCCTCACTACCTGGATGCTACCTTATCAAGGATCATGGATCATGCTACACTGATCCACCAACCGAGTCCCAGAAGGTGCTACTACACACCATTAGGGATACTAGCCTCATTGGCTACAACTGGTATAAATATAGGACGATTGATTCCACTACACCTTCGGTCAATTCAGAGTGCCTAGGTCCCCAGAATCCCCGTCCTGAAGAGACCCCGTAACACGAGAGGGTTGAAACGTCGTCCACAGCAAAGGAAGGGAGAGTCCCAGAATACTAGAAATAAATTCTAGAATAATTGATTAAAATCATATCTCACAAACGACCTCCCTTACTATTCCAATAACCAATTGCTTCTTTTTACTGTCACTGTAAACTACTTCACTGTTAGTTATGGTCACTACACTGGGGCACATCAGTCACGTTTTTTATCTTGTAGATAGTGTGAATACACAGTAGAATTCTTTTGTTTTTGCAAATAAAAATATGCCCATTTTCGGCTGAAGTGGGCACAACAGAAATTCTGTTGTCTGTGGGCTTTTTCTATTCTGAGATTGATTCTTTACTACAATCAATGAAAAAATATCGTTTGAATGTTAAACTTATTCACTCTATTTGCATTTCTAATTTAGATGCAAGAAATTAATACTTCTTGCGCATTTTCATTTTTTGTTGTTGTAATGAGTTCCTTGTGAACAAATGTATTTTTGGCTGATAGCTCTGATTCATGGCATGCATTTGCTCTGCTGGCACAAGCAGAAAAACAAGTGGCCTTTACCTACCAATGATGATTTAGGAAGAACTAAGAACAAACCCTTTCTTGGCTTCCAGCTGTCACACGAGACTTATCTAGATTTTGTTTTCTCACAATTCCATCATAAGACATAAGTTAAAAAAATAAGTGGAAGAAAACACTAATTGTTTTTCTGACTGTACATAATCATCTTGCAGACTACTAAGCAGATGATTCATTAAGTACTGGTGATTGAAATGGTCTCATGGTGAAGGTGGGACAAAGAATAGTCTTTTCGGATTCTCTTGCTGTTATGGATGCGTTTGAAATTTGCACAGTTGAAGCCTGTGGTCCATCTGAATAGAATTTTCGTAGTTTGAATTTCGTAAACACTAGACATTGTCCACCCACATGTTGGGAGCTAGGAGTACATGTTTTGGTTGGGCAGAAGTTGTATGCTTCCGCAAAGAAAGTGCTTGCCTTCCAGATAGCTCTGATCACTTTGTTTATTTAGTCAGCGCTCTGAGCTTGAACTTTCAGGGGCACGCACATGCCACTGTAATGCTATTAAAGTATCTTAGATAACTAGATAATCTATTGTATTTTTCTCTGGCAGCAGCACAGATGGGAGGGGAGGGGGCAGTGATTAACCTAGGCTTTTAGGATTGGCTTGACCGTGCATCTGTCACTTGACCTTTTAACCTACACCAAAAGTATTCTACAGTTGCTTCAACACAAATACATTCTCATGCTATCTACTTGTAATGCTTCACATTACCATGCAACATTCCCTTAAAGCCAGACCTATTGGCATTGCCAATGCTTGTTTAAAATTATTATTATTAGAAGAAGTAGTAGTAATAGTAATGGTGGTGGTATTACAGTGACAATCGGGTGCAGCGCCTTTCACTAAGAAATATTACTTTTACAAATCTGGCCATGAGAAATAAGCCATCATAAATACCAGTGGACACCCTTGTTCCTCTGCTAGTTTATAGCCTGTTAACATTTATGTGCCACAAAATAGAGCAACATCAGAATAGATTGTGGTATGTGACGTTTAGCTCGCACACGGTACTGTTCAAGTATGTCCAGATTTTGCTTACAGTAAGATGCTCTGTCAGGTTTGTCTTCATCCTAGCTTTGTCACCCTTCGTGGGTTTGAGACGAAACGGTCCAGATGCCAGTCTCAGTACAGCACCTAAGGCAGTAGTGAATCCTTGTTATGGCCGCACTCTGTTGGCCCCTTCACACCAATCATATTGAGAGGGGCGTCTTTCTCAATGGGTCAGGCTGTTTGCTCAGGATGACCCTGACCTCACCATCTCCTTTGCACTTGCCTCCTGCCTTGGTAGGTAGCAGCCTGCCAATTGTGCCTGACCCTGATCTAGTGCCGTACCCAGTACTGCCGGACGTATTCCTGGCTTTTCTGGCACCTGGCACTGCCAAAGGTCATCCCTAGCTCCTTCAAGTCCACCTTCGGGCCCTAGGGGGTGTTTCTTGACCCATCATTTGCTGCTCCGCTGACAGCTGTTTCTTCCTGTAAGTTTCAGGCAGGTGGTCTGCTCCATGCTGACCTTGACTTGTTCCACTCCGCCACTGAAGGCTTGTCACACTCTTTGGCATCAGCACCTTTGTTGGTGCTGTGGTTGGCACCAGCACAGGACCATCGCCCAGTTCTTCCAGCATGGAGGTGATCTGTCAAACAAGTTTGACCAAAGTTTTTGGGCTGCTCCTGGTGATCTGTCTTAAGGCGCTTTTCCTTCTCAACACCAAGGTCCCTAGTGCTAGACTCACTCTTCTAGGACCTCTGCTTCCTCCATTATGGCTTTGGGGAAAGTGTGTGAGGAGGTAGGGACTGTTCTGCACCTCCTTTTTCCCATCGTCTTTAGGTGGTTTCTTTCATGCCTAAATACTGTCAGGACATTGGGCCTGAGACTTCTTTTGATTTTGAATGGGTCCCAGATTATACCCTTAGAACACTTTTTTTTTTTAAATGAGAATGTGTAAAGCTATGAAGGTTTTGCATTTTCCAAAACCCTTGAGGGAGTTTAAAATTAACTTCTAAATTCTCAAGTCTGGTACTTCCGAACCAGAGCTTGTGCTGCATTTCAGTGAGGATCCGATGAAATCCATGAAGTTTGTGTGGAATCGAGCAGCTTTCGTCAAAGCGGTCAGTGGTCAAGTTGCATGCTGTCATCACCTGGCTCCTAATGACCATCCTTTACTGTGTTCTGACCTTAGGTCCAACATCTTCTTTGGCAACAATCGCCACCGCTTATTCTTCTTTATTCACCACTGTGTTGGATGTCCCCAGGAAGTTGCTTGATATGTTTTGGAAGAAACATTTCTTGTCATAAGGGATGGCTCTCCATTCTTGTAATGCTGTATGCTTGCTTTCTCTGCTAATCCTATGCTGATTTGGAGCAAATTATGGACTTGTTTCTTCCTGATTATGCGAGCAGCAACTTTGCAAAAGTAATTCATGATGGCTTTGGAGCTGCCAAACAACTCCTTAGATCTGGCATTGTCATGCAGACTCTTTGCCCAGGCCCACGGGCAGCTCTGTGTCTCTTCACCACAGTACTAGGTTTGATGCCTTTGTTGCTGTGAGGGCTGGCTTACTGAATGTACCCTTCAAAGGCTACCAACTGTTCAGTGCAGTAGTTGAGCATGTACTGCAGGGGGACAGACATGGGCATATACCTTGCTGGTCTAAATCACTGACTTTTCCTATGTACAGGTCATGGATGATATATAGACATGCTCCCGGTTGTTAAAGGGCTAGGCCTAGGCCGTATAAGAGATGCACTTCTGTTGTCATATATCGCCTAGTGCAGATGAAGAGTTTCATGAATTAGGGGGGCTGTCTGAAATGGCTTCAGAGGCTCTTCTGCAATCATTCATTTTCTCTGGCCCAGTGCATCAGCACTCGTGTGTGGCATTGGGATGAAGAACATTCCTTCTGGTGTACACAACACTGTGCTCATTGACCTTAATCTTCACTTTCTTGGGAGACATTTCCTACTTCAGATAGGAGTTACTGCAATGGGTCGATCCTGCCTGGCCTGGGTATTTTTAAGGTTGTTCTCTTACCAGAAGGTTCTGTTACGCCCAGTACCTTTAACTGTCTTCTGTAGTTGACTGTTTAAGTGAGGTGTGCAGTTGTTTTGACTATGGTGTGTCTTTGATTAAAGGGTTTATGCAGGCCACTAAATCCCTACTTTTGGGTGCACTTGTAGGGAGTGGTTGTTTTGGTTTTGCTACTAGCTGCTGGTTTGTGATGGTTTTACAAGCTTTGCCAATATGTTATCCCACTTGAACCTCCAGCCTCTGCTGGAAGGCTGAGGGTCTTTCTCCTTGCATAGTTTTCATGGTGGCTGCACAGGTTTCCTTTTGTGACCTTTGCTTTCTTATCTATAGTCCTACTTTATGTTTGGACCTTTTTTTTAGCTGATGCTTCTTTTTCCTTTTGTCCTAGGATAGTTGGGCCATTCTTGCGATACTAATGGCTGCTGTCATCAGTTAGCGCGACAAGGCACCTTCCTAGTGTTAAACTGTGCCTGTAGGTGGTATTGTGATTTGATGACTTACTTTGCCATTCCCTCATTCCGATTCAGAAGGGTTGAGGCATGGAACATTATGCTTTCCTTTTGTTCAGCTAACTTTTGATTCATTTGCTGACATCCACCATTAGTTTTGGGATGTGCCACTCAGGTTAAGTTTATGCCTAGTTTGTTGCTACTGCTGTTTGGGTTGCTACCAATCTATCGTATGTCTAATGGTGTCTATCTGCTAGTACTAAGGGTTGGATGGTTCGCCTTCCTGCTTTCTCTCTTCAGCCATGCCTACAGTGGGTACAGTTAGACGTGTCCATCAAAAGAAATAGTAATAATCTTCCTGTACATGTTTATGTCCCATATATGGCTCCATGACTTGCGGTAAGTGGTGGATTGTGCTGGTGGAGGTTTGACAGTATCTGGTCTGCCTGGCATCTCCTGACATTGGAGTAAATTGTTAAATACCACCCAGACCAGACAGATAATGCAATAACGTGTCACTGCACACACTGGCGTGGTGGGCAAAGGCATTGTGTGGCTACTCCTGCCATCCTGGGTGGGACTCCACTTGGGAAATCCATTTTTCTTTACTTCAGGGATTATGTACTTCACGATACCTAAGGAATTTGACTCCTCTCTGAGAATAACATGAATAAATAATTTAGCTCGTCTGTTTTTTTGTCTCTATAGTGGACACTTTCGAGCGCTCTTGAGATAAGCAGCAAGGTTACAACTTTTGCAATGAGGCACCATCCTTAGGGTGTGCTCATGCAGAGGTCCAGAATACCTACAGAAATTGGCCACACACACACCCCCACTCATCAGCCCACTTTATCCATCAACGATCGTCAAGAGATAAATCATGGGGCCCAAGGCTTCAGATTGTGGAATGCCCTCTCCCCTTTCTTGAGATTTGAACCCAGCCATTTACCATTGAGGAAACTCTGGAAGCCAGAACTATCCAGACTTGATTTCTAACTGAACTCATCATAGACCAAGGGATCCAATCCAAGGACATCAGACATGGGATCCACCCTTCGTACTGGACTTCAGCCTCCCTTGTACAGTGTCAGCTGTAAAGTATCCAGAAAGTAAGACATAGGATTATATAAACCTCACAATAAAAGAATTAGTACATAGTTGCATTTATTTCTCAGGGTAAAAACAGATTTTGAAAGTTGTAAGAAATTGGGTTATTGGTTGAGGGGGTGATAACCCTGCTCAAGCAACAACAACAATCCTTGTTAGAATAAATCACAAAAGTCACTAAATAAACCTGTACTTAGACCCTCTGGTAGCTTGGTTCAAAAGCAGTCAGACTTAACTTAGAGGCATGTGTTAAGTATTTATGCAGCACACAAACAGTAATGAAGTGAAAACGCAACACAAGAAAAATCCCAAACTAATTTAGAAATATAGAGTACATTTTAATAGATCAAATGAGACCAAAATGACAAAAATCCAATTGGTAGCATCAGAGATCTGCAATTTCAAAGTTTTAGGTAAGTATAGCACCTAAAAGTACAAAGCACCAGTCATGGTCTTCTGGTAATGCTAGACAGGGGGAAAGTCACAAGTTTAGTGCGATCACGATGGAGATGGAGCACGTACCGGATTCAGGGACCAGCTTAGTCCCTCTGAAAAGGTTATCTTCTCAAAGTCCAGTGCAAAGAGTCCAGAACTTCAGATTTTCTCCTTATCTTCTAGAGGAGTGCAATCTGATGCCAGTGAAGTGTCTAGGACCCGTGGAGGCCCCTCTTGGGGATCAGGGACTTACTCTAGCACAGGCTAGCTGGGCTTAGGCAGGTCCAGGTGTGGCAGAGCAGTTGCAGGGAGGCCTCTGAAGCTTTTTGTGTCCCTGTAGCTCAGGAGGTCAGCCAACTGACCCATTGAGTCACTTATGTAGTTTGCGATGAAGGGAGCAGGTCCAGTGTTCCTTTTCAGAGAGCAGGGCAGGCCTCAAGCAGCAGGGCAGTCCTCTGGGCAACAAGACCGGCTTTAAGTTGCAGGGCAGTCTCTGAAAATTAAGTCAGGCCTCAGCAGCAGGGCAGTCACCTGGGGAACAAGGCAGTTCTTCCTCTGTAATGTCTGCAATTCCAGGAGCGTCCTAATGGGCAGTTCAAGTGGTCCAGTATTTATACCTGGTGTCAGTCTTTGGAAGAAGGGAATCTTCTGGTTCTGGAAAGTTCCCTCCTTCTCCTGCCAGGGCTCCAAGAAGTATAGGGTGACAAAAAACTAGTGTTAGTGTTGCATAAACTACGACTCTGGTGCAGTTCTATAAGGTTTGCTTTCCGACCCACAAGTGACCCAGGTGAACCTAGCTTAGTGCACCAGCACTGAATGTGAAGACTGGTTATTGTAGTCTCGCAGAACCCCACACAATACATAGTTGAGATGAAGTCATTGCTTTTGGGTTACTAGCAATCCCTGGAAGGGATCAGGGGCACTGTGGTAACAGTAAAACATATTTCGCTCTTCTCAGTATCACACACATGGTACTAAGAATAACAGACACTTTTAACTAAAAGTAGTTATTACAACAGGGCAAACCTGTTTCTTAGAACATTCAAAATAATTACACAGGACATCATAAAAATAGCAAGAAGGCATATTGTAAACAACAAGAATAAAATGACCATTTCTAGCATGGTTAAAATGTCATCTAGAAGCCTAACACCCTAAAACCTACTTCTATGCACTAGCGTAGAAGAGCATGTAGTAGAGTAACTTGCAGGCTAGAGTTTTTTAAGGGAGAAACGGTGCACTGCATACCTTGTTGACAGCTCGGGCTGTTGTTATCAGAAGAGTCCTGAAAGAAGCATTACTTGTAAAAGGCAAACGTGTTGCTTCAGTAGCCTCCCTCAGGTGCTCCACTTTTATCAATGTAACCAAGGAAGGAGGGACTGAGGGCTTTTATATAGGTCCAGCATACATGCCCAAGACTAATCCAACAAGATAAGTATGCAGTTCCTCACGAGAAGAAAAGAAGAGAAAATAGGTTGGCTATGTGTGATGTAATAGTCACTGAAAGAGAGGAAAAAGGGGGAATTCCTCCTTTCGGAATAAGTGCCCTCACACACCCAGCCAGCGAGGTGTCATGCTTCATCATAGGGCTTTGCTCCTCGTCAGGTCGGCGCTGCAATACCTGACGGGCAACCTATGAGGGGCTCTTTAGCGGAGATCTTTTATTCCTTGCCGTATGGTGCAGTGGGTGTGAGGGACCTAAAAAAGTGTAGATGTGTAGAAAGTGAGTCGCTAGACTTAGTGTGGATTAAAACAGGAAATAGAAGTCAACTCCAAACTATTTTAATGAAACTGGCTTCTATCCTGATTAAAAAAGGTTTGGCGCACCCCTGTCTCAATGTAACAGGATGTTGCGCACTATCTAATGGTCAACATGTTTCTTGCCCTCGTGTCAAGATTGACGGCAATTTATCAGGACCAAATCTGAAAGTGTTATCTACACTGACTTGTGATTCTCCTAGTCAGTGGGTACAGATAAACCACAAAGCAGCACCCTAGGTGTGGTACCTGTCATCTGGGCCAGCCAACCTAAATAGACAAAAACACACTGGTTAAGTAGCAGTGAGCGGTAATCAGTATCCTGGTGTCAGGTTACTAGAAAACATTCAGCATTTGCTGTGAACATAAGGTGGCAATGGTGAAACAAGCCGCAAACATGCTCGTGCGTGTCAACGGCGATTAAAAATTGGTGAAACACGGGTGTTGAGGAGCCCATTCTCCTGTAGAAGCTGGCGGAAACAAAGACTCACCCTAGTGGGGTCGCTGGCTCTTAGCATCGACTCCCGGCATGTGAAGGCACTCTGGAATGTAGTGTCCTAAAAGGTGGGGATGAAATGGGTAAGCTGTGAAAATGGTACAAAAGTCACAGGCTCCAATCCGGCAAAGCAGTTGTCAGGCTGAGGTGCGAAACAAACCGGGGACCACAAAGGAACCCCAACGGTATGTCCTAGGTGCCTCAAGGGCAACAACCGATGTAATGTGGTCTCTCCCTACCCCCGTAAAGAGGCAAATCAAGCCTATCAAGGTGTACATTATCTCCATATCAAGGGGTTAGGGTAGCCACAACATTAAATTGCCCAAGACGAAAACCCAACGCAGTAGTCCCACGTGTAACCGTCGTCACGCCCGTACAACAAACAAATACATGCCAGGAGAGATGTGGTCATCGACTGGGGAAAAAGCAAGCCCCCAAAGCCAATACTTACATGCTCTCTCCGCAAGACCGTCGGCGGACCTACCCAAACACTGCCGGGACCAGGAGGTAACTATCAAGACCCTCGAGAGGTAGTTATGCTGCCGGTAGCCGGAAGTGAAGGGGGCGTGGTTGCTCAGTGGCTCAAGGCTGCCGCACTAGAGCGCGACTCCAAGGGTCATGTTCGGAATGGCTGCCATATTAGGTAAGGGGCGTGCCATGTCACATGCACGGGCGTCACGTAAAAAGATTATATTGGAAGAATACGAGGCCGCTGTGAATGATAACTGGAACAACCAAACGGCCAAACCAGTACGCAAGGTCGCAAGGTATGATCCCATGTCCGGGAAGCGAGTGTTGGGCTGATTGAGGATGCAGTGCATCACAAGAGTAGTAAAAATTGTCTAATACATAAAGATACTCATCTGAAGGTAGGACAGTGGCTCTTGCCATGACGTCCTATATCGTGTAGTGTCCAGAGAGTGTTGCGCATAGGTAGTCGTGTGGATATCCCGTATGGAAGTGTATCCAGGTATGGTAGTAAGTCATTAGGCTATTGCCGGGAGTACGATGTTATTAGAGACCAAAGCTTGTTGGCAAAATATCTCATGTAATGTAGTGAAAGTGCTGAATACACACAAACTAAGACCGATGTCGGTGCTCTATAGTCGCACGTGTCAACTAGTATGTGTCAGGGGGACTCATCATCTATTTAAGGTACTCCAAGGGATGTCTTCATTGAGCCCCTCTTTATCTGTAGCCAGACGATGCACCCACCTCTGTTCAATTCTGAACAGTGTATTTTTGTTCATTCTGGGATGTGTTTCTAGAATGACCCAACGTAGAGTGTCTGGTGTATGGTGGTATTGTTCAAAGTGTGTACACATTCTGGTATTGGTTCTGTGGCACCTAATGTTGCTTTGGTGCTCATTAATACGTGTCTCGACAGTTCTGGTAGTCATGCCAATGTAACGGATGTATGCAGTTGGCAGTATTACAGTTGGTGTGCCTTCTCAACTGCTATTTAAAAGTGTCTGAGAACGCTATCTCCTTGGTAGGTTCTGTAAGGGGACACACTATGCAAGAACCACACGGGTAGTGTTCCGTTACCGGAGGTAGGTCCCAAAGGGGTCTTTGTGGGTTAGTATTCATAGCCTTAGGTCTAGTATGTATCAATAAATCCTTAAGGTTACTGGTTCGTTTGAAAGCAAACCTGGGGGTAGGAAATTCAAGTGTTCCTGTATTTAGGATGCCCCAATGTTTCCTGATGATCTTTCTTATCCTGTTGGAGTCAGGAGTGTATGTGGTGACACAAGTAAGCGCCTCCCCGGGTTCTTTGTGTTGTACTTCTAGTAGGGCGTCACGGTTGTTATTTCTCGCCCTTTTCATAGACAGTGCCACATTCCGTTGTGGGTATCCCCTTTGACAGAGATTGTTGGCGAGGATAGCTGCCTCAAATTTGAAGTCAACCACGGAACTACAGTTCCTCTCTTCTTTTCTTCTCGTGAGGAACTGCATACTTATCTTGTTGGACCACTTTTATCAATGTCCGGCAGGATGCATCATCTTCTCTGAGTGCCAGCAATAGCCAAGATCATCTTCAATAGTATCTTGAGGAATATCTGGAGCGAAAGACCTCTCTACCTAAGGGCTCTAGTGGTAGTCCTTAAATACTAAACAAACTCATGGATGAAAACCTCTGACCTAATGAGGAATGTGGTACAAAGATCACGGACGCCAGAGAAAGGATCCTAGACATATCTTTAAAGAGACAAGGGGATGTCAATTCAAACTACACCTCTTTAATTCATTATCTACGTATGTTTCTTGATGGCCCTGACATATTGATAAGGGAACACTTGTTCCAAACTGAGTGTCTCATCAAGTATTACATCTGGGTCATTATCGGAATGACTTGACACTCTCTCAGTTCTGCGAATGATAAGGGACGGCAATCATGTTATTCTTCTTTGTAGCAGATATCTGAGGAAGTTGACACCATATGGGAGGAGTGTTATCCGAGATAGAGTTTGTAGCCTGACTGAAATGGATTTGAACTTTAGGGACTTTACGTCATCAATATGGGAGGAGTGTTATCAGAGATGGAGTTCGGAGCCTGACTGAAATGGAGTTGGACTTTAGGGACTTTACTTCATCAGGTTCCTTTGTGTGAGCTGCGGGCAAGCCCTTTGCAATGTAAGTGGCGTAGGGAACGGTTCCGCCCCCAACCATTCTGGCTGGATGGCCCATCCTGCCAACACATAGTCCTCTATTCAATGCCTGGGCACAATACATTCTTAATGAGGGAACCATTAACGGGCCCAGACAGCTGGAAACTCCTAGAAGGCCTCAGAAACGTTTGGGCAGGAAAAGGCCAATTTTCTAAAAGTGGTATTTTCAAAATTGTAATCTAAAATCCACCTTCCCCATAAAGAGGATTTTAAATTACAATTCATGAGAGTCCAAACATGATATTTCTACCTGCTCCCAATCAAAAGTTAGCAACTATTAAATGTAACAAATAGGGAGTTTAGGCCTGGCATAAGGTCTATTTTGTCAGGTTTAAAACTGCAATACAGGCTCCAGCGGCAGGCCTGAGCCATGTTTTAAAAGACTACCTTAGTGGGTGGCATATTGTGTGCTGCAGGCCAACTAGTAACATTTAATTGACATGGTTTGGGTACCTGTAGTACCATATACTAGGGACTTATAAGTAAATTGTGTCCCAATCCGGTGTAATCCAATTTTACCATGTTTTAGGAAGAGAGCGCAAGCACTTTAGCCCTTGTTAGCAGTGGTAAAGTGCACAGAGTCTTAATGGCAAAAAAAAAAAAAGAATTCAGAAAACAGTAGGGGTGAAGGCAAAATATTTGGGGGTGATCCTGAAGAGAAGGCCATGTCAAACAAAAGTGATTGGTGCCCTAGACATGGCAGGTTTGGCTACATTGACCATACGTTGAATAAGAGACAAGTTTTCCAAAGATCAGCACCATAGGCGTCCGTCTCTTCTCCTGATTTGTTAGGATACACATCTCGAACATGGCAGAAGGAAACCACTTGTATGGCGGGGTGAGCAGAGCAAGAACGTTTTTTTGCTCTGCAGCTCTTGAGACTTGGGGCATAGACATTATCCAGTGGGAGGCTATTTGGGCTGTAGAGTCTGTTTCCTCTGCTCTTGCACTAAATTCTAGAAACCTCTTGAAAGTTTGCTTGGACTGAGTGGAGAATGATGCAGGATAGGGAGTGCTGCATCTTGTAGTGAAGGGATGTGCTTGCTCCATCTTTCAGACAGACACATTTTGAGAGCTCTTTCGAATGCTATTCTATACAATACCTGGTTTGCAGAAAAATTGTGAAAAGTCATGGCAAGAAGAAGTTCTGCCATAAATGTAACATACCTATAATGTATTCAAATAAATGGTTGCATTTTAATTTAAAAAAATGAAACAAATGTGTTTATATAATAAAAAACTGTTTGCATACTAATAATACAACAAGCATTGTCAAAGATAGTAGGTCTCACTTTTGGTTCCAAATGGCTATGCCAATACCGTTTGGCTATGCTCTACAGGGTTAATAAAAAATCAGTAAGGTTAAATTATCAGAGTGGACCTGGAGTGATGGATGGGAATGTGAGAGGTTACGAGGGGCTGCGAGAAGAGAAGAGAACAAGCATTTGCAATGCAATAGGTCTCGCATTTGCTAGATTTTGAGCTATTGGCATTGTAAATGACAAAGCGTTTTATTTATGTGTTTAAAAAACCTGCAATGATAAAAGGCATGGTCATTTACAATACCAATAGGTCAAATTTTTGAAAATGCGAGACCTATTGCATTGCAAATGCTTGTTTTATTTAATATCCAGAACAAAGCAAGCCTATGCGCGCTGGTCAAGGTTAGTTTAGTACTGGGTTCTGATTAGCAAACCTTCAGTTTTGTGTGTTATGTTATGCAGATTTGTATAGGACGCCTGGATACCTCGAGGCGGTATCTAGACGCTTTGCAGGAGGGTAGGTGGGGGCGTCTTCCCCTTTAGCCCTGAAAACATCCCTCCTTCAACATGTGCTCTTACAACGCCCATGCTGGGACAGCAGCAATGTACATAACTTCAAAGCCAAGACAAAGCTGAACACAGCCTAAAACCTACCACAAAAGTCTGTCATTAGCACCACGTATTTCATTTCCACGCAGCCCTCTGAACTGAAAGCTTAGCTGCTAATTAGTGCCATCAAGCTTAACGGGTCAAAGGTTTGGACACTATTTGTGAAAGAGGGCAAGAAGGTCAGGCGAAGAGTTTTAGGTTAAAAAAGCGTAGCTGAATGAAAAGGGCCGCGCCATGTTTGTTTACTCGCACAGAGGCTTGTGCTGAAAGCAGGAACGTTTAAAATGTTTTTAATGGCGGTAAGGTACACACAGGTTGCACCCCTTAGAAGAGTCTCTAGTTTGTAACAAAGGGCTGCTCGGTTTCCCTTCTCCCCCACATTTCGATAAAGCTCTTTAAAAATCCCTCGTTATTTTAGGGATACCTCTGCGGAGAAAATAGTTGATTTCCGGCTTTGTTCTTCATTCTTTGCACAAACTGCGTGTTTTTAATGGTGACCATCTGGATAAACAGTATTAAAAAAAAATGCCCCGTCTCACTGCGGTGCAGAAGTGACTGCATCGCCGGAGGCGCAGTGTATGGCAGTGAGAGTGACAGGGATGTAGAGAAAATGTCACTCCGTTAATTATCACACAATGCAGACAGTAGGCCCTTCTTACTCAAGAGCAAACAGCGTGCATTTCTGTATTCCCCAACATTTTTATTAGTTTTTATCAACATCACCGTTTATTTTTCTGTTGGTGTCATCCAGAAGCAAAACATATTAAATGTAAAAATAATGAAAAATCAAGAAGCATCTAACCGATAAGAATGATATGTAATCAGACCTCCAGACTGCCGAAGGCATAACCTGTACTTCCCCGCTTTGCTAAATTTGAGATATCGTGGTTACATTCGTCAGTCTCCCTGCACGTCACTTCCCTTATGTACCAAAATGGGAATATTTAGAAACAGGCCGATTACAGTATTATACTCTGTATAAAATATTGAAAATGCGGAATCTCTCTCTAGTATTAAGTTGGGTTCAAAGTGAAAACACACCATCTTTTAAGTCTTATCTGGATGAGCAGAGTAGTTTGCTGTACTACAAAATGACATAATGGGAATGAGTCTCAGTTTTTTTGTAATGGTTGCAATTAGCCCCGCACCAAAATAATGTCAAGTTGTTTGGATTATATGTGAGCAAATTGGTCACATGAAACGTCCATGTATGCACAATGAGAGGAGGCAATGCAAGTGGGCGGAAGACCCACCCTGGCAGCAGCGTCTATGGACTATATTTGTTGGTTGAGGAAAAAGGGTGGTGAAGCCATAGAATTGCTTCGGTGTTCCGTGGCTGCAAAAGTACTTCTGCTCCAGCCTGTCATAACTCAGAAATGTCAGGTGTGCAAACAGAGATTTTTTTGGGTAGCATTTCCAATAAACCGACCAATTGGCTCATAAAAAGAGGCACTTTTGTTAACTATAAAATATTTTTTTGCCCTTGTTGCCTAATGTTATGTACAAGTTGGATATTCAGGGCTTGCCTGGCTGTCTAGTGACGTGCAGTTTTGGCACAAAACGCAAGAACCTGTCAATCAGCAGAAAAGCAAACTAGACAGATATGCACAGACACAAGCGTAGCTCGAGAATGCAGCACATTACCAACCTGTTTTTTCGCAGCCTTTATGAATCTGCACCAAAGCAATTGCGGAAAATAAACTGCAGATAATAACATCAGAAACAAGTATACGTTCAAATAAGAGAGAAATAGAATGTGAATATTAAAAACAGAACGGAAAAAGAGGGAAAGAAAAAATGAAAGCGAAAATGAAGGGGCAGGCAAATGAAAACCGCTCTTTTTCAAGCACTCGTGCTTGTGCTGGCATCCACGAGAGCGAGCAGCGGCGCGCAAGCAATCTGTTTTCAATTAGCACGCGCGCCGCTGCTCGCTCCCGCAAGGTGGATGCCAGCACAAGCACGAGTGCGAGTGCTTGAAAAGTCAAGACCGATCGCTAAAGGCCCTCTCCTAGAGCAGCGCATGCGCGCTGCCTAGGCGAGAACTAAAAACGAGTCAGGCAGGAGGGAATGAACGACGTGAAGTCCACAGGAAAGGGGGGAGCAAGATGAAAGTAGGAGAACTTGTTCACATGCAAATGTAGGTATGACAAAAAGCATTTCACACCGGATGTGCTAAGTGAGCTAGTCACATCGCGGCCCCCACCCATTCAGCGATCTGTCGTGGACCTGCCTGCATGGAAAAGCACATCGCTAGGAATATATGAGCACACAAAGTCAAAAACATTACAAATCGCAAAGGGGGTAAAGGAGATGTACACGAGAAACATGAAGCGCATGAGGGCATTTGCCAGAACATATGGGGAGAGAAGAAAAGAGTTGGAAAACACATGCACACACATGAAGTACTTAATAACAGGTTTAAAAAAATATCCCTAAAAGTGAGCAGTGGAAGGAGAGAAGTCTGCTAATCAGAGAGATTGTAAAGAGGCTAAGCTCCAGAGGAGGGACAAACATAAGATGGACAAGCTGGTACAAGGAAAGCTACTGAATAAGAACCAAAGAAATGAATGACAATAAAGGAAACCAATGGCCCTTTAAGTTCTTGATAAGCCCACAGTATATTTTTTGCAAACAAATAGCTTGCGCTGCTCAGTAAGCTCGGCCTAAAAATGAAATACAAGTGATTTTTAAAAGTATTGTGGATATGGTTATGTGCTAGGTCAGCAGTTGGTTTTAGGGTATGGGATGGGGCTAGGTAAGAGTAACGGTTAGGGTTAAGGATTAGAGTTATGGGTAGGGTAAAGGATTGGCTTAAGTTGATGGTTATTATAAGGGATGAGGTTAGGGTTGTGGGCAGGAATGGGTGTAGGGTGAGGCATAGGAACAGAGTCAGACTGTTATGGATTAATTAGGGTCCGGATTTGAATAAGGGATAATGAGCAGTTCGAGTTGGTGTTGGAGTATGGGTTTGGGGTAAGTGCCTTTTCCAGTTGATTAAATTTCATAACATCTGCACGTACAGTATACCTTTTTTAATTGTAAACCTTGATTGTTGATCTAAATGTGTGTATTTTCTGTTTGTGTTTACACGTACCTGTATTTTTTTTTGTAGAGTGGAGATGGGCCCGCAGATTTGCAGGTAACTAAAGACTGCTCTTCCTTTTGACCTCTTACTACTTAATTCTTTCATTTCTTAATGTTTCGGAATATTTGCAGTGAGTTGCATCTAAAAGTCTCTTTGTGTATTGATATTATTCCTATATTATAAAGTGCTGCATGTCAGAGGCTCTCTGCTGTTAGTCAGATGGACTCTTTTTTCCTCTTCTGTTATTTTCCTTCCTTTGGCAATAGAGCACAGTAGAACATAGATCAGCTCTTTGGGAGAGAACGGACAGTCAGTTCTGCTGCTGGTGTCTGCAGCATGCTGTGATCTGTACCACTGCTGGGGTCTGTGGAACATCTGGGATCTGCTGCAGTCCATGCACTGCTGGGGCCTGCACTGATGATGGGGTCTGTAGTACTGCTGGGGACTGCACTAATGCTGGGACCTGGATTGATGCTGGAGTCTGTGGCACTCCTGATGTCTGTAGCAATAGTGGGGTTTGCAGCACTGCGGGGTCCTGTAGCACTGCTGATGTCTTTATGGCTGCTGGGGTCTGCACAACTGCAAGATTCTGTAGTGCTGCTGGAGTCTGCTGTGCTCAGTGGCGTAGCTAGACCTACTGCCACCCGGGGCGGCCCCTAAGTTTGCTGCCTAGTACAGGTAAGAGCGGGTGGTGACGGCTGATGGACATCTTGTTCTGAGAGGTGTGGGGGGAGCGACGGACGACTTGTTACTTGTTCTCGGGGGATGGGGATGGTGGTCGACAGACACGACTTGCTCACCTCCGCCGCCCAAAAAGAGTGCTGCCCGGGCCACACCCCCCCAGCTACGCCACTGCCTGCGCTACTCGGACTTGCACCCCTGCTGGGCTGTTGACTGCTGTTGAAGTCTTCACCGCTGTGTTATATTCCCGATTTAGGCCCATGTAGCGAGGCAGCTTATTCCTTACATTGTCCTAGAAAATAACATTTCAGCAGTGAACTTTTGCACACATTTTGCATGCATGACAATGTTGTATTAGTTTCTCTGAAACTACTTCGTTTACACATCTAGCTTTGCACAACATTATCACGATGCCTTGAACATCATGTACAAGGCCTCTCTACACCCTAGGTACAAAAGTCGCCCTGTCTGCATCCCCAGGGCAACAGCTCTATCTGCATATCCATAACATCACTAATCTAGCGTGCACATGGCGAAGGCTGCGTTTAATTCTAAATAATAATAGGCATCATGATAGATTGGTAGAGGAGGCACTTCTGCTGACATCGAAGGTCCCTGCATGCTCAGAAATCACCACTCACCGGTCTGACATTCCGTGATGTGTGTCCAACTCGAGACCAAGACGGGGTCCTTCACACTCTCCCATGAAGTAATAGGGTTGGATCGTCCCTAAGAGGGATTCTTGGCTCTACACCTACACACACTCTAGTTACACTTAGAGTAGCGTTCGCATCGTAGGAGTACGTTAGATTACCATTTTGCATATATGCCTGCATATATTCATTGCTTCAGCCCCGCACCATGGTAGAAATGTATCTACTGTTCACTCTTTTGGTGCTTGTAATCTCCTTAATTTGCTTCTGTCTCCTAACCCTTGCATCACATGTACTTAATACAACAATAACATTGGCTCAATACATATATTGAAAACGTCCCACTGTGTATTCTCTGTATATTTCTCTGAGAACAAGTGAGCACGAGGGACTTAGCAAAAGGTTCTGTACTGTTTCCACGATCCCGGAGTGTTCAGGGTTGTCATGTTCAGTGGTTGCCAGAAACTGTTCGCTCCCTGGTAGGGTAGGGGGGCCTACAGTGGCACTGTGAGCTAGCTGGTCTATAGGCCAACATATCCTGCAGGGGTGTCCGGAATCAGTCTAGGCACCAAGCCCTTAGTTTATGTTGTCCAAACAATGCGCAGATCCTACGGATTAGTAGGAACTACACAACAGCTGCTGAGGTCTGTAGCATTTCTGAGAACTGCAGCGCTGCTGGGATCATTGGCGCTGATGGGGTCTGCACTGATGATGGGGTCAGTGGTGCTTCTAGGTCTGTGGTGATTTGATCGTGGATCTTATAGACTAGAAGCTTCCAATACAGCCATTGGTTTATGTAAAAGCAGAGCATTTTACTTTCTATACACTATATAGAACCCCTGTGTGGAACACAAAACACTTTTGACTAGTGCTATTTCATGTCCTTGGTGGTAAATTAAGGCAGTGCTTGGTGCAAACATCGTTTACCACTGTATTATAAAAATAGAATTCTGGAGGTGATTATGTGACAAGAATTTTATGAATATTTGCTGTGTGGCATTTTGTTATGGTGGTTATTTGTACTGTTGTTTTGTGCTGCATTACTGCAAAGTGTTGCATTGTGGTCATTGTTTTGCTCTCTGCTTTGACTTCTCTGTGTTGTTCCCCTGTTATGTTGCTTTGTTTATGTTAATTTGTTTTAATCTGTTTACTTTAGATTGGCCAACAATTGCTGCTATATTTCCAGCAAAAGCAAACCTCTACCCTAAATGGCAATCAACTCCCAGAACAACCACCACTCTCTGAACACCAACTGCACAGGGCTGAAGTCTTTGCACTGCCACAGTGGAATGCTGCACTTTGCACAATCTCACATTCCGTCCAGTTCTACACTAGCAAAATAGCTCTACACTATTGGCGTACATGCACACTCCGGTCAATCAATCAATCAGGGAATTGTAAGCGCGCTACTCACCCGTGAGGGTCTCAAGGCGCTGAGGGGGGGGGTCCGCAGATCTGTTTAGCCGAAGAGCCAGGTCTTCAGGGTCTTCCTGAAGGTGTTCAGGGAGGGGGCTCGTCTGATGTCTGCCGGTAGCTCGTTCCAGGTCTTGGCTGCAATGTGAGAGAAGGATCTTCCGCCTGCTCTGGCTCTGTGGATGCGCGGGGTTTCGGCCAGTGCGAGGTTGGAAGATCGGAGGTTTCTTTTGGGTACGTGGAAGTTGATTCTGTCGTTGAGGTATTTGGGTCCGTTGTTGTGTAGGCATTTGTAGGCGTGAGTGAGGATTTTGAAAGTGACTCTTTTCTCCACGAGGAGTCAGTGGAGACTTCGTAGGTGTTGGCTGATGTGTTCGTGTCGGGGGATGCCGAGGACGAGTCTGGCGGCGGTGTTCTGTACTGTCTGGAGTTTGCGGAGTAGGGACTTGTTGATGCCGGCGTAGAGTGCGTTTCCATAGTCCAGTCTGCTGGTGATGAGTGCGTGGGTGACTGTCTTCCTTGACTCAGGGGGGATCCACTTGAAGGTCTTGCGGAGGGTGTTGAAGCAGCTGGAGGTGACGGCGTTGACCTGTCGGTTCATGGAGAGTGATGAGTCGAGTACGATGCCGAGGTTCTTGGCGTGGTCTTGGGGGGTAGGTGGGCTTCCAAGGGCGGTCGGCCACCAGGTGCTGTCCCATGCAGAAGGGGTGGTACCGAGGACGAGGACTTCTGTCTTCTCTGCATTGAGCTTCAGGCAGCTGTTGGTCATCCAGACTGCGACGTCTTGCATTCCTTTCTGGAAGTTGAGTTTGGCAGTGGTGGGGTCTTTGGTGAGGATGAGCTGGGTGTCTCCTGCGTAGGATACGATGTTGAGGCTGTGTTGTCGGACGATGGCTGCGAGGGGGGCCATGTAAATGTTGAAGAGGGTGGGGCTCAGTGATGAACCCTGTGGGACTCCGCAGGTGATTTTCGTGGGTGGGTCCACTCTCCGAACTGTATGTCACTCTATGCCATTGCTTCCAGCGGTGCTCGCAACGTTAAATCTGCACAATCCTTCGCCCGCAATACATCACCACTCTCTTCACAGCCCCCACTCTCTGCACAGGCCTCCACCTAAAGCACAGCCCTCCACCTAATCTAGTTCTCCTCCATTGCCACTGGCCAAGTTGCCATTGCTCAACTTGCTGTACAGTGCTCTACTCGGCACACCCCTCAGCTCTACAGAGCTCACACTCTCAAACCACACAGCTCTACAAAGTTCTCCACTCGGCTTACCCCTCTACTCTCTGCACTATGGCGCAGCCCTCTACTATTTGTACAGCCCTTCAGTCCAAGCTTATTTTCCACTCTTTGCATTTGATGCACTTACTGCACAACCGTGGCTCTCTTCAAGCCTTTCTCTATGAGAAAACCCCCAACTAACTGCACATACCACACTCTACTGAGATTTCACCTCCTCTGCTCAGTAGGCAACCACCCACACTCTGCGGCACCATTACACTGTACAGTCTTCAGACTCTGCACAGCAGTCCTCGTGGCTGACCACTTCACTCCATGCACATGAATGCACCTGCACCCCCCTCACCCACCCATTTTCTGCTCAGCCTACCTCTCTGCATAGGTTGACCCATGGATGGATCTGCACAAAACCTGCCAAGTTCAAATTGTGAATCATACACAGTTTGCTCCACTTTTACATGGCCTGTTACTCCAATCCATGTGCCCAGCCCTCTGCTTCACTTGACACAACTGCTTAGCATTGCATCATTTTCACTATCTTCTAACCAGGGCACTGATGTCTGTTTTCTGTATCATCCTCCACCCACTGCGAATCTTCCTCAATCGTTTATTGGCAGCATTCACTCACACACCTCCACACTTTGTGCTACTCTGCCAGCTGCACAGTCCTCTGCACTCCCACTAACCCACCACTCTGCATAGATCCTCGCTTTGCACATTCTTTCACTCTTTGTAAAACAATACATTCTGCCCAGCATGTAAACCTCTCCACACTTCCTCCTTTAGTGCACAAACATCCACACTCTGCACAGCCTTCAATTCTTCATCACAGCCCTCGACACTGAACAGTCCTCTACACACAGCAGAGCTCTCTGCACTGTGGCTTGTTCTTTGCTTTCTGCTCATGTCTCATTCTGAGCTGAACTTAGTCCAATTATACAGCCCTCAGCCGTGCCCAGCCCTCAATGCCATGCAGAGACCTGCACCTCTTACTTTTCTTTAAAGAGCCTCTCCGGGTGTGTGCGCAGCAGTAAAACAACCTCTATTCTGTCTTATTCTCTATGGGCTGAAGTAACCCTATTATATTCAGGTGTCCTTTATCATTCTGGACCCCACAACCCAGATTTCATATTTCCATGTAAAGCACTGCACTGCTGTTTGGCGATCTCAAATGTGCACTGCTTGCATTTTAGAACTGAAATTATCTGATGTTATGTGATTAATATCTGATGGGGTCGAAAATATGACATCAGTCTCTTAAAACAACTGAGTCACATGAATCAAAGTGTGAGGAATGGGCCTGCCTTGAAGTCAATCGTATCATGTAATTGATGCAGTTTTGTTAGATATTGTTCTACTTTGTGCCAACCTCAGAAAAGTTTCTAAAAGGCTCAGTGCGATGGAGGAGACAGTAGGGAAACACTCCTCCAAATTGCATAGTTTGCAAAAGGAGATAAAGTAACTGAGGAAATGAAACTTTGCCTTACCACAGTAGCGAAAGATGCAGAGAACTACTCAAGACGTAACAACATAGTTATAGTCAAAATCCTGGAAGAATAGGAGGACGTATTGGTGGTCTGGTTCATCGAAGACCTAATCCTCAATAATATCCAGCCAGATCATTTGTCTAAAGAATATGGAGTGGACGGTTGTATGATGGAACCCTGCATGCATTTACTGTGCATGCCTTTACAATGCAGTCACTACTTCGACTGCCACGTTACCATGCGTTACTTTCCCACGCAAGTCATTACAATGACCTGCATGGGGGCACTGTACTTTAAATAGCATACATTACTATGCCAACTCCAGTCTACGCAACAGTAGGGAAGGTGTTGGACTTAAAAATCCAACACCAGTCCAACTAAGCGAACCCTAAAGTAAGTCATTGTAACAGCTTTAAGGTTAAAGTAACACATGGTAACGTCGCAGTCGGTATAGTGACTGAATTGTAAAGGCAGGTCGTTGTTGTGACTGCAGTGTAATGGATGTTTCCGGGAGTGGACCCATCCTACTCCATCCCTCATGTACTTAAAATTATAAGTATATATGAAACATATTCTGGCCTACACATTAATTGGTCCAAATCAATCATATATATACCGACAGACTCAGCTCAGGGCGAGGTGGGCTGTCAATTAAAAATAGGGAAAGATTCTGATGTCTGGGGATCTTTGTGACCATACACAAGGACAGACTCCTAGATAAAAATCTCGGGATGCTTCTAGAGGGTCTTGTCTCTGACATAGATAACTGGGAAAAGCTTCCTGTAAGAAATTGGGTTATTAGTTGTGATGCACGTGAGTTGTTCATAAGTAACAGGTCCACAATTATCTTCTTATTGGGAACCAAGGCAGCACTTGACTCTCTCAGGGTGGCGAAGTACTGCAGTCCAAGGCTTAGTTGGGGGAGGTGGTGTGGGCTAGTAATCTCCATCTGCAAGCACACACCAACAACACTCAATAACTCATCTGCCACTCGGTGTTTATCTTGAAAAAAGGGAAAGGTACATTTAATCCAAACACACTACTAAATGCTACACAATTTAATTACACATATATACTTAAGGTCAATGAAAATACCTTTTACCCCCATATTAACAATACCCCCACCTATACTACATGCAACATCACAATAAAGGGTTGTCATTATATATAATGGCAGGCCTATTGGCTTCATTAAGGGGTCACCACATTAAAATATAAAGGAAGCCTACTAGATTTGTCAAGGGTTTACCACATTACTATTTCAATCATCCCATGTTATGATTTCCCATTAAAATTGATAAGCATCATGCAATGCATTCATTAGTAATCAATGTCAATAAAACATCTTCAAATATTAAATCTCATGTATTGGAGCATATCTTCGCATTCCTCAGGCCACATAATGTAGCCATAGGACCTATTCTGGGGGTTATGCTTTTAACCTCCCAGAGACTTGGTGCACATTTCACAAGACACTCACCTCCTGCAGCCCCCACAAGACATTGCAAAAACATTGGTGCCACCCCTATCCTTCCTTAGGGCACCATGAAAAGGTAAACTTGGGAAAACAATGCCCACACAGGGCATTATGGAGCTCTCGTCTGCCTTTCTGTGCATATATATTTGGCAGCTCTGTTGCTTTGCTTCTTTTCACTGTGCCTTTGTGCTGTAACTTTTGTTTTTGGTTACTTTGATCCCTAGTCCATCTTTGCAGGGCATCAGGTGTTTGCTCCTTCTAGCTATCCTTGACTCTGCTGTCCTCACCTTCCAAGTCCAGGGTCCTCTTCCTTGTCTTGAAGTGGAAAGTTCTAGATGCCAGCCTGTCTTGCTTCGCCCTCCCAAAATACCACTCCCACACGGTGGCTCAAACACGACGAAACAAGAGACATATAACACAACAACACCTAGAAAGGGGTTTTACTTTACAAAATGAAACGCATCAAATACTCTCGTTTTAGAATAAGGCTTGATGTTTTATTTATGCAATGCTCTTTAACAGAAAGGCTTTCCCTGATGTCAAATGAACAACATTCAATTGTATACAGAGATATATATTTATATGCAAGCAATAATAACACACTTGGCAAATGCAACTGTTAAATGCATGAATAATAATATGAATGAACAAGCAGCAAATCATACTAGACGTCCTGCAAGAAATCCGAAAGATATAGACACTAAATACATCAAATGATTACTTTGGATGTGCACTCTGACTCGCTCACACATCACAAAGAAAACACTTCAAATGACCATAGCCACTGGAAAACTGAATAGGCACGCATAAACAGTCACGCATCACAATGGCACTAGTCAGAAACAAATCACCTCACCCGATCGTTCACTCCACGTCCTTGCCAACTCAAGCTGGAGGAGCCCGTTGACAGCCAGGCATGGACTCGCGATCAGGACTCCAATCCAGATTCTTCTTGTGACGGCACGTCTACCCCACAAGTGAGCTCCTAAGCTGGCTGCCAAGACCCTCTGCCTTTAATACCTTTTATTCAACCTAAGGCAAAGGTTCTAGAAACCTCACCCCTTTTCTTCTGTTACAAAAAACTGAGCTGATCGTACTGGTCTGTATCAAGGCCAAGACAGAAGCTGGCCAGGCCCCTCTATTTTGACTCCGAGACAGAGCTGTACATTCCACACATTTCTCTGGCAACAACAATCTCTGCTCTGAAAGGCACCAAGCACACTTCCCACACATTATCCCAGCGAAGCTTACGAAAGCCTCCATCCAGCAGAAAACAAAACAACCTTGAATGTGGATAAACATCTTGAGCAATCTGGGGCACTGCCTGTGCGCGCAGAGCAAGACAGAGTCAGGATTCAAGATGACATGAGGCCATGTCAAAGCCAATACTAAGAACTTCATAATACTTCCCAATGTACAACACAATGCACATTTGTGTACCACTGCCTATAGCATCGCATACTTCATCTCTCAATGTACAACACAATGCACATTTGTACACCACTGCTCATAACACTGCACTTCGAGACCAAAAAGTGCATTTCACACCTCTCTCTCATGCTTTTAAATGCACATCCCACATGTTCTGTTCTTGGCAAGCTGTTCTACTCTGTGACAGCTCCCTCTTTAAGACTGCAAGATTACATGAAAGAAATCTTCAAGAGAAACAAGGCATATGCAGGACGTACATTCATGGTAGGGTAAAGTGAAACACCAAAGTCAATTAAAATGATGGTAGTCAAAGGTCATTACGCATTGTCAAACCATAAGAGTGCCTCTAGCACTACACAGCCACAGCTGGCCAATCCTAGTATGCCATATCATCCCTCCACCCCTGTCCAAACCGTCCTACACAGCATTCTGGGGCAATTCAAAATGGAGCCGTCAAGTTTTCTCTGTTAAGTTCTCCTCCGAGGGCAGCGGTTCCATCCATAGCTGAGATCACTGCCAGATCCCTTCCTACCAAAATTTCAAAGGAGAGCCCCTCCTGTGTCAGCTCTAGATGTCTGGGCTCTTTCCTTTGTTCAGTGGGCATTAGTTGACCAAGACATGGTGCAATGTGACAGCTGCCCCTTCCCTCTCCCAGGAAATGGGTCAGTCACAGATTGAAGTCCCATCAGATGTATATGTGTGTTTTTGGAACCTTCAAAATCAAAATGTGTGCATGTTTTACCCCAGTTTGACACATTTCTGGACTGTTGTTTTGATGATATATTCACAGTGGATTACTGAATTATCTACGTACCAATAAATCCCAAATATTGGATGTTCTGCAAACCCTACTTTGTGGACTCTTACATGTCGGACTTCTCTTTCGAGTGCTGTGGTATTTATATTATCTCGCATTGCTGGACTGTGTAGGCCTAAGTAGAGCGAACGTGCACTCTAAGGTAGGTTTCACCTGTTTGTATAATACAGTGAAAGCATTAAAGGTTTTGCAGTAAACCCTACTTGACCTATGTATGCATGCCTACTAATATTATAAGGCCTACGCCAGGTCGTCGGCACCTATCCTTGCAGAGTTCATTCTGTGCAAGCCTACCTGTGAGCAAATACCGGGCTCCACATGATGGTAGTCTCACATGCACAGCCCACATACTTATGTGCACACTGGTTCATTTGTACCCAGCATATGTCCCTTACCCCAGCTGTGCTGTGGCAACCTTAACTTAAAAGGCGGATACTGGCGGTCAACAGGCTGAGTCCAATTATCATGAAATTACTGAGCGAGACTCAGGTAGTGAGACTCGCCCACAGTAAAGGTCCAAAAACCAGGTGATCAAAAGCAATACATCCTGATGAACTAAATGGGCGCAACCCATTTGCAGTCCTTCCACTCTCTGTTTTGGGCATAGAAGCCCACTTTAAAACAATATTCATGATGCAACAGCTAAATATTGTCCAGAACACCCCATTTTTGGTACCGGAAAAATATTTCCAGAAAGTATAGCGTGCCCCACACACCCTACTACTAGATGGTAACTATTCTAGAATAGCTATGATGACAATCCGGAGAGATGTTTGCAGTGAGAGATAGCACTGCCAGATCATCTGAAGTATTACCAGGCTACTCAATTAGTATTTGGCAATGATTGGGTGAATGGTGCCCCATAGGAGCTATTGACAGTGGCACAAGAGGCTACTTAGGGGCTTAAGACGGTGAAAGGGCACCCTCCAAGTAGCCTCACCTTAGAGCTTTAGTGAATAATATTTTGCGACTGGCAAATTATAAGATGGAATGAGAGGGTGCACTTACCTTGGAGACCCCATTCTGATTTTCTGTATGTTTGAGTGAATTGTGAGTGTCTGGGGATCAGACCACCACAAAACATTTAGTGAGCTGAAAGAAGAATATGAACTATCAGAATCCCAACAAGATAGATACCATCAGAAGAAACATGTACTGCAAAAACACTCTCTACATGCATGAGAAATTCCCATTTGAATACAGGGTGCCCTTTGCTCCTCTGCACAATCATATGATATCCCAACTGTACAAATCCTTATTGAACAACCTGCAAGCATTGCTCACCCAAATTAGGGTAAAATGTGTCAAAGACCCAGGAATATTAGAAGAGGAGGACCGGAATGAAGCATGATATACCAACGGGAGGTGGCCATTATGACAGGCTTTAGAATGGTTCAACTCAAAATACTACATTGAACCTACCACACCAGAGTACAGCTGATGACATTCGGCGTAACTTTGTGACTGGGTGTCATTGGGTAGGCACATTCTTGGACTTCTGGTGGCAATGCCTCAAAATATAAGCATTCTGGGAAGGAGTCAAGAACCAAATACAAAATGTTAATGGAATGAATTTGATAAGCCCGTGGAGATGGCACTGTTCGGGAATGTGGCAAGATTGTACAATGTCTATGGACCCCTCCCCATCTTCTGTGACCTGGCAATGATGGTGGCCAGAAGAGATATTGTAAGAAATTGTGGAGGAAAGCAGACACCCATCTTGATGCCCTTGGCCAAAAATCTAGAGTGCTGCATGAATTCAGAAAACTGGATGTAATTGACAATGAAATGTTCCAGGAATTGGGAGAAAATTTGAAGATTATGGCAAGAGACTAGCGGACTAATATAATAACGGGAAAATACCCAAACGTGAACCTAAGACTTGAACAGTAGTCTTTACACCAGTTGACAGGGCGGAGGGGGCAAATGTGATCCTTATAATATATGGCTGGTTACAAGGAAATGCACCGAATAATAATACGAAAGGTGTGATAGAAATCTATGTATATACCCAAAACACTAAAATGTTTTTTTTAAAGCCTTAAAATTACTGACTTATTAATATTAGTTATTTTTACAGTTTACGGTGAGGACCAATTTACGTTTGTTATTTGAATTTAGCATTCTTTTACGGTTATTTTATGAAAAACTGCCCCGCCCCGCCCCGATGATATGGCCTAGAACCAGAGGTCTTGAGCCCCCAGAACTAGGTGTCCCAGCACCACATTAAGCCTGCTAGTAGGGCCCGATTCACAGAACTAACTTACTACAAAATCCTAAACTTACTACCATTTTGGTATTCACAGAATGCACTTACTCATTTTGGTATTCACAGAATGAACTTACTCATCCTAACTTTATGTCCGCACTCGGGCCGGAGTTTACGGCCCGGTGGCGGAGATTCAGGCCCAATGGCGGAATATCCGCCTCTGGCCCGGAATCTCCGCCTCCGGCCCGGAAACTCCGCTTCCGGGCCGGAATATCCGCATTTTGGCCGTTTGAGCATTACCTCAATGCTAAAAACCTGTCCAAGTGCCTACCATCCCCTATGATGCATCAGCTGACACACTACAGCCAAACCCGGCCATGCAGCACATATGAAAGCAGAGCAGACACACAGAAACACTTTCAACATGTCGCTGAATGTATTTGTTGCTCTGCCCCTTGCCATGCGGCAAGAAGACTTGAGGAGGAGGAGGAGAAGAGAGAGGATCTTCAGACAGAGGATCAACATATTTGGGATGTCCACCCAAGATGTAAGGGCCAGATACCGCTTCCTCCAGAAGTCATCTTGGAGATGGTATGTGATTGGGAGGAGGAACTTGACTCTGCTACCTGCTGCTCCCATGCCATTCCAGCCTATCTGAAGGTCCTTTCTGCTCTCCATTTTTTTGCGACGGGGTCATTCCAAAGGGTCACCAGTAATGTCGTGGGCATCTCCCAGGCTAGCCAGTCGCGGTGCTTGCATCAGGTACTGAGCTGCATCAATTCTAGAGCCCACCTTCACATAGGAATGCCCCATACACTGGCCAGCAGACAAAGGGCAGCTAGGGATTTTTTCCCCATCTCCCGCTTCCCACGTGTGCTGGGTGCAATTGACTGTACCCATGTGGCCCTTCAGCCACCCCGCCGCATTGCACACATATCCTGCAACAGACACCGATGGTATTCCATCAATGTGCAGGCTGTCTGTGATGCCAGTGGGAGATTAATAGATGTGCATGCAGCGTTTCCAGGCAGTACCCATGACAGCTTCGTATTCCGCATGTCACCTCTTGCCCGGCGGATGGCTGCGGGAGAATTTGGCAACATGTGGTTACTGGGTAAGTACCAAGCACTAAAAAAGAGTGATGTGTGCTTATGAAAGGGCTAATTTACAAGCCCCTTGCGCTGCCGGTACGTCACTTTCTCACATAAGAAAAGTGACCCACTGGTGGCGCAAGGGGCCTGTCAAGAAGCCCAGTAATGAATGAATGCCACATTATATCAACAACCATTCTACAATAAGAATCACCAAGCCACATACATGGTCACAACAGACACTGCATGTACTGAGTAAAGATCATGTTCTGTTCAAATTTTAGATGGAAATGTAACCTATTGCCCTATCTTCCCTCCTCAGGCGATGCTGGGTATTCACTCTCCCCTCAACTCCTTACACCTTACAGACATCCAACCACTGTACCTCAGCGTAGGTACAATCGGGCACACATACGAACTCGAGCCATCATAGAGCGCACTTTTGGCCTGTTGAAGTCGCGTTTCAGATGTCTCAGCCGTACAGGGGGTGTGCTGACGTACTCCCCTGAAGTTGTGTGCAAGATCATTATGGCCTGTTGTGTCTTGCACAATATCGCTTTAACGCATGGCTTACACATACCTCTTGAACCTCGGCTAGCTCTGAATACGGGCAACCGGGCCATTGCACATAACCGATGTCAGGGTATGCAAGTCCGTGATCAGCTGGTTGCCACGTTTTTCACGTGAGCAACCTGTTGTGTCATGGACAAAATGTGGTTTGCTGTCTGTTGTCAATGATGAAAAATGGATATTTGCGACTCTGTCCAAAAACTCCATCCTGATACTACTTTGCAAACCACACTAACTGTATGTCAACCACAACTGTTGACATGAGACAAAATATTGACCGTGCATCAGGTCATGTGCCAATGTCGGCAATCAGTCTAGTGGATTTCCCAAGGATTCTATTGAATCTGAGGATGAGATGTACATGTTCTGAGAGACCCTCCCGTACCTTTTGACAATGGGTGTCTGTATCTAACAAGTGCATAACTATAGCATTTTTGATATTTGGGCCCCAAATGATTTACATACACCAATAATGTTGGCCCCACAACGTGAGTGATGAGGTTGTGGGTGAATCTGCCACTATGTGTCTGGGATGCACAGCACTGCTACCCCCTAATACACTGTAACACAACAGCCAACTCTTGTGTTGATCACTAAATATGGACTACATGTACCATAATGCAATTGAAAAGTAAACTGGGGGTGATGTTGTGCCAGCCCCCCCTTGTCCCAGCCCAAATCTCATAACATGGTCTGTTCCTCCTTTTGTTTCATGTCTATGAATTAATCTTACACTGTCATTTCAGGTTTCTCTGCTACAGAATAACAGGATGGCAGTGGATTTGTTCTGTGATTATGGATGAATCAGAATGAACACAAAATGGCTGACAACTACTTCCTGTGATGTATTTCCTGTCTCCCACTACCTGGCTGTCACTTCTTGTATGAAATAATGGATTCCTGGTCGATTTCGCACATTCCGGCACAGTAGCGTACTCTGCGCATTCGTAGCGTACTCTGCGCATGCGCAGAGTACTCTCCGTATGCGGAAAGTACGTTTTCGGGCCGTAAACTCCGAAAAGTAACCGGAACCCATAATTTCATACAGGAAATGACATACAGGAAGTGGGAGACAAGAAATACATCACAGGAAGTTGTTGACAGCCATTTTGTGTTCATTCTGAGTCATCCTCTCTCACAGATCAGATCCTCTGCCATCCTGCTGCTCTCATCAACCTTATTTCCCCCAAAATGGCTGAGGTTATGAAGAGAAAGCACCCCCTTTCAGTGAAAGGGAATTAGACATCCTAGCTGAGGGGGTGATACTGAAATATCCTCAGCTATATGGGGGGCCAGAGGAACAGCTGAGCAATGCAGCGCGTGCCAGATTATGGGCCAGAATTGGTGAGCGCTGCAGTACAGTGGGCGTTCACACCAGGAACGCGAGGGCATGCCACAAGCGCTGGGAGGACCTGAAACGCTGAGCCCGGATCAAGGCTGAAGAGCTACTGGGCCAGTCTTCCCAGCACCATGTGCATCGTCCTCGCCTCTCGCCACTGTACAGGAGGGTCCTGCGTGCAGCTCTTCCGACCCTCCATGCTCAGCTGGAGGAGCAAGAGCAGCAGAGCCCTGGTAAGTGCATTATAGGCAAAATGTGTCTTGAAGTATGATGCGAGTGCAGACAGAGCTGTACCATTCTGTGTCCCATGCCTCCAGTCACCTATTCTGTGTCTATGCAGCAGTCATCATGAAGCAAAAAGCTCACTTTTGCGCATTATCTGTACAGGGCAGAGTGCATTCTGGGAGTTGTAGTGTCATCATGAAAACTGGGGATTTGAGAGACACAGTTGCATTACTAATGAAATTTGCACTGCCAGCACCAATAACAGTGAACCAAGGGAATCATAACTGATGTGTGCATTGGATGAGGAATGGTACAGACACTGTCCAGTGTGTGTATGTGAGGCCAATGGGAATTGGATGCTGTGACTTGCATTGCTTTCGGAGAGTTTGGGTTCTGATTGAGACAGATCATCATGTGCCATGGAGTAAAGACAGACTTTGAGACCCTTGCCACACTCATAAGTGTTTCAAATGTTGCCAAGTGTGTCCACAGACACACGTCTTACCCCCAGTAGCTCGTATGCCATTTTCCAAGTACAGATAGCTGTAACAACGAGCCACTACTGTTCACCAGTGCACAGCACTACCTGCTCAGCCTCCAAAGCCAATATGTGGCACTGGATTGTCAGCTTTTGTGAGAGGATATCAAAAGCTTAGACTCACAACTTAGCAAACCTAATTGGCCAGACCCTATATGGATGTGTTACCCCCATTCAGCCTTTGTGTTGTCCCATCCAATGCTACACAGCAGATAACATTTGTCCAGACGTGAAAGTGCAGACACTCCATATCACAGGCCCTTTCCAATTTCATCTGGACTCTCTCTGATCTCCTTTTGTGGACTGGGTTGTGGAACCTGCCCATGTAGCAGTGACAGGACACACAGGTCACAAGAATGCCATAGCTGAGGGTTGGCGGTACAGACGTGCAAACCAACAATAATCTTGTGAGATGTCCATGTCAGACTCAAATCAGGAGATGACATTGAACATGCACGCAATTTAAGCTCATAAACACTGACAACTCTATAGTGTGATCAGAGGAGAACAAAGTCTGACCTTGGCCCATCTTGATATGTGTCTTGTCCTGACGTGTACACCAACTACATAATGATTTGTCTCACATTTCAGTGGACTCCGCTGGCCAAGAGGACCGGGTTCGGAGCAGGACATCTGTGGTGCGCCGGCGGCTACGACCTCTTTCCAGTACTGAGGAAGAGGACAATGAGGCAGAACCCTCAACATCAGGAGGCATGGGGATTGCGCCCACCCGGACTGACCAGGATGACAACTCTGGTGCTACGGACCGGGTGGAGGCTGAGGACATTGAAGGGGGAGGGTGATGAACTGGACACCTCTGGCCGGGGGGGTGGAGAGCCACTTTCCCACGGACCATTCACCTATGAGTATTGCTGAGGTGTCCCCGGGGCAGGCCACTACGCAACCTGGGCCTGCCATCAGCCCCTCCCTAACTCCAGAGGCCCCCATTCCATCGGGTCCTCCAGCTTGCAACGCCTGCAATCTGTCCCCCTCATCGTAGCTGCCAGGTCGACACCGACATTGGCTCCGAACCTGAGGCACCACACCCCCCATGTGTGACCCAAAACCCTCCCTGTGTTGTTCAGTCTGTGGCTGTACCAGATGACTTGATGTGGGCATGTGAGGGTCAGCCAGACATGTCCTCTCGCATCTTGCTGCAATTGTGTCTAGAGGTGCGCATGATGCGAGAGGAAATTGCACGAGCTCTGGCCACCCTCACTGCCAGTTTCAATTCCGAGTGCAGCCATGTCGTCTGTGTGTCCCAACATCCCTCCCACACCACCGTCAATGTCTCCCCCTGTCCGTTGCCCCACACTCTTTCCCCCCCTACTCCTCGTGTGTCCCGACCCCGTGTGGTGCCTGTCCATGGACCGGCCAGCCAGGAGCACGCATGGGACTCGGAGGATCTGGACATTGTGGTCCTAGAGGATGACCAGAAGGACACTTGAACAGTTGGACAGATTTTTCTTTGTGGACAACGATTTACTTTTCCCCTTGTAAATAGACTGGTTTCCCTGACGCTCCCTGACGTGTTATATTTATGTTGCCCCAACCCAATCCAAGTTCCCTTCTCCTTCTGCAGTAAGGACATCATTTGTTTCCATTCTCCCTTCCAGACGGACTGTTATTGTTTTTCTAACCCCACATATTTTTTACATAAAAACTTATTTTGATTCATACTTTCTCTATCTTGTTTGGCTTCATTGTGAATGTCTTGTACAAAATATGCCCATGTATTTTGGTAGTCATCTGCTCCGCACATGACGGCTTGCTGCATTGACTGGGTTACACTTGTACATGTGTCACACACACACATACATCCTCTCATCTCTACGCCAACTAACTTGGTGATCATTAGCCTATCAGGACATGATATGCCACAGAGTTTTGACATGGGAACAGATTTATTTTTTAGTGACACATATTCACACTGGTCAAAAAGTTCCTGGGATGTGATCAATGGGGATCGTGCTTGTGACTTCGCAATTTTGAGGGTGATGATCGCTGTGTGGAATGAAGACTGGGTTGACGCTGAGGTGCAGGTTGGTCTCGTGCATGTGCCTGTACAGGGTGAAGTTCATGTGCAGGGGCGGATTGTGTCTGTACACTTGGTGTATGTGCATGGATAGGGGGATGTTGTGCAGGTGGTGGTAGTGCCTGTTCAGGGGGTGGTGGTGGATGTGCAGGTGGGGAGAGTGCCTGGATGGGGGGCGGTGGTGGGTGTGTACCCTTGCTGTGGTCCTGTGCAGTTTGTGGTACAGGTGTGTGGGTGTGATATGCTGCAGGCAGATGTGATGGCTCCCCTCCCTGCGTTGACCGTGAAGGGAGACTTTAGATCACTTTCATCATGCCGTCCATCATCTTCATGGCCAAGGCATGGTGTCTTAAACCCCTTTGGAAAGATATCATGTCTCTGATATTCTTGGACATGTCTTTCCAAGTTCTATCCAACCTATCCAAAACATGGGTCTGTCTGTCCACCACCTGAGGGAATTGGCGCATGGCCTGACAGGGTGGCCCCTATGGCACGAATGTCCTGCCTCACATCTGTCTGCTGTTTGAAGAAGTCCTGCTCCCACTGGCCACCACGGCCATGTGCAGGCCCTCTCTGCAGGGGTCGGCCATGGATGAGACCGCCGGGTCCAACAGCAGGGGGGGGGTTGGCATGTGGAAGCCTGTGGACAGGAGAATGGTGCCCAGGGGATACTTGCACCACAACAGGGTTGGTACTTCCCTCAGATGGTGAAGATGATGCCTGGGATACACTGTAGGGGGAGGAGTATGTAGGGGAACCACAATGTCTGTCCCGGATGTGAGGGCTGTGAGGGAGTGAGGTCTGTGTTGGTGTGTGGGTGAGCTGTGGCTGGTTATCTCTATGCTGTGGACAGGCAATCTTTTTCATTGGAGGAGGCTGACACACTTTGCTGGGCAGAGGGTGTGAGGCCTTGCTAAATGTGGGCGATGTGGGAAAATTACTGGCCATGGCATCAGATTCTTCATCCTCTGAGGGGAAGAACAGACAGTCACTATCGTCCGATACTTCATCCTCCCCAGGTACTTCCTCCTCCTGCGCAGTACTTGCAGCTGACATCACTGCCTGGAGGAGCAGTGGATTTTCACCTCTGATTGCCCGCCGCCCAACACTGGTGGAAGGTGCATCCTCCTCATCGTCATCATCACCTGGAACACAGAGGTTGCAACAGGATAAGTAATTGACCTAGTATGAGATGTGGTGCAACACAAGGGTTGGTTCTACTGTACTTGCCATCAACAGATGACGCACATGTGACCTGGTTTGGGTACCCCTACAAGTGACCGCTCACACAATAGCACTGAGGGGTGAAACGGAGATATACACTGATAAAGCAAACTTACCAGCTCCATCCACAGCTTTGTGTCCTTCTGCAATCCCCCCTGATGTCAACTGCTGAACCATGCTTCTCATAGGTACTGTTGACGAAGCGTTCCCCGATCCAGCAGCTGTAGAGGGAAGTGACACCAATGTCAATCATCTGCATTACAAATTGACAAACAGGCAAATGTGACACTTATGATATGGATGAAACTTTGTCAACAACAACTGCAGGTTCTATGCAGAAGGGGATTTTGACGTTTGTCATGGTTTTGATAGGGAAACACTTCACACCACATTTACCTGATGTACATGTGCGAGAGGATTTCACTGCTGCAGCCAGGATGTCATGCATTCCCCGGGATGGTGTTCTACGCTGCACTGGTCTCATCCTGTCAGCAGCTGTGATGTGACATACATATCCATATTTCAGTACACCAGATGGTAGCTGTGAGCTAACATGTACATGTCATTCTCAATGACTATTGATAGGATATTCCTGGACAATGTGCAGCATGTTTACCTCATGGACTGTACATGTGGGCCCCTGCTCACATGCAGCAATTGGAAGCTGTACCTCCACACAGCACTGACATCAATGCGATGGCACATCAACAGACAAACGTATATGAGAAGGTTACTGATATAGGAAGGAAGGGGAGAAATGATCAGGACGCCACCGCATTACATTGCTTACACCTTCACCGTTAAGACTAATATGTCTCATGAGTATGATGTTGTCTGTTGACAAGTTGGAAGGAGTGTACATCCACAGGCTGACCAGTTTCACATTTGCACATCTGTTCAAACATTGCATTGCAGAGTTCATATGTGAGATGTGCAATAGTCTGGTACCTTTTGTGTGTCATTTGTGCTTCCCTAACAATAGAGTCACAAAGCTCATTTTGGATTGAGAGATCACACATTTGTTATGTTGATCCTTGGAGTGTCCTCTGTTCCCATTATCCATTTCCTACATTATGGTAGAACTAAGCTGACAACGGATGATGTCTTGTACAGCAGACATCCTTACCTCATATATCATACACTCACTTATATAGGTGGATACAGTAGAAGAGGAGGCAAGCAGAGTGCAACATTTGACTAGGATACCACATTGTGGGTAGGTTGTGAATCTTTAATGGTTGACGCCTACACTGGATTTGGTTTGGGCCTTTCAGCCAAGGGATTTTGAAATGTGACTTCCTGAAGATTCACCTTGGCAGCCCATACATCCATCACAAACGTACAGAACTGGCATCAGTGCAAGCATCATCCACACCAATTTCAAATTGTTTTGTCCTTTGGAATTCTGCTAGGGAGTTTTCATATCATTGAATTACGATCCAGTTGTGTCTAGTACACTTATGGGTATATTCACAAAAACGTGTGATAACTACCGCAAGAGTAGCGTAACGCAACTTTTATTATCGCAGCCCATCGCGGGAAAATAACCCTGTGTCAACGTGGAATTCACAACAAGGCGGTACCATGCGATAGACCCCAGATAACGCGTCAAATGCCAGCGTGTAAATCAACACCACGCCCAAAAAATGCAAAACGCGTACGCGAGAAACCATGCGATGAGGCCAATCGCGGTACAAAAAGCTGCGAAAAGCAGCCTCAGGCCTGAAACTCCCACGCGTCTGGCGGCAATTGCACCATAAAAACCACAGGCACAACACACCAGAAACAAGCCAAGGCACGTAGCAACATCCATGCACCCTGACCCAGCGCAGAGGGCAACGCGAACCCCACAACCCCCACAGACCACCAGCAAGGAACAACTGGCTCGGGGAAGGCCAAGGAGAAAAGGGAGAGGAAGACGGGGTGCAGACCGCAGGAAAACAAGGCCACGGAGGCGACACTACCAGCAAATGACCCACAAGCAGACCGCCTGGAATGCAGTCGCAGAGCCCAGGAGGCCAATTGGTCCAGGAGGCCAATTGGCTCCGCCAGGACGTGATAACCTAAACCAGGCACAAACCTGCTGCCAACAGGAAGGCAGAAACGGCGACAGGAGGTGGCAGTCCAGCGAGGCAGGAGGAAAGCCAGGCCACAGTCATCAGTGTGGAGAGGGTGCAAGGAGTAGGGAGTACGGACACAGCTCGACAGGACCTGACACAACAACAACAGGGTGAGGATCCAACAGGGACTGGGGGGACGAGGGGTGATGGGCACAATGCCACACATGCACAATGAGGTGTAGCACACTGCACATCCACAATTACCCAGGGACATGTCCCCCATCCCCGTAGCACACTGCAGCACACACACATAGCAATCACAGCACATACCATGACAATGTGGCACAAAGTGCAACACCCACACTGCAGAACAGGGGACACAACTGGGTCCACCCAGGCGCAGAAACAGAACAATCACATTGGACAGAGCAGGGAACTGTGAGATGCACAACTACCCCTACAACCCCACATCAGCCATGTAGGCCAAATGTACACTGTCCCAACTCAAATAGCCACCACCGCCCAAACAGTCACAATGTACATTGTCACACAGTCTGCATGTCGACAAGAACAAGGCGCCAACACAATGCCAACATGCACCTCCCCTTCACAATGCAGAGGGACAAACAACACCTCCAGCAGGTCTGAACAGACAACCCATCAGTGATGCCCGAGACGAACACCACACCCCGACCCCCTACAACAGCCCATGGACATCCCACACAACCCACCACCAGGACCAGGGCAGACAAGCTACTCAGAGGAGAACCCAGACTCTGCAACAGACCACACAGCATGAAGCACCCGCAATCACGGCTGCCTCACAACACGTCACCCACCCACGCATGGTACCCCAATGCCAGGTGGCCGAACGCCAAAAGGAGGTGGCCCAACAGGTGAGGGTGTTGCCTAACCCATGAAATGCGAACTAGAACACATACGTGGGTGTCCAATACCCTTCAGGGACCACCTTTAACCTACAAAGGAGACCCACACCTCCACAGAGACACATGCACATATCATGTTGAACTGGCTACGGGCACGTGCGCCCGGCCCCTTTATTGGCAGGGCCACATGTACAGTGACGCCTGTGCTGGATGTGTGTGGGGTGAGTATAAGCCAGACCGCACGGAGTACTTGGTGCTGCCAACAACCTGAAAAGTGGACACCAGTGTCATGGAAACAGAAAACACCAGCATAACAGAGTCAAATGCAGAGCTACATGGAGGTATCCGGAGTAAGGACAGAGGTCACCCAATATTCAGTCTGGACGTTCCGTGAGTTGCAGTGCACTGAGGTAGGGGCACTAGAGAAGAGCGCGCTCATGTGAAGGAATTGCTAGGATTGTGTCCCTTCGGGTTAGTCCTGATGCAGATGCAGTGGGGTGTGGTACACCTGCATCAACTTCCTCATCAACGTCCCAGGTCTTCCCCACTGCATGAGGTGACATTGCTGCGCAACCTCACAACAGCACATAACTCAATCAGTAACGGACAATGGCTTGCGGTGCACTGAGTCACTGGCACCTGGAGTGCTGAGCAGGGCAGCAGGCCGATGATGGTATCCAAGACGGGTCTGAGCAACTCCGTAGGTCTGTCAGGACCACCCTTTCAACTCTGGCAGATGGCAGTTGAAGGTGGTCCTTGCGGTGGTGGCGTGTGCCTCCTGCGGTGATGCGACGTCTGGGCCGGTCAAGACTCGATGCCATGTGTGGGCCCTTGTGGCCCGCAGTTGGGGCCGGAGGAGGCGGACAGCGCAGGGCCACAGACACATGGCGTTGATCACCCCAAGACCATCGCTACAGAGGCCATTCAATGTCTCAGGAGAAGGGGGTCCCAGGCCTGACAAGTACAGAGTTAGTGGCCCCGGATGCACTGCGGCCGGCACAGGCACCCAGCCACGGGACGGTGACTTGCGGTGCAGTCAGATGGGCCATGCGACCTGAGCGGGTCCCCATCAATGTCCGAGGTGTATGTTGCGGGGGACAGTGGAAGGTGTCCTCCAGGGCATGATGCGGAAGGTCTGATGTTATCTGGAATCAGCAAATGGAGGAGTGGAAAGCGCAACCCTCGTCCCCACCAACGATTCGGGATCAGCTACATGAGGATGAAAACTAGCCCCTAGTCCATGGACTCAAGCGCCACCAATGTCCGACCAGTGAGTGTCCATGAATGTCGGGGAGCAAACTCAGTGGCACAGGTGCTGTGAGGGGATGCAGTCTGCGATGATGCCGGTACACAGATGTGAACTCCAACATTGCCAAATCAAGACTCTGTGACCTACTGGACCGCAGTATAGGCCGGAGGCAGCGGTCAGCAGTGGCCCACAGCCACAGGTCCTTAGCTCGCGAGGCACAGAGTTGGTGACACAGTGGCAGTTGTTGGTAGTATTCAATCACCTCCGTGACGCTGATCCTGTTCCCTCCGGACTGCAACGTGTCATCCTCTTACGCCCCTCCGTGCGTGCGAGGAAATGTATTCTGCCTTCTGAATTACCGATGTTCAGTTCCAAATCAGTGATCCCACTCGTGCGCAGCGTAGGCCGAGGGCAGTGGTCCGCGTAGGCCCACAGACACGTGTGGTTGTGATGCCATGCACAGACTTGTTGCCACCACAGCGGAGGGTGTATAGTGTATTGTTCTCTGCCTTAAATGATGTTCACTGCCATAGTGTAATCAAGACTCCGTTCCAAATGTGTGACCTACCTGACTGTGGTGTAGGCCTGAGGCAGGTCAGCACGGCCCATTCACCGACTGTCGCTAGCATAGGTTGGATGGCCCCACCGGCCTGCGTAGTTCAGGTTCAGTGGCACCACATGTAGCAGGCTGGCGTTGAACAGGGTTAGTGGCACCACGTGTAGCAGGCTGGCGTTGAACAGGGTTAGTGGCACCACGTGTCGCAAGATGCCCATATGGTACTATGCCTCACTGAACTGGGGGGGTCTGGTGCTGTGGCCGCTGGCCGGGATATGGGGTCACTGCCATTCATGACTCAAGACACAGTTCCACATGTGGGACCTACTGGTCCGAAGAGTAGGCCGGGGGCGGCAGTAGAGTACGTCAAGGGAAAAGGAATGAAGCGGGCCAGTGTCGTGGCAGCCGTGATGGTCTGAGGTGGTGGCCAAGGCCTCAGGCTTGGGGCTTGTGGCTTGCGCCGGCACGTGGTGGGCCCTCCTTGACACACGCCAGTGTCGGAAGGTGATCAGTGTGGTCTGGCTGCGCAGGGGCTGGCCTGACGGGTTCGTGGACCAGCGTACCGGGGTCCGGCAGGCGCACTGCATCTCAGGCAACTCCGCTCACGGGGATGGCGTCGGCCTCGTGGCGAGGTGGGAGGCGCCGCCCTGGCAGAGATGTGGGTCTTTCCGGAAGTGGACCACGCCCAGGCCTACGTGGTTTTTATTCACACCCCTATGCTAGCGAGGCGTACGCCGGGCCATCCCACCCCGCTGACGCTTAGGGGGGGGGCATAACAGGCAACATTTCCGCGAGGTCCCCCACTGGCTGTGGTGACATGGTGGCATCCACTGTCCACTACACTCCATACGCAAGCGGTTTATGTCGCCATGGATATGAGTGTGTTCTGCATACTGCGAGGTGTCCAGCACATCTCCGGCACTCTTGGCATGGTGTACTTTCCCAATCATGGTTCTCCTGCATCCTTCACACATGCCTGGTTGCCACCTCTCCCCACATTCGGCTAGTATGTGGCTGAGGTGCCATGCCGTTGCTGGCTCATTTTCAGGGCTTGCCCATGTGGACATTGTAAGTTGTTCTGTCGTGTCTGGTGGGTGGGCATATTGTTGTGCCTTTTGTATGTGATTTTGTGAAGTGTGCATTGCCCGAGTTGTGAGTTGCATGGTTATGGTGTTGAGGTGTGTGGGGTGTTCATTTGTATATTGCCAAGGGGCTGTACATTTCCCTTGTTGCCACCCTGCGGACGCTGGTTGATGATGGACTGTCGGAGGATGAAGGTATCATGCACACTGGCTGTGTATTTGTAGGCGACATTGTTGGGTGTTCCAGGGTGTTCTGTTGTTGCCTGCACATTGGTGTGAGACGTGTGCTTCCTGCTGCGGTGATTGTGTGCTGTGTCACCAGGGTGCACAGGTAGTACATGTGTGCTGTGTGTTGCCCACAACATGTGCGTGCATCCTGCTATGGCGTCTGGTCCTTGCTTGGTCTCCAGCGGATCCTGCGCATTGTGTTGTACGTATGGGGACTGGGGTACCAGGGTGATGGTGACGTCCAGGACAGGTGTGGGGGACTTGGATGTGGCTGGCTGTGGGACTCCTCCGACTCTGGCGGGTGTTGGATGGGGGGTCTCAGGGGCCAACAGGTGCAGCCACGCCATCAGCTTTGAGTGGGGTGGGATGTTGGTTGTCCGCTGTGTTGGTGCCGTAGGCCTGTTAGGCGATGATGGTCAGGATGCGTAGGTTAGTTGTCCCTTTCAGCCTGTAGTGGACGGTGACATAGTCAGATGTTGGGTCTGTGCGGCTGGTACGTTTCCTGGGGTTCCGCTGTCTTTGTCACACGCTGCGTCTGTGGTGGTCCGGGGGGGGGGGGTGTTCCAGGTGTGGGTTGGGGTCCTGGGGCGGTGGAGGTGGATGTTGTGGCCCTCTTGGGTGTCCGGGCCGCATGATGAGTGGCTCCATGGCATCTGTTGCCCTTCGGATGTGGCCCTGGGCTGTGCTCCCTTTTGTGGTGCTGGCTGCCGTCCGACTTTACACCAGGTCAGAGCAGGTGTAGATTTCCTGGTGCTAACGCGCCTTATCGCCTGTTTTGTGTTTTTATCGCGGATGTGGCTGGTCGTTGTGAATGTTGAGGTGTGCTGTTGTCTCTGCTTTTGTCACGGGAACGCCTACTCTGCATCTCATTAGCGATATTTGCGAGGGTCCTCTGTGGCGATGTTTTTTGCGGCTGCTATCGCGGGTAAACTGCTGCTGTGGGCTGTTAACACCGGCTTGTGAATGGGGGGGTAAATTTATCACGACTTTGGCTGCGATAAAGTGCCATTAATTCGGCGATAGCTCCTTGTGAATATGCCCCTTAATGTGACACTATATACTATTTTTATGTCCATTCTACACTCACTTGTCATATGTTTTGTGACATCCTTTCACTAGCCACCATGGTGTGATCTGGTATATGGTTCAATGCCATATGTAGGCATATTGTGATGCAGGACAACAGTAATGTGAAACACATACAACATACAGCGTAGATTAAAGGCACATTTCATGAGCATTCAGCATTCAGGTTCATTGTTCCTGGGTTTACTGACCATGGCCCCGCACCTGCCCAGTGTGTGGTCCCCGACCAGATGTCACAGCCAACCTTGTAGCAGAAGTCAATGTGTGTCTTGGACTCTGGGAGGACATCATTGGACCTGCAATGATAAGTGTGTTTGCAACTTTACATTTCGGCTGCCACATGTGATGCACTCAATTTGAGGCACAAAGGATGAGCACAAGCAGTGTGGGCCCTACCGTTGCAGAAGTGTATACCACAAATTATCATGAGTGATCCCACATTCAACTTATTATGGCCCCACTGCCTAGTAGCAACGTCTATCAAATTGACACAACACTTCCTGAAGTAAGGTCCACTATCATGTTTTATTAATGGACCAAAAGACATACCATACAATTATGACATCTATGACCAGCTGGTTGGACTTGACAAATTCATGTATGGAAAAGAAACATTCTAAGTTGGACAGTGGACGCATTCTCAATCCTGATATTTGAATCTCACTTCTTGATCATCATTGTCATATTTGTTCTCATTGGATTTTTTGATTAGTCTACAAAAATAATTGCAATCTAGAGGTGGATACATTTAGACTTGCTTTGGCACTGGATTCCACGATCAAGTTCCCAGGCCTGGAACTGTTGGTGGAATACATGTAATGTTCTGAAAACACAATGATATGATGAGCCTAGATATGTTATATTTTGTCTTTTGCTATTCACAGATATAGTTTGGTAAAGGTAAATGTCCTTTGAGAATTCAAATAGTTGTAAGGCTAGTTTTTCCTATTCAGTTGCTTTGAGATGCAGACACTATTTATCTCCCTCTGTTGTCTGCTGCCTATGTGTGCATTTTGACCATCTCCTGACAAGTTTGATTTACCAGTTATTGAGGGTGCTCTGCGTTGCTCTGGATGATGTTTCCTCCCAGAAGATGCAGGGACCTCTGCTGCTGTCGTTGTCTGTACTCTGGCTGAATGTGTCAATGGGTGAGAAGAGAGAAAAATCGACACATGGAAAATGTACATGTGGAACTTGTCAGACATTTCCTCATATATTCTGCATGCTAACAGTATTGTGAAGTACTGCCACGACCGGTGCAGGTAGGAGCAGTGGGTTGTTGGTGATGTGATGACGTGGCAGGGTGGGAATTAAACAATGGGATATGGGAATGAAATATTTTGAAATAAGGATTCTCTCACCTTCAGTTTTGTGATTTTGGCAGGCCCAAGGCGAGTTGTTTTTAGGATATTTTATAGTTATTTTCTCTATTCCGTTGTCTGTTGATTTGCCTCTGCACCGCACCCCCGCCCCCTTACGTTCTTGACTGACCCAGCCGCATCTGGATAAGGGGAAGGGGCACTTTGACAATTGCTACTTAACGGTGTTGGGTATATACGGCATCAGTACTGGGCCTTTGTATTTAATAGTGTGAAAGGGATTTGCCATTTTGAATACAAAGGATTCTGGGACTTGTGGTGCAACATACAGAAGGAAACACATGAGCCTCTGACTGACTATATTTGTATATGAACTTTGGACAACTTCCTTACTCACAATGGCAGTGCGACACAGACATACATTTTGTATACTTGTTCTTGTCATCCCATTTACCTGGTGCCACATTGCGGACATCACTCACAGGCAGCCCATGGAGCATGTGGGGGTAGATTGTAGTGATGATATCCTCCTCTAGTGGTGTGAGACGGAGGCGGAGTCCAGATTGTGAGGCAGGGAGAACTCTGTTTAACTTGATCCTGGAGTACTTCTCCTTCGCACTCTTCTTTTCATCCTGCCACTTCCTCTTTATTTCACGGACTGTGCGCACATCCTCCCCCAATGCTGTGACAGCAGTGGCTAACTGCTGCTAGAGAGCTGCCTTCTGTGTGCCACTGGTGCAGTAAGGTGGGAGACCATGTAGGCGTTTGTGGTGCCTCACAATGAACTCCACAATCATGGTGGTCTCCTCAGTTGTGAAGTTCTTCTTCCTCCTCAGTGCGTACATTTTGCAGTAGCGATGAACAGCAAAGCAAACAGGAACTCTCTGTGGCCAAACCTGGTCCTTGAATGTGTGCTGCTTTTATGTGGTGCTGGTTTTGCAGTTGGTCTTAATTGACTTCAACTGGAGCATGGTGGGGGATGGTAGGCACTTGAAATGCTCAAATGGCCAAAATGCGGTTTTTCCGGGCCGGAGGCAGAATTTCCGGCCCGGAATGGAGTTTCCGGGCCGGAGGCGGAGATTCCGGGCCGGAGGCGGAAATTCTGCCATTGGGCCGGAATCTCCGCCACCGGGCCGTAAACTCCGGCCCGAGTGCGGACATAAAGTTAGGATGAGTAAGTTCATTCTGTGAATACCAAAATGAGTAAGTGCATTCTGTGAATACCAAAATGGTAGTAAGTTTAGGATTTTGTAGTAAGTTAGTTCTGTGAATCGGGCCCGTAGTCTTTTTCACCAGAAATGGTTGTGAATGCTCTGTGGTTGGGTGAGGTGTAATTACTGTTGTCATTGGCTCTTTACTGAGCTTTGATCTCTTCTCTCTGTTTTGCAGTCGAGGTGACTCTGGATCCTGACACTGTGAATCGATGGCTCGTACTGTCTGAGGATGGAAAGAGAGTGGGACCTAGAGACCGAGCTCAGGAGTTTCCAGAAATGCCCCAGAGATTTAAATGTCTTGTTGCTGTCCTAGGGATAGAGAGGCTGTGTGCAGGGAAGCATTACTGGGAGGTGGAGGTGGAGGGCAAGATGTCCTGGAGCCTAGGGGTATGTGATAAGTATGTTATCAGAGATGCGGTGCCAACACTATCACCTGAAGATGGATTCTGGACAGTGTGGTTCAAACATGGTAAATATGAAGCTCGCACCTCCCCTCCCACCCTCCTGACCCCCCGTGTGGCTCCCAGGGCTGTGGGTCTCTTTCTGGACTATGAAATGGGCAGGTTTTCGGTGTACAATGTGGATGACAGATCCCTGCTCTTCACCTTCTCCGGGGCCTCCTTCCCCCGTACCCTGCTGCCCTACTTCAGTCCAGGACTCCACGATCGAGGGAAAAATGCAGGAACGCTACAGATACTGCCTGTGAAAGGATGGGACTGAAAGCAACAGAGGCTGTCCGAAACACCAGGTGAAAGGACTGCGTATAATGTCACTAAAGTTCTAAGTATAGTGTAATAACTTTATAAAGAGAACAGCTCATCCTTATTACAGGCACATTCTGATGTCAGAACATGCCTGTGAAAAGGAAAAAAGTCAGAAGTCGCTTGTGCTAACTTCTAATCTGCGGCTTCTGATGTCACTCTTCACGTGCATGCACAGCACCATCTTACTTCTTCCGGCTGTTGTGAAGAAAACAGCAAGCCATAAAAGCAGGCGTGGTTTACAGCTTGAAAAAACAGGGTCTATTTGTGCACTCAAATAAGCAGAGACACAGAGAATGTAAAATTTCCTGGCTATTGAGCATGAAAGTTTCAATTCCGTTGAGGACAAGGATTATGCATTTTTTTCTTTCCTTTATTACACAGCAGTCACTTTCAAAGAACATCATCAGTAAAACCAAAACATTGGGGGGGAGGGAGAGAGACAGAGAGAGAGAGAGAACACACACACACCTACCTCTATCAAACCTCACATTCGCCGGCCGGCTTCCTGAACGCCGGAGGTGCTCGTAGAAACACTTGCGCCCAAGCGAGTACTCTTCACCTTCATTACATAGCAATTATTTTCAAAAGACATTGTCAGTAAAAACCAAATCATTGAACTACATCACCCATCAACCACCAGGGTATAGGTATCCATAGTAACAGTCCTCCAATCACACAACAGTCCTGTGTGTGGATATATATATATGTGTGTGTTCATATATATATACTTAACTCTAAAAGCATTGCATTTCTTTATCAATATGGAGTCCATTTGGCTCCTTAGTATTGATTTATAAGATATATCTGGACTCTAACCTTCTCAGTTGTTTCTCTCTGCCGGACCTAGGAGATGGCTTGGATTGATGAGGACAACAACCCCACAATCCTGGCTAACTGCCAGATAGAAACTCTGGCCCATCTCAATACTTTCATCAGCTCCTTATTTATCTTGGAGACTTTTGTCTCTGGCAGACTCAGAGTAGCAAGGTTTGAATCTATTAGAAAGCCAAAAAAGGACATCTTCTATGTCAGAACCAGTTCCGATTTCTGACTGTTGAACACAAATCCTATCTCCTGCAGAAGGGCAGTAGTCATGTTCAAATTGGATTGTAGCTGATGCTGAGATTGGTCCATCAACAGGATATCGTCCAGATAAATGATCAGTCTTATCCCTCTCGTTCTCAGAACCTCTACTACCAGGAGAAGGAGCTTGGTGAAGCAGCATGAGGCCGAGGATAGGCCGAAAAGGAGTGCCTGAAATTTGTAAATGTGTCCCCTCCAGGAGAACTGCAGGCACCGCCTGTGATGAGGTAAATAGGGGCAGTGAGCTTCACATCCCTTAGGTCCAATCTTACCATCCAATAAAATACCTTGTCAGGAGGATATCCCGCAAGAGGCGAATATCTTCCATTTTGATGTGCCGATAAACCAGCCACTCGTTGAATTCTTTATGGCCAGTCTGAAGCCCTTCTCTTTTTTCTCTACTAAGAAAATGTTGCATAAAAACCCCTTTGGGTGTAGTACTGACCTGCAAATCACGTTTTTGGATAAAAGGTCGGCAACCTCTTTGTCTATCTAGCTCATCTCTTGGATTGAGAAACTCAAGGGGCTAGGGCGTACCATCTGTGTTGGGGATCCATACAATTCTATGTGAAACCCCAATCTGTTTCTATCACCCATGGGTCTGAGGTTATTTCCCTCCATTTGTTTACAAACCATTGAAGCCTCCCCCCTAGGTCGCAAAGGAAAGAAAGGTTAATCCTTTCTGGTACATTCTCCTGGGGTGTTTGCTCCACCTCGGCTTACCCTCTTTCCTCTGCCTCTGCCAGCACCTCTATTGGGAAAGTAGGTCCCTTGGCGTCTATCGTGCTATCCGTTATTCTGCTTGGGTTGACTTCTAAAGTAGCCATATTTGAAGGAACAGCCAGAGTAGTGGCCCCTGCCTCTTCTGGTCACGACAAAAACCTTTCCTGGTTTCTGATAGATGATTGGGCCTCATCCAGAGCAGAGAAAGTGGCCACAAATGTATCCAACTCTTTAACAAAAGTTACTCTGAAGAGATTCCCTTGCGCTATGCCTCGGATGTAGCTAGCTCTTCCAGTTTGGCATCAATCTTTAGAAGAAGTGATCTGCGTCCCTCCACTGACAGGACACAGTTCGCATTGCCTGAAAAGCAAACGACTCTCTTCGCCCAGCCTGCCATGATGTCTGTAGACATGGGCGACCCTGAGGGTTTGGACTGCTCCGCAAGTTCTGTTATTTCTGTGAGAGGGCCCACTACATCTAGGAGCTTATCTTAGCAAGACCTCACCGCACGGTCAATACCCTTTTTGGGATCTTTCATATTTTTCCCAAAGAAAGTACACATCTTAGTGTTGAGCTCAGGTGTCAATGCCATTTTTTCACCGAGTGAGGGTCTGTGGTCTCTGCCCTCAATCAAGCCCTCACGTCCTTCTCCAAAGGTTGCTACATCTTATTGATGACGTAGTCTGCCACTTTCTGCTCCAGAATCCATTCTGAGGCCTGAGAGTGATAAAGGGGAAACGGCCATTACAACGCTGTTATAACCACGCATGACCGTTACCACAAAGCATTTACCGCACATATGCCTTTACCACAAACATGCTTTTACCACCCATGCCTTTACAATTAATTCCATTCTAAAGGCCTGAATGATAAAGGCATATGTGTGGTAAAGGCAAATACAAGTAATAATGACGGCAAATACAGTCACGCACTAAGAAGAGCTCTTTGCTAAGATGTCTGCCATAATTCTGCGTTCAGTTCACATCTGGTGAAATGCAGTAAGAGCTCCTTCCTAAGATGTCCTGTGAAGCGCACACAAACAAACAAAAGGGTAGAATGGTTCAGAAGAAGAGCTCCTTGCTAAGATGTCCCCCGGATGTCTGAGTTCAGTCCACATCCGGTGAAAAGCAGTAATAGCTCCATCATATGATACCATGCGAAGCGCACGCAAACAAACAATAGGGTAGAGTGTTTTTTTCCCTTGCTTACTTTAGTGGCCTTGATGCCTTTTCTATGTCACTGAGAGACAGAATTAGGAGGTGAAAGAATCAAAAAGGGGAGAGAGAGAAGTATCGGAATTCACAAGCGTCACACATTGCCAATCACTCGCAGGGCCTGGAGAATTTGGGGAACACAACAGTGAAGACTGGGCTCATGTAAACAATAGACTTCATAAATTAGTTTCACTGCCCACCCTCACCACCTGTTTCACCCTGTTACTTCCAGGATAATAGTAATTGTTTGGTAGTGGGGGACGGTGCAGAGGAGTTCCGGGGACAAAGTTTCACTACTGAACCAGTGCAGCACCAGCACTTCAGGTGGAGCTTGGGGGCCTCTCAGCACCCCTGGAGAGCCATGATTCTCTGGCCAAAAAGTGCAGGCTACACAGGTGGCTACACCAGGAAAAACCGACCATGTGAGTACCTTTCTGTCTCCCTGATGTCTGCATCCCCAGAATCACTCCCTTTAGCCACAGCCTTCAATCTGCTGCAACCTGTGGTTTCCCTATTTCACTCTGCAGCCTAACCCGGCCATTACCATGCATGCCAAATTTGCAGCATGTATATGCCTTTACCAACCATGCCTTTACAACGAAGATTTCGTGATAAAGCCATGCATGGTAAAAGGATATGTATTGTAAAAAGGTTTGTTGTAAATGCCTGCGTGGTAATGCCGCAGGCGTTATATTGATGGGATAGTAAAGGCATGCGTGGTAATTGTATGCGTGGTTCTGTCATACAACCGTGATGAAGACCCTCTGGCTAGAACATATTTGAGTGGCCGGGCTCTTTCACCAGGGCCTGCTGGAGCCCTGCTCCTCCTCGGAGGAATTATCCTCATCTGTATCACGCTCCGAACTCTTGGGAAACCCAGAGTTGGGCTCAGAATGTGGCTTGACTAAGTTGCAGTTTTCACCAGAAGGGTGCATTCTTGAGCATGCACGCACTCTTACGGAAGACTTTGCGCAGTTTGTTGAAGCCCTCCATGTGCCTCGCATCACGCTCCGATGCCTTTTTTGGCCAAAAAGGAGGCCTTTCCATTAGCACCCGCTACTACTGGTCTAGGGTCACCAAAAACTCTGGGAATCTGTTCAACTATTCCATCAATCTGTTCCTGTAGGGCAGAAAGAGCCTTAGAAATAGCTTGCAAGAGGACTCTATCCACCTCTGCAGGTAGACTGCGTCCCTCAGGGGGCCATTCCTCTTCTTTATAATGATAATTTGAATTTTCATGGTCCCTGAAGGACTCCATGGTAATATGGGTGAGAGCACATTAGTCAAACGAATTGTCACCACAAAAAACCGTTCTGTCAATATAATAGGGCCTCACCCTCACTGGTGCTCATGAAAAATATTGATAAATGATACCATTGGCCACCAGGTGGCATCAACAGCCACTCGGCTGAGGATCAAAGCTTCGTTCAGAGTTCTGCCGCAGCGCAACATCAATCGAGGGTTGGAGGAAGGCACGAGGGAATCCGCAAGGAAACCTCAGCAGGGATCATACGTGCCACGCGTGCCTGATGGATCATCCAGGGCACACTGACAGGCCGCGGTGCACCTTACAAGTCCTTTGACGTGCGAAACAGCAGCACCTAGAGATCCAGCGAGGCAGAATAATGAACGCGCTCAGGCACAAATGCCTACGGTGTGCAAATACTCTGCAGGCTGCCCGGGGTCCACGAAGGAGACCCTTCTAAGAGGGCGGCCTCTTTAGTGCCACATGAAGGCACAGGAGGCAGCCTCCCAGTGTTGGGGACCCCCCTCAGGGGTCTGTGCGCCCGCTTCACGTCCGGGGGGAGTGGGCGGGTACATATACCTCTCCCGCCCACTGGGCGCCCTCTTTGCCCACTACCCTGACGCCGTTTGGTGTGTCCCGGGGACCTCAGGAGCTGGACTTTCGGTGAGTGTCCCCCCTCCCCCCTGTTCCCCTTAGGCAGGGCTGCTGAGCCCGGCCATCGCCTTGCAAATACAAGGTTATCAATACATGTATAGCATTAAACTCTGTAAAGCCTCAAGGATAATCACTAGCAATGCCAAAAAAGTTAAGGAAAAAAGATAAGTGACTTAACTGATGAGCAGTGAAGACAGAGGAACGGGGGAGGGGCATCATTCATATATATACAAGGGACCGTTCTGTGATTGGAGGACTGTTACTATGGATGCTTATGCCCCAGTGGTTGATAGAGGATGCAGTTCAATGTTTTGTTTTTACAAACTGTTATTCGGAAGTAACTGCTATGTAATAAAGGTGAAGAAAGAAATGCATAATCCTCTCCTCTGGTTCTCACTAAGAATCATCTCTGGCACTTCTGACCGTACTAAGAGCCCACACTGTGCCCATTATCGTAAACGAGGCCTCACTCAGACCTGCATTTACAGCAGATGCTGCATGGCTCACACAGCAACAATCCCTCAAAGCTGTGCCAATAACGTATAGTAAAACTCTGTTCCACATTTTAAAAAAGAAACAGTGCTGCTTCATGTAATGTCTTCTATTTTATTTTCATGTATCTGAAACTATTGTATGGCTATTTGCCAAGACAAAGCGTTGATTGATGAATAAATGAAAGATGCATTTATCACAGTTTCTATTGTAACTACATATATTTCATTTTCCGCTCCTATATGGAAATACTTTATTTTTACTAATACATAGGTTTCGGAGAAAAGGTAAACATAGTATTATATGGGATTAACCCTCACCCTATACATTGTGTCATGGAACTCCTCATTAACTTGCAGTATCCTTATAATGTACAGCAGTGGTCACTTTATCCCATATTTAATGCATGGAATTCTTCAATCCCTGCATAAAAACCTGTCTCTAATTTATTTTATAATAGGCAACTTGTGACGCACCCAGTCGCCTAATATAAAGAAATGATGTAGCCGCTCAACTGAAATAACTTATTACAGTTGAGTTTTGATGTCACAACGGCTGCTGTCAGAGCCAGCAGCACATTTAAATCAGCAGTTTAATGAATGAAAACGCACATGGTCTTAGGTTGTGCATAGTAGGCTCTTGAGAGTACTGGGACTCGGTGAGAGTTGTGGCCCAAAAACCGGGCCTGCAACCTAAACAGCTACATATGATGAAAGACCCTGCTGGCACCCCAGCCAAAGGTAGAGTGGAGTTGCAGGCCGGGCTTTGCGTTAAAAGCCTGCTGCAGATGGCCAAAGACTCTATGTATGCATTCGACTGCAGAGGATACATAGCGTGGAAAACACGTATATAAATAGAAACATCACTGAAAATACTTTGCTTAAGAGAAGTTATGGTTTATAAGTAAACTCTCGTTCATTTTGAAAAAAAGATTAAAATTCCTCCCAGAAAAACCTTCAGTTGAGACATTATAGTCCTTATTCAGGGGATCTCCATTGAGTATCATAAGTAGAGAATATTCTCACCCCATGCACAGGATTTCTAAGTACTTTATCAAAGGTTTCACAAAAGCCACCATATGAAAACAAAAATCTATTTTATGTAGTTTGTTAATATGCTGTATTTGGCTAAATTAATTTGTTTGCACTTTAAACTGTCACCAAGTTAAGAAATTTGTGAAGAACTCTTTCATCAAACATTTTAAAAAGAAAAATGAGAGGAAAGAATGAATGTGTAGGCAGTCAGGGTGCAGTTGAGATGCTGGAAAACTTCACATTCCACCAGCCTCTCATTGTGTCCTATAAGTAGCAGCTGCTATAATTATAGCTTTACCTCTACCAGAGTGAACTTTGTATTTACTTGTGTGGGCAAAAGATCTTTCTGTTAGAGAGAAATCACCTAGAGCTGCGCATTTAAGAAGCCAATAGTGTGGGCTACCTTGGTGACTCTGTGCATGTTGTCCAGCTGTCCTAGAAAGAAAATCACATAATGAATCAACATCTAGGGCTACAACAAGGAAGCTGGGAGTAGAGTCATATCCTCACCGAAGAGTGCTATGAAAGCAACCAGAAGGTGAAATTTGTGCTGTAAGTGGTGAATCTAAAAGGCACTTTGTAAAAGATGGACTATATTGACCAGAATGCACTGGGAAGGCTACGGAGTCGTGTTTGACTTGAAACTCATAGCTGAATCCTATTAATGAGTGCCAGACCTGTTTTGGGTGCTGCCAATTGAGGTTTCTGCAAACTATGCTCTATTGTGAGTCCCACTTGAGACATTGTGTAGCCGCAATGGAAGGAATTTTGTACTGCTTATAAAACATTGTATGGTGAAAACTCAATACCCAAAGCAGTGAATTGAATGGTGGGGAAATTATGTCAAATTGGAGACTTGACATTAAAATGGTGGGTGTAGAACAGTGCATCACATACATTTGTTTTTTGTTTAAATTTGTTTATTGAAAAAGACTTTTTTGTTTTCGTTTTGTTTGAGATTAGACAGATTTAACGTGTCCTGGTTAAACACGTGAGGCGCCCAGCCAGCGGAGCAGCCCAGATCACTGCTCTGCGGTGTTCATGGCAGCATCCAGCTTGGTGTGCATTTGTCGCTGAGCCTCTTCTGAGCGGCTGTGTCACGTGGAGGCCTCGGACAGCTCCGAGTCATCTTGCCACGGCCTCTTGATGTCCAGCAGTACTGCGTCCCACGCCTCTGCTGTTGGGAGTGCCCGCAAACCCAGCGCATTCTCGCAGCGCCACGCTCTCTGCCTGCGCCCAGCACACCAGCGATTGGAACCAGACCTTAACACTCGGCGGCTCATTCGATTTCCAGCGCCTGGTAATTAATCACTTGCCCGCGATGAGCCCTAGATCTATGAAACGGGACATTACTTTGTGCTTTTTGGTCCTCCGGTATAGACCCAGTAGGCAGGCGTCCCAGGAGCACTCCACAATGTGACCCGTGCACTCAGACAGTTGTGCTGTGACTGCTCTCCAGTAGGGGTCGAGAGCTACGCAGGACCACAACATGTGCAACAGGTCCGCGTCTAGCAATCCGCATCTCGGGCATTTGGCGTCTGCTCGATTAAAGTATCTGTTGATCTTGGCCGGTGTCATGTATGCCCTTTGTAGGATAAAGTATTGGATAAAGCGGAACCGGGCATTCCTGGTAATGTGCTTGGGTCCTTCCAGAATGGCCGCCCATTGGCGGTCAGTGCATTGCCTCTAGGTCTGCGCTCCAGCGCTGCCAAAGGGAAAGCAGCGGCTGCGCCGAGTGCACCCACAGGGATTCGGCGAACCACCTTGTTAGATGCCTGCCGGTGCCCAACTCGCTGAAGTACTGAATCGTGAGATGCGTTGTGGGCTCTTGAGTCCTGTCTAAGAATTTTCCCCCAAGCCCATATCTACTGAGGGACGCGAATAAGAAGTCCCATTCCAGGGTGTCGAACGCTTTTTCCAGGTCGAGGACCAGGCAACCTGCTCGCGTCCAACGTTCGCTGGAGTAATGGGCCACTCGGAAAAAGCGGCGTATATTCAGTGACGTGCAACGAGCAGGCACAAAGCCATTTTGGTCCGTATGCACCAACTGTGGCACCAGGGGAGCTAACCGGCACGCCAGTATCTTGGCCAATATCTTGTAATCTGTATTTAAGAGCGCCAGCGGTCGGTAGGAGCTTAACAGCTCCGGATCCCTGTCTGGTTTGGGGAGCGAGACCAGTAGTGACTAACGGAGTAACTCCGGGAGGACAGAGGACTCCTGTGCATCCTGGTACATTGACAGCAGCCGCGGGCCAGTATTGCCTGATACGCCTTGTAGTATTCGGCAGGAAAGCTATCAGGGCCGGGCGCCTTACCAGTGGCGAGCGACTGTATAGCTGCCTGTACCTCCGATAATGTGATCGGCTCCTCTATTTCTGCCCGCTGCTCCGCCGACACCCCAGGCAGCTGAAGCAGGTAAGAATCCAGATCTGCAGACGCTGCCTGCAAGACTGACCTGTACAGTTTGGCATAATAAGCGGTGAACTCCCCATGCATCTCATGTTGGCTAGTCAGTAGCTGTCCTGTCGCAGATCGCAGCGCAAGAACCTGGGACTGCACGTTCTCCTGCCTGATCAGTCTCGCCAGCAGTCTGCCTGCCTTGTCCGCTGCTGCGCGCGCTGCATGTGCCGCGTAATTTATAAATCGCAGCCTCTCCATGATCCCGGCATGTTCATGCCGCAGTTCGTCTAGTGCGCACTGGGCACCAGTCGCGTTTGCTACGCCGGACTCTAACTGGATGAGGGCGTTCTCAATACGCGTGGCTTCCTGGTCTAATTGACGTTACAGGCACCATTTAAGCCCCATACACTGGCCTCCGACCACCGCTTTGCACGCATCCCACACGCCACCCGCATTAGGGATTGAGTCCTCATTAGCTTCGTAGTAGTTTTCAATAGTGGCGGCTAAGGAAGTTCTAAAGGGGGGATCTTCTAACGCCACAGGTTGCAGCCTCCCCATGCGGGTGACTGGCGCGGAATGCATGTCACGAATTTGCAGTGTGTGCGGATTGTGGTCCGAGTGTGTGCGACCCAAATACTCTGCTCTGGCACATTCGGCAAGAAGCGTCGCGCTCCCTACTAACCGGTCAATACGTACATGTAACCTGTGTGGGTGAGAATAATGTGAATATGTGCGCTCCCGTGGGTGCAGTACCCTCCATATGTCGGCGAGGCCCCACTGACGCATCCACTCTCCCAGCGCTTTGGCATTTGACGTGGCTGTCGTGAGCTGCAGTGGCGGGAAGGACCTATCTAGGCTTGTATCTAGAGTGCAGCAGACGCGAGGCAGGCCATGAGTGGTGCACGCACCCTTCGATGGGGGAGTGCAACTGTGTTGGCTTCTGTATGACATCAGTGTTATGCGAGTCAACTAACGGGGGGCTGAACATTTTGTTTCGTAACTAAACACGAGCAGAGGGAACTATGAACTGTGCCAAATGCCAAGTTACGGCTGTGCGTGCCGCGCTTCCTACTAGGTGGGTGAGTTGAAGTTGTTGTGAAGGGGCAGGTTCCGCTAGCGCCTAGGCCCTGTCTCAGCATACGGGTGTGTCTGCTTTGCGGCAAGCATGTTTTGGTGTGGCGCGTGCACTACTATCGTTACCCCAGCCTGCAGTTGCAGTCAGCCAGGGACATTGATTCAGGCAGTTTATTGACTCATGCATTTATACTACGCACACGTGTTGAAAGTGTGTGAGTTGGTATGGCTGAATATGAGAAAGTGCAGGAACACACAATGACTATCCCAGAAGATCAACAGTCTGAGGAGTCACTGTTGGGAGTCTCTGGGAATCATCCCCAAGCGGCCACACCGCAGATGAGCTATCTTCACTCAGTGAGCACACTGAGGAGGCATCCAAGTCTCCAGGGGCCCCGGAGTTCCGCATTGTGGCCACCGTCTGCAAGGCCTCACGTCTCTCCCGCATCATCTCTTCCAGATCTGGGACTGGGTGCCTCTGTGTAGGTAATTTTCTAGCCCTCCTGCGGTTGCGTCTTTGGCTGCCCTGACTCCTAGGGGCTGACTTGTGTGAGTCGCTGCTTCTGCTCGGTGATGTCATGTCCCGCTGCTTCCAGCCAGTTCCAGGCTTCGTTGGCAGTATTAAAGAAGTGAGTCGAGCCTTCCGCGATCACCCGCAGGTGCGCAGGGAATAGGAGAGAATGGCGAATATCGAGCTCTCGCAGCAGCCTCTTCACTGCCAGGAAGGTACCACGTTTCCTTTGCACTCCATTGGCGTAGTCCGTGAAGAAGAGTACGGATGCATTGTCCACTTTGACTGCCTCCAATTTAGGCACTTCCCGGAGCACTGCGTCTCGGTCTCTAAAGTTGAGTAAACGGATCAGAAAAGGCCGGTGCCCGGTGGCGGGCGGCCCGAGGGTACCCTACGGGCCCTTTCTACTGCAAAGAAGGGGGACAGCACCTCTGCCAGGAGCAAAGCTCTCAGCCATTGTTCCGTGTACGCCACTGCATCCCGGCCCTCCGTGCCTTCCAGCAGGCCAACGACACGAACGTTGTTGCGCCGGGAGCGGCCTTCAGAATCATCCATTCTGCGCTCCAGGGCACGCAGCAGCTCAGTGAGGGCCTTCACTTCGACAGTCGTGGTTTTGAGAGCTGGGAGGGCCTCCTCTACTTCTGCCTCCACTTCGGTGACTCTCCCCGCCGGCTTGTGGTGGTCCGCATGTAGTAGCATGAAGTCCGACATGATCTTGTCGATGCGACCCTCTAATGACGAGGGGGCTGTGACAGCGAAGTCCCGATCTGCTCAACCGCCCTGAGCACCGAGTCTATTTTGGTTTCTAATGCGTAGGGACCGGCAGGGTCCATCCCCTCCTGATCGGGGTCGGTTTGCTTGGTGACCACCATCGGCTGCATGGCTGCCGCGCCCGTCCCTGCACGATATCTGCCCATTCTTGTGTGTGCCTGCTATGCGCTGTGCTGCAAGGGACCGGGCTTGTTGGCAGTGCCGGGCTATAAGTTCCGCTCTTCTCCAGATCTAGTCTGCGCACCCGTTATAGCCGGGCCTAGGCTCGACACAGCCCCCTGGCTCGGCTGGAAATCCGCTTGCTCCGGTCCGCTCCGGCATAGAGCTACACCGCGCAAATCCTCCACAATAGCCTGTCAGTCCTGCGCCCCAACGACGGCACACGGTGCCCAACTGTGGGGGGTAAGAGTCTAGGCCTGCCGGGGCAGCTCCACGGCTCAGCACAGCCGTCAGTCAATTTTACCACTGCTACTTAGGTGCCAGCCACAGGCACCGGCCAACAACTGAGTATGTGTGCTTTGCCTCTAGCAACCAGGTCTGGGCTCGACGGAGCCCCCGGGCCCAGTCAGGCGCACACTCGTCTCCGCTCAGTCGGCCACTAGGCCACTTCTTTCTGGGTTCCTCACAGGAGTCCCCCGCGCCCACGGCATGCCCCCGAGGCAGCCGATCTTCACGTAGGCGCCTGCGGGCCTGGGCTCGACACAGCCCCCGGACCCCACTAAGGCCTCAACTGCTATGGTGTACACATCAGCAGCGCCGGGCCACAGTCAGCCATAGCAGTCCAGCCTACACCGGCTGCTCAGGACGCCCCCAGCGGTGTGTGGCACTGCAGCGGGGGGTGGGGAAGATCCAAGATGCAGGTATGGGCCAGGGGCTCTAGTTTTCTCCCTCCGCTCCTTATCACTTGACCTGTACCCTGGTCTCCTTCCGTGCTCTGCCTTGCAGCCGCTGCCAACTCCTCGCGGCTGCCGCAGTGTCCCAGGTCAGGCGGAGGCACCAGTGCTTCTGAGCCAGCGGCTCTGTCAGCGACTGCAAGATGGCCGCCCATCTCCTCCTTCGTGCCACCAGTTTCTGCAGCCTGCAGGGTCCCAGTCGCAACTAATTTTGCAAGTGACCGCTCACGGGGTGCACGCTGCTTTTCGCTGCACTACGAGTACTCCGGTGCAAAGGAACGCTGCCTGTGGACGGATAAATGCGCCGGATAAACATGCCCCAGACGCGGAGCCTCTTCAAGACGTGTCTGCTATGTTGGCTTGCAAGCCACACCCCCTTATCACATACATTTGTTATAAGGAATTTCTGCAAGGTTACGTAAATGTGCTAAGCGATGCTGTGAATATTATGAATGATTCTAGTTGGTGAAGAACCAATTCGTAAAGGATTTTTTATTTGTGTGGTAAGACTGCTTATTGTAACCTACCTCTTAATTGAGTGGGTTCCTGTTATCTTGCTTTGGTATTCCCTTGCGTTTACCATGTAAACAAGATGAGTGATGCTGTTGGTTTGAAAAGAGTGAAAGAAGGTTTTGAACAGACTGTGCTAGATGGTTATTGTAGGAGAGTAGGATCTGCCTCTTATGTTGCCCCCACTTTTTTTCTGATGTTTACACTGGTTTCTGGCTATAGTCTGGCTGGGACCCTGCCAATCAGGGCCCCAGCCTCTCTGTTCTCTCTAAACGACTTGGAGTGCACTCTAGGTGCACTAGTGATTGGATACTGTGGTACCTTATGAGTCCCTAGTATATGGTACCTTAGGTACCAAGGGCATAGGTACTTCACAGGCCTACCAGGGGCTGAAGCATGTATTATGCCACCCCTGGGAAGCAGACTAAATCTGACACCACAGGTCTGCTACTGCAGCCTGGGTAAGGTGGTGCATGCACCCCTTACTGTGATATAGGCTACCTATATCACTACATAGATACACACATATAAACCTATAAGTCACTCCTATGGCAGGCCTTGTCAATCCTGAAGGCAGAGTGCTTGGTTCCTATGTGAGAGGGTGCCCCTGCATGAGCAGAGCCCCTCTGCAGCATTCGGAGACCCTTCTCTGAGGCTGTTTGTAGTGCAGCCTGACCATATACTCTTAAGCGCATTATAACCTCGCGTTAAATGCTAACTTTGGGATGGCTGCACGGAAACATGTCGTGTTTGGTGTCAAACATCTTGGAATACTACCCCCCGCCAGTTCTGGCGGCGGGGGTAGCATTCCACCCTTCTAGAGGGATAGACATGTACCTACTGTGGAAACACGGTAGAATCCTGAAGAGCCCTGGCATCACAAAATGGATGCCACCAGTCACAGACACTGGGCTGCCCTCCTGCTGATGACCAACACTCGCAGTGGAGGAGGCCCAACAATAGGTATCCTGTCCCAAGGGGGTGTGACCACCTCCCAGACAGGGTTTAGTGTATTTGGGCTGGGTGGGTGCACTCCTAGAGTGCTTTGAAGTCCTGCACTGGGGGAGCAGAAGGCTCCTCTGTGCATATGCCAGTTCAAACCAGCTCAGGGGCTACCTGCCCCTGCTCTGGCGCGAAACTGGACAAAGGGAAGTGGGTGTAGCCACCCACCCCCCTGACCCTCCCATAGGTGGGGTCATAGAGCTAGTCCCTCCCTTCTCTTTAGTATAAGAGGGGGAACCTGTGCATTGCAACCTAGATCTCCCTGGACGACGCTCTTAAGAAGAATCCTGGACCTTCGATGTTCCACTACCTCTGGAAGACTGAAGAATCTCCCTTGGAGTCAAGGAGTGACTCCCCTGCTTGGCAGGCACCAAAAACTACAACGACGGTCGCAAACTACGCCGCTCCCGCCGGAGCCCGAAGTCCCTGCAGCCCAGGAAGAGGATTTCCTGACTTCTCCAAGGCCATCGTGAGTCCCCAGCGAATCTGAGGCAAGTGGACCCCACGAGCAACGAGGAACCGCAGTCCCTGGGTACCGTGCACTATTGTCGAGTGCAACCCCTCCACGACGTTCTACGAACTTGTGCTTTGGACCACGTGTGGTCCCAGCCTCTAGCAGAGATCCCTCCCAAAATCAGAGGCCTACACCGTCCCGAGTGACCGTGGGCCCCTGTTGAGTGCATCCTCCTGAGGCGTCTTCGCGATCCCTTGCCAGCCGGCTTGTGGGTCCCCAGAAGACTTTTCAACGAAACCAAAGGGCTCCCCTGGTTGCTCCAGGCCTGCCCTGACATACCCTCGCTGGGTAAGTCCCCCAGACCTTGCTGGTCTGCACCATTGACTTTTTCGTCCCCTCCACGAGACTTGCTGCTACCAAGGCTTGTTGGCTCCAATCGGGTCGCCGACACCGCAGTAAGCTGCAGACTTCGTGGGACACGCTGAATCCAGCTCCTGGCCGTCCTCGACGCCTCCTGGACCTCGTGGTCGAAGAGTCAAGACACCAGTGAACGACCTGAATCCTGCCGACGACGGTGGGCATTCATCTTCCTTGCCCCGGGTCACTGCCAAGTGACTTTGAACACTGTCCCCTCTGCTTTCAGGTCTTCCTCCTTCTGAATCCAGGCTTGGATTCCAACGGACACTTCTTCTGTCGTCGCAAGCAGCAAGTCTTCACTGGCTCCCACTGAAAACGACGCCGCGACCCGACACCAAAGGACACCTATGCACCCGGCTCCCCTGGGTGAGGTAACTTCAGCACTACGGTGCTCCTGTGGGTGTGGGCCCTAGAACTACTTACCCTGTAAGTGGCTTGCTTGTAGCTACCCTAGAAGTGCCCTAAAACTCCTATTTTCCCAGTGCGATTCTCGCACTGGCTCGTACAGGGTTCGCGTCTGTGTTAGACACATCGCGTCCAACTCCCTTGTAACTCTACCAGTATCCGCGTCCTTTGACTCGTACTGACCGATCGGTGTGTTCGCCTCGAACACGCCAGGGACCTGTAACATTGATAACTCAATCGCGTTCTCTCGCATAGACTCGTACAGGACTCGCACCCGTGTGTGAACACCGCGTCCGTCCCCTGTGGGTCTCCTACAACTACCTGGGGTGGTTCTTTGGGGTCCCTCGATTCTATGTGCTCTAGACCACGGTCTAGCCAAGATAAGATTATGATATTTACTTGTGCTAACTTATTTTGATAAAACATTGACTTGTACATATGTTCCTGACTTCTAATCTCATAAAGAGATTAGTAGAGAGTTGTTTAGTAATAAAAACATATATATTTGATATATATACCTGTGTGGTGTCTTTTCATTTGGTGATTCAAGAGATTGTGTGGTAAAACAAGCTGCTTTACATTCCTCCAAGACTTAGCCTGAAGGCTGCTCTCCACAGCTACCACTAGGATAGCTTTCTATAAAGGTTGTCTTAAACCTACCTACTATAAGAGTCGAATTGTACTGGTGCAAGGTGTCCACTTTAACTAGTGAACAGCATATACCAGGCCAACTTCTCACATTGGTGGCAGCGTGTGGGATTCCAGCTTGCTATTGTTTTACCAGAAAATCTCTATTTGAATTACTAACTGAAAACCACTATAGGTACTCAAGGTACATATAAAGTCAAGCTTAGCTCTAAGTTCAGTAGAACTTATTGATACTGTGTGCCAAGGTATAGCACACCCTTTCTACAGCTCAAGCTAGGATCAGTAGGCCACAAACTAGTGTAGGTAGTACAACACTGCACAACACTAGAATGTCCTTAAGGGATGGACCCAGTGGATCCACCCAGCTTCAGTATAAGGACATGACTTTCTTTGACTTGAAAGCCATGTGTGCTGAGAGGCACCTGAAGATAGGACAGAGTCCCTCCACACTACCCTGATAGATCTGCTGACAGCAGATGATCTTAGATTAGCTCTAGGAGCTAATGGGTCTGAATCAGGGGGTGGGTCAATTACAGTGTCTGGGTCAGATGATGAACATCAAGTTGACCAAGACTCTGTGATTGTAGGGCCAGGCCCCAAGGGGTCTGAAAAGGACAGAGGAATTCTCCCTAAGAGAACTGACACAGTGGAGGAGAGGCATAGGTCCCTTTCTAGGGACTCTGACCGCTCCTATCACTCTGGCAGAGAATTTGTCCAGCAGAGGAACTCCTACTTCCCAAGAAGAGAGACCTCCTCTGAAAGACTGTGCAAGCTGCTGCAGTATGAGGAAGCAAGATTTGCCCTCAAAACCAAGCAGTTGGCATTAGATAAAGAAGCCTTTGAGCTCCAGAGAGCTTCTAGAAGAGAGGGGTTAGAACCCCCTGGTGGCAGCAGCAGTGTCCCTAGAGGCAGAGAATATATTCCAGACCATAGGAACCTGAGCAAGGTTGTTCCTCCCTACCAGAGTGGGGATGATATCCATAAGTGGATAACTGCTATGGAAAGGGCCTGTAGAGTACAACAGGTCCCCCAAAAGCAGTGGGCAGCAATCTTGTGGCTCTCCTTTTCAGATAAAGGTAGAGACAAGCTCCTCACTGTTAGAGAAGAGGATGCTGATGACTATGAAGTCCTGAAGAGTGCACTGATAGATGGGTTTGGCTTAACCACTGAGCAGTACAGGTTGAAGTTCAGAGACGGGAAACATCCTGAACAACGACTCCGGAACAACGAGTTCCAGAGTCACGAAAGCGGAACTCCGCCCTGCCCGAACAACGACTCCGCCTTAACCACGCATGTGCGTGGTTAAGGCTGATTCGGTCTAGTGTTCGGGCAGGGCGGAGTTCCGAGGAGCGTCGCAGAGGAGATCGTCGAGGAACAGGTAAGAGGGGTAAATTTTCAGGGGGTGGTGGGGGTTTAGGTTTAGTTTTTAGGGGTTTGGGGTTTAGTTTTAAGGTGGGGGAATTAGTTAAAATGGTGTTGTGTTTGTTTTTAGGGTGTGTGGGTGATCGTGTATATTATTAGGGAAGGGGAATTAGTTATTAGGGTTTGTGGGTGATCGTGTTTATTTTTAGAGTGGGGGAATTAGTTTTAGGAGGGCGGGGGAGATTGGTGTTAGTATGCAGGGGTTGGGGGGGTTTGGGGTTAGTTTTTAGGGGTTTGGGGTTCGTTTTTAGGGGTTTGGGGTTAGTTTTGAGGGGGTGTGCGTGATCGTGTTTGGTTTAAGGATGTGTTGGTGATCGAGTATATTTTTAGGGTGGGAGGGAATTAGTTTAGTGTGTGTGGGTGATCGTGTTTACTTTTAGGCTGGGGGAATTCGTTTTAAGGGGTGGGGGAACGGGGTACTAGTTGGAAAGCATTTTTTAACACGCATTCCTTTACCACGAAAAATCGTGGTAAAGGAATGCGTGGTAAAAAAAATAGTGGTTTAGACAAGGTCGTGGTTGCGACCTCGTTGTTAGGGAAGTCGTGGTTGGGGAACTCGTTGTTCCAACATACAACCTTCAGAGACACCCAGAAGGCACAGACTCAGGACTGGACTGACTTTGTAGATTGTGCAACCAAGGCTCTGGAGGGTTGGCTGGTTGGCAGTAGGGTTACTGATTTCAAGGGATTGTATAATCTAATGATGAGAGAACAGATCCTTAATAATTGCCAGAACCAGTTGTTGCATCAATACCTGGTGGACTCCGATCTGACCTCTCCCCAAGAATTGGGAAAGAAGGCAGACAAGTGGGTCAGAACCAGGGTGAGGCAGAAAACCCAGAACCAAGGGGGTGACACAAAGAAGCAGGATTCTAAGGGCTCTGAGAAAAGTGGGGATAAGTCAAAAGACCAGAAGTCTTCACAAAAGCCCCAAAAATCTGCATCTGGTGGGGAGTCACAATCCAACAAGGGAAAAGGCCAAAAGAAGCCCTGGTGCAAATTCTGTAAACAGAAAGGGCACTGGACTTCTGATTGTAACAAGTCCAAAGACCAAATCACCACCACTCCTGCCCCTAAGGCAACTGTTCCCCCTAGTTCAGCTACTAGTGGAGGTGGTACTCAGAATAAGGGTGTAGTAGGGTTGCCCCTGGGTTCTGAAGTGGACTCTGGCCTAGTCAGAGTACCCACTCAGGCAATGCTGATTTGTGATGGAGACATTGACATGTCCTTCCTGGTGAGCCCCAGTAATCTGGGCAAATACAAACAGCAGCCTGTAATAAATGGCAAACAGGCTTTGGCATTTAGGGACCCAGGTGCTAGTGTTACCATGGTGGCAGAGGATCTTGTGGGCCCTGGACAGATCATCCTGGGTGAAATGTACCAGGTGACCAATGCAAGCAACACCAGGACCAACCATAGTCTGGCAGTTGTGAATTTCTCCTGGGGAGGGGTAACTGGCCTCAAGAAGGTTGTAGTCAGTGCAGACCTCCCTGTAGAATGCCTATTGGGCAATGATCTAGAAACTTCAGCCTGGTCTGAAGTAGAGTTATGGACTCATGCTGAGATGTTGGGCATCCCTGCAGAGGTATTTGCTGTGACCAGGTCACAGGCCAAAATGCATGACACTGAACAAGCTCTGGATCCTGAAATTAGGGACCAGGTGCTTCCCAAGAAGAGGAGCAGTAGGGTTAAGGCAGTGCCTTCCCCTCTGTCTCAGATCACAGATTCCCCTCTTGAGGGAGGAGAAGCAGATCCTGAAGAAGGAACTGCCCCAGAGGGACTTGAGTTCTTGGGGCCCTTCTAGGGAAGATCTGAGTAAGGAGCAACAGTGCTGCCCCTCTCTTGAACCCCTCAGACAGCAGGCTGCTGCTGGGAGTGCTAGTGGGTCCCATAAAGTTTATTGGGATGAGGGACTCCTATATTCTGAAGGTAGAGATCCAGCCCCTGGAGCCACCAGGAGGTTGGTAATACCTCAGAAGTTTAGGGGGTTCCTCTTGACCCTAGCACATGACATCCCTTTGGCAGGTCACTTGGGCCAAAACAAGACCTGGGACAGGCTTGTTCCACATTTTCATTGGCCACATATGTCAGAGGACACAAAGGAGTTTTGTCGCTCCTGTGTCACATGCCGAGCCAGTGGCAAGGCAGGTGGCACAACAAAGGCCCCCTGATACCACTACCTGTGGTGGGGGTACCCTTTGAAAGGGTAGGGATTGACATTGTTGGTCCCCTTGACCCTCAAACTGCATCTGGGCACAGATTTATCCTGGTGGTAGTGGATCATGCCACCAGGTACCCAGAGGCAATTCCCCTGAGGACCACCACAGCTCCTTTGGTGGCAAAAGCCCTCATTGGAGTTTTCTCCAGAGCGGGTTTCCCAAAGGAGGTCATCTCTGACAGAGGTACCAACTTCATGTCAGGATATTTGAAAGCAATGTGGAAGGAGTGTGGTGTAACTTATAAGTTCACCACCCCCTATCACCCACAATGCAATGGGTTGGTTGAACGCTTCAACAAAACCCTGAAGGGAATGATTAAAGGACTCCCAGAGAAGCTTAGGCGGAAATGGGACCTTCTTCTTCCCTGCCTGTTGTTTGCATACAGAGAAGTTCCCCAGAAGGGGGTTGGTTACAGCCCATTTGAGCTTCTGTTTGGGCATCCTGTAAGAGGTCCATTATGTTTGGTAAAAGAGGGCTGGGAGTTACCTCTCAAGCCCCCAAACAGGATATGATGGACTATGTACTTGGTCTCCGCTCCAGGATGGCTGAATACATGAAAAAGGCAACCAAAAACCTGGAGGCCAGCCAAGAATTACAAAAAGCTTGGCATGACCAAAAGGCTGTGCTGACTGTGTACCAGCCAGGACAGAAAGTGTGGGTGTTGGAGCCTGTGGCCCCAGCAGCCCTCCAAGACAAGTGGAGTGGCCCCCATACGATAGTTGAGCAGAATGGAGAAGTCACCTATTTGGTGAATCTTGGAACTCCCAGGAGCCCCCTGAGGGTGCTCCATGTCAACAGATTGAAACCATATGTTGACAGGGCTGACATGGGCTTGCTCATGGCAACTGATGAGGAACAGGAGGAGGAGAGTGACCCTCTCCCTGACCTGCTCTCACAGAACCCTGATGATGGGTCAGTAGATGGTGTTGCTTTGGCAAGCAGCCTCACTGCCCATCAGCAAACTGAGTGCAGACAAGTTCTGCAGCAGTACAGACATATGTTTAGCCTGACCCCTAGTCAGACTACCTGGTGCACCCATGAGGTGGACACTGGAGACAGTCTGCCTGTCAAGAGTAAAATCTACAGGCAACCTGACCATGTCAGGGACTGTATCAGGACTGAAGTCCAGAAAATGTTGGAGTTTGGTGTGATTGAGCCTTCAGATAGCCCTTGGGCTAGCCCAGTAGTCCTAGTACCCAAGCCTCATACCCAGGGTGGTAAGAAAGAAAGGAGGTTTTGTGTAGACTACAGAGGCCTCAATGCAGTCACTAGGACTGATGCCTATCCCATACCAAGGGCAGATGAGCTGATTGATACTTTGGCCTCAGCCAAGTATCTAAGTACATTTGACCTAACAGCTGGCTACTGGCAGATCAGATTAGCTGATGATGCAAAAGCCAAAACGGCATTTTCGACCCCTGGTGGGCACTACCACTTTGTGGTGATGCCCTTTGGATTGAAAAATGCACCTGCCACTTTTCAGAGGTTGGTGAACAAAGTTCTGGCAGGGATGGAAACTTATTTCTCAGCTTATCTAGATGATATTGCTGTCTTTAGTTCCTCCTGGCAGGATCACCTGGTCCACCTCAGAAATGTTTTGGAGGCTCTGCAGAAAGCAGGCCTCACTATCAAGGCCACTAAGTGCCAGATAGGGCAGAGTCAGGTTGTGTACCTGGGCCACCTTGTAGGTGGAGGCCAGGTTCAGCCTTTACAGAGCAAAATCCAAACCATAATGGAATGGGTTGCTCCAACCACCCAGACACAGGTGAGAGCCTTCTTAGGCCTGACTGGGTACTATAGGAGGTTTGTGAAGGGATATGGATCTATAGTGACCCCCTTGAATGATCTAACCTCAAAGAAAATGCCAAAAAAGGTTCAGTGGACAGCTAGCTGTCAGAAGGCATTTGAAGACCTAAAGCAGGCCATGTGCACTGCCCCCATCTTACAGAGTCCAGACTACACCAAAAAGTTCATTGTCCAAACAGATGCTTCTGAGCTGGGTGTGGGAGCTGTACTGTCTCAACTGAATGATGAAGGTCAAGACCAGCCAGTAGCTTTCATTAGCAGAAGGCTGACCCCTAGAGAGAAACGTTGGTCAGCTATAGAGAGGGAGGCCTTTGCTGTGGTGTGGGCCCTGAAGAAGCTGAGGCCATACTTGTTTGGCACTCACTTCATAGTTCAGACTGACCACAAGCCCCTCCTATGGCTTAAACAGATGAAAGGAGAAAACCCAAAACTTTTAAGGTGGTCCATTTCCCTACAGGGGATGGACTATACAGTGGAACATAGGCCTGGGACCCAACATGCCAATGCAGATGGACTCTCAAGGTATTTCCACTTAGAGCACGAAGACTCAACTGGTCAAGGTTAGTTTAGTGTCCCTGCGTTTGGGGGGGGGTTGTGTAGGAGAGTAGGATCTCCCTCTTATGTTGCCCCCACTTTTTTTCTGATGTTTACACTGGTTTCTGGCTATAGTCTGGCTGGGACCCTGCCAATCAGGGCCCCAGCCTCTCTGTTCTCTCTAAACGACTTGGAGTGCACTCTAGGTGCACTAGTGATTGGATACTGTGGTACCTTATGAGTCCCTAGTATATGGTACCTTAGGTACCAAGGGCATAGGTACTTCACAGGCCTACCAGGGGCTGAAGCATGTATTATGCCACCCCTGGGAAGCAGACTAAATCTGACACCACAGGTCTGCTACTGCAGCCTGGGTAAGGTGGTGCATGCACCCCTTACTGTGATATAGGCTACCTATATCACTACATAGATACACACATATAACCCTATAAGTCACTCCTATGGCAGGCCTTGTCAATCCTGAAGGCAGAGTGCTTGGTTCCTATGTGAGAGGGTGCCCCTGCATGAGCAGAGCCCCTCTGCAGCATTCGGAGACCCTTCTCTGAGGCTGTTTGTAGTGCAGCCTGACCATATACTCTTAAGCGCATTATAACCTCGCGTTAAATGCTAACTTTGGGATGGCTGCACGGAAACATGTCGTGTTTGGTGTCAAACATCTTGGAATACTACCCCCCCGCCAGTTCTGGCGGCGGGGGTAGCATTCCACCCTTCTAGAGGGATAGACATGTACCTACTGTGGAAACGCGGTAGAATCCTGAAGAGCCCTGGCATCACAAAATGGATGCCACCAGTCACAGACACTGGGCTGCCCTCCTGCTGATGACCAACACTCGCAGTGGAGGAGGCCCAACAATAGGTATCCTGTCCCAAGGGGGTGTGACCACCTCCCAGACAGGGTTTAGTGTATTGGGGCTGGGTGGGTGCACTCCTAGAGTGCTTTGAAGTCCTGCACTGGGGGAGCAGAAGGCTCCTCTGTGCATATGCCAGTTCAAACCAGCTCAGGGGCTACCTGCCCCTGCTCTGGCGCGAAACTGGACAAAGGGAAGTGGGTGTAGCCACCCACCCCCCTGACCCTCCCATAGGTGGGGTCATAGAGCTAGTCCCTCCCTTCTCTTTAGTATAAGAGGGGGAACCTGTGCATTGCAACCTAGATCTCCCTGGACGACGCTCTTAAGAAGAATCCTGGACCTTCGATGTTCCACTACCTCTGGAAGACTGAAGAATCTCCCTTGGAGTCAAGGAGTGACTCCCCTGCTTGGCAGGCACCAAAAACTACGACGGTCGCAAACTACGCCGCTCCCGCCGGAGCCCGAAGTCCCTGCAGCCCAGGAAGAGGATTTCCTGACTTCTCCAAGGCCATCGTGAGTCCCCAGCGAATCTGAGGCAAGTGGACCCCACGAGCAACGAGGAACCGCAGCCCCTGGGTACCGTGCACTATTGTCGAGTGCAAGCCCTCCACGACGTTCTACGAACTTGTGCTTTGGACCACGTGTGGTCCCAGCCTCTAGCAGAGATCCCTCCCAAAATCAGAGGCCTACACCGTCCCGAGTGACCGTGGGCCCCTGTTGAGTGCATCCTCCCGAGGCGTCTTCGCGATCCCTTGCCAGCCGGCTTGTGGGTCCCCAGAAGACTTTTCAACGAAACCAAAGGGCTCCCCTGGTTGCTCCAGGCCTGCCCTGACATACCCTCGCTGGGTAAGTCCCCCAGACCTTGCTGGTCTGCACCATTGACTTTTTCGTCCCCTCCACGAGACTTGCTGCTACCAAGGCTTGTTGGCTCCAATCGGGTCGCCGACACCGCAGTAAGCTGCAGACTTCGTGGGACACGCTGAATCCAGCTCCTGTCCGTCCTCGACGCCTCCTGGACCTCGTGGTCGAAGAGTCAAGACACCCGTGAACGACCTGAATCCTGCCGACGACGGTGGGCATTCATCTTCCTTGCCCCGGGTCACTGCCAAGTGACTTTGAACACTGTCCCCTCTGCTTTCAGGTCTTCCTCCTTCTGAATCCAGGCTTGGATTCCAACGGACACTTCTTCTGTCGTCGCAAGCAGCAAGTCTTCACTGGCTCCCACTGAAAACGACGCCGCGACCCGACACCAAAGGACACCTATGCACCCGGCTCCCCTGGGTGAGGTAACTTCAGCACTACGGTGCTCCTGTGGGTGTGGGCCCTAGAACTACTTACCCTGTAAGTGGCTTGCTTGTAGCTACCCTAGAAGTGCCCTAAAACTCCTATTTTCCCCGTGCGATTCTCGCACTGGCTCGTACAGGGTTCGCGTCTGTGTTAGACACATCGCGTCCAACTCCCTTGTAACTCTACCAGTATCCGCGTCCTTTGACTCGTACTGACCGATCGGTGTGTTCGCCTCGAACACGCCAGGGACCTGTAACATTGATAACTCAATCGCGTTCTCTCGCATAGACTCGTACAGGACTCGCACCCGTGTGTGAACACCGCGTCCGTCCCCTGTGGGTCTCCTACAACTACCTGGGGTGGTTCTTTGGGGTCCCTCGATTCTATGTGCTCTAGACCACGGTCTAGCCAAGATAAGATTGTGATATTTACTTGTGCTAACTTATTTTGATAAAACATTGACTTGTACATATGTTCCTGACTTCTAATCTCATAAAGAGATTAGTAGAGAGTTGTTTAGTAATAAAAACATATATATTTGATATATATACCTGTGTGGTGTCTTTTCATTTGGTGATTCAAGAGATTGTGTGGTAAAACAAGCTGCTTTACATTCCTCCAAGACTTAGCCTGAAGGCTGCTCTCCACAGCTACCACTAGGATAGCTTTCTATAAAGGTTGTCTTAAACCTACCTACCATAAGAGTCGAATTGTACTGGTGCAAGGTGTCCACTTTAACTAGTGAACAGCATATACCAGGCCAACTTCTCACATTGGTGGCAGCGTGTGGGATTCCAGCTTGCTATTGTTTTACCAGAAAATCTCTATTTGAATTACTAACTGAAAACCACTATAGGTACTCAAGGTACATATAAAGTCAAGCTTAGCTCTAAGTTCAGTAGAACTTATTGATACTGTGTGCCAAGGGATAGCACACCCTTTCTACAGCTCAAGCTAGGATCAGTAGGCCACAAACTAGTGTAGGTAGTACAACACTGCACAACACTAGAATGTCCTTAAGGGATGGACCCAGTGGATCCACCCAGCTTCAGTATAAGGACATGACTTTCTTTGACTTGAAAGCCATGTGTGCTGAGAGGCACCTGAAGATAGGACAGAGTCCCTCCACACTACCCTGATAGATCTGCTGACAGCAGATGATCTTAGATTAGCTCTAGGAGCTAATGGGTCTGAATCAGGGGGTGGGTCAATTACAGTGTCTGGGTCAGATGATGAACATCAAGTTGACCAAGACTCTGTGATTGTAGGGCCAGGCCCCAAGGGGTCTGAAAAGGACAGAGGAATTCTCCCTAAGAGAACTGACACAGTGGAGGAGAGGCATAGGTCCCTTTCTAGGGACTCTGACCGCTCCTATCACTCTGGCAGAGAATTTGTCCAGCAGAGGAACTCCTACTTCCCAAGAAGAGAGACCTCCTCTGAAAGACTGTGCAAGCTGCTGCAGTATGAGGAAGCAAGATTTGCCCTCAAAACCAAGCAGTTGGCATTAGATAAAGAAGCCTTTGAGCTCCAGAGAGCTTCTAGAAGAGAGGGGTTAGAACCCCCTGGTGGCAGCAGCAGTGTCCCTAGAGGCAGAGAATATATTCCAGACCATAGGAACCTGAGCAAGGTTGTTCCTCCCTACCAGAGTGGGGATGATATCCATAAGTGGATAACTGCTATGGAAAGGGCCTGTAGAGTACAACAGGTCCCCCAAAAGCAGTGGGCAGCAATCTTGTGGCTCTCCTTTTCAGATAAAGGTAGAGACAAGCTCCTCACTGTTAGAGAAGAGGGTGCTGATGACTATGAAGTCCTGAAGAGTGCACTGATAGATGGGTTTGGCTTAACCACTGAGCAGTACAGGTTGAAGTTCAGAGACGGGAAACATCCTGAACAACGACTCCGGAACAACGAGTTCCGGAGTCACGAAAGCGGAACTCCGCCCTGCCCGAACAACGACTCAGCCTTAACCACGCATGTGCGTGGTTAAGGCTGATTCGGTCTAGTGTTCGGGCAGGGCGGAGTTCCGAGGAACGTCGCAGAGGAGATCGTCGAGGAACAGGTAAGAGGGGTACATTTTCAGGGGGTGGTGGGGGGTTTAGGTTTAGTTTTTAGGGGTTTGGGGTTTAGTTTTAAGGTGGGGGAATTAGTTAAAATGGTGTTGTGTTTTTAGGGTGTGTGGGTGATCGTGTATATTATTAGGGAAGGGGGAATTAGTTATTAGGGTTTGTGGGTGATCGTGTTTATTTTTAGAGTGGGGGAATTAGTTTTAGGAGGGCGGGGGAGATTGGTGTTAGTATGCAGGGGTTGGGGGGTTTGGGGTTTGTTTTTTGGGGTTTGGGGTTAGTTTTTAGGGGTTTGGGGTTAGTTTTGAGGGGGTGTGCATGATCGTGTTTGGTTTAAGGATGTGTTGGTGATCGAGTATATTTTTAGGGTGGGAGGGAATTAGTTTAGTGTGTGTGGGTGATCGTGTTTACTTTTAGGCTGGGGGGAATTCGTTTTTAAGGGGTGGGGGGAACGGGGTACTAGTTGGAAAGCATTTTTTTAACACGCATTCCTTTACCACGAAAAATCGTGGTAAAGGAATGCGTGGTAAAAAAAATCGTGGTTTAGACAAGGTCGTGGTTGCGACCTCGTTGTTAGGGAAGTCGTGGTTGGGGAACTCGTTGTTCCAACATACAACCTTCAGAGACACCCAGAAGGCACAGACTCAGGACTGGACTGACTTTGTAGATTGTGCAACCAAGGCTCTGGAGGGTTGGCTGGTTGGCAGTAGGGTTACTGATTTCAAGGGATTGTATAATCTAATGATGAGAGAACAGATCCTTAATAATTGCCAGAACCAGTTGTTGCATCAATACCTGGTGGACTCCGATCTGACCTCTCCCGAAGAATTGGGAAAGAAGGCAGACAAGTGGGTCAGAACCAGGGTGAGGCAGAAAACCCAGAACCAAGGGGGTGACACAAAGAAGCAGGATTCTAAGGGCTCTGAGAAAAGTGGGGATAAGTCAAAAGACCAGAAGTCTTCACAAAAGCCCCAAAAATCTGCATCTGGTGGGGAGTCACAATCCAACAAGGGAAAAGGCCAAAAGAAGCCCTGGTGCAAATTCTGTAAACAGAAAGGGCACTGGACTTCTGATTGTAACAAGTCCAAAGACCAAATCACCACCACTCCTGCCCCTAAGGCAACTGTTCCCCCTAGTTCAGCTACTAGTGGAGGTGGTACTCAGAATAAGGGTGTAGTAGGGTTGCCCCTGGGTTCACAAGTGGACTCTGGCCTAGTCAGAGTACCCACTCAGGCAATGCTGATTTGTGATGGAGACATTGACATGTCCTTCCTGGTGAGCCCCAGTAATCTGGGCAAATACAAACAGCAGCCTGTAATAAATGGCAAACAGGCTTTGGCATTTAGGGACACAGGTGCTAGTGTTACCATGGTGGCAGAGGATCTTGTGGGCCCTGGACAGATCATCCTGGGTGAAATGTACCAGGTGACCAATGCAAGCAACACCAGGACCAACCATAGTCTGGCAGTTGTGAATTTCTCCTGGGGAGGGGTAACTGGCCTCAAGAAGGTTGTAGTCAGTGCAGACCTCCCTGTAGAATGCCTATTGGGCAATGATCTAGAAACTTCAGCCTGGTCTGAAGTAGAGTTATGGACTCATGCTGAGATGTTGGGCATCCCTGCAGAGGTATTTGCTGTGACCAGGTCACAGGCCAAAATGCATGACACTGAACAAGCTCTGGATCCTGAAATTAGGGACCAGGTGCTTCCCAAGAAGAGGAGCAGTAGGGTTAAGGCAGTGCCTTCCCCTCTGTCTCAGATCACAGATTCCCCTCTTGAGGGAGGAGAAGCAGATCCTGAAGAAGGAACTGCCCCAGAGGGACTTGAGTTCTTGGGGGCATGGGGCCCTTCTAGGGAAGATCTGAGTAAGGAGCAACAGTGCTGCCCCTCTCTTGAACCCCTCAGACAGCAGGCTGCTGCTGGGAGTGCTAGTGGGTCCCATAAAGTTTATTGGGATGAGGGACTCCTATATTCTGAAGGTAGAGATCCAGCCCCTGGAGCCACCAGGAGGTTGGTAATACCTCAGAAGTTTAGGGGGTTCCTCTTGACCCTAGCACATGACATCCCTTTGGCAGGTCACTTGGGCCAAAACAAGACCTGGGACAGGCTTGTTCCACATTTTCATTGGCCACATATGTCAGAGGACACAAAGGAGTTTTGTCGCTCCTGTGTCACATGCCGAGCCAGTGGCAAGGCAGGTGGCACAACAAAGGCCCCCTGATACCACTACCTGTGGTGGGGGTACCCTTTGAAAGGGTAGGGATTGACATTGTTGGTCCCCTTGACCCTCAAACTGCATCTGGGCACAGATTTATCCTGGTGGTAGTGGATCATGCCACCAGGTACCCAGAGGCAATTCCCTGAGGACCACCACAGCTCCTGTGGTGGCAAGAGCCCTCATTGGAGTTTTCTCCAGAGCGGGTTTCCCAAAGGAGGTCATCTCTGACAGAGGTACCAACTTCATGTCAGGATATTTGAAAGCAATGTGGAAGGAGTGTGGTGTAACTTATAAGTTCACCACCCCTATCACCCACAATGCAATGGGTTGGTTGAACGCTTCAACAAAACCCTGAAGGGAATGATTAAAGGACTCCCAGAGAAGCTTAGGCGGAAATGGGACCTTCTTCTTCCCTGCCTGTTGTTTGCATACAGAGAAGTTCCCCAGAAGGGGGTTGGTTACAGCCCATTTGAGCTTCTGTTTGGGCATCCTGTAAGAGGTCCATTATGTTTGGTAAAAGAGGCCTGGGAGTTACCTCTCAAGCCCCCCAAACAGGATATGATGGACTATGTACTTGGTCTCCGCTCCAGGATGGCTGAATACATGAAAAAGGCAACCAAAAACCTGGAGGCCAGCCAAGAATTACAAAAAGCTTGGCATGACCAAAAGGCTGTGCTGACTGTGTACCAGCCAGGACAGAAAGTGTGGGTGTTGGAGCCTGTGGCCCCAGCAGCCCTCCAAGACAAGTGGAGTGGCCCCCATACGATAGTTGAGCAGAATGGAGAAGTCACCTATTTGGTGAATCTTGGAACTCCCAGGAGCCCCCTGAGGGTGCTCCATGTCAACAGATTGAAACCATATGTTGACAGGGCTGACATGGGCTTGCTCATGGCAACTGATGAGGAACAGGAGGAGGAGAGTGACCCTCTCCCTGACCTGCTCTCACAGAACCCTGATGATGGGTCAGTAGATGGTGTTGCTTTGGCAAGCAGCCTCACTGCCCATCAGCAAACTGAGTGCAGACAAGTTCTGCAGCAGTACAGACATATGTTTAGCCTGACCCCTAGTCAGACTACCTGGTGCACCCATGAGGTGGACACTGGAGACAGTCTGCCTGTCAAGAGTAAAATCTACAGGCAACCTGACCATGTCAGGGACTGTATCAGGACTGAAGTCCAGAAAATGTTGGAGTTTGGTGTGATTGAGCCTTCAGATAGCCCTTGGGCTAGCCCAGTAGTCCTAGTACCCAAGCCTCATACCCAGGGTGGTAAGAAAGAAAGGAGGTTTTGTGTAGACTACAGAGGCCTCAATGCAGTCACTAGGACTGATGCCTATCCCATACCAAGGGCAGATGAGCTGATTGATACTTTGGCCTCAGCCAAGTATCTAAGTACATTTGACCTAACAGCTGGCTACTGGCAGATCAGATTAGCTGATGATGCAAAAGCCAAAACGGCATTTTCGACCCCTGGTGGGCACTACCACTTTGTGGTGATGCCCTTTGGATTGAAAAATGCACCTGCCACTTTTCAGAGGTTGGTGAACAAAGTTCTGGCAGGGATGGAAACTTATTTCTCAGCTTATCTAGATGATATTGCTGTCTTTAGTTCCTCCTGGCAGGATCACCTGGTCCACCTCAGAAATGTTTTGGAGGCTCTGCAGAAAGCAGGCCTCACTATCAAGGCCACTAAGTGCCAGATAGGGCAGAGTCAGGTTGTGTACCTGGGTCACCTTGTAGGTGGAGGCCAGGTTCAGCCTTTACAGAGCAAAATCCAAACCATAATGGAATGGGTTGCTCCAACCACCCAGACACAGGTGAGAGCCTTCTTAGGCCTGACTGGGTACTATAGGAGGTTTGTGAAGGGATATGGATCTTTAGTGACCCCCTTGAATGATCTAACCTCAAAGAAAATGCCAAAAAAGGTTCAGTGGACAGCTAGCTGTCAGAAGGCATTTGAAGACCTAAAGCAGGCCATGTGCACTGCCCCCATCTTACAGAGTCCAGACTACACCAAAAAGTTCATTGTCCAAACAGATGCTTCTGAGCTGGGTGTGGGAGCTGTACTGTCTCAACTGAATGATGAAGGTCAAGACCAGCCAGTAGCTTTCATTAGCAGAAGGCTGACCCCTAGAGAGAAACGTTGGTCAGCTATAGAGAGGGAGGCCTTTGCTGTGGTGTGGGCCCTGAAGAAGCTGAGGCCATACTTGTTTGGCACTCACTTCATAGTTCAGACTGACCACAAGCCCCTCCTATGGCTTAAACAGATGAAAGGAGAAAACCCAAAACTTTTAAGGTGGTCCATTTCCCTACAGGGGATGGACTATACAGTGGAACATAGGCCTGGGACCCAACATGCCAATGCAGATGGACTCTCAAGGTATTTCCACTTAGAGCACGAAGACTCAACTGGTCAAGGTTAGTTTAGTGTCCCTGCGTTTGGGGGGTTGTGTAGGAGAGTAGGATCTCCCTCTTATGTTGCCCCCACTTTTTTTCTGATGTTTACACTGGTTTCTGGCTATAGTCTGGCTGGGACCCTGCCAATCAGGGCCCCAGCCTCTCTGTTCTCTCTAAACGACTTGGAGTGCACTCTAGGTGCACTAGTGATTGGATACTGTGGTACCTTATGAGTCCCTAGTATATGGTACCTTAGGTACCAAGGGCATAGGTACTTCACAGGCCTACCAGGGGCTGAAGCATGTATTATGCCACCCCTGGGAAGCAGACTAAATCTGACACCACAGGTCTGCTACTGCAGCCTGGGTAAGGTGGTGCATGCACCCCTTACTGTGATATAGGCTACCTATATCACTACATAGATACACACATATAAACCTAAAAGTCACTCCTATGGCAGGCCTTGTCAATCCTGAAGGCAGAGTGCTTGGTTCCTATGTGAGAGGGTGCCCCTGCATGAGCAGAGCCCCTCTGCAGCATTCGGAGACCCTTCTCTGAGGCTGTTTGTAGTGCAGCCTGACCATATACTCTTAAGCGCATTATAACCTCGCGTTAAATGCTAACTTTGGGATGGCTGCACGGAAACATGTCGTGTTTGGTGTCATACATCTTGGAATACTACCCCCCCGCCAGTTCTGGCGGCGGGGGTAGCATTCCACCCTTCTAGAGGGATAGACATGTACCTACTGTGGAAACGCGGTAGAATCCTGAAGAGCCCTGGCATCACAAAATGGATGCCACCAGTCACAGACACTGGGCTGCCCTCCTGCTGATGACCAACACTCGCAGTGGAGGAGGCCCAACAATAGGTATCCTGTCCCAAGGGGGTGTGACCACCTCCCAGACAGGGTTTAGTGTATTGGGCCTGGGTGGGTGCACTCCTAGAGTGCTTTGAAGTCCTGCACTGGGGGAGCAGAAGGCTCCTCTGTGCATATGCCAGATCAAACCAGCTCAGGGGCTACCTGCCCCTGCTCTGGCGCGAAACTGGACAAAGGGAAGTGGGTGTAGCCACCCACCCCCCTGACCCTCCCATAGGTGGGGTCATAGAGCTAGTCCCTCCCTTCTCTTTAGTATAAGAGGGGGAACCTGTGCATTGCAACCTAGATCTCCCTGGACGACGCTCTTAAGAAGAATCCTGGACCTTCGACGTTCCACTACCTCTGGAAGACTGAAGAATCTCCCTTGGAGTCAAGGAGTGACTCCCCTGCTTGGCAGGCACCAAAAACTACAACGACGGTCGCAAACTACGCTGCTCCCGCCGGACCCGAAGTCCCTGCAGCCCAGGAAGAGGATTTCCTGACTTCTCCAAGGCCATCGTGAGTCCCCAGCGAAGCTGAGGCACGTGGACCCCACGAGCAACGAGGAACCGCAGCCCCTGGGTACCGTGCACTATTGTCGAGTGCAACCCCTCCACGACGTTCTACGAACTTGTGCTTTGGACCACGTGTGGTCCCAGCCTCTAGCAGAGATCCCTCCCAAAATCAGAGGCCTACACCGTCCCGAGTGACCGTGGGCCCCTGTTGAGTGCATCCTCCCGAGGCGTCTTCGCGATCCCTTGCCAGCCGGCTTGTGTGTCCCCAGAAGACTTTTCAACGAAACCAAAGGGCTCCCCTGGTTGCTCCAGGCCTGCCCTGACATACCCTCGCTGGGTAAGTCCCCCAGACCTTGCTGGTCTGCACCATTGACTTTTTCGTCCCCTCCACGAGACTTGCTGCTACCAAGGCTTGTTGGCTCCAATCAGGTCGCCAACACCGCAGTAAGCTGCAGACTTCGTGGGACACGCTGAATCCAGCTCCTGGCCGTCCTCGACGCCTCCTGGACCTCGTGGTTGAAGAGTCAAGACACCCGTGAACGACCTGAATCCTGTCGACGACGGTGGGCATTCATCTTCCTTGCCCCGGGTCACTGCCAAGTGACTCTGAACACTGTCCCCTCTGCTTTCAGGTCTTCCTCCTTCCGAATCCAGGCTTGGATTCCAACGGACACTTCTTCTGTCGTCGCAAGCAGCAAGTCTTCACTGGCTCCCACTGAAAACGATGCCGCGACCCGACACCAAAGGACACCTATGCACCCGGCTCCCCTGGGTGAGGTAACTTCAGCACTACGGTGCTCCTGTGGGTGTGGGCCCTAGAACTACTTACCCTGTAAGTGGCTTGCTTGTAGCTACCCTAGAAGTGCCCTAAAACTCCTATTTTCCCCGTGCGATTCTCACACTGGCTCGTACAGGGTTCGCGTCTGTGTTAGACACATCGCGTCCAACTCCCTTGTAACTCTACCAGTATCCGCGTCCTTCGACTCGTACTGACCGATCGGTGTGTTCGCCTCGAACACGCCAGGGACCTGTAACATTGATAACTCAATCACGTTCTCTCGCATAGACTCGTACAGGACTCGCACCCGTGTGTGAACACCGCGTCCGTCCCCTGTGGGTCTCCTACAACTACCTGGGGTTGTTCTTTGGGGTCCCTCGATTCTATGTGCTCTAGACCACGGTCTAGCCAACATAAGATTGTGATATTTACTTGTGCTAACTTATTTTGATAAAACATTGACTTGTACATATGTTCCTGACTTCTAATCTCATAAAGAGATTAGTAGAGAGTTGTTTAGTAATAAATACATATATATTTGATATATATACCTGTGTGGTGTCTTTTCATTTGGTGATTCAAGAGATTGTGTGGTAAAACAAGCTGCTTTACATCCCTCCAAGACTTAGCCTGAAGGCTGCTCTCCACAGCTACCACTAGGATAGCTTTCTATAAAGGTTGTCTTAAACCTACCTACCATAAGAGTCGAATTGTACTGGTGCAAGGTGTCCACTTTAACTAGTGAACAGCATATACCAGGCCAACTTCTCACAGTTATGATTCCATCTATTGGACTGCTATGAATGATGTGAAAATTACAAGATTATCTACACTGGTGGTTCTGCTTGCTTCTAACACTGCTGGCGCATTAATGCAAATAAAAAATTCGCTAATTGCTATGCCCGCGATAATTATGTACAACCGCCTAGTGGTAGATATTCATCTGGCGAACGAAGGTGGAGTTTCCAAGGTTTTGAAGATGAGAGAGTGCTGCACCTTCATTCCCAATAACAGTATAGTTAGTAATGCTTATGTCTCTGATATAACTAATGTATCTTGTGAAGTCAAAGCTTTTGAAGAGTATGGATTATGGGAATCAGTGGGTTGGTGAGATTAAGGAGGGTTTTAGTTAAGTTGGTGAGTGGTTTGAGAGCTTGGGTGGGGGCATAAGGGTCATATTAACACCTGTGATTTTTGTGTTAATTTCTGAAATTGTTCTACCTCTCTTGTTCATATTTCCTTAACTAATACTTTAAAAATCAATCAATGTCATTCATAAAGAGTGCGGCTGCCTCTGCAGAGGCGTTTTGGCACTCAAAAGCAGAGACTGAAGAACAGAAATGGTTACTCAAATCTACTCTTGGCTACATAACCAGAAATGCAGGTGTAAAGAGAAAAATATGTCATCCAAAAGGAAGAGGTGAGCTGGAGACGGAAAATGCCAGAAATTGAGTATATTATTAATTTAAGATGTTGGAAGAATCGAAACGCAGGAAGTAGAAACTGATACTGACTGTATTATAGCTAGTTGAGGGTTTTAGTGATGATTTGGTGAAGTTGAGGAAGTTTTTGCATTAATCACGAATGTCTAATAATGATAGTGTGCTCAAATTCACATATGTACATTAATATGATGCTACTGCCTTTGAAATATTTTTCATATGATCTCTTGAAGTACATTTTTCTGGCTCATGCTAACTAGGCCTCAACTTGGCCTTGATGCCATTCAAAATGGATATTGAATTCACTGTTTATCATTTCTGCTGGATAAAGCAAAGCAAGTCATGTTTGTTTATTTCTGAATGACACTGTTCTCGAAGGAGATTCTCTACCATGGGCTCACTAATGTACTATTTCCTCAAAGGACTTTCCACTTGCAAGCAGTATTACATTCATTCACAATGGTTCATTGTTGCTTATGTAACTACTTTGTTCTGACACCTCCGGATGACATTGGGTGGAATGGGGCTGAATCAATATTCATGTAGTGGGTTAGTGCTTAGGTGGTAGGGCTGTATGATGATTGTTAATTGTTCATTCTGATTTGTTGAAAATGTATTTCAGTATTTCAAATGTATCAGTAGGAGTCATAATAAACGATGAAAAGATTAGAAAGCTTTCAACAGTTGTCAACAGGCTGGCAACTGGTACTTCTGGAACCCTATTAGTTGTAAATACAGAATTAGCGGCTATTAGATCCATGGTTTTGCAAAATCGTTCAGCATTGGACATTTGCTTGCAGAGAAAGGCGCCGTCTGCAAGATGCTGAAGGTTCAGCATTGTTGTTCGCATATACCTGATGAAAGTAAGCAAATTCAATAATTTGCGAAGAACATCTCTGATTTGAAATCAATCAATCAATTTTATTATGATTTGGATCTCCAAAGAGTTCCACATAAAAATGTACAAGAAAACTCCATTATACCAAATCATCCAGAGCTTAATAACAAGATAAAATACATACAAAGACCTAACAGTTACAGATTTCATTGTACAGTACAAAATTCATAGCCGCATTGGACACACTCCACATACAACAAAAGTACAAAATGTCGAAAGTGCAAGTGCGCAAGTATAAAACCAATGTCACAAATCCTTTAAAATGCAAAGCTAACTAAATCAGAGCAAATGGGATTATACCATTAGATACTCTAACAACTTCAACTGTGCACTTCAAAGAACCTAAAATTCTACTTATAATATGTAAGGAATGTTGCCTAAAGGGGACCCTGTTCAACATACCACAGCTAAACACAACACATTAAGCCTTCTCTAAAATATACTTAAGAATTGTTTAAAAAAACTAAAATTTTTAAAACACACCGGTTCAGAGGTGGGGCCCAAGAGACCGTTCCGGGCCTCCTCGGCTGTAGCAATTTTGTATTTTAGAAACAGTGTGTGAGAAGGTGGCCTGGTATATGCTGTTCACTAATTAAAGTGGACACCTTGCACCAGAACAATTCGACTCTTATGGTAGATAGGTTTAAGACAACCTTTATAGAAAGTTATCCTAGTGGTAGCTGTGGAGAGCAGCCTTCAGGCTAAGTCTTGAAGGAATGTAAAGCAGCTTGTTTTACCACACAATCTCTTGAATCACCAAATGAAAAGACACCACACAGGTATATATATCAAATATATATGTATTTATTAATAAACACTCTCTACTAATCTCTTTATGAGATTAGAGGTCAGGAACATATGTACAAGTCAAATATTATCAGGATAAGTTTAGCACAATTGAATGTTACAATCTTAGTTTGCTAGACCTAGGTCTAGGGCATCTAGAATCGAGGGACCCCCAAGAACCACCCCAAGTAGTTGTAGGAGACCCACAGGGGATGGACGCGGTGACCTGGCACCGATGCGAATCCTGTACGAGTCTATGCACTCAGACGCGATTGAAATATCAATGTTAAAGGTCCCTTGCGTGTTCGAGGCGAACACACCGATCGGTCCTTGTACGAGTCGAAGGACGCGGTTACAGATGGTATTGCAAGGGAGTTGGACGCGGTGTGTCTAACACAGACGCGAACCAGGTACGAGTCAGTGCGATAGTCGCACTTGGAAAGTTAGAGTTTTAGGACACTTCGAGGAAGCTACAAGCAAGTCACTTACAGGGTAAGTAGTTCTAGGGCCCACACCCACAGGAGCACCGTAGTGCTGAAGTTACCTCACCCAGGGGAGCCGGGTGCATAGGTGTTCTTTGGTGTCGGGTCGCGGCGTCGTTTTCAATGGGAGCCAGTGAAGACTTGCTGCTTGCGGCGACAGGAGAAGTGTCCGGAGGAATCCAAGCCTGGATTCGGAAGATGGAAGACCTGAAAGCAGAGGGGACAGTGTTCAAAGTCACTTGGCAGTGACTCGGGGCAAGGAAGATGGATGCCCACCGTCGTCGCAAGATTCAGGTCGTTCGTGGTTGCCTTGACTCTTCAGCCACGAGGTCCAGGAGGCGTCGACGACAACCAGGAGCTGGATTCGGCGTGTCCCACGATGTCTGCGGCTTACTGGGGTGTCGGCAACTCGATCGGAGCCAACAAGCCTTGGTAACAGCAAGTCTCGGGGAAAGTTTGAAGAGACAATGGCGCAGACCAGCAAGGTCTGTGGAACTCACCCAGCGAGGGTAAGACAGGGCAGGCCTGGAGCAACCAGGGGAGCCCTTTGGTTTCTTTAGAAAGTCTTCTGGGGACCCGCAAGCCGGCTGGCAAGGGATCGCGAAGACGCCTCGGGAGGATTCTCTCACAGGGGCCCACGGTCACTCGGGACGTGGTAGGCCTCTGATCTTAGGAGGGATTCCTGCTGGAGGCTGGGACCACACGTGGTCCAAAGCACAAGTTTGTGGAACGTTGTGAAGGGGTTGCACTCGACAATAGTGCACGGTACCCAGGGGTCGCGGTTCCTCGTTACTCTTGGGGTCCACTGGCCTCAGCTTCGCTGGGGACTCACGATGGCCTTGGAGAAGTCAGGAAATCCACTTCTTGGGCTGCAGGGACTTCGGACTCCGGCGGGAGCGGCGTAGTTTGCGACCGTCGTTTGTAGTTTTTGGTGCCTGCCAAGCAGGGGAGTCACTCCTTGACTCCAAGGGAGATTCTTCAGTCTTCCAAAGGTAGTGGAACGTCGAAGGTCCGGGATTCTTCTTGTAGAGCGTCGTCCAGGGAAATCTAGGGTGCAATGCACAGGTTCCCCCTCTTATACTAAAAGAAAGAGAGGGACTAGCTCTATGACCCTACCTATGGGAGGGTCAGGCGAGTGGATGGCTACACCCACTTCCCTTTGTCCAGTTTCGCGCCAGAGCAGGGACAGGTAGCCCCTGAGCCGGTTTGAACTGGCATATGCACAGAGGAGCCTTCTGCTCCCCCAGTGCAGGACTTCAAAGCACTCTAAGAGTGCACCCACCCAGCCCCAATACACTAAACCCTGTCTGGGAGGTGGTCACACCCCTTGGGACAGGATATCTATTGTTGGGCTTCCTCCACTGCGAGTGTTGGTCATCAGCAGGAGGGCAGCCCAGTGTCTGTGACTGGTGGCATCCATTTTGTGATGCCAGGGCTCTGCAGGATTCTACCGCGTTTCCACAGTAGGTACATGTACTATCCCTCTAGAAGGGTGGAATGCTACCCCCGCCGCCAGGACTGGCGGGGGGGTAGTATTCCAAGGTGTTTGACACCAAACACGACATGTTTCGATGCAGCCATTCCAAAGTTAGCATTTTACCGCGAGGATGTAATGCACTTAAAAGTATATGGTTTAACCGCATCCACAAACAGCACCAGAGAATGGACTCTGAGGGCTGCAGAGGGGCCCTGCTCAGGCAGAGGCACCCCCTCACATAGAAGCCAAGCACCCTGCCCTCAGGATTGATAGGGCCTGCCTTAGGGGTGACTGATAGGGTTATATGTGTGTGCAGGAGAGATATAGAACCTATATCTCAGTGAGGGGTGCTAGCACTTCCTCACTCAGGCTGCAGTAGCAGGCCTGTGGTGTCAGATTTAGTCTGCTTCCCAGGGGTGGCATAATACCTGCTGCAGCCCCTGGTAGGCCTGTGAAGTACCTAAGCCCTTGGTACCTAAGGTACCATATACTAGGGACTCATAAGGTGCCACAGTATCCAATCACTAGTGCACCTAGAGTGCACTCCAAATCGTTTAGAGAGAACAGAGAGGCTGGGGCCCTGATTAGCAGGGTCCCAGCCAGACTATAGCCAGAAACCAGTGTAAACATCAGGAAAAAAAGTGGGGGCAACATAAGAGGCAGATCCTACTCTCCTACACAACCCCCCCCCCCCCAAACGCAGGGACACTAAACTAACCTTGACCAGTTGAGTCTTCGTGTTCAAAGTGGAAATACCTTGAGAGTCCACCTGTATTGGCATGTTGGGTCCCAGGTCTATGTTCCACTGTATAGTCCATCCCCTGTAGGGAAATGGACCACCTCAAAAGTTTTGGGTTTTCTCCTTTCATTTGTTTAAGCCATAGGAGGGGCTTGTGGTCGGTCTGAACTATGAAGTGAGTACCAAACAAGTATGGCCTCAGCTTCTTCAGGGCCCATACCACAGCAAAGGCCTCCCTCTCTATAGCTGACCAACGTTTCTCTCTAGGGGTCAGCCTTCTGCTAATAAAAGCTACTGGCTGATCTTGACCTTCATCATTCAGTTGAGACAGTACAGCTCCCACACCCAGCTCAGAAGCATCTGTTTGGACAATGAACTTTTTGGTGTAGTCTGGACTCTGTAAGATGGGGGCAGTGCACATGGCCTGCTTTAGGTCTTCAAATGCCTTCTGACAGCTAGCTGTCCACTGAACCTTTTTTGGCATTTTCTTTGAGGTCAGATCATTCAAGGGGGTCACTATAGATCCATATCCCTTGACAAACCTCCTATAGTACCCAGATAGGCCTAAGAAGGCTCTCACCTGTGTCTGGGTGGTTGGAGCAACCCATTCCATTATGGTCTGGATCTTGCTCTGTAAAGGCTGAACCTGGCCTCCACCTACAAGGTGGCCCAGGTACACAACCTGACTCTGCCCTATCTGGCACTTAGTGGCCTTGATAGTGAGGCCTGCCCTTTGCAGGGCCTCCAAAACATTCCTGAGGTGGACCAGGTGATCCTGCCAGGAGGAACTAAAGACAGCAATATCATCTAGATAAGCTGAGCAATAAGTTTCCATCCCTGTCAGAACTTTATTCACCAACCTCTGGAAAGTGGCAGGTGCATTTTTCAATCCAAAGGGCATCACCACAAAGTGGTAGTGCCCACCAGGGGTCGAAAATGCTGTCTTGGCTTTTGCATCATCAGCTAATCTGATCTGCCAGTAGCCAGCTGTTAGGTCAAACGTGCTTAGATACTTGGCTGAGGCCAAAGTATCAATCAGCTCATCTGCCCTTGGTATGGGATAGGCATCAGTCCTAGTGACTGCATTGAGGCCTCTGTAGTCTACACAAAACCTCATTTCTTTCTTACCACCCTGGGTATGAGGCTTGGGTACCAGGACTACTGGACTAGCCCAAGGGCTATCTGAAGGCTCAATTACACCTAGCTCCAACATTTTCTGGACTTCAGTCCTGATACAGTCCCTGACATGGTCAGGTTGCCTGTAGATTTTATTCTTGACAGGCAGACTGTCTCCAGTGTCCACCTCGTGGGTGCACCAGGAAGTCTGACTAGGGGTCAGGCTAAACATATGTCTAAACTGTTGCAGAACTTGTCTGCACTCAGTTTGCTGATGGTCGGTGAGGCTGCTTGCCAAAGCAACACCATCTACTGACCCATCATCAGGGTTCTGAGAGAGCAGGTCAGGGAGAGGGTCACTCTCCTCCTCCTGGTCCTCATCAGTTGCCATGAGCAAGCCCATGTCAGCCCTGTCAACATATGGCTTTAATCTGTTGACATGGAGCACCCTCAGGGGCTCCTGGGAGTTCCAAGATTCACCAGGTAGGTGACTTCTCCCTTCTGTTCAACTATTGTATGGGGGCCACTCCACTTGTCCTGGAGGGCTGCTGGGGCCACAGGCTCCAACACCCACACTTTCTGTCCTGGCTGGTATACAGTCAGTACAGCCTTTGGTCATGCCAAGCTTTTTGTAATTCTTGGCTGGCCTCCAGGTTTTTGGTTGCCTTTTTCATGTATTCAGCCATCCGGGAGCGAAGACCAAGTACATAGTCCATCACATCTTGTTTGGGGGGCTTGAGAGGTAACTCCCAGCCCTCTTTTACCAAACACAGTGGACCTCTCACAGGATGCCCAAACAGAAGCTCAAATGGGCTGTAACCAACCCCCTTCTGTGGAACCTCTCTGTATGCAAACAACAGGCAAGGAAGAAGAAGGTCCCATTTCCGCCTAAGCTTCTCTGGGAGTCCTTTAATCATTCCTTTCAAGGTTTTGTTGAAGCGTTCAACTAAACCATTGCATTGTGGGTGATAGGGGGTGGTGAACTTGTAAGTTACACCACACTCCTTCCACATTGCTTTTAGATATCCTGACATGAAGTTGGTACCTCTGTCAGAAATGACCTCCTTTGGGAAACCCACTCTGCAGAAGACTCCAATGAGGGCTCTTGCCACCACAGGGGCTGTGGTGGTCCTCAGAGAATTGCTTCTGGGTACCTGGTGGCATGATCCACTACCACCAGGATAAACCTGTGCCCAGATGCAGTTTGAGGGTCAAGGGGACCAACAATGTCAATCCCTACCCTTTCAAAGGGTACCCCCACCACAGGTAGTGGTATCAGGGGGCCTTTGTTGTGCCACCTGCCTTACCACTGGCTTGGCATGTGACACAGGAGCGACAAAACTCCTTTGTGTCCTCTGACATATGTGGCCAATGAAAATGTGGAACAAGCCTGTCCCAGGTCTTGTTTTGGCCCAAGTGTCCTGCTAAAGGGATGTCGTGTGCTAGGGTCAAGAGGAACCCCTAAACTTCTGAGGTATTACCAAACTCCTGGTGGCTCCAGGGGCTGGGTCTCTACCTTCAGAATATAGGAGTCCCTCATCCCAATACACTTTATGGGACCCACTAGCACTCCCAGCAGCCTCAGCAGCAGCCTGCTGTCTGAGGGGTTCAAGAGAGGGGCAGCACTGTTGCTCCTTCCTCAGATCTTCCCTAGAAGGGCCCCCTGCCCCCAAGAACTCAACCTGATCAGGCTCAAGTCCCTCTGGGGCAGTTCCTTCTTCAGGATCTGCTTCACCTCCCTCTGGGGGTGAATCTGTGATCTGAGACAGAGGGGAAGGCACTGCCTTTAGCCTACTGCTCCTCCTCTTGGGAAGCATCTGGTCCATTGTTCCAGGATCCAGAGCTGGTTCAGTGTCATGCATTCTTGCTTGTGACCTGGTCACAGCAAATACCTCTGCAGGGATGCCCAACATCTCAGCATGAGTCCATAACTCTACTTCAGACCAGGCTGAAGTCTCTAGATCATTGCCCAATAGACATTCGACAGGGAGGTCTGCACTGACTACAACCTTCTTGAGGCCAGTTACCCCTCCCCAGGAGAAATTCACAACTGCCAGACTATGGTTGGTCTTGGCGTTGCTTTCATTGGTCACCTGGTACATTTCGCCCAGGATGATCTGTCCAGGGTCCACAAGATCCTCTGCCACCATGGTGACACTAGCACCTGTGTCCCTAAATGCCAAAGCCTGTTTGCCATTTATTACAGGCTGCTGTTTGTATTTGCCCAGATTACTGGGACTCACTAGGAAGGACATATTAAGGTCTCCCTCACAAATCAGCATTGCCTGAGTGGGCACTCTGACTAGGTCAGAGTCCACTTCAGAACCCAGGGTCAACCCTACTACACCCTTATTCTGTGTACCACCTCCACCAGTAGCTGAACTAGGGGGAACAGTTGCCTTAGGGGCAGGAGTGGTGGTGGTTTGGTCTTTGGACTTGTTACAGTCAGAAGTCCAGTGCCCTTTCTGTTTACAGAATTTGCACCAGGGCTTCTTTTGGCCTTTTCCCTTGTTGGATTGTGACTCCCCACCAGATGCAGATTTTTGGGGCCCTTGTGAAGACTTCTGGTCTTTTGACTTATCCCCACCTTTCTCAGAGCCCTTAGGATCTTGCTTCTTGGTGTCACCCCCTTGGTTCTGGGGTTTCGGCCTCACCCTGGTTCTGACCCACTTGTCTGCCTTCTTTCCCAATTCTTGGGGAGAGGTCAGATCCGAGTCCACCAGGTACTGATGCAACAACTGGTTCTGGCAATTATTAAGGATCTGTTCTCTCATCATCAGATTATACAATCCCTTGAAATCAGTAACCCTACTGCCAACCAGCCAACCCTCCAGAGCCTTGGTTGCACAATCAACAAAGTCAGTCCAGTCCTGAGTCTGTGCCTTCTGGGTGTCTCTGAACTTTAACCTGTACTGTTCAGTGGTTAAGCCAAACCCATCTATCAGTGCACTCTTCAGGACTTCATAATCATCAGCATCCTCTTCTCTAACAGTGAGGAGCTTGTCTCTACCTTTATCTGAAAAGGAGAGCCACAAGATTGCTGCCCACTGCTTCTGGGGGACCTGCTGTACTCTACAGGCCCTCTCCATAGCAGTTATCCACTTGTGGATATCATCCCCACTCTGGTAGGGAGGAACAACCTTGCTCAGGTTCCTATGGTCTGGAATAGATTCTCTGCCTCTAGGGACACTGTTGCTGCCACCAAGGGGTTCTAACCCCTCTCGTCGAGAAGCTCTCTGGATCTCCAGGGCTTCTCTATCCAGTGCCAACTGCTTGGTTCTGAGGGCAACTCTTGCTTCCTCATACTGCAGCAGTTTGCACATTCTTTCAGAGGAGGTCTCTCTTATGGGAAAGTATGAGTTCCTCTGGTGGACAAATTCTCTGCCAGAGTGATAAGAGTGCTCAGATTCCCTGGAAGGGGACCTATGCCTCTCATCCACTCTGTCAGTTCTCTTAGGGAGAATTCCTCTGTCCTTTTCAGGCCCCTTGAGGCCTGGCCCTTCAATCACAGAGTCCTGGTCATTCGGATTTTCATCGTCTGACCCAGATACTGTAATTGACCCACCCACTGATTCAGACCCATTAGCTCCTAGAGCCAATCTAAGATCATCTGCTGTCAGCAGATCTATCAGGTGTAGGGTTGAGGGACTCTGTCCTAGTCTCAGGTGTCTTTCAACACACATGGCTCTCAAGTCAGAGAAAGCCATGTCCTTATACTGAGGCTGAGTGGATCCACTGGTTCCACCCTTTAAGGACATTCTAGTGTTGTGCAGTGTTGTACTACCTACACTAGTTTGTGGCCTACTGATACTAGCTTGAGCTGTAGAAAGGGTGTGCTATCCCTTGGCACACAGCTCTAAGTTCAGTAGAACTTATCGATACTAAGCTTGACTTTATATGTACCTTAAGTACCTATAGTGGTTTTCAGTTAGTAATTCAAATAGAGATTTTCTGGTAAAACAATAGCAAGCTGGAATCCCACACGCTGCCCACCAATGTGAGAAGTTGGCCTGGTATATGCTGTTCACTAATTAAAGTGGACACCTTGCACCAGAACAATTCGACTCTTATGGTAGATAGGTTTAAGACAACCTTTATAGAAAGCTATCCTAGTGGTAGCTGTGGAGAGCAGCCTTCAGGCTAAGTCTTGAAGGAATGTAAAGCAGCTTGTTTTACCACACAATCTCTTGAATCACCAAATGAAAAGACACCACACAGGTATATATATCAAATATATATGTATTTATTAATAAACACTCTCTACTAATCTCTTTATGAGATTAGAGGTCAGGAACATATGTACAAGTCAAATATTATCAGGATAAGTTTAGCACAATTGAATGTTACAATCTTAGTTTGCTAGACCTAGGTCTAGGGCATCTAGAATCGAGGGACCCCCAAGAACCACCCCAAGTAGTTGTAGGAGACCCACAGGGGATGGACGCGGTGACCTGGCACCGATGCGAATCCTGTACGAGTCTATGCACTCAGACGTGATTGAAATATCAATGTTAAAGGTCCCTTGCGTGTTCGAGGCGAACACACCGATCGGTCCTTGTACGCGTCGAAGGACGCGGTTACAGATGGTATTGCAAGGGAGTTGGACGCGGTGTGTCTAACACAGACGCGAACCAGGTACGAGTCAGTGCGATAGTCGCACTTGGAAAGTTAGAGTTTTAGGACACTTCGAGGAAGCTACAAGCAAGTCACTTACAGGGTAAGTAGTTCTAGGGCCCACACCCACAGGAGCACCGTAGTGCTGAAGTTACCTCACCCAGGGGAGCCGGGTGCATAGGTGTTCTTTGGTGTCGGGTCGCGGCGTCGTTTTCAATGGGAGCCAGTGAAGACTTGCTGCTTGCGGCGACAGGAGAAGTGTCCGGAGGAATCCAAGCCTGGATTCGGAAGATGGAAGACCTGAAAGCAGAGGGGACAGTGTTCAAAGTCACTTGGCAGTGACTCGGGGCAAGGAAGATGGATGCCCACCGTCGTCGCAAGATTCAGGTCGTTCGCGGTTGCCTTGACTCTTCAGCCACGAGGTCCAGGAGGCGTCGACGATGACCAGGAGCTGGATTCGGCGTGTCCCACGATGTCTGCGGCTTACTGGGGTGTCGGCAACTCGATCGGAGCCAACAAGCCTTGGTAACAGCAAGTCTCGGGGAAAGTGTGAAGAGACAATGGCGCAGACCAGCAAGGTCTGTGGAACTCACCCAGCGAGGGTAAGACAGGGCAGGCCTGGAGCAACCAGGGGAGCCCTTTGGTTTCTTTAGAAAGTCTTCTGGGGACCCGCAAGCCGGCTGGCAAGGGATCGCGAAGACGCCTCGGGAGGATTCTCTCACATGGGCCCACGGTCACTCGGGACGTGGTAGGCCTCTGATCTTAGGAGGGATTCCTGCTGGAGGCTGGGACCACACGTGGTCCAAAGCACAAGTTCGTGGAACGTTGTGAAGGGGTTGCACTCGACAATAGTGCACGGTACCCAGGGGTCGCGGTTCCTCGTTACTCTTGGGGTCCACTGGCCTCAGCTTCGCTGGGGACTCACGATGGCCTTGGAGAAGTCAGGAAATCCACTTCTTGGGCTGCAGGGACTTCGGACTCCGGCGGGAGTGGCGTAGTTTGCGACCGTCGTTTGTAGTTTTTGGTGCCTGCCAAGCAGGGGAGTCACTCCTTGACTCCAAGGGAGATTCTTCAGTCTTCCAAAGGTAGTGGAACGTCGAAGGTCCGGGATCCTTCTTGTAGAGCGTCGTCCAGGGAAATCTAGGGTGCAATGCACAGGTTCCCCCTCTTATACTAAAAGAAAGGGATGGACTAGCTCTATGACCCTACCTATGGGAGGGTCAGGGGAGTGGGTGGCTACACCCACTTCCCTTTGTCCAGTTTCGCGCCAGAGCAGGGACAGGTAGCCCCTGCCTGAGCCGGTTTGAACTGGCATATGCACAGAGGAGCCTTCTGCTCCCCCAGTGCAGGACTTCAAAGCACTCTAAGAGTGCACCCACCCAGCCCCAATACACTAAACCCTGTCTGGGAGGTGGTCACACCCCTTGGGACAGGATATCTATTGTTGGGCTTCCTCCACTGCGAGTGTTGGTCATCAGCAGGAGGGCAGCCCAGTGTCTGTGACTGGTGGCATCCATTTTGTGATGCCAGGGCTCTGCAGGATTCTACCGCGTTTCCACAGTAGGTACATGTCTATCCCTCTAGAAGGGTGGAATGCTACCCCCGCCGCCAGGACTGGCGGGGGGGTAGTATTCCAAGGTGTTTGACACCAAACACGACATGTTTCGATGCAGCCATTCCAAAGTTAGCATTTTACCGCGAGGATATAATGCACTTAAAAGTATATGGTTTAACCGCATCCACAAACAGCACCAGAGAATGGACTCTGAGAGCTGCAGAGGGGCCCTGCTCAGGCAGAGGCACCCCCTCACATAGAAGCCAAGCACCCTGCCCTCAGGATTGATAGGGCCTGCCTTAGGGGTGACTGATAGGGTTATATGTGTGTGCAGGAGAGATATATGGAACCTATATCTCAGTGAGGGGTGCTAGCACTTCCTCACTCAGGCTGCAGTAGCAGGCCTGTGGTGTCAGATTTAGTCTGCTTTCCAGGGGTGGCATAATACCTGCTGCAGCCCCTGGTAGGCCTGTGAAGTACCTATGCCCTTGGTACCTAAGGTACCATATACTAGGGACTCATAAGGTGCCACAGTATCCAATCACTAGTGCACCTAGAGTGCACTCCAAATCGTTTAGAGAGAACAGAGAGGCTGGGGCCCTGATTAGCAGGGTCCCAGCCAGACTATAGCCAGAAACCAGTGTAAACATCAGAAAAAAAGTGGGGGCAACATAAGAGGCAGATCCTACTCTCCTACACAGTGTTCTTAAAAAACGACGTCGTAATGGTTGTAGTGGGGGAAAGACAAATAAAACATTATTTAGATCCTGCACCCTGTTTCCACAGAGGTGACAAAGTCTGTCGTGCCTGGCTAATTCCTCCCATGTCCCTGTTATGATTCGCAAGGGTAGCAAATTCAACCTTAGCAACAGGATAGTTATGCGCACTCCATGGGGAAGATTCCAAATAATATACGGCTGAGGTTGTTTATAAATACTAATCCCCACTATTGTGTCATTACTGGAATGCCCTGAACACAATACAGTATCGCTTTTACTGCAAACTTCGTAAATTGTTTTTTGATTAGAGTTTTCAAAACTTGTTTTGGTGGGGAGCCTACGCCACTATGCCCAATTTTAAATAAGTCGGTGGCTTTCTCATAATTCCTGAAGACAACGCTTTTCCCCTTCAAGCAGGAAAATATTTCCACGTCTTAGTGCTACCCGTAAAGGGTTCTCAAAACTATTCAGTAAGGCATTAGTCCATCGTTAGCATTCAGCCATGGCGAGCACATAAGTCGAGAGGAGCCCGAATTCGAGCCGCATCGCCGCTATGGAGGCTGGCGATTCAAATTACAAATTTGACGCCAAATGCGCCCTTCCACCTTTTCAAAAAAATCCCACTGGTGTTCATCCACTGATTCGCAGGCGTAACTCAGAACAGGCAGGATTTTAATTTTGTAAACTGATAAAACATGTGCGAAATGTCTTTCCCCGCAACATTTATAAAGCCTACCAATTGCGAAGGCCTGAGATATTGCCTGAGTAAGATAGCTAGGCCTCCACTTGCATGACCTTTTACTGAAGGTTTTGCTGCACAGCAGTAGACAAAAAAATGCGCAAAATTAAAATTTACACAGCTCCATGTTTCCTGAAGGCAAATTATCTTTGGATCATATGTCATTAGGGAACTTAGCTTAGAGCTGCGTTTTCCTACACCAGCCAAGTTCCAGGCCAACGTTTTCCCCAAAGGGCTACCTCTGCAGCATAGGGAGTTTTATATTTTCTTTGGAAGCATTCAGTGAACCACCTACCCAACTCCACTGGGCCACCTCCTCCTCCCCTCTGGGTTTGGTGACCCTTTGGACCTCATTTCCTGCAATATTAATCACTCTTTTCCCAGAAAAACTACCAACTGAGATTTTAATATCATTCAGATTTAAAGCCCCCCCTACTATTGGATAACACTCTACGTAAATCCTGACGATCTTTCCTATGGGGTTCAATCGGAGCGTAAACTGGCCCCTCAAACGGGAAAACATCAATCCTGTTTTTCCTGAAATGATCGACATTGGCCAAAACTAACATTTCAATTATCTCAGAGCTAAAAGTTACTCTGGACTCATTTCCATTTTGGGGCAAAGACGAAATATCAGGTTCCTCAAATACCATAGGAAACCTACATTTTTTTGGCTTAAGTTTTGTAATACGCCGAATCCTATTCTTCTCCTGCCGTACTTTTAACCCATTACTTTCTATAGTGGGGAGCAGCATCTGATTCAACCCTAGACTGTTTAACAAAGAGAGGGTCAATTGATGGAGCTATATCACGAGACATACTGGTGTTCCCTTTTTTAAAAATAGAAAAAACGGACAGAGGCTTCTTAAGTGCTAATACATTTGCATTTTCCCCTAAAACAGCGTGCGGATGCTCACCTAACACTTGATTTGCAGGGGTGATACGAGACATATTATCTAGCATAGGGCTATCTCTGGGCAGCCCAGTGGAAGAGGCCCCCAGGTCTTCCAAGGTTCCCCCTTGCATTCCCATTTCCATCAGCCCTATATTAGTCTGTGTTGCATGAGATTTCACATCATTACCCTTTTCTGCCTTACCTAGACAAGAATTGGCAGAAGTGAGCTGCTGCACTCCCATTAGAATCGGGGATAGTACATCCAGCACGTGATCACAGTTAGCAATAGATTTCTCAAGCCAAGTTAAAATTGACAAAAGAATCCTCTCTAAAGCAAAAAGTATGTCAAAATTAGCCCTCCCTCCCCCATTTCCGTTTCTATTGACACCCTTGTTCATTAATTGCCATGAATCTTGTACCCCTTTATTTGGGGACGCCTCGAATTTCGATAGTCCCAATGATCGCAAAAGAGAAACACTAGAAGGAGTACTACTGTACCAAGCTGGCATACAAGGGCAACTAGCAGGAACGTCCGGTGACATTTTCAAAGACAAATCCTGGACAGCCAGTGTTTTTCATTAGCCTCCAGTACTTGATTTTTTGTCCATGTGTATGGCAATGTCCGGCAGTGTGAGGTCCTCTAAATCCCCAGGATCAAAACTGCAATACTCAATCTGAGACACTCGTGGGATCTCTTTAAAAGGTGAAGGACCTGAGGATGACTCCGCAACGTTCAAGGGGCTAGTTATAACCACCGGGATCATGGGCTCCAGCGTGACCACAGGTTCAGACAACAACTTAGCACCAACATCATTTATTTTGGATTTAACCTTGACATCCTCCATATCCATGTCTATGTCCATTTCTTCGACCGCTATAGTTAAAGTACATTCATCAGTGAACTGAGTTGGAAGAGTTGGTTCCACTAAGTTCTGTGTGGTGAACTTGAGCTGATGTAGAACTGTCAGCTGGGAGAGAACCATACTTATGCCTATCTAATCCACATTAACCACACCTGGAGCCATTCCTGTTTCCTTATTCTTTAGCACTGTGCCCCTCAGAACGTTCAAGAACATAGAGAACACAGAGGGAAGGGATTTCAAATGGGACAATTGAGTTCGGGGCTTCTTCCGCCTGATTGTTTTCCGTAATTTAGGGGGGCTGGAGTAGTTGAATGTAAGTCCAGCTAACCATGGGGCTGACCCTGGCGACACTGATATAGACCCTGAGGGTGCAATTAAACGACCAGAACGCAAGCACCTAGAGGGCATCTTAAAAAAAAAAAAATAAGTAGATTCACCAAGAATAACAACCTTATTACTAGTTACAGGTATCACTGGTGCCACTGGTGCTCTCCCCCGTTTACTATGCAATGCTTTCCTTCTCAATCAATCAATTCAATTTCACCTCCTCAAAAGCGGAGGCTTGCCAGGCGTGGGGGGCAAAAAAAAAACGCTTAGAAAATAAGATAAAAATAGATCTGACCTGGGAGCAACTTCTTCCAAGCCGCACCAACCTAATGCTGGCCACTTCCGCATCCACCAGGGGGATGGGTTGTGGCCCGGGCCTCCCCAGCACATATGGCACTCAGTTCCAATACAGTTACTGCCTTAATCAATCTTCCACTCACAGTAAGTTGGCAGTCTGTTGAATATGCCTGGTGCTTATGCATGTGTGTTTTTGCAACTTTTTTGCTCCTTTATTGGGCCGTGAATTAATTAATTTACAAGCCACTTACTGCATACCGACGCCTCTCTCTATGTCTTGACCGCCAGCTGTTAATCCAAACTGCAAAACCAACTGCCGTTTCTCTTGAGCCCACTGTCTAAGACCAGGATCCAAGGTGGAGATGGTGAAAGTGGGTGCCTCTAGAGGTGCAGCTGCAGGTATAACAAACAGGACCTCGGGTGCAGTGACTCTGCATCCACACGGTCTCCCAAGCTCAATGCCGGCCACCTCTGTGCTACGCAAGCCCACTGCGGCTGCTGAGTAACCCTGGGCAAAGCACTACGCTATGCTCGCGTAGTTTGCGCTACTTCGCACAACGCGAATTGCACGTAGCACAGTGCAAACGCCTAGCGTAGCGCAGCGGTCATTTTTTGCTTGCTCGCGGTCCTCAACGTCAAGTTGGCGAACGCGAGCAAGCAAAATGACATCCCGGCGAGATTCTCAACGCAGGGAGGTCAGGTTTCTCATTGCGAGTGGTCGCGTATGCTCGCGACCGCTCGCGATGAGAAACTACCAGTCCGCGTTGAGAAAGCTGCCGCACGAGTAAAAATCTATTCGAGCGGCAGTAAAAGACAGCTCGCACTGTGCAAGATGCCGTTTTCAATGATTGCACAGTGCGGACAAGCATCCGGCACTGTTCAATCATTGTGAACAGTGCACTACACAGTTCGCGTAGTGCTACGCGTAGTTCGCGTAGTGCGAACTGCACTTTGCGTAGCTTCGCGTAGCGCTACTTCGCGAACTACGCCCAGGCTTACTGCTGAGCCACGCCAGCATTGCCCTCTGACCGTCTCCTGCGGCCTCCTTGTCCTCGAGCACACGATGGGTGACAGCGGGGCAACCCGGGCCTGAACAATAGTAGCAATGCGCGTCGGTCTCCTAATTCTTCGACTCCGCGATGCTGCATTGTTGCCTTACCGCCCGGCCCTTGCTCCTCAGCTTCTCCGCCCACTGCCCGTTCACCGCCGAACGCCTTCCGGAAGTTCGTCACCAATCGATAGTTTCTCATGTCATGTCTGATTTGAACTCTGAATTAGAACCATTAGGGACACCTAAAATTTTAGAAAACTTTGGACAACAAATTAAAACAATTACAACCTGGTTTGCCACTGCAGGATGAGGACATCTGGAAGCTATTCTCATACCTGTATAAATAATAGAGCTTATTTCCCTTGTTTGCTTTATTCAAGGGCTGTAAATACTGCATAAACAAGAAAAGAGCAGGGAAATGAGCGGAAGAATAGAGAGAGAAATAACATTGAATGACCACATTAATGAGGAATACAGGAAATCAGAACAATTAAAAAATTTAAAAAGGAAAGACGCATCTAAAGAAGGAGGTGTGCTCTGATGGATTTACATGCGAGTGTGATGGTTAAGATGGCGGTTTTAGCTAAATGCAAATTAACTTAGTATATATATATATATGTGTGTAATATTAATGTGCAGACTTAAATGGACAAAATGCGTTTTAAAATGTGCAAATTTGTAGTAGGTAGCTCTACCTAGAAATACTAGGACTCAAAATGTTCAAAGCAGCATTGCTTAGCAAGTAGTTTGACTAGAATGTGCTGCAACATGCATAAATGTTTAATTCTTGACCTTTCCATGATCATGTTTTTATTAAATAAATGTTTCATATAACTCTGCAAAATGTTTCTGCTTATACAGAAAGGGCTGAGATACTTGTTTAGAATTTCATTTAGTAGAACTCTGAAGAGTACCCACACATAAAATATATCATATAAACTGAATTGGACCTCTTTTAACATACTTGTTTTAGCCCCAAAAGACGAAGCTGAAGAAAATAATGTTCCTACGTCATTACAGATGTTTCGGTTTTTACATAGCCCATTGTTCGCTAACTTTCAGTTTGGTTTTTAGAAGGTCAAAGATGTAGTCTTATCCGTGAAAAAGGATTTTGTGAATTAGAAGCTTCATGTGTAGTCTAGCCTAGTATAACAAAGTTGCGCGCTTGGAGATTATTGTCTAAAGAGGCTTTGTTCGCCGTGTGAGAAATAGAGGAGAGATCCTGTTGCCAGGCGGACCCTCAAAGATGATTGGAGGAGAAGAAGCAACTTGAACTGCGACATTACTTTTCAACTGTTTATAAGTATACGTGTTCCTAGAGTAGGTCAATGAGACGTCATTCATTTTCTCGACCCGTACCCTTCTTTTACCTGGTTGCCTGTGCAGTTGGCTACTGCACTTCTATCCTGCCTTATTCTTTGATGATTTGAGACTCACTTTATGGGAAGTTCTGTTTGAGCAATTATTTACTTTTGAATATTTTGAGCTTCATGCTAGCTCTCACTCTTTGTTTTCTAACTCAGACTGTTTATGGGTTCTACTTACACCTTATTTCACCCCATTCTTAGAAGAGGGATTTCTTCCTTTATGGTATACGCTTAATGCATTTTGCCTTAATTGAAATAATAACCAGTTTGCTTTTATCAGTTCTGTAAAAGATTTATTATTGACTAATATGAATAAAACTGATGATTTATATAAAGATGATTTAATAAACTTTGAAAAATAAAACCTGTAAAAACCTTTATTAACTCTCATTATTATCTTAACTTGGAATAGAATCCGAGGTTACGATTTATGTGATGATCTGCTCCTGATTTTTTTCAACCGCAAAGGTCCATCGCCAATGTGCATAGAAGGTACGGCAGTGATCAGCCTCGTTTGTATGATGGTAAACTGAGTATATTTAAACAGATTCCCGCTCCAGCAGCGTGCATACAGCACAGCGTAGACAGAGCTGGAATTAATTGGGGAACAAACACGTATAGACTGCAATCAATTCTTTGTGCATACGCGTTGCTGTAAGAGTACAACGAAGATGGTGGCACGCATGCACTATGTCTCCTTGTGCATGCTCTTCAGCGCCCTCAAAATGGCTGCACCAGCACAGACTGAGCATCAATGTCATCATCGATGTGCCTGACCTGCATGTCAGCAATCACAGTTGATGGAAGACTCCTCCTCAAAATGGCCCAAAAGTGGTCCAAGAATCTGGAACAAATAGCCACAGCAAGCTGCTCAGGCAATAAACATGGAGTGATGAAGGTCATGCTAATGACCTTGCAGGCAGACGGTGGGCTACTCCGCAACACACTGGTTCAGCAAACTCATCACCAATATGTAGAGGTACGCACCTTAGTGAAGGAAGGAATGAACAGTGACACAAGGCAAGTATCAAAGGAAGGTGTATTAGCCAGAAGGGCAATTTTAAAAGCGCTCCAAGTCTCCAACTGCCGAAGCACTTAGGGATCTAGAACAGGAACACAAGTGCAGCTCACAGCATAAGGCAGAAACATTCTATATTCTATGTTCAAGCTAAGCATTGCATCGGGATAGAACATAGGCTTTATTTGACTATATTTTTATATGCTGCTTTTTACCTTATCATAGGGGATATTGGCTCATGAAATGCAGCGTCCCCAATCCCGGGGCTTGTTTTTCAGATGTAAGAGTTTAAGGCTACAGGGCGTCCACAGACCTCTTCTCCTTACCGTTGCACCTATACCTCTATACAGACTCTTTCTCCCAGTTGACTAACACACTCGATGAGGACTTCTTTGGCCCACCACCTCTAAGAAAAACCCCACAGTCTCCGCTGCCTGTAGACATCACTCTCCCTTAACCCATGTCAATGCGCTAACCAGAGTTTCTCAACCCAGAAGCTACGGAGATTATGTGAATTCTCCTAGTCCCTTTTCTCATCTACGTTTTCAAACCCACAAACATCTAGGCACTTGATCCTTATGATGGGACAAGGGAAAGGAGTTTCAGGAGAGGAAGATGTCCTGCCAAAGAAATAAACCTATAGATAAAGTTGCCTCTCCATTTCAGCAAAGAACAAAGACAAACAAGCATTGGCATAGCCAATAGGTCTCGCCTTTGGGACCTTATAAGTGTTTAGTTAACCAGCACAATATCCTTGGTGCAACAACATCAACTGTTGCATAGCTAAACACTTATAAGGTCCCAAAGGCGAGACCTATTGGCTATGCCAATGCTTGTTTTCTGTAAGTGTAAAGAAAACAACTTGTTTTAATATGGAATGACCCCCATGTATTGAATGTACCTCAAAGAAAAATGTTGCTTGCGTGTGTACCACTTGCCGGCACAAATAAAGAAGTCAGGTTTCTTTATATGTTGTATATATTTCGAGACGCAAAATATGCATCCTCCTGTTTATTTTAGAAAGGCTCGTGTTTCTTTGACTCAATTGGATTCTGGACGCAAAAGCGTGCGCTGGGTATACAAGGTCAGCATCCTTATTTTTAGCACTGCACTCAAAAATGATATTATATTGGGCCCGTTAGTCCTAAAGGAGGTCGCGGGTGTCTACATCGAGCCTGCAGCTTTTCGTCAAATACCATGCGTCTATCTAAGTGTAGCTGTTACTAAGTTTAAAAATCTGGCTTGCGGTTCGGAAAGTTTAAACAAGACTAAGAGCTGCCTCCCAGATCACCGCGTTTGGTTCATCCCACTTACCGAGCGGTTTTGCCGAACGGTCTTGCCAAACTAGTCACGTCTTCACACTCGGGCGGTTATAGTTGCCGGGTTCCAGTTGGAATGCATTCACTACTCGAACTTCCGTTTTTGAATAATCGCTCACAACACTTTCGGGTTAGGGAAACGGGCCGGCTTGTTGTGTTATTGTTATTTCATTTGTTTGAAAGGAATGCTAATAAAATTGTGAATGACAGTGTCTTTGATGCCATTGATTAGAAAAGAACACTTATGAGCCACATTTTTGTTTTATCTGCACTCCCATTTCATCAAGCCCGATTCAAGGGCTTATGGGAGTTGTAGTCTGAATGGAGTGCACATGTTTTCTTGAAAAAAAATGTGTCCGCTCGTGGACATTCAAATTTAAATGTTGAGGGAACTTATCGTTATCCTTTAGATTTTGGCACACCCATGGTTAACGATTCAAAGGTAGTTGACATCCCTTTCTCAACAAGCCTGGCTTTAAAAAGTGGTGCGCGCGCGAGCGAGCGCCCGCCGCGGCGAAAGTGAAAGCAGCATATGTTTCCAAATAACGCGATGCGGCAGGGGTGGGGCGGAGGAGCGTTCAGACAGCAAGCGAGAGGAAAGCCAGATGGCGCCTGATCGGGCACTGAAAGGGAGGAGGAGAAGGGAGGGGGAGTGCGAGCAGAGGAGCCTGATTACAGCAACCCAGATGGCAGCTGTTCACGCATTCGTGAATGCAAGCTGGAGGCCAGCAAAAGCCTGTGGGTAGCACTCTGAAAAGCCACCTACTAAATGTCTCGCAGAGCAGCGCATGCGCTGGCTCAGGCGAGACCTAAAAACACAGATGCCGTGCTATAGTCCTGAGCCTAACAGTATGAGCCAGTAAACCGGAAGAATGTGAGGAAACACATGACCCCAGAAAATAGAATGTCTTATGTTCTAGATTGCAAACCATATAATGCTACTATTTAAAGAGCTAGAATTGCCTACTTCTCTGAGTGCATCACCTCTGTCCAAACACTATTACAGAAACGTTCAGAAAATTCAGTGTGCTTTCACAACCGAAGTGTCTACAAGTGGTCATCTTGACAGCCACCGCCCTGTGTGAATAATTAGCCAACTATTTCTCTTTTATAAATTTTTTCCACACCCAGTGGATGAAAACTTAATTCAAGCCACCAACCCTGTCCTCCAAAAGTGGTAATCTCGTTAGCACAATTTGAGTATAGATGCACTATTGGCAAACATGTCCCCAAACGTTTTCAGACATTTAAAAACATTATTTCTCCCCTTTTGCTGAACATTTGGAATTACTCCTACAGATGTGACAATGTTACTTCTTGGTGGAAACAAGGCACTGTGACACCATTACTGAAAATAAACTCTGGGGCATATTCTCAAGAACGTGTGATAACTACCGCAAGTTTAGCTTAACGCAACTTCTCACATCGCAGTCAATCGCAGAAAAACAACGCCGTGTTAACGTAGCATTCTCAACCTGGCGTCACCATGCGATAGTCCCACGATAACGCGTCAAATGACCGCGTTAAAAACAACGCGACGCCGAAAAAATGAGAAACACCAACGCGAATAAAGTTGCGATGAGGTCAACCATAAAAAAAAAAAAACAGCGACAGGCCTGCAAATTCCCACGCGTCTGGCGGGAAAATGCACCATAAAAGCAGAACAAGAAAAACACACCATAAACAAATCATGGATGCACCCGGAACGAGTGCCCAGGTCAACGCGAACCCCACAAGCCCCACAGACCACCAGCAATGAACCTCGGGGTCGGGGAAGGCCAAGGAGAAGAGGAAGACTGGGTACAGTCCGCAGGAAAACCCGATCGTCGTCACGGAGGTGACAGAGCACCAACAACAACTGTCCGTCACCAACACCGTGTCATTGGCAATACAGACGGAAAATGGCATCCCATCGTGAATGCAGTCGGAGTGCCAAGGAGGCCAAGATGCGCCGGCACGATGTGAAAAGCCAAACCAAGTAGAAACCCCCTGCCAACAGGAAGGCAGCAACGTCGAATGGAGGTGGGAGTCCTGCGCCACAGGAGGAGCTGGAGCAAATGGCGCCCACAGTCATCAGTGTGGAGACGGTGCAAGGAGTCGGGAGTCCGGACACTGCTCGACATGACCTGACACAACAGCAACAGGGTGCGTAACGAACAGGGACTGTGGGGACGGGGGAGGATGGGTACAATGACACACATGCACAACGACGTGTAGCACACTGCACACCCACAATAACCCTGGGTCATGTCCCTGATCCCTGTGGCACACTGCAGCACACATACAAACATCAAGTAGACCCCCGTTCACCATGTGCCCAAAGGGTTCCCACCCCACACATCACCAATTACACAACACACACATGCACCCGTGCGAAACACAGCAAAGATGCGTATGTGAGAGCCACACTGACAATGCAAGTGACACCACATGACCAGCAGCATGGCTGGAGTACAATCACCGTGACACTGTACACGCCACGAGACTGAGGTGGCGGAGTGTGGACCACATCCGGAAAGGAGCAGGTCACACTCTGACACATCCACCTGCACAAACAACCACTGACATCAACAACACATCTGCAAACAATGCACAAGAGTACAAAAACCGTCCAAGAGCACAAATGACCCAAGTTGCCAACATCACAGCACCTCAAAAGCCAAAGGCACACCGCCTCCAAGGGATAAGGGGCAGCAAAATCACAGCTGCAGGTGCGACTCCCACACAAAGCAGCACACACACATAGCAATTACAGCACACCCACATGGACGACAATGTGGTACACAGCCCAACACCTACACTGCAGAACAGAGGACACAACTGGGTCTGCCTGTGCGTAGAAAAGGGCCAATCACATCTGACATAGCAGGAAACTGTGAGATGCAAATGTACGTGTACAACCTCACCTACGTCATGTAGTCCAAATGTTCACTGTCCCGCATCAAATAGTCCGCCCCTCCCAAACAGTCACAATGTACATTGTCATGAGGCCTGAATGTAAACTTGAACAATGCGGCAACATACATGCCAACACAATGTCAACAAGCATCTCCCATTCACATTGCAGAGGGACAAAACACCTCCAGCAGAGCAGAGCAGACAACTCTACAGTGATGCTGAAGAGGACCACCACACTTCCGACACCTACGCACCACAACAGTCCATGGACATCTTAGGCAATTGACCTCCAGGAGCAGGGCAGCACTGCTGCATCGAGGATACTCCACCCCCTGCACAGACAACACAGCTGGACGTACCCACCACCCCGGCTGGCTCCCAGCAGCCCCCCCAAGCACACATCGCATTCCAAGGCCAGGTGTCAGACTGCCAGAAGGGGGTGGCCGAACATGTGTGGGTGGGGTACTACCTCATGGAAGCCGAACCAGATCACATACGCGGGTGTCTAAGTCCCATCAGGGCCCACCAACACTGCTCAACGGAGACCCACACTGCGGTCGAGACACATGCCTTTGCGCATTTCCAGTACTGAACCACACCCAGGGCCGCGGGATGATCATCCACACCCCCACACCGGACTGGCGTAAGCCGGTTCAGTTCACTCCTTTTATGTATTGAGTGGGGGACGACAAAGCTACATGTGCAATGTCCCACCCACTGCCTGCCTTGACATGGCTGCGTCCTCTGTACACGGCACAATGTAATGTTGTAGTGCCCGGGGCACAAATGCATACATCATGAGCACACAGACACACAGATAGTTCGTTGAACTGGCCACGGGCACGTGCGCTCGACACCTTTATTGGCATGGTCACATGTACAGTGACGCATGTGCTGGATGTGTGTGGGGTGAGTGTACGCCAGCCCTCATGGAGTCGTCGGTGCTGGCAACAACTTGAACAGTGATCACAATTGAAGCAGAAACATAAAACACCAGCACAACAGAAACAACTGTGAAGCATCATGGTGGTAGCCGGAGGGAGTACAGTGTTCACCCAACATGCAAGCAGAATGGTCCATGATTTGTGGTGCACTGAGTTAGTGGCACCTGAAGAGCTGAGCAGGGTATCAAGCTGATGATGGCCCCCACGACAGGTGTGAGCAACTCTGACAGTCTGGCAGTAAGACACTTACGACTCTGGCACCTGTCGTTTGGAGTTGGTCCTGGCGGTGGTGGCGTGTGCAACCTGCGGTGATGCGACGTCCGGGCAGTTCAGGACTCGATTTGATGTGTGAGCCCAGGTGGACCGCAGTTGAGGCCGGAGGCAGCGGACAGCGCAGGGCCACAGACACGTTGATGACCCCCAGACCATCGACCCAGAGGCCATCCAACATGCCATCAGACTGGGGCCATGGTTTGAGCTGTACAGAGTTAGTGGCCCCGGATGCACTGAGGCCGGCACAGGCACACCGCCACGGGACGGTGACTTGCGGTGCAGTGAGATAGGGCCACGCGAGGTGAGCGGGTCCTCGTCGATGTCGAAGGTGAATGTAGCGGAGGTTTGCAGGGGACAGTGGAAGGTGTCCTCCACGGCATGATGCAGAGGGCAGAAGCCGGCCGGAAGCGGCAAATGGAGGAGTGGAATGCTACAGCCTCGTTTTTGCCACAAAGTCAGTATCACCGACATGATGATGAAGACAACCCCCAGTCCATAGACTCAGTCGCCACCAAAGTTCAACCAGAAAGTGTCCATGGATGTCGGGGAACAGACTTAGTGGCACCGGAGCTGAAAGGGGATGCAGTCTGCGATGAGGCCAGTACAATGATATCAAGTCTAACATAAATGAATCATGACTGAATTCCCAATGTGTGACCTACTTGACCGCAGTGTAGGCCGAAGGCGTAGTCATCAAGGGACTACAGACACGTGTGGTTGGGATGCCATGCACATACTTTGTGTCACCACATCAAAGGGAGTATAGTGAGTTAAACTCAGCATTGATATGTGTACTCGGCCATTGTGTAATCAAGACTCAGTTCCAGATGTATGACCTACTTGACCGCAGTGTAGGCCCGAGGCAGCGGTCAGCAGTGGCCCACAGCCACGTGTCGTTGGCCTGCGATGCACAGTTAGTGACACCAGAGCAGTTGTCAGCAGTGTTCGATCATCTCCGTAAAGATGATCCTTGTCTCCTCCGGACTGAAGCGCGTCTTCCTCTTACCCGTCTCCTTGCGTACATTGATATGAACTTCGCCATGCAGAAGTCAAGACTCAGTTCCACATGTGTGACCTGCTCGACCGCAGTGTAGGCCGAAGGCAGTAGTCAGCAAGGGACCACAGACAGGTGTAGTTCGAATGCTATGCACAGAGTTGGTGGCACCACATCGAAGGGAGTACAGTGATATAAACTCAGTCATAAAGCGTGTACTCTGCCATTGCATAATCAAGACTCAGTTCCAAATGTGTGACCTACTTGGGCGTAGTGTAGGCACGAGGCAGCGGTGGAGTACGTCAACGAAAAAGGAATAAAGCGGGCCTGTGTCGCGGAGGCCGTGATGGTCTGAGGAGGCTGCGAAGGTCGCGGGCCTCGGGCTTGGAGCTTGCGCCGGCACATGGTGGGCCCTCTTTGACACACGCCGGTGTTGGCAGGTGAGCAGTGAGGCCTGGCTGCGCAGGGGCGGGCATGACGGATCCGGGGACCAGCGGCCCGGGGTGCAGCAGGCGCTCCGGATCGCAGGCCACACCACTCATGGCGACAGCGTCGTCCTCGTGGCGGGGTGGGAGGCGCCGCCCTGGCAGATGCATTGGGCATTCCGGAAGAGAACCACGCCCAGTGCTACGTGCTTTTTATTCACACCCCTGCGCTGGCCTGGCATCCTCCGGGCCAGCCCACTCCGCACACGCTTACAGGGGGGACGTCACAATCTACATTTCCGCAATCTTCCCCACTGTCTGGGGTGACATGGTTGCGTCCACTGTCCACTACACTCCAAACACCAGCAGTGCATGTAGACATGGCTGTGTCTGTGGTCTGCATACTGCACTCTGTCCAGCACATCTCCGCCACACTTGGCATTGTGTACATACTCATTCATGGGTCACTTGCCTCCTTCGCACATGCCTGGTTCCCACCTCTCCCCACATTCAGGTATTGTGTGGCTGAGGTGCCATGCCATCGATGGCTCATGTACATGGCTGACCAAGGTTGCCACAGTAAGTTGTGCTGTCGTGTCTGGTGGGGGGGGCATGTTATTTGGCATGTTGTATGTGATTTTGTGACGTGTGCTGTGCCAGAGTTGTGATTTGCATGATTGTGGGGTTGAGGTGTGTGGTGTGTTCATTTGGTACTTGCCAACGGGCAGTGCATTCCCATGGGTGCCATCCTGGAAGTGCTGGTTGATGTTGGACTGTCGGAAGATGAAGGGATCATGCACACTGCCTGGGTAGTTGGCCATGACATTGGTGAGGAATCCCCTGTGGTCCACTATTCCCTGCACGTTGATGGGATGCGTGTGCTTTCTGTTGGGGTATTGTGTGTGGTGTTGGCAGGGGGCACAAGTGGGACAAGTGTGCAGTCGATTGCCCTCGACATGTGCGGGGATCCAGATATGGCGTATAGTCCTTGCTTGGTCTCCAGCTGTTCCTGCGCATTGTGGGTGACGTATGGGTGCTGGGGTCCCTAGCTGGTGAGGGTATCCAGGACAGGTGTGAGGAACTTGGATGGGGCTGGCTGTGGGACTCCTCCGACTCGTGCGGTTGTTGTTTGGGAGGATGCCAGAGGCCAACAGGTGCAGCACAGCCAGCAGCTTTGTCTGCGGAGGGATGTTGGTTGTCCGCTGTGTTGGTACCGTCAGCCAGTGGGCAATGATGTTCAGGATGCGGAGGATGGTTGTCCTTTTGGGCCTGTAGTGGGCATTGGCATTGTCTGGTGTTAGGTCTGTGGGGCTGGTGCATTTCCTGAAGGTCCGCTGTCTTTGTCTGCGCTGCCTCTGTGGTGGTCCGGGGGGGGGGGGGCGTTGGGGGGGTGGCGGTCCTGGGGGTGGTGGCGGTGGGTGTTGTTGCCCTCTCGGGGCTCCGGAGTGCATGGTGAGTGGCTCCATGGCATCTGTTGTTCTTCATGTGTGGCTCTGGGCTGGGCTCCCTTTGATGGTGCAGCTTGTCGTTCGACTTTACACCAGGTCAGAGCAGGTGTTAGTTTCCTGCTGCTAACGCGCCTTATCGCCTGTTTTGTGGTCTTATCGCCGATGTGGCTGGTCGTTGAGAATGTTGAGGTGTGGTGTTGTCGCGGGTTTTTGCTCGGGAACGCCTACTCTGCATCTCATTAGCGTTAGTTGCCGGGGTCATCTGTGGCGATGTTTTTTGCGATTGCTTTCGCAGGAACACTGGTGTTATGGGCTGTTAGCTTTTGAGAAAAAGAAACCTAGGCAATTAACTGGTCATGTATTGACCTATACTAAGCATGTTGATATGAACATTGACTCAGTGTACTCTACATTTATATTAAAAATCTCATTTTATTACTGTTAATTCATGATAAAAAAGTTTTTGGGAGACAGACGGGACATACTATACTTTACAACATAACATAGACATATATGTATTATACAGACAAATATAAAACATTTCAATCAAAGTATTTCAAACGATAATACAGAAACCAAACATGGATGTAAGGGTTTGTTTCATGTTAAAACGTAGTGGCTTAATGATGGAAAAATTCTTTGTTTGTCGAGAAACAAATGTATTTTCCCTGCCCTAGGATTAGGTATTCTTTGCAGGGGGTCCCTTTTTTTTCTCAATTGTTATGGGCTGTTAGCACCAGCTTGTGAATGGGGTGATAAATTTACCGCGACTTTGGATGCGTTAAAGTGCCGATAACTCGGCGATAGCTCCTTGAGAATATGCCCCTCTGTCTCCAGATCTCACCAACTACCATTCTAATCCACTGCTCCCATTTCTTAAAAAAATTACAGAAACATCAGTAAATGAACAACTGTCATCTTTCTTGGAAAATAGCAGCCTGCTGGACGTGGCACAAGCAGTGTCCAGACCAAACAATGGTCCTGAATCCATCCTGCTTACAGCTCCTAATGACCCCTGCGGTCTTATAGACAGAGGTGAGCCAGGAGTATTGATTCAGCTTGACCTCTCTGCAGCATTCAACACCATCTCCCAAGTCTGGGTTAGAGACTGTGCGCTGAATTGGTTCACATCTGTTTTTGCAGGGACGCACTCAAGCAGTGGCTTTGCTGCCTTTCCAATCAAGTTTTTGCCCAGTTCTCCACAGTATCCCACAGGGATCAGCTTTGAGGCCCACCCTGTTCGAATTATATATCCTCCCCCATTCTCCCCTCCACCGCTTACCTGATTAGAAACCATGGGATGGGTTTCATCTCCAATGCCATGGACTCCCAACTGATCTTTTACTTTGGAAAGTTCTTGGACATTTCCTCTCTTGCCTTAATCGATGCCTAACAAATATTTATGCGTGGATAAGACCCAATTAAAAGCAAATGAGATCATCTTTCTGGGCAATTCATCTCCTAATGTACAGTCCTAGTGGCCAACTGTATGAAAGGCATATCTTCTGTAGTCATATGCCTTCTGTGGTCACCCAGGCTTGAAAATTGGGTATCATGTTGTATGAGGAGCAGAACTGGAAGGAACCCAAAAGGATCCTTTGAATGGTGACCCGCGAGTTGAGGAGTAAGTTGTGCCTCTTTAAATCAATTAAGAATTGGTACTGGACACCACAGAAGCTGGTAGCCTTGGGCCTCCTCCTTCATTCCCGATGCTGGTGCTGTGCTGCACCTGATTGCCACATTGCCCTTTCTGGACATGCCTGCAGACTGCTCACTGTGGCTCTGACCACAGCCCAACTTTGCACCCTGTGGCATTGGGGGTCGCCACGGTTGCCCTCTTGTGATGACTGGCTGTCTGCAATGCATAAAGTGGCATTGTATGAGCAGCTTATAAACCGCCTTCAGAACCGCATGAATCTCTTCTCTGCTATATGAGCCTCCTTTCTTGACACAGATCCATGATTTGCCTTGCATATCCCTTATGTCTTTGACAGCGCCCAACCCTGTTTGACATAAAGACCCCCTGCTGACTACAGCGGTTGGGACAGACCAGGAGGGTCTGCAATAGCCCACCGGCATCATTCTTGGCCCGTCACTTTGGAGGGAGGTGTAGACTGGGCGGGGTCATGCAGTGTGAATACAGGCCCAATTCGCTGGTGGATTATAATAATACGACAGACACACTGGATAACTGGTTCCAAAGAGTGTCCATGAGCGGTTGCTCCTTCTTTATTTATAACCTCGGTCCGTGGGCGGACCTTAGGATGCCTGCCGTGCTACAATGTAGTGTAGAGGCTGAGTGGCACTCTACATCCCTTCCAACTTTTATTAATGGAAAACATTCAACTTTTATTCAGTAGTCTCTGGCTTGGTGCCAGATTGGGATGAAGACCATATTTCTGACTTCGACAACCTGCATCCTGACTATCATCCTGTGTGGGTCCCATGAAAGATTGTCCTGTGACCCCTTCAGAGGTGTGCGGTAGTCCCACAGCTGTAAAGGTATTGTCTGCTGCGCCTCCAAAGTGGTTATCGGGCTCACCTACGTCGCGGGTGATGTTGGCTTCTTCCTCCTCCTGGTTCTGGCTAGCGGCTCCCTCCTGTGACCTCACTCGTTTCAACCAGGATACATTGCGGGCTGCAATGGCATGGCCCTGCTGGACGATAACCATCGTCTCTAGGATGCCAATGACTGTCCACACCTCCCTCTCAAACTGTGTGCGGAATTTCCAGCCAGGGTGGCGATCTCGCATTATGACAAGGTCCTACACTGATAGGTCAGGAGCTGCTGCTCGTCAGGCCAGACTGGCCTTGTTGTTAGTGATTCTCCTCCTTGCTTGAGTGGCCAGTACATCTAATACGGTGGACGTCCACATAGGCCTGGTGGGGATCCAGTCTCTGGCAGCTCTCTGCATCAGCAGATCCATTGGTGCACAATTTGTCGTGCTGTGGGTAGTTTGGCTGCATATTCATAAGAATCTGTGGAGGCAGCATTCCATGTCTTTGTCATTGCTAATGCCTATCCAAAGTGGCCAGTTCAGCATGCACATGAAGCGCTCCACCTCCTCGTTGGCTGGAGGCCACTGAGAGGCCACTTTCCGGTGCTTGATGTTTAGTGACCGCAGGTAGTCCTTGAACTCTTGTCCTTGGAACGGGGGCCCATTGTCTGTCTTAATTTCATCTGGGAGCCCTAGCATGGCGAACACTGTTTCTAGGGTGGGCTTTCCCTTGGAGAATGCCATGGATTGTATGATCTCTACCAGTGGGTACTTGGTGTGGCTGTCCATAATTACGTCAGTGAGCTGCTCATCTAGGAAGCTCCAAAATCCATACTAACCTGGGACCACTACTGCATACAGGGCTCTTACGTGACCATGGGTGCTGGGGCTGGGTCCCGACTTGAGATTGCACAGGAATTGCAGCCGTGCACTTTTCACCAAAGTGTCCACGCCAGGCAACCACACTGTGTCTCTCAGCCTGGCTTTAGTTTTGACCACTCCCTGGTGGCCCTGATGCGTTAAGTTAACAACCCTAGCTTGAAGGCTCTAAGAATTACAATTTGCCTTCCCCTCAATAGCAGGCCTTCCCCGCTGGTGCTCAATTCATTTCGTACACGCCAGAGCTGGCTCTTCATTTTGTGGGCAGCTTCTTCCAGCCACTGTGCTTTTTTTGGAGTGCTTCTTTTGCTCTGGAGAGACTGGTGTCGGCCAGGGTCGTCTGCGATCTCACTGTGGGACAGTGCCCACGGACATGCATCCTGTGCCACTATCATTACTAAATCCTCCGCCCCTTTGTCTTCCTCTGCCGCTTCTGGACCCGGCTCCCCTTGATGTCTTGACAAGTAGTCAGCCAGGTTGTTGACTCCCGGATGGTAGGTTACATCAAATTGGTAAGGTTGCAGATGTACTGCTTAACGCTCGATGCGAGGTGGGGCATGTTGGTATGTCCTTGCAAACAAGGCGACCAGGGCTTTATGGTCAGTGATGTCCTGGAACTACTGCCCACAGAGGTACAGGTGGAAGTGGCGGCAGGCCCACCTGACGGCCAGCGCCTTGCGCTCTATTCAATCGAACTTTGGTGCCCTTCAGTTGTCCCAGCCCTTAGAATAGCTGGGGGTATTCCAACATGATATTGGCGGCATGTGACTCGTTTATCTGTCGGGTGAAGAAGACTAGACCCAGGTCTTCAGCTATGTGGCAGCTTAGTAGCATGCCGGTGGTCCACTCTGTGACATGGCATCGGGTTTGCGTTGCCCTCTGATCGCTTACAACCTTGATTTTCACTGCCTCTTTCAGGTGTAGTGACTTGGAGCGAGGTACTAGCCTGTCGAACTGTGACTAGCCCATTACATTGACAGATGCTCCACCCACAAAGTCATGCCACCAATGGTCACTGTGCACATTGGCGGGGGCCTCCTCCAGCTGCCTTCTCATCTGGCAAAAAGATAGTGAATACTTCGCTATTGTCTTCTTCATCGCCTGCATAGGACCTCTGGTAGCCACCTGCAGTGGGCCCCTCGCCCTCTTCGAGGGACAGCTGCCGCAGGGTTGGTTTTGCCTTGCCTCTGTTTCCTGACCGGGACCCTTGTCTCCCACTGCGGCACACTTTGGCGAAGTGGTACAAGCGTCCGCACTTAGAGCAGGTTTGACCCAGGGCGGGGCAGGAGTTCGGCACTTAATGTTCCAGGCTGGAGGTGCTACACTTTCCTTCCACTGGTTTTGTCCCCCCAGATGTGCAGGGTCGAGTGGGACATCTTTGTATGGCATCTACTTGCTCTTCCTTTTCTTTGATGGTGCAGGTCGTGCCTGCCTGGGCTGCATCTCTCCCCAGGGTCAACTTCATCTCATCGGCCTGTGTATCTGCCAATTCATGCGACCTAGTTAGCACTAGTATGGCGTTTAAGGTGATTCCAGGTTGGTGCAGGATTAGACATCATAGGGCTGCCGACTTGCAGCCTTGTATTAGTTGGGCCTTAATCTCATCCAGCTGGATGATGTTGGTGCACGTGCTTGCCAACTTCCTAAGCCATGTGTAGAAAACATCTACTGGCTCGTCCTCCCGCTGTCTGGCTTGGCGCAGTTTGAAACGCTCATAGTAGGGGTTGAGCTGTGGGTCAAAGTGTCTGTTTAATTCTGCAACTGCCGCATCAAAGTCTGCATCATCTCCTGTGTTGGGCAGGGTCTCAAATAGATCATACAGCTCCGCCCCTCCAAAATGAAGCAAAAGCAACCTCTTGACTGCGCCCTCTGTCTCTCTTGTGTAAGTAGTTTTGTAGGCGTCTGAACCACTATCTCCAGTGTGGCACAGCCACCACAGGGTCCGCCAACTCGCTGAAGGACGGCAGCACTGTGACTGAAGAGTGTGTGACCGGCAGGGGAGGTGCTTGCCTTTGTTGTCGCACGTACATGGCAGGGGAGAGGCCAGTATCCGTGTGTCTGTGTAAGATTCCAGCTTGTCATCTGTGGTAACGCTACTGTGGGCCAGTTCTATTGCGCAGCTTAGTGCTGTCTTGAGCTTTTTTTGTATTAAACTGTTTATCTTCTGTGGCTTCCGCAGCCATGCTCCCCTTGCACTCCTGCACTCCCTCCAAGCACTCTTTCACTGAATTGCAATATTTTTTTTTCTTCTTCTCTTTACTTGAGGAACTCAGGCCTCATCTCTCCCACACTGACCTGATCCTCAGCACGATGCTCTAGCAGAGGCAGCCACGTCGTGCTTGCCTCTCCATCCATCATTCAGGGCCCACAGGCCCGTCGCTGCACATGTGGTGCGGTACAGCAGGTTGGCCAGCAGGTGGCACTGTGGCTAGCTTCCTTACCGCTGGGGTGCTGCAAGCCTCAGCGAGTTCAGGGTCCCAGCTGTGAAGTAAGCGCCTGAGGCGATCACTGAATGGCCCCCCGGTCTAGCGCGGCAGAAGTGGCGGCTCCGGGGCAGGGCCCAAACACTCGCCTCCTTGTGCTGCAGTGCGCAGCCTGACCTCCTTCGGCCAAATCAGCTGTATTAGTGAGTGCTGCGGGCAGGGCTGCTTGCAGGCAGCCGCTGGGTGTGCGACCGTACTAGTCACCAGTGTAGACTGGGGGGCGTGCAGTGTGCATAGACTCCCTTCCTGTTGCCCTTAAAGCAGGACAGGTTACCCCACTTCTTAAAAAACCCTCTGCTGATGTGACTAACCTCAACGAATTCCGCCCTATACCAACCTTGATTTTCTTGCGAAAATCACAGAAAGATGTGTAGCGAAGCAACTTTCCCTTCACATCAAGAATATCAACCTCCTCAACGAATTCCACTCTGGTTTCATGCAAGGCTGTAGCACTGAAATAGCCCTGCTTCAAGTGATCGACGATGCCCTGCGTATACTTGATAATGGTGAGTCTCGTCTATTGATTCTTCTTGACCACCTGCAGCCTTTGACACTATCAACCACAAAACTCTTCTGAACATTTTAAAACAAAGAATGGGTTTTGAAGGCACAGTGCTCAAATGGTTGGATTCATTCCTTTCGGATAAATGTCAAATGATCAAAATAGGAAACGCTCTCTCTACTTCAATGTCTATTGGACAAGGCGTCCCTCAAGGCTCTATCCTCGCACCCACTTTGTTCAATCTCTACATGGAATCATTGGAAAATCTCCTTAAAAAAGCTGGGATCCATTATCACCTCTATGCAGATGACACCCAAATCTACCTTAAGGTGTATTCCGCACACAACATTTCAATCCTCAACACCACTCTCAACTCCATCCAAAATTAGATGTCAACTCATCAACTTAATCCTTCCAAAACGGGATTCGTTCTTCTCTCTACCTCTCTTTCTCCTCCTCCTGTCCAATTTTGGATGGACAATCGGAACTTACTTAACAACAAACCTATCGTTGTCAACAGCGCTAAATCCCTAGATGTCATACTTGACAAAAGGCTCAACCTACACTCCTATATCAATACCATCGCCAAGAATGCATGTTGCCAACTGCACCTTGTCTGGAGGGTTAGGCGTTTCTTTCCAGTGCAAGACCTAAAAACCTTGGTCCAATCACTGGTTCTCTCCACATTGGACTACTGCAACTCTCTCCTTGCTGGCCTCCCCAAAACCCACCTTTCCCCTCTTAAATCCGTTCTCTATTCAGCTGCACTTTTCGTATATGGGGCCAAAAGAATGATCACATCACTCCCATACTGTCTTCTCTTCGCTGGCTTCCCATCGAAGCAAGGTCAATTTACAAGACTACCTGTATCACCCACAAAGCCTTGCACACTTCTACCCCTCGCTATCTGGCGAATAAACTCAAAAGCTCAGGTGTCTCTAGACCTTCACGCAATGCTGAAAAACTACTGCTCAAGCCCCCTAATTTCAAAAGGGAAAGATGTATGGCTCAATCCTTCTCAGGCAATGCGACTAGAATCTGGAACTCACTTCCTCTAACCCTCCGAACCACAGCCTCTATCTGGACCTTCAAAACAGATCTTAAATCTCTTCTCTTCATAAGACACTTCCAGCCTTAGTTCAACTCTTTCTCATGTCCGTCAAGTCTGCTTGGCATTCATTTGAACCCAATGCTGTAAATATGTCTCCTATACCTTTATTAACCTAATTCTTGCACCTCTTATTTTATCTTTACCTTTTTAATTATCCTGATTGTATTTGTAACTTGTTATTGAGTAATTCTCCTGATGTGACGTACTTGGTTCTATTGTAAAGCGCTCTGACACCTTTGGGTAAATTCTGCGCTATATAAAACTGCATGAAATAAATAAATAAAATTAAATAAATAGGCCTAATTCGTTGGTGGCACCATAATAATACGACACAAACACTGAATAATAGGTCCCGAGGAGTGACCACGAGCGGTCGCTCTTTCTTACTTATAACCTCGGGTCGCACCTAGCCCTCGAGATGCCTGCCGGGCTACAATGTAGTGTAGAGGCCGGGTGGCACTCTACAGGAGGGTCGCCCCCCAGTCACTCTCTCAGATTTCCTTTCCCTCCTGTCTCGCACTGGGACTCTTATGGCACCAATACCCCCACTCTAATATTGTCACAGACATGCAGTATCATCCTCCATTATCCATCTACTTTAATCGTACCCTTCCCCTCGATCATTCCCCCCTCCTTTTCTCCCCTGCGTGGGCTCACTCCTTATTAGGATGACCAACCGTCCGTAAATTTCACAGACCATCTGTGATTTGGATCTCACGTCCCATTTTATGGACGCCTTTTGTCTGTAATTTTGGGCATTGCAGGGAGTAACACTGTTGCCCTGCAAGAAGCCCCAGCTCCCTGATGGGGCTGCCTCGCACTCATCCTCTCAGCACAAGAGCAGCCCCACCCCGCTCATTGTCATTCTGTCTGCAGCTGATGATTGTCACATACAGAATGACAATGGGCCAGTCTGAGTTGTTAAAGCGTGTGGTGGGCCTCCTCCTGCCTCGGTCTAGGGCAGGGCATTCTGTTTTAACAGTACATAAAGAAAAATGTTGCATCTCACCAGATGGAAGAAATGTACAGAATCCAGTTCATGAAAAGAAGCCAGCAAAAGAAGTTAAAAAGAAGGAGTTATAGTTCTTTCACAGTCTCATCATTTTAGAACTGAAGCATTTTCAATATTCTATACAAAGAAGCCGTAGTTGCTGGTTTTTATTTTATGCAACTAACAACCATTGGCAAAACCAATACTTCTAGCTTGTTGTAGGTGTAATGTTACTTGTTGTATTATATATCTGAATGCAATAACAGAAGTAGCAGAATACCAGTCGGGCAGCACACTATTCTAAGGACAGATTTTTAGCTTTTGTGTTTTAAGCTACACCTTTAATTACATCGGACACGCCTTTGGAGAGACCCCCAAGTTTTTTCAACCCACTTAAAGCCCTAGAAACAACACCATGTCACAGTCACCTCATGTCCTTGCTCTGTGCATCTTGCAAGATTCATGACTTCAAAGTTTTCAGATTGCCTATGTGCAGGGGCATAGTGAACCCTCCCCCGACCCACCCCTTGCTTTAGGAACTACAGCAAAGTTGAAGTTCTTGATGGGTCTCCTGTCTGCAACTGAAAAGGTGGGTTAGTGAAGGAATGGGTGAATGGATGGATGGATTAGTGAAAGGATGAATTGAGTGAACAGGTGAGTGGCTGGATAATGAGAGAAGGGATGGATGGATGAGTGAGTGAGTGGAAGGATGGATGAGAGAAAGGGTAAATAAATAGATATATGGGTGGAGTGGTGGATGTATGGGTGGAATGGGTAAAAGGGTGGATGGATGGATGGGTAAAGGGGTGGATGGATGAGTGAAAGGCTGGATGGATGAGTGAAGGGGTGTATGATGGGTGAGTGAATGGGTGTATGGATGAGTGAAATGATGGATGGATTGATGAATTGATAAGTGAAGGGTGAATGGACGGACGGATGAGTGAAAGGGTGGATGTAAGGATGGATGAGTGAGTAAAAGGGGAGGCAGACGGGCAAAAGGATGGGTGGGTGAGAGAAGGATGGATGAGTGAATGGGGCAATGGATGGATTCAAGAGTGGATGGATGGATGGGTGAAGGGATGGCTAAGTGAAAAGGGGAAGGAGAGAGAAAGGGAGGATGGATGGATGAGTGAAAGTATGGATGGATGATTGACAGGATGGATAGGCGAATGGGTGTATGGATGAGTGAAAAGAAGGGTGTCAGCAGTGGCGGTTTCTCCCCGAGGGCGTCGGGGCTCCGCCCGGTAACCAAAGTGCTCAATGCTCATATGCTCATATTTTATTTAATAAAAAAAAATAACCTTTTTTTATGTCTTCTAAATAAAAATTAATATAGTCTCCATACCGCCGATGTGACAGTGGCCATTCGTTGTGGCGGCTGGAGGCATGTCACGTGATGTGACTGACTCTCCTTGCATGCTCCCAACTCCCCCTTGCAGGACCAAAGAAGCCTAAGTGTTTGTCGGGCTGACAACCTCACAGCCCTGAAGGCTGTGATGTCATCAGCTCGGCAAAGACCTAGCTTCAGGGCCCAGTCTCCACCCCCTGATGGCGTGGAGGCAAAGTTAGCCCCGGGCGTTTTAAGTCCAAGTCCGGTATCGCTAACCCTCCATGTCAATCAGAGTGGAGAGCTTGTCACCCAGCCCTTTCCCAACTCATTACAGGGCATGGTGGGACCCACCCTGTGACGAGTTGGGAAAGGGGTATGGCAGGCTGGAAGCCCGAGGATTCGAGTCTGCGCAGACTCGACCTCACACTGCTTCCCACGCGTGTCTGCACTCTGTGGTGGTGGAACTTTCTGGAAGGAAGCCTCAGGAGTCCGTCGGCAGTTCACCAGCAGCCCAGGTAAGGCCCAGGCGCGCATTTTTTAAAGTTATTATGGGCTAGAGCGGTAGAGCCGCGGCGGGGAAGCAGACTTACTATTTAACCAACTTCCGTGATGCAGTCCCTGTTACATTTCACGCACTTTACTTCATGTTGCATGGAATATCCACCCCTATTTCCTTATAGTATTTAATCTTCCTAAATGTGTCTATATGTTTAGCGTCTACTGATGGTGGTAGCGTGACCCAGCAGGCTTCGCTATTCGCCTGCAGTACAGAGAGACCGATGTCTGCATCTCAAGTGTGCATGTCTTAAGGCAGCACAATACACAGCTCATCACGGGGATGTACTCAGTTACATTTGCTTGGGTTTTCAGCGATGTTGTCAACTCTGAAATTACATTTGCATGCCGAGTGGTACAAAGAACACATTGAATCGAGAGTTAAGTTTCACCTTATGGTTTCCCCCTTGGACCCGTCTGCATTCATTGTACAAAATATCAGGTATTAAAAACACGTCTGAAATCTCTACTCTGGGACACGCACGAGATCATTAGGCTGGCACTGAAGGCAGCAATTTGATTTTCCTTTTAATAGGCTGTTGCCAATCTTGACATACATTAGAGACTTCTTTAGCATTTCGAAGGCATCTGCTTGCGATCCGAGCTGGAAGCGTGCACAGAGGGACGTTCTGTCTTAAGTCGCTTCATTTTAATTACGTGGATATTAACCCTGGCCTGCACTTAAATGAATCATTAAACAACTCCCAGATCAAGTGAACCCTAGCATATGTCTTGACTTCCTCTAGCCGTACTCACACTAAATATAACGAGCAAGCGCCCTGTTCCCCCAAGTGTCTCTTGCCACAGGTTTAACCTAGAAAACAGGCCCCCTGAGGCCGGGCACAAAAACATGTTGAAAGGCTGACATGTCCTGCATTTTTTTCTCCCGCTGCTCTCTTCGTTTCCTTCTCACTTGAAACTTGTGTCAGATATATATCCTCATATCATTAGGAAAGATGTGCTGATATAACTTCGGACAATTTTAATTTTTAGCATTATTTCAGTCAAACCACAAATTATCTTCCAAATTCAAGGTCGCATTTTTAGTTCTGGCGTTAGACGACCGTTTGTTTTAATACATACATATATACTGTACATACGTACAGGGATATCAGTCAGCCCTCTTGATCCATTGGTTTGCTGTAGTGTCATTCACATTGTGCTTCTGCCCATCCACAGCCAAAAGCGTGAGGCACAGGCAGGGCCGGTCCTAGAACTTCTGGCGAAAGGGAAGATGTGAGGCCCCTCTAATTTGCATGTAACATCCAGTCGCGGCCGGCATGACTTGCGGGTGGAGCGTCTCGCGGGGGTTCGCGCGCGGGGGGGTAATTTAAAAATAAACTTACCTTCCCGGGCCTCGCGTCGTCTCTGCTTCTGACCTGCTCTCCTGCTTTCCTGCCTCTGGCAGGAACAGGGAGCAGGCAGCCTCCCTCCCCTAAGCCAATCACAACGCTGCAATGGCAGCATTGTGATTGGTCGGGACGCCGACCAGCCAGGCGCCTATGGGGAGGCCATTTTCTCCATGTAGGCTGCTTTGTTTCCAGATGAGTGCATGATACAATTTCCAGTTCTGCCTCATAAAGGGGGGAGATCCTGTTGAGGTAATGAGGGGCGGATCATTCAAAATATAAAATGACACAAGAGAAAACCTCTCACACCATGGATATAATTGCAAATTTCAAAAGGCTCCCTAATCTTTCTGTGCCATTATTGTGCTAACTTAGGATGACATTAAGACTTTGCAATTTGTTTTAACGTAAATCCTCTCACCAGTATCCCACACGCACATGCTAAGAGACGTAGGACAATCTTTTTTGTGTGTGGGCTCTTACTCGCCAGAATTATGTTAAGTGCAAAAACACAACACATATAGTACAAAATTACAAGACACGATTGCAAACAAATAAAGATTGTACATAAATTAAAAAAAGACTTAGAACAACCGAGACCACTGCCAAATCATACATTGACTTGAAGGTATGCTTCAGATTCAAGGGGTTTTCAAATCAACGTTTTTGATTTGGTGTTAGAACTGTAGGAAGTAGAAGTGGCCGCCTTTAGCGCTGGTGGAGCCCTGTGCGACAATGTTGGTGCCCCCCAATGACTCGCTCTGCCACGGATTCCCTCACTACCACCCTTTAACAGTGCTCCTCAAGTCTCCATAACCACATTCTCGCTCAGATGCATTTAATTTGATTTACAGCGCCACTGATACCAGTGTAGGGTGTCAGAGAGCTTTATATCACACATTACACAGAGACAATCAATCATACGTGTGTAAATCACAAGAGGTAATGTTACATAAGACAAAGGACTAGGAGTCACATGACAATCATCCTAGTAGGCATTATAGTTTAATAGTGATTGATCTGGAGAAACACAAACTCTGAATTTAGAACGTAATACCATGGTTGGGGGTTCTCTTTAATAACCAGAATTGATTTCTGTCCAAATGAACCCTTTTGCAACATTAGGATAATCAAAGGCTGGGGAAAAAACCATAATGCTGTAATTTATATCTTGCAGTTTGCATGCAGCTCTTAGATGACAGTTAATAGCTCATTGTTCTATGTTATGATTTTGACTTATAAACTGCAAGTAACAATAGGATCTCTCTGACAAAAGCAGTAACCCACTGGCCTTTTTACATTATGTGGGCTTAGTGATCTGCATGGTACATGTTCTTTGCAGGAGGCACATTAACCCTCTGTGCTACCTTTCCACAAGTCAAAACTTCCACTTGACAAAACTCCATCTCTCTCTAGGAAGAACATTAATCACCGGAGTTATCATGACATTTTTATTGTTGCCAAGAATTGCTGGAGGCCAGGAAGGAGGCAGCAAGGGCTTTTAGAAACATAATATACTTGCAAACATGACGCCCCCACCCGAAGTCAGCGCCTCAGTGCGATCTCATCGGTCGCACCGCCCTAGAGCCTTCCTCCTCAAGGGTCCTGTGACCTCAATGACAGTCACTGTTGCTCTAGGGTGTGCTGCTTCGTAGGCCTGCCCAAAAGACTCGAGGTGAGCTTCAATAGGGGTTGTAGTGGACAGGCCTTCAAGGTTAACCCACACTTGCACCGCTATGGTCCACCTGCTGGTGCTCAGACACCACTCTTCTAAGGTCTTTCGGGGCCTTCTAAGGTCTAGCATGGAAATGTGCTCTCTCAGGAGAGTGGTCTGGTGGACTGGTCATGAAGGCTGAACCTGGTTCCCCAGTTCCAAATTCGAAAGCTCTGACCATAGTGCCACATCCTCTCCCCCACTGAACACCATACTGCCCCACCGAGAGAAACTCACACTGCCTTCAACTACAACCCAATTGCACCCCGCTATAAACACCTGGAGGCGACTCAATTCAAATTATGCACTAGACAAGAGCAATATGCTGCCTAAAAAAAAAGTGACAACATCCTGGAAAAAGCAAACACTCATAAGGAATGCAAGATTAAGTAAAAGCATGTGAAATGTAAGCAGGAACAACATGGTTACCTTAACGCTTTTGCACTTATTATTCAGAAATCAATGAGTGCTTTTGCATGAAAAGTTAAGGCCATGTCAACAGGGCCGGAAGGGACCAGTTTCAATGTCCATTGCCTTTCTCCTTACAAAACGTAAGCAATATGGTTTAAAAAGACCACATTCGTGAATACAGAGCCGCAGTATGCATTTTGTTTTCGAATCCGCCCATCAAGCAGGTATTACAGTACATCCATGAATGGTGCACTTCCCCACCGAGGAAAACAAAAAAGTAGCGCTTCACTGGCAAACTCTGTAAAGTGGCACTAATGTGTTTTGGGTGTGAATAAAATCAATCTGGCCCCTTTTCGACCCACTCTGTCTTGCTTTAGTTATTTTTTACATTTTGAACCTTTTATTTCTCTCCATCCCAAGGCTGCACTTTGGAAGTGAAAAATGTCAGAAAAAGACTACCTTTCCAGCAAAAGCGTTTTTATATTTTGGATTAATTTCACAGGGGAACAAATAAAGGAAAGAAAAGAGGGAGTACTGGCTACAAGGCCCAGGAAGGGGCCCCCTCACCTGGACCTCGCAGCTTGCTCTAGTGCTTAGAGGCCCAGGGAAAGGGGGCCCCCTCCCCTGGGCCTTCAAAGCAGTAACGAGGCATTTTGTAAAACACTGCCCTAGCACCGGCAGTACTACATACATTTTAAATACACATTCCGATAAAAAAAAATGGGTGATGTAAAAGTTAACAAAAGCCAGTTCATCTGGCTACTCCTCCTCCCCTCATCCACCTCGCCTTACCTGTGTCTGGCTGGTCCTGGAAACAAAGGGGCCTTCTGTCACCTAGCAACAAAATGCAGAAAGGGAATGGCCGGTACTTAACAGAGGTGCTGCCCCTCCCCTGACACTGTGAGCCATAATTGCTGGCCTGGCTGCTGTGCCTTCCCACTCTGTTTGTACCTCCCCCACCCCTGCACCCCCAGGAATGCCACAACGACGCCCTGACCAGCAAGGTCGACTCAAGATGTGTATTGTGATAGTGTGGGGCAGGGGCCTCGTAGGAGCAGGTGGGCTAACTGTGAAAGTGTGGCCTTTCACACGGAAGCGGGCCCCCTGTCTTTCAGCTGAGCGCGAGGCCCTGGGCAGCTGCCCACACTGCCCATGCCTAGCGCCGGCCCTGGGCACAGGGTCAGCTCACTTCAGCCTCTGTGATTGACAACATTCTGCCCTTGCACAGTGAGCGCATCTGCGCAATAAGTAGTGCATGGATTAGTGGTGCAAAGTGTAGGAAAGTGGAATCTGACTGCATGGTTGCCCCCACTTTTTTCCTGGTGTTTTGCTGGTTTTCGACTTAGTCTGACTGGGATCCTGCTATCCAGGACCCCAGTCTATCTGCTTACTCCCTAAATTGGTTGTTCATGTACTTTAGGTACACTCCAGATTGAGTTCTGGGGTACCCTTATAAGTCCCTAGTATATGGTATACTATGTACCCAGGGCATAGGTACCCCAGAGGCCTCCCAGGGGCTGCAGCATGTATTATGCCACCCCTGAGAGACCACTCAAAATGACAGCACACAGCCTGTGTAAGGTGGTGCATGCACCCCTTACTTAGATACATGTTCACTATATCTATCCTAATCACTGCACATATAAGCCTATCAGTCACCCCTATGGCAGGCCTTATCAATCCTGAAGGCAGGGTGCTGGGTTTTATGTGAGAGGGTTCCCATGCATGAGCAGAGCCCCTCTGCAGCCTTCGGAACCACTATTCCGGGGTTGTCTGTGATGCAGCCAACCATATGCTCTTAAGTGCATTATAACCTCGTGGTAAATGCTAACTTTAAAACGGCTGCAAGGAATTATGTTGTGTTTGGTGTCAAACACCTTGGAATCATACCTCCACCCCAGTAACTGGGGTGGAGGTATGATTCCTCCCTCCTAGAGGGAGAAATATGACAGCACTGGTACACCCAGTACCAGCTTCACAGAGCCCTGGCATCACAAAATGGATGCTGCCAGCCACAGACACGAGTCTGCCCTCCTGCTGCTGGATGAAACTCCGGCAGGGGAGGCTGGACAATAGGTTTCCTGTCACAGGGAGGTGTGACCACCTCCTAGACAGGCTTTAGTGTATTGGGGCTGGGTGGGTGCACTAAGAGTGCTTTGATGTCTGCACTGGGGGCACATTTGGTGTCCCTGTGCATAGTCCAGCTCAAACCGGTTGCAGGGGCTATCAGCCCCTGCTCTGGTGCGAAACTGGACAAAGGACATGGGTGTAGCCACCCCTCTGTCCTGACCCTCCCATAGGTGGGTCCCCAGAGTTTGTCCCACCCCTTCCTTGGGTATAAAGTAGGAACCCTGACTACAGGACTTTAGATATTACCTGGACTAAACTCTGCTACAGAAACCAAGTAACCTTCGATGATCTACGCTTAGCTGGACGACTGAAGAATCTCCCTTGGAGTAAAGGAGTTACTCCCCTGCAACGCAGGCACCTCAACGCATCTGACCAGTTTGCATCTACACAGCTCCCGACGGACTCCGAAGATTTTGCAACACAGGAGGTGGGTGCCCAAGCTTCCCTGAGGCTGACTAGTGCTCTCAGCAAACCTGAGACCCGCAGCCCTTGTGGGGACCGTGCAACCCGAACCCCTGGACACCAAGCACATTTGCAGCAGCATATGCTTTTAGGCGATCCCTGAGGCTGTGCTTTGGGCTACTTGTAGTCCAATCCCCGAGCAGTGTTTCCACTGAAGATTACTGGCCTACACTCCACGAGTGTTCCGTGGGCTGGTATTGTGTGATTCCGCTCAAGGTCCCTTTACGATCCCTCGTCTGTTGACCTGTGGGTCCCTGCGAAGGCAACTTTAACTTTCAGTGGGCTTCCCTGGTTGCTCCAGACGTGTCCTGACTCTCCATTGCTTGGGGTGTCCCCAGGACGTTGCTGGTCCTCACAGAAGCATCATTACTCTGACCGCGTGGGGTGCAGTTGCCAAGGCTTGTTGGTCTCCAATCCGGAAACTGACCCCATAGCTCTCGACATCCTTCGTGGGACAGCTCGCCTGCGGATCCTGGACGTCGTCGATGTCTCCTGGTCCCCGTGGCAGCAGAGTCAAGCTTCACCTCTTCGCAGCTGAAGCACCCAACATCGGTGGGCATTCGATTGCTCCGCTCCTGGTCACGTGAAGTGACCCAGACTTTGTCCCCTCTGCTTTCAGGTTCTTCTCATCTCCGATCCAGGCTTGGATCACACCGGACACTTTTCTTCTCCACGGCAGCAATACTTTCTCGCATCACGCCATTGAAAACGACGAGGGTTTCCGACACACCTTGACCCCTATGCACCCGGCTCCTCTGGGATAGGTAACACGGGTACCTTGGTACTCTCAAGGGGGCTGGCCTTAGAACCTTCTATGTTTAGCTGGGTTTGCTTGAAGTCCTCTCCTAAGTGTCCTTAATCTTTAAAATTCCAACCGCGACTTTCCCACAGAGTTGTACGGAGCTCGCGTCTGTGTTCCCACACTGCACCCGTCCTCCGTGGGACCCCTGTGTCACTACCTTGGGTGGTTCCTTGGGGTCCCAGCGATTCTACGTGCTCTAGGCACTGTGTCTAGTCAAGTTGGAGTTGTTATACCACTTTCTTAATATATAGTTTGGTCTCCCCCTGGAGCCCACTGTGTATTGTGCTATTTATTGTCGTTCTAGTATTGTAATATTGTGTGCCTTGTTCTCTAATCTCATAAAGAGGTTAATAGAGAGTGTTTAGTAATAAATACATATATTTTATATATACCTGGTGTGGTTCTCCTTTCATTTGGTCATTCAAGAGGTTATATACTGGTAAAACAAGCTGCTTTACATTCCTTCAAGACTTAGCCTGAAGGCTGCTCTCCACAGCTACCACTAGGAGATCTTTCTATAAAGGTTGTCTTTAACCTCATCATCAATAAGGGTCGTTTGGACTGGTGCAAGGTGCCCACTTTAATTAGTGGACAGCATATGCCAGGCCAACTTCTCACACAAAGTGTGCTCCTCTATAAAAAATATATACCTTTTGGCTTTTGAAAAGGCTTGCTTTGATACAAATTGTGCCTTCACACAAAAACATTCACAAACAAAAAAATCATTGGTGAAGCCAAAAGGTTAACAGCAAATGCCAAACCTGCTGGCTTTGACAATGCCTATATTTTCTTTAATGTATGCATTGGATTCTGGGTTCCCTTCATGTGTCATGAATAGTGCAAATTAGGCTGGTCTTAAGTGTAGTTGTTGCTGTTTGTAGTTATTGAGAATGTATGCGCATATAGGAAGATCAGCAGTGTTTGGATTGAGCTAGATCTTTCAAATTTTGATTTATTGAGTGCGATTATGCATAGAATTTGCATCCTCTAGTGCATGTGTATTTGTAAATACTGCTATATGCCATTTAGGTTCATCTGTGAATTCATTTTTAAAAAGTGGGGAAGGTGTTTGACGTAGGATTTGTCGTTTAAAAACTTTAATATGCCCAGTAAAAGCCTGCAGTCTTGGCTGTCTCATCGGCAGAGCTGTGCTACAGAAACACAACTGATATTCTGTCGGCAAGCGAGATAAGTAGAGGCTCAATTATATATATTTTTTTGTGAGTCAGGCTAGGCTGACTAGGATGGGATGTATGTTTTTAAGCATCTACATAACCACATGCACTTTACTCTTCACAGTCAAAAAGGAGGTGAGCGTTGGTCTAGACACATTTGCTTGAAAATGCACCATTTGCCTACTAATTTTTCAAACTTTTCTCAGGGGGAGAACCCCCCCGAGCCCTCCTTAGGTCGTTCAGGCTCGCTCGCTACGCTCGCCGCGGTGTGCTCCACCACAAATTTTACACCCCACCACTTTCAAATGTCACCAGCCGCCACTGGGTGTCAGGATGGATGAGTGAGAGAATGCATCGATGAGAGAAAGGGAGGGTGAAGAGCTGGAAGAAAGGATGGGTGGATGGATGAGTGAAATGGTGAATGGATAGATGGATGAGTAAGTGAAAGGATGGCTGGATGGGTGAAAGGGTAGAAGGTTGGATGGATGAGTGAATGGATGGATGGGTTGAAAGGATGGATGGATGGATGAGTGAAAAGGTGGATGGAGGGATGGATGAGTGAAATGATGGATGAAAGGATAGATGATGGATAGGTTTGGAAATGGTTGAATAAATTCGGATATGGATGGGCACACAGATGAAAGGACATAATGAATGGTGAAAGACTGAATGATGGATGATAGAATGAATGGATGCCACACCCTTGGGTGACTCAACCCGCCATCCCAAACTGAAACATGACATCAGGCAGCAAGCGCAAACTCAGGCTTGAAATGCTCCTTCTGCCTGCCAAAAAGCAGAAACTAATTCCTTGTACTGCGCCGTGGTACCACAAGAGACGTTCTGCTGTTGTGCCACTGGGCGGCGCTGCTCCCATGCCACCACGAAGCAGCGCAAGCAGCCCTCCACATGTCCCGAGGCCATGAGAGATGCATGAGGGCATGGGCTTCGATCAGCCCTTCTGCTGGGAAAAGCAGGCAAGACAATATAACCTGCACTTGCAGACAACAGCACCGACGTGACTCGAGTCCCTTACACCACAAATTTTTTTTCTTTTAAAATGTTGCACCCCTAAGAATATTGCACCCGGGGCAACTGCCCCTGTGGCCCGCCCACTCTACACCACTGCCTACCAGTATGGATTACACCTTGTAGCCCTTATTGTCTTATGTAACATTTCCTATACATTGATTTCACATTTATGAGTCATTGTCTCTATATAATGTGTGTGTGATATAATGCACTCCGACACCCTGCCGTACATACCTCGGATGAGTAGCACTATAAAGAAATTAAATACATATGAGAGAGGGTCTATGTGAAGATGAGGGGCACCATTGGAGGGTGGTAGCAAGCCCGGACTGGCCGTACCTGGCATCGGGCGTTTCCCTGGGAGGCTGGAAGGCGGGGGGGGGGGGCGGTTTTGTTACTGGGGGCTGGCACTGCAAAGTTCCTTGTATATCCAGCAGTTTTCAGGCAACAATAAAAGTGTCACGATAACTCTGGTTACTAATGTACCCGCTGGAGAGAGATGGGAGTTTTGTTTAGTGACAGTTTTGAATCATCCAAGGTAGCATGGAAGGTTAATATGCCAGCTGCAAAAAATGTGTACCATGCATATCAAAGGACAGTATTTTATGTGCACAGCTCAGTGGGTTACTGCTTTTGTCACTGAGATTCTTTTGTTACCATGCAGTCCATAAGTTACATACGTAATCTAGCACAGTGAGCTAAGAGCTGCATGCAAGCTGCATGGTACAGGTTACAAAGTTATGTTTTCTTTGTAGTTTTTCATTATCCTGATGTTGCTAAAAAGGGTTTGTTTGTGTAGAAATACATCCTTATCATTAAAGTCAACGCTAACTACTGTATTATGTTCTGGATCCTGAGTTTGTGCTTCTTCAGACCAAGCACTCTTACAAAATGCCTACCAGAATGGGTGACGTGCATCCTACACCTTTTAGTCCCCAATGCCATATGTAACATTTTCTATACACTGATTTACACACGTATGATTCATTGTCTCTGTATGTGTGTGTGATGTAAAGTGCTCTGGCACCCTACACTGGTATGAGAGGCGCTATAAAACAAATGAAATACATGTGAGAGAGGCACGCTTGGTGATAGTGAGGAAAGCATTGAAGAGCCCCATCAAAGATTGTCATATCCTGGTGCACAGTAAGGTCATCATTTACTATGCTTTAGAAGCTAATACAATTGAATATAGAATGACAAATGTGTTGTAGAATGCACCATGTTTTCGCAAATTTTCTTGGGGGTGCAAAAACAAAAGCTGTAAGCTGTCTGTTTGTAACAGTCACCTTTTAAATATCTGCAAATGAACTGAGCAAATGTTTCAAATCATAGCAGTTAGGACACCACAAATGGACCACTTGTTTGTAATTCAGAACTGTGCTGGAAACAGAGTTTTAATAGGATCAAAACAATCAAGACACTTTACTTGGTGATGTTCAAATGATACATATTTGCTGAAACACATTTCCACACATTATTATCTGCGCACTATATAGTTTTATCAGTGAAACTGCATGTTGGCATTTTCCTTCCATTCAATAGAAAATGGTCTGTATGTAAAAGACAGTGCCTCCTTCTGTCCTACAATTATGCCTTAACAGTGTATACCATTTCTAGTCTGTAGCACACTTCTGTGCATCAATGAGAATCTGCAGTTTAAAGCTCACAGAAATAAAACAGCCCAAGCAAAATACTATTTCCCATATACAGGTAAAATAAGGAGGGCTGATATATGGCTAGCCAGGGCATTATATAGTAATGTCTACTCCTATCTAACCGCTCTGAGACACAATAATACCATAACGCTCAGCAGTCTGCAGCCAATTATACCTCATACAGGCTGGTTAATAACTCCTTTTTCCTGGTTCATGCTCTTACCCTCACACAAGACCTGTCCGCTATGAGTCTTATCCATCACTCAATACTGTACCAGCCCCTAAACCACTCATCACCAGCTGAACAGACATGGAATACCTGAAGCGATCTGACACATAAAGCTGGCCACTCGGAGGACTGCACTCTAGTCCAGCACTGCAGGTCCTATGCGTGCCGCTTTACATCTCACAATGGCACTGATGTGTTTTTTGTCCTGAATTTTGACCCTTTGTCCTGAATTTTTACACTCACCATCCTGAATTTGCTCCCATGCCAGTTGGTCACCCTGCTCCTCTTCCCTATCCCACACCCCCCATTCTTAATTTGTTGCATCCAGAGACACTTCGGTTAAGCCACACGTTCAGATTTCTCGTACCGCTTGTCCATACCCTCGCGCTTTGCATTGGTATTGCCCCACTGTTCCGGACTATTCGCACCAATCCTCTTCAGTCCCTGCCCTTCTCACTCACCACTAGGGCCTCAGCGATGGTCTCTGCTTCACTGGATGGAGGAGCACAAAAAACCCCCACAAATAATCCATATATTATTTGATATGAATAGAGAGTTTTCTCTTTATTCATGTCAGATAATATATGGATTATTTGTGGTTGTTTATATGCTCCTCCATCCAGTGAAGCAATTTGTATATAAGTGGGTATTTTATAACGGTTGACCCAGAGAGTGAGCACATTGTTGCTTTGAACCTGATGCCAGAGTGCAGACAATTGAATGCCACAACCTCTAGCCTGTTTTTTATATACCTCAGCGATGGTCTCTTGCCCTTTATGTTTTAGGGTAAACGATGCACGGGTCAGATTTTGTGCTATGGGTAGGACCTATGTGGAGAGGTGTGGTGCAGCGGCCAGGGCAGCTGACTTCGGAGCACAGGGTTCACGGTTCGATCCCCGGCTCCGGCGGCAGCTCAGCTCAGCACCCTGTGACTTTGGGCAATAGCTCACTTAATTTCCACGATGGCCCCCAGCGCCTTGAGACCCGTAAGGGTGAGTAGTTCGTGCTTTACAAATACGGATTTAGATTTTTAGATTTTTTTTTTTTTTTTTAGACCTCCGTTTTATAGGAGCCGTATATATCTTTTTTAGTTCACCGCAAGAGGAAGCAATATCACCCGACACACTGTCCTTATGTATCAGTGTGCAGAATGTTGCCTATACTACCTGGCTGCAATGTTGTCCTGTTTATTTTGTAAAACTTTAATAAAGAATTGAAACAAAAAAGTCATAATTTGGTTGTATTTAATGGTCCTGAGGTTTGCGTTTGTGTCCAGAAACTGTGGCAGCCTTTGCAGCTGATAGAGTTGGGTGCAACAAAGGGTGCAGCCAAGGGGAGTAGTTGAGACCACAGCCTGCTGTATAGTCCTAGGTTGTGCAAAGTAGGCTCTGGGCGTATAGGGCCTTGGTGTGAGTCATGTGACTAAGAGCCAAGGTCTGCGACCAAGGCAGCCACACTTGATAAAAGACTCTGCTGGTACCATAGCCATTGGCAGTGGCTTGAGGGTGTGGCAGCAGGTCTCACCCTGTGGCAAGAGCCTACTTGACCTGGCCATACACTGTATGCAGTAGGTTGTAGGAGGTAAACAGACGGAGCTAAGAATTATATTAATAGAAAACCTAAAAAAATCACCAAAAATACAGATATTCAGGGGGTTTCAATTAATTATAAGCACTGAATAGTTCCACCCATGTATGGAATATCGAAGTACTTTTATCAGGGGTTTACAATTAGTACTTGATTAAGAAAAATCTGTATTTTAGAACCAAAAATCTGTTTTTGTTATCTATTAGAAGGCTATATGTGCTGAATTTCATTTTCGTGCGCTGGCATGTCCTGAACTTAATTTGTAAACTGCAAGAATTTCATTGGAGGATACACATGACCCCAGAGAACAGAATGCTTTACTTTCCAGCTCCTATTATTATTATTATTATTTATTATTTATTTAATTTGTAAGGCGCAACAGCTACCCAAAAAGGGTTTCCCGGCGCCAAGCAGAACAAAGACCAGATGTTAAGATATAATGCTACCATTCGGAAAGCTAGAATTGCTACTCTGAGCGCATCACTACTAAATAAACTTTCAGAATATTCAGCGAGCTATTACAGCCTAAGTGTCTACAAGTGTTCATCCTGACGCCTAATGCCGTGCGTGAAGACTTAACCAACTATTTCTCTTTTAAAATTAAAACCATTTATAACTCCTTTTCACCAGCAGTGGATGGAAACTTAGCTCAAGCCACCAAAACTCTTCTCATTCAGGTCCGGTTCCCCTCTGGACCCAGGTCCGCACAAAGCTTTTCAGACTTTTAAAAAACATATTTTTCTCCCCTTATCCTGAACATTTTAAATTCCTCTTGCAGATTTGACAATGCTCCTTCTGTGGAAACAAGCCACTGCGACGCCATTACCGAAAACAACCTCTCTCTCAAGATCTCACCAAATTCCATCCTAAGCCACTGCTCCCATTTTCTTTAAAAACATTGCTGAAGACACAGTAAATTAACCCATCATCTTTCTTGCAAAATAACAGCCTGCTACACGTGGCACAAGCAGTTTCCAGACCAAACAATGGTACTGAGCCCATCCTGCTTGCTGCTGCTGACCTCCGCGGTCTACTCGACAGAGGCGAGTCAGGGGGATTAATTCACCTTGTCCTCTCTGCAGCATTCATCACCATCTCCCATGTTGTGATGAGAGAATGTGCTCTGAATTCTTTCTGCAGGGACGCACTCAAGCACTGGCACTGCTGCCTTTTCAATCAAGCATTTGCCCATTTCTCTACAGTATCTCACAGGGATCAGCCATGAGTCACATCCTGTTCAATTTATATCTTCCCACCGTTTCTTACCTGATTAGAAGCCATGGGGTGGGTTTCAACTCCCAACTGATCTTTTCCTTTGGAAAGTGCTTGTACATTGCCTCTCATGTTAAACAATGCCTCTCAAACATTCATGTGTGGATGAGACCCAACCCAATACAACTTAGGGTTATATTCACAGGAACGTGCGCTAAACATCGCCAAAAAAGCTTAACGCAACTTTACACATCGCAGTCTATCGCGGGAAAATAACCCCGTCTTAACGTGGAATTCACAACACGGCGGTACCATGCGATAGGTTCCTGAAAAAGCGGACAATGTCCGCGATACAACCACCGCGACGGCGATAAAAACACAAACCCCCAACGCGAAAAAACTTGTGATGGCCCACACCGCGATGAGGAAATCAGCGATAAGCAGCACCAGGCCTGCAATACACACACTCACAAAATCACTACAAAAGTAGAAAAAACCCACAAACACAAAATAACCAACACCGAAGCACCATGGAGGCAGCCGGAGCAGGAGCAGAGGACGATCGGAACCCCACAAGCACCCCGGACGACCAGCCTGGGACCTCGGGGATAGGGAAGGGCAAGGACAAGAAGAAGAGGAAGACGCGGTTCGGTCCGCAGGAGAATAGGATCCTGGTCATGGCGGTGATGGAACACCATCAAGAACTGTTCGTCACCTCCAACGTGTCATTGGGCACCAAAGATGGAATATGGCGGTCCATCGTGGACAAGGTGAATGCCGTCCGAGTGCACAAGAGGTCAATGGACGAGGTCAAGAGGCGATGGATTGACATCAAGCGCAAATCCAAGAAGAAACTCGCAGGCAACCAGAAGGCAGCAATGCAGACTGGAGGTGGGAGTCATCAGTGTGGAGACCGTGTCAGGAGTTGGGGGAGCGGACACTGCTCGACATGACACAACACAACAGCAACAGGGTGAGTAACCACCAGGTACTGGGGGGACGGGGGGAGATGGCCACAATGGCACACATGCACAATCAAGCAGAGCACAGTGCACACCCACAATGACTCTGGATCATGGCCCTGATCTACAGACTGTCACAATGTATATTGCCATGCTGTCTGAATGTGAACATGTACCATGCAGCTACATACATGTGGACACATTGTAACACAGCATCTCCCCTTCACATTGCAGAGGCACCGTCAACACCTCCTGCAGAGCAGTCCCAGCCACTCTTCACTGATGACGAGGAGGACACACCCAGCATCGACACCGAAGCCCTCCAAGACATCATTGACATCATCCGCAACTCATCTCCAGGATCAGGGCAGCCCAGTTGCATCGAGGAGACCCCACCCACTCCACAAACCACCTAGCAGGAGGCACCCACAACCCCGGCTGTCTCCCAGGACCCCCACGAACAACACATGGCCTTCCAATGCCGTGTGTTGGAGGGCCAGAGGGAGATGACTGAGCAGGTGCGGGTGGGGTTCGACCTCATGGCTACCAAACTTGACGCCATCCATGGGTGTCTAAGTCCCATGAGGGACCACCTCCAGTCCCTAACGGACACCCACAGGCCGCTCCATGGTCTCCAACGAGCCCTGGCTGACATCGCTGGAGTCATGACTCGGAGACAAGAACACCTGTCCGCTCAGAGTGGCCCCAGCGATCTCAGCCATGAGCTGGCACACATGCGGAGGCTCATGGAGGACATGGTGCGGATGGAGGCGGAAAGGATGGTAGCCACCGCTGCACATCAGCAAAATGTAGCTGGGATCTACCATGCCCTGCAGATCCTCATCATGGCATTGCTGCCACAAGGCGTGGCGCAGATGAATGCTGCTGCTCCTACACCATCCACATCTCCGCCCCCTTGTGTGTCAGTGCCTCACAGTGCGGCAGACATTTCCACTCCGGCACCTGATGTGTCACTGCCTCACAGTGCGGCAGACATTTCCACTCCGGCACCTGATGTGTCACTGCCACACAGTGCGGCCGACAATCCACCTCCGGCCCCTGATGTGTCAGTGCACACAGTGCTGCAGCCGTAACTGCACCACCCACAGGTGAGGCAGAGCACACATCCGAGGACGAGGACGTGGATGGGATTGAGATCAGAAGGAGGCACTAGCATTCATTTCCGCCACCTGGCCTGTTGCTGCTTGGTGCCGCATATGACCTTCCACTGACCCCCGATACACTCTGCTGCACTCACCTTGGACCGCGACATGGACTGCCATATCCTGTTTGGTGACCAATGACACAGCGACCAGACTGCGGACTGTACTCTTCCTCTTCCGCTGTACTTTTCATTCCTGGATGGACTCTGGCTGGCCCTCCACGGGCCCATATTGTGGAGTGGGGTTGGCAGGGCCCTGTACTGCTCCAGCTGCAAAACTCTACTGGATGTGCATTAAACATTCAGAAACGCACTGCTGTGTCATGTCTTTCATCATTCAAGTATGAATGTGTGGATGAATGTAGGGACAGTGATTCCCCCTAACGTCAATGATGCTCATCTAGTGGGATTCCAGTCACAGTGTGCTACATTGTCGATTGCGTTCCGGGTGCCGTAGACACTACAACAGGGACACACGCATCAGTCACTTCCTTGTCCGGACATGGACTGAACCACGCCCAGAGCCCCCGAGTCATTGTTGCAAGCCCTGCAATGGTCCGGCGTACGCCAGGCCAGACCACTCCGCTTACGCTCCGAGGGGGGAGCCACATAGCCACATGTCGCAGGTTTACACGCTAGTGGTCTACAGGTCGCTGGTCTAGTTGTCAGCATGTCACGGCCACTCCCTGAGGGCAGGTTTGCACACACACCACACCCATCCGGCACAGGAGTCACAGGCCATGTGACCCCGCGAATATAAGGGGCCGACCACGTAACATTCCCCACTGTCGGAGGTGACTGGATGACGGACGTTCCACGATTCTCAATCATAAAGGGCCCATGAGTTGTTGCGCACAGGGTTAGTGGCACCCGGAGCCATGCGGCCGTCATGGGCCTACCACCACGTGGCGCTGACTGGGGTTGCACAGGGTTAGTGGCACCCGGAGCCATGCGGCTGTCACGGGCCTACCACCACGTGGCACTGACTGGGGTTGCACAGGGTTAGTGGCACCCGGAGCCATGCGGCCATCACGGGACTACCACCACGTGGCGCTGACTGGGGTTGCACAGGGTTAGTGGCATCCGGAGCCATGCGGCCGTCACGGGCCTACCACCACGTGGCGCTGACTGGGGTTGCACAGGGTTAGGCGCACCGGAATTGCTGAGCGGGTGTGCAGCCTGCGATGATGACGTGTGCACCGATGTTGTCTCTGCCATTGATTCCTCAGGACTCAGCATCATGTGTGGGACCTGCTGGGCCGCGGTGCGGGTCCGCATGATGTGGAGCATGCCATGGTCGCGGGGCCGGGGCCTGGAGCTTGCACGGGCATGTGGTGTGCCCACTGGGGGACACACCGTTGGCGGCAGGTGAGCAGTGGGGCCTGGGTGCGCAAGGGCGGACAGCCAGCGCTGGCCGGCGGGAGGGGCTAGGGTGCGGCTGCATGTGTGCGCAGGGGCGGAAAGGCGTTGTTGCCGTGTGCAGTGAGATGGACTCTGCCATGATTGACTGGCCTCGATTACAGATTGCAGACCTGGTGGCTTGCAGTGTATGCCGGCACGTGGTTGGAGACACACCGGTGGCAGCAGGTGAGCAGTGGTGCCTGGGTGCGCGGGGCGGCAGTGTCCCTTCCTCTCTCTCTCTCTCTTCCTTTCCTTCTCTCTCTCTGCCTTCCTTTCCTTCTCTCTCTCTCTCCCTCTCTTCCTTTCTCTCTCTCCTTCTCCCTCTCCCTTTCTTTCTTTCTCTCTCTTTTTCTCTCTCTGCCTTTCATTCCTTCTCTCTTTCTCTGTGTCTCGCTCCTTTGATGTGCGCATGACACACGTTCTGATTTTGTGCTTTATTTTCCAGGCTGTGACATCAAGATTGTCCTGGACGGACACGACAGGAGTCGTCCGCATTGGTGTTTTGTGTTGTGTTTCAATAAAGTTTTTGGTTGTTACTTCAATGATGAGTGACTGTTTCTCGTTCTTCTGACCACACATGTGTGTTTCTTGTTGTCATTGTGCGACATCATGCGCTTTTTGTGGTTCTTGTGCCGTGCACGGTATGTGTTTGTCCAGGGGGGGTCTGGGGGGGGGGCCTGGGAGTGGTGGCGGTGGGTGTTGTGGCCCTCTTGGGTCTCCGAGCTGCATGATCATTGTCTCCATGGCATCTGTGGGTATTCAGATGTGGCTCGGGCCTGGGCTCCCTTTCATACTGCAGGTAGTCATCCTGCTTAACACCAGCAGAAGGCAGGTATTAAATCCCTGCTGCTACCGCGGCTTATCGCCTGTTTTTGGTTCGCATTGCAGATCTGGCAGTTCGTTGTGAAAGTGGTGTAGTGGTGTTTTTGTGTGTTTTTGCACTGGAACGCCTACTCTGCATCTCATTAGGGTTAGTTGGTGGTGTCACCCGTGGAGATAAATTTTGCGGCAGTTATCGCGGGAATACTGGCGATGTCTGCAGTTTGCACCCGCTTGTGAATGGGGCGATAAATCTATCTAAAGTGCCGATAACTCAGCGATAAGTCCTTGTGAATATGCCCCTTAGTCTTTCTGGGCAATTCATCTCCTAATGTACAGATTCAGTGACCCACCTGTATGGACAACATGTGCTCTACGATCACGTCCCTTCTGCGGTAACTCAGGCTTGCAACTTGGGTATCATTTTTTATGAAAGACTTTGCTTTTCAGTCACATGTCTCTAAATTGGCCTCCATTTGCTTTCTGCCTCTGTACCTCCTAAGGAAGATACAGCCTTGTTTCCCAATGGTGTGTTGTAGATGGTAGTCCTAGCACTTCTCTGTTTTCAAAACTTGATGTATGCAATGCTATTTATCTAGGTCTTCCTCTATATTTGATCGATCAACTACTGTTGTATACTTCTTAATAGGGTGTCCATAAACGGGCTTTCTAGAATCATGTCCTTATATAGGCATAACCCAACCTGCCCTTATATAGGCATAGAATCCCAGACCTTATTTAGGCATAAACTATGCATACCAAATACAGGCATAGCTTCCGACATCCGTCCACCCTAGCGTCTCAACGAGTCCATGAAAAAACAGACCCTCAGGCTGCGGGAGTTTCCCTTGCCCAGGACTATTGATTTCTTCAAGGACTCATACATTATGCATGAACCTCTTATTCCCTAAGGGATTCATTCATGACGTCTTTCGCTACCCAACTCACGTCAATGCTACCATTTTCAGGTATAAATATACCTTCCCAAACCCCTGTAAATCAGAGGAGACCTCGACTTCAGAGGAGCCCGATTCCCGGCCAGACGCACTGAGAAGACGCTGCCCTTCCTGCTCGCAGAGAGTCCAGCTTCCAGTGATCTAACTTCCCTTGCGGGGTGTTGGAGTTCGAGTCCAGATAGAGATTCCTACCTCTCTCATTCTTCAGGTATGGAGCAGACTAGAACCTAGAGGGACTCTTGGCATACTAGACTCTTGGCATACTAGGCGTAACTTACTCTTAGTATACTCTAGTCAGGAATACAGCACCTACTTCTACTTCTCCCTACACCTAGGATAGGTTAGGTACACTGGGGTAGAACTAGGGTAGAAACGCATCGTATGAGTACTCGCATTTTTAGGTTGTGTCATTTTATGTAAATGCATACATGCTAAAAAGATAATGCTGACGCAGTATTATTTATTTTTACTGCTCACCTTGTACATTATTTATCTTGCATACTGTCTTGTGATCATAACAGCACATATAATTTACAACAGAAACAAGACTGTTCAATAAATCCTTTATTGAAACGCCCGTCTGTTATTTCTGTGTAACTCTGAGAATAACTGAAACATGCACGACTGAGCTGAGTGAAATAGTTATCTATTGTTTCTACGACTCTGGGACACATCCTGATTCTGTAAGGGAAACACAGTGGTCATGTTTTGCGGCAGCCAGAAACTAATCCCTTCTTGTCGTCAAGAAGTTTCTAGTGGCCTCTGAGCTAGCTGGCACAAGTAATTAAGTTTAATATACTCGATAGGGACATACCGACCTTAGTCCTATGTCAAACGTATAGGATATATTATTCCAATGCGCAGAGCCTATAAGGGAAATAGGAGCTACACTACATGGCGCCCAACATTTGGTAAGGCAGTAATTCAACGTTAGATACTGAGTAACTCAGCTGTGCACTTTTATTTTTCTCTCAGAGACCCCTACCCTTATACTCCAAAAGACGTCTGGAGTGGGCAGGGTTAATATCCGCCACGGCTATATAGGGCAGTACCCTATACATTAGCTGTTTGGTTTGCTCAACGTTGAAGGATAGACTGTTCCACAATATTGTGCACCTTATCTTTGTTTCCTTGAAACTTGTGCTACATTTTTCATAAAACAAAATGTCCTTAAACGGGGACAATCCCGCCGGAAACGGTGGAGCTGCGGCTGATCCAGCCCAACCAGCGTTATTTAACAACACAGGTTTAAATGAAGCCGAAGAGGGTGTCGTAGACATTCCTCCTAACTTAAGAAGAGCCATTACTCTAAAACTTATAAAACATGGCCTATCTCCGAGAGGAGGTAGAGCAGTTTTCGTGATTGAGGCACACAAATCCTTTCAGACAGAGGTATTCTATTCATGGGTAATATTTCCTGAATCCAATCCAGTAACTCACTTGTTTAACTTCTACAAAGAAGATGAACAACCAGAGGAATACATTCCTTTCGAGGATATTGAAATTCCATTAACATACCAGGAGCACCAGCTCTGGTTTAAAGGCGCCCTAAAACATCACAGAAATATAACCAGGCTCGGTCCGCTAGGCAGACCAGGAGCGACATAGCCGATTCTAGCCGGCTACACACCTCATCCAGACATCGAAATAATGTCAGACGAGGAACTACTTAATCAACTCACAGAGTTAATAAAAATCTACAGACAATTGGTTCAATATGTCATGAGGACTTTCACAGTCCAACAACCATTAACACTTCCAAATCAAGCTCCTCCACAGGGGAGTACACTAAAAATTACACCACAGACTCTATACGCAGTCATGGGAAAAATGCCCACTAAGCGGGAGCAAATTCCGTTTTGGATAGCTCAAAAAATTACTCAAATTGAAGCAGTATTTCCAAATACTAGCCCACATGAGAAACACAGAATCCTAACCATTAGTTTACCAATGGGGATAACACCACAACTGGAAGACTGCACCACTTGGGGCTCAGTCTTTGCTGCCATCTACACTAAAACACACGGCATTCCGTCAATTGCGGTAATACCAGATGTCCTAAAACAGATTCAAAACAAATATGGAGCAGAGCCTGCTTTAAATTTAGGTATGAAAATACTGAAAAATTTTGAACAGGTCTCAACAATAATATTATCTAATATTAAAGGGGAGGCAGCAGCAGTGGCGATCCGACAAAAATTAAGGGAATTTGATGTTACAGAACATCAGACAGAGCTACCCAGAATTATAGAGCAATCTTATGCAGAATTAGGCAGAGATAGCTTGGGTGGGAGACCAGTTAAACCAAAACTATCTGAAAGTCCTGAGAAGGACTCAATTAAACAAACTCCTACATCTTCTAAAAAGAAGTGGGAATCTAACAAACAAAATTCAAACGAGAAAGGTTCTCAATCCCGAGGTAGGTCTCCTCAAAAGGAGCCCTCTGAAAGGAGGTATAACCTCAGGAATAGGGATAATTTGAGAAAACCTGATAGGTATCAAGATAATGATACACGTTCCTCTCGTCCCTTTCAGGTCTCATCACAGACTACGGAAAGAAGAGGACGAACAGAACATAGAGAAGAACGCGTGAAATCGAAAGACGACAAACACGCTAAAAAAACTAAAGCAAAACCTCAATTCTCCAAAAAGAAAGTAGCAGGTCTTAAAGTAAGACATGCCGAGAATACTGAGATCGCAACTCAAGAACGGAGAATGGGCTCAGACAATGCTGGACAGTGCAGCAGAAGTCACAATAGCTCGCCAGAACCTGATGGAACTTCTGGAGATAGTGGACTTGAATGAGTATATTACGGTAGAGACTGTAGATACCAGGGTTAGTACTCCACAAAGGTTATATGAAATAACACTCCGGATGGAGGGAGACAAACCTAGACAGGTTAAAGCACTTTTTTGGGAAAAACTATCAAAGGGTTATGACATACTTCTAGCAGAAAAAGACTGGCCACCACAGTTTGTCAGGGAGTGCCCACACGGCGAGGACATGATTATGCCTGCCTTCTCCAATCATATACCAATTCACTTAAAATATACATATGCCAGAAAATGGGCAGTGGCCCAGGCTCCAGCATTATATAAAAATCATGTAGGATGGGATGAGGATTCCCCTCAACATAAAATAAATCTGAAAACATGAACCTACTGCACAGAGGCAGTATCCTATTAAGCAAGAAGCTAAAAAGCAGGTCAGGGAGATTTTAAATCAACTTGAATACCAAGGGGTGATTGAAACTTGCACCTCATATATGAACAATCCTTTGTTTCCTGTCTCCAAACCAGACAATACATATCATCTAGTTTTGGACTACAGACATTTAAACACTTGTTCTAAAACTTTTGCAGTGCAAAATGCACACAGCACAGCTTTAATGAATAACATTGTGCGCAAAAAATACAAAACCACATTAGACATCTCAAATGGTTTCTTTTGTCAAAATATAGCACCTGAAAGTAGGTACTTAACGGCATTCTCCATAATGGGGACCCAGCGTCACTTTTGTCGACTCCCACAAGGATTCAAGAACAGCCCAGGTTTATTCTCAGCGAGAGTAACGGAGTTACTACAAATTTATGACAACGAGGCATTGTCCTATGTCGATGACATCTATCTGACAGACGATGACTTGGAAAGACACTTGAACAGGGTGAGCACCATTATACTGGGATTCGCCTCTGAGGGCTATAAGTTCAACTTCAAAAAGTCCCGAATTGCCCATCTCAATGTCCTATTTTTGGGATATGAGCTTTCAAGTGAAGGCAAGAGCTTGGCAGCTAACTTTCTAGAGAAATGTGCGCTGATCCAACCTCCTAAGATGCTAAAAAACTTACAATCAATCCTGGGATTCCTAAATTTTGGAAGAACATACATTCTAAACTACGCAGAAAGGGTTAAACCTCTCTATGCATTAATCAAACCTGATTTTTTAATCAAAAACTGGACACAGGAACACACAGAAATTTTGCGTTCACTCCAAGCTAACATGTTAGCAACAAATCACTTACAAACACGCGTAAGTCAAAGAAATTTGGTGATTCGAATAATTTCGGGTCAATGTGGATTCACTTACTTAACCTTTAACGAGGGTGAGAAAGTACCAATTGCATACAAATCACATTTGTACACACAAGCGGAAATGCGTTTCAGTTCAACTGAAAAAATTCTGACAGCAGTTCAAACAGCTGTAGCAAAAGAAAGAGCCTTAGCCCAAGGAAAACGCATAATTGTCGTTACCCCAGTACCGGCTTTAGAAGCGGTCACAAAAGCGAGCATTCCCAATGCTAAAGCTTTACATCCGAGATGGATACAATGGGTTAATTCTCTTGCTGCAACTGATGTTGAATATGTTTTTGATCAAGATTTAAAAACACAGGCATTTCTCCAATATGAACAAGAATGTCCTCTGCCCACTGAGATTCTGCCTCTCGATCAGTATGAATTCGTAATTTACACTGAAGGATCCGTACAGCCCGCAACGGGGAGTAAGCAAGCTTACAGTGCAGCGTGTGCTATCGTTAAAGGACGCATACGAAATGGCATCTTCAGACCTATGGTCACAAAAACTCAGTCACTAGGTGATTGTACAGCTCAGCGAGCTGAACTACAGGCATTCAAACTGGCACTTGAAAGTACGGATCGAGAATTCCTCACACTGATAGTGTGCGATTCCTTTTACTGTGTTCAGTCGTATAATGATTATATACGAACCTGGCTTGAAAATGGTTTTAAGGATGCAAAAGGTGGCACAATTAAGCACAAACTGCTTTGGGAACAAGTAGTTCTGTTGAAAAATGAACTACCAAAGGCTCACGTGATTCACACACTGAGTCATCAGCGTGATGGCGTTCACGTTGCAGGGAATTCATTGGCTGATGAAGCCGCGAAGGGGGCTGTTCAGACGGCTTCCGTAGCTGCGATCACTCGTTCAAAAACAAAAATAGACGGTGAGATAATGTTAGCTGTCAATGCTTCGAGCAAAGGCAGCAGTGCAGCGTTACCGAAAAAGTTTCCACTCAAGTACTCTTATGTAATTGATGCGAATAACGTTCCTTTTGCTCGAATCCCTGGAGTGGGGGATAGGGTAATTCCAAACAAGGAACGCAGATTAGGACTAATCCTAGCAGCACACGAAGGGATGGCTTCTGCCCATGCAGGTGTTTCTGCGACAGTGTCTTTACTCAAGCAAAGATATTGGTGGCCTGGCATTCGGAAACAAACTAAGAACTATGTTTTAGAATGTGATATTTGCCAACAGATGAAAGTCTCAACAGTGAAACGTCCTGCGCAGACACCCTTGTTAATTTCAGACAAACCATTAGCTTGTGTTTACCTGGACCACTGCGGTCCCTTGCAAAGGGACGGTAATTATAAATACATCATGGTCGCAGTGGATTCATGCTCTAGGTTCCTATGGTTATGGCCTCAGCGCTCAGCTGACGCTCGAACTGTTATAAAAGATTTGCGAGTCTTTATCGGCACATACGCAATAGGCACGTTTCATTCTGACCAGGGTCCTGCGTTTAGCTCTAGGGCTTACAAGGAGGCCTTGGCCAGTCTGGGCGTTGCATTGCGGTACTCCTCTCCATTCCATCCTGAGGGAAATTCTGTTGTGGAAAGGAAAAACCGGGACATAAAGCAGTCTATAACAGCTAGGGTATTAGGCTCGGGTGATGGGTGGGTCAAACACCTAAATAGCGTCCAGCGCTCTATCAATAATTTGCCAAGAAGTTCTCTAGGGGGAGTCACTCCATATGAGGTCCTATTTGGGACAAGAATGTGGGTTCCAGACTTAGAACACGTAGGCACAGTGGTGGACAAAAAAGAATCGTTTGGCTGTTTTACAGGATCTTAACAAATTAAGAACGAAACAAAGCAACGTATCCATACAGCCAACCACCACTGGGGAAAAATCGGCGGTCCCAGCAAGGCCTGTCTGGATTCCGAAAGTTGGGGATCTAGTCAGAGAAAAAATCACGGACAAGAAGGAATTTGGACCTTCTTACAGACAACCGGTACCTGTTCTAGCTGTTCAAGGAACAAGGACAGTACTCCTGCCGCCCCTTGCTGGAAAAAAGGAGAAAAGATTTGTGTCCATCGACCTCATCAAACCACAACATGTGGCCAATACTAAGCAGTAGGCCTCGTGGACTCCGACCTAGTAGCAGACGCACTCCTCTCGCTACTATTCAAGAGGTTCAGACTGAAAGACTGATCACGATCGAGAATTCAGCTGTAACAAATGAAGGACTAAGCAACCAAGCTATGGAACTCATCCCTCTTGACAACCAAATAACAGTTCATCCAAATACACCTGTCTACAGCAACGTGACACGTGAAGAACTGGTTCCTGTGATTTCAACGAATCCTGATGCAATTCCAACAATTGACAGAACTGCTTCTGGCTATTTCATTGACTTTGATACGCTCTCAGAGGATCCAAGCGAACCTGAAACGACGCCAGCATCATCGAAACTCAAGCAGCAAGTACAAGACTTTATTCACTTTATGAAAAAGACTTATCTGGTTTCTCCATGGATTGAACTCTGGATTACATCTGGACTTTTTGTTTTTCTGCTCTGGCTAGCGTTGGTAACAACTATAAGCGTACTCATAGGTGGCAGATATATCCATGTGAACATTGAAGGAAAGGACATAAACGTGCTTTTGAAACCTCATAAATCTTCCCATCGTGAAGCAAGAGACTTGTCATCAGTGAATATCACAGCCGTTCCTATACAGGATGGTATAGTGTGGGACAAAACAGACTATGAAATCTTCGGCCCCAGTGAACAATTGAACATTCCACATTTGTTTAAAATTTCACTAAGTGATCTGATAACGTCCAGTACCTATTCAGATGATTGGGACTTAGAGACTGTTCAAGATATAATGTTTGATCTAGAAAAATCTGCTGCATTTTCTAAAAATGAATATTTAGAGGGTACAAGTGATTATGAGGAAATGTATTGTTATAACCACTATGGTCATCATTATTTGCACAAAACTGCATAACCAAGAAATGTGTTTATGTTTAATCAATGGGAACATTGTCCTACACCACCACAAGGTAGTTCGAAAACTTTTGCTAGTAAATTTCCATATTTTTCAGGTTATAATACGTCTGATCCAGAAACGTTTTACTATAGAAATGTGAACAAAACAGGACTGAAAATTATGTTAACAAATACAAAACAGATTTACTCTGAAGCATTTATTGCCCAACTGTCTACACAAGGTTTCGACTTATGGAAAGACACAATTGAGACAAAAACTGTCTGGGGTAGTAAAGATTGGCAAGTACAGGGTATAGAAGCTTTATTTAGAGCCTGTATAATCCCTGAACAAATACTGTTTTTGAATGACACCGTCCAACAGACATCTTGTCTTGGATTAGCCAAGATCAAAGAGATGAAAACACCTTCTGTGCCAACACCTGCCAGTGATAATAATACAAAGGCAGTGGTGACAGTTGACGATATACTACAACTCAACAGAACTCATCCAAATTGGAAGAAATGGTTGATCTGGCCCACAGACACAAACACCTGTCAGGAAAGGTTCTTGAACAAAACTCAAGGCTTTACTATTCATAGGCCAGACCCAAGATATGTCCAAAGACAACATCCGGGGTTAGTAACAACATATAGTGTAGGAAAATTATGCCTCGATTGGCTGCATAAATCTACACTACAGGATGTGAAGCAACACTTAACCTTACTTGCACACGACGCAGATCTTAGGGAATTCTTGCTTGGACCAAGAAAACCGTGTCAAAAACGTTTCATATATGCCGGCATCTACGCTGCTTATAACGAAGCATGGAAAGTGTCACAGATAGAGGCTGCAGAACGAATACGTGAACTTGATCGTATTAATTTAGAGAAAACACTCTCTGTAGTCGACAATGGGTTAACAACTTTGTCCTCCAGAATTTATTCATTGGATGGCATTGTATCCTCTGCTATCGACATTCTAGAACAAGATTTGGCTATGTTACAACAAGGTCAGTCTCAATTACGTTCTATTGTGTTATTAACATGGACGCTGCAATCTTTGCGAGCGGGCTATGTGCCTTGGCGTTTCATCAACACGTCGTCTCTGTTTGCAGAATACAATCTAACTGATAAACAGATCGAATTGGCACAAAGAGGAGCGAGGTATACAGTGCTGAGCATTGAAAAAATTGACAAATTACCATTCACAGTGGCAGAAAAACCAGCTACAGAATGGCTTATTCATGGCAAAATAACATTACCTGTGACAACTTTTCAGTTTCAGTATTGCCTCAGACAGATGCAAGCAGGCAAATATGAAAGGTTGGGTAAGGAATACATTAAGACATCTTCGAATTTACCGTATACACATACATGTTGGAGTGGGGATCGTGAAGTGTTTCTTAGCGGTATTAACTGTAAACATGCACTGACCGGTTCACTCATATGTCAGGACATTATTTTGCACGGAGCATGTAATGGTTCTGCGGCAAACTTGTCTTGCCATCAGCACGGTTCACCAGCTGCTGTGATTAAACCAGCGTTTGGACAACTTTCTAATGGGAGTTACCTCATGTTGAATGATCAGAGCTGCTGTGGAATGTTGCCCGGCATCCCATATCTAGTAACGGTCAACTCCAGGGTCACTTGCTGTATGCAAGTATTGTTTCCCCCAATAGACACCGTCAGGGAGTCGCCTTTGTGGCCTTCACTTAACGTCTCTTTTATAAGATTTGATACTTTAAGCAGAATGAAAGCCATGCTTTTACAGCAAACAGTGCCTTTGACCTCGGCCAAAGAAACCTATGATCTACAAGTTGCAAGGACTTCGGCTGAGATACAGACTTTAATACGTACAAACTGCCCCATACATTTCGTAGAAATGTTATCACGTATCTTCAACATGTCAGATACAACAGGAATTGTACATGTATTTAAGAGCATTTGCACCGGTCTCTTAGCACCGTTCCAGGCAATACTTGGAATCATTCCGAACTTTGCACATTCGGTGTTTGGTGGCATACCATTAATTCTAGCACTTGTTGCGGGAATTCTCTTCATCTGTCTGCTATTGCGCTATGGCCAACCACTTCGCAGAAATAACTCCGAGCGAAATGGAGAAAGCTCTCCTTGAAAGAAAGTGCCGTGAGCGAATAGTACAACTATTGGGCATGACTCGTCTACGGGACCTTAATACCACATGGTTCCTGTCATTCCGACCAATCTGGCAAGATTGCATCTTACCTGTTCTACGCTGCCTGCTATGCGGTGAAGAATGCGTGTTGGACGCTTGTCTAACATACCCATCAGCTGCGCCAAAGGATGTCGATACTTTGCTGGTCCCGATAACGGTCCATGCTTCGTGTTGTCCCCAGAGGCTCCCAATACTGATGTCAGCATTCATTGAGATCTCACAGACGCCTCCTGCTGCTGCTGAGGTACGAGAAACAACTCCAGGCACACAGGTAACAACGGACGCGAACATTGCTGCAGCAACCTATGCTGAGGGCGATGCTTCCCATCTTTGTGCGGTCAATCTCTTACATGAGGTGTTCGAACTTACACCAGCGACAGTGGATGATGTTTTGTCTATTGAAGTAGATGACCTAATGTTTACACCAGACTCGTAAAATGACTCTGATTCGGCATACTGTGTTCCAGTGCAAACAGCAACAATTTGGCCTTCATTTTTCAAACACTTGGAACATTACCAAATTTGAATTTTTTTCCCATTTTTCGAATGAAAATGGCACTCCGATCTGCTTAAAGTAAAACTAGCCTTATAATACAGACTTGGCAGTACTTCCAGGTACACTTAGTCATCTTGTGTGTCTAACATCGTTCATTTGAATTTCATGACAGGGAATGATTTTGTTTTGGAACAACCTTACCATCATTCTCGTCATATGTAAATATTGCTTTTATTTTTCGTTCCAAATGCATTTATCTCATGCTTTATGCTGGAAATGAAAAACACTGCTTATTAATGTACAGAAACCTTTGCATTTTAAATATGTCTTTTAGAGCTTTTAGGATATGTTTTAATATGCGGTACTCCGGTTTTTATTGTTTAGCATTCTAAATGTTTAGGCATTTTAGTATTGTTGTATACACGAAAGAGGAGTGGATGTTGTATACTTCATAGGGTGTCCATAAACGGGCTTTCTAGAATCATGTCCTTATATAGGCATAACCCAACCTGCCCTTATATAGGCATAGAATCCCAGACCTTATTTAGGCATAAACTATGCATACCAAATACAGGCATAGCTTCCGACATCCGTCCACCCTAGCGTCTCAACGAGTCCATGAAAAAACAGACCCTCAGGCTGCGGGAGTTTCCCTTGCCCAGGACTATTGATTTCTTCAAGGACTCATACATTATGCATGCACCTCTTATTCCCTAAGGGATTCATTCATGACGTCTTTCGCTACCCAACTCACGTCAATGCTACCATTTTCAGGTATAAATATACCTTCCCAAACCCCTGTAAATCAGAGGAGACCTCGACTTCAGAGGAGCCCGATTCCCGGCCAGACGCACTGAGAAGACGCTGCCCTTCCTGCTCGCAGAGAGTCCAGCTTCCAGTGATCTAACTTCCCTTGCGGGGTGTTGGAGTTCGAGTCCGGATAGAGATTCCTACCTCTCTCATTCTTCAGGTATGGAGCAGACTAGAACCTAGAGGGACTCTTGGCATACTAGACTCTTGGCATACTAGGCGTAACTTACTCTTAGTATACTCTAGTCAGGAATACAGCACCTACTTCTACTTCTCCCTACACCTAGGATAGGTTAGGTACACTGGGGTAGAACTAGGGTAGAAACGCATCTAATGAGTACTCGCATTTTTAGGTTGTGTCATTTTATGTAAATGCATACATGCTAAAAAGATAATGCTGACGCAGTATTATTTATTTTTACTGCTCACCTTGTACATTATTTATCTCGCATACTGTCTTGTGATCATAACAGCACATATAACTTACACCAGAAACAAGACTGTTCAATAAATCCTTTATTGAAACGCCCGTCTGTTATTTCTGTGTAACTCTGAGAATAACTGAAACATGCACGACTGAGCTGAGTGAAATAGTTATCTATTGTTTCTACGACTCTGGGACACATCCTGATTCTGTAAGGGAAACACAGTGGTCATGTTTTGCGGCAGCCAGAAACTAATCCCTTCTTGTCGTCAAGAAGTTTCTAGTGGCCTCTGAGCTAGCTGGCACAAGTAATTAAGTTTAATATACTCGATAGGGACATACCGACCTTAGTCCTATGTCAAACCTATAGGATATATTATTCCAATGCGCAGAGCCTATAAGGGAAATAGGAGCTACACTACACTACAGCATATCAAAAATATGGCTGTTCACCTAACTTTAGGCCTTCCTTGCTCTGAAAGTATTTCTCAACATTTAATCACCCCGCATTGGCTCCCCATGCCATAGTTTAATACTTTAAAGATCCTGTGTAGATCCCAAAAAGCCTATTTTGGTGCAGGGTCTAAGTTCATTTGTGAACGCCTGAAACATTATAGGCCCTCTCGTACTCTGAAATCATCTGATGCTAATCTGTTGACCATACCATGTTTCAAACTGTCAAAATGTGGTGACAGATCATTTACTTCCCTTAATCCCAAAATGTGGAATTCCCTCCCTGATTTTGTTGAAACGCTTTCTGCCAATCTGCTTCCTGGAAATCCATCAAGAAATGGCTTTTTACCTTCGCCACCGCCTGGTAACTACTGTGATATAGTATAATTTTAAAAGCACTGGGTTACCACTGCAAGGTCACTGATGAGCAATGTCAAGTCCTCCCATTCATTCTTTCATTCATGGCAAGTTCTGGTTTATTGCCTTCTTGTCTTCACAACGGGATTGGTTTCTATAACTCTCCAAATGGATTGTTTAAACTTTAGCAAAGTCTACATATTGGCACATGACAAACATGTTCTTTTCACACTATTATCAGCCATGCACAATCACATCAAACTTTTCTGAAGCACATTTCTCAATCATTAAATAACAATGTACCTGGTGTTTTAAATATCACAGCATTGAGTAGCTGAGAGACTTGGCTTTTATAAGAGCTTGATTCTTTTTTTTTGTGTGTTATAATTTTTTATTGACGTTTTGAGAAAATTTCATCATAAGTACAATAAAGTTAATAATAACTTACAATTTGAATGATATGAATAAATATACTGAATATATGGCAAAGAAAAAGAGAAAATGCATATATGATAAATATTATGCACCAATAAATAACACTTACAACTATAAAGATAAATAGTAAGGTATACAGTTGAATAAATATAGTGTGAAAAACGTTAAATGTTTAAATAATGCAAGCAACATATAGAATCAATCATAGGTTAACTCAATAGATATATAGATTGAGTATATAGATTAAATATTATATATAGCTACAAATATAGAAAATAGTAACATGACAAATCTCCTCATCCCTCAAGGAGTAATTCATTTGTAAAATCGAGAATTGTAAAATATATCGAGAAAGGAATAGTGAATAGAGTATAGAAAAATAGTTGATATAGAGACGAACAAAGCATATCTATAGAAGTTATATGAAGAGAGACGAGAAATGAGATGTCAATAAGATATAGTAAGAATAAAAGAATAGAAGAAAATTAGAAAAGAGAGAATAACAAGATAATAGAATAATAAAATAATAATACAACAAAATTATAAGTTAATATAATAATAGGAAAGCATGAGAACCAGGGGTGGAAGGAGAAAAGGGGGGGGGAGAAAGAAAATATATTCAGATGCCACAAGGGGTATTAGTATCCACTCTTGGAGTGTTATCATCAATATCCATGCCACTATTCAGGTTCAGGAAAGGTGACCAAACACGAAGAAATATGTCAGCTTGATTTTGAAGATTATAAATTATTCTCTCATGTGATGCTGTTTGGAACATAGTTGTCAACCATTCTTCTTGGGAAGGAGGGGATGGAGATTTCCAATGGCGTAGAATACATATTTTTGCTGTGGCCATTGCTGTGTGAAAAAGACGACATTGGGGTTTGGTGAGTTTTGGAGATAACTGAAGGTCATGAAGGATAATAACAGCAGGAGTGAACGGAAGATGTAAAGGCATAGTAGAAGATAAGATTTTTCCCACACATGACCAGAAAGGTTGAATCAACGGACATTCACATATAATGTGTGTTGAGTCACAGTTGGTGTTATTACATCTCCAGCAATTGGCATGAGAAATTAAACCAGCTTTCTTTAATCTTGCAGGAGACCAATGCCAATCATGAAGAATCTTAAATAGACAAAATTTAAGTTGAGCTTCACGAGTTCCTTTGTCTAGATTCTCCATTATTGTCTCCCATGCATCAGTAGTGTAAGAAATTGAAAGTCGTGACTGCCATTTAAATTGTAATGTCTGTGTTAGAGGTTGAGAAAAAAGATGTGTTGTAAAAACTCTGTATAAACCAGATATCACTCCTTTATGTTTGCCCCAGGTATTTAGGTATGATACTATCTGTGAATTTGAAAGCACCGGAGAAGGTGAACCTAATTGTTTTTCCAAACATTGCTTGAGCTGATCATATTTTAGGGATTGATGCGATGGAAGACCGAATTCTTCTTGTATTTGTGTGAATGTTTTAAAGTCACCATTATGAAAAATTTGATCTAATGTTTGAATACCTACTGCTTCCCATAATGGCCATGATAATACCTTCTTATTAATACGAACACCGGAATTATTCCATATGGGTGCCTTTTCATGTATATGGTAGTTTAAAGCTAATAAACGGTGCGCTCTTTGCCACAATTTGGACATGGCTGATAGGATTGGGTTTGTGGGTTTTTGACGTGCAATTTTAGTGCCATAAAGTGCAGAAATATCAGAGCCCGAAGATAAAAGATGGCGTTCTAAATGGACCCATTGCGGAACATCAGAGACTCCAGGTAACATATATGATAATTGAGAAATCTGTAATGCTAAGTTATAATGTTCAATGGATGGAAGACTCATACCTCCAGAAGAATGGTGAGCCTTTAATTTTGTCACGGCCAAACGAGGTTTCGTTGAGCCCCATATAAAAGTTTTTATTTTGAAATCTATAAGTCTCAAAGTAGACAAGGGAATATGGAGAGGAAGCATACCTAAAGTATATAGAAAACGAGGAAGTGTAACCATTTTAACAGCTTGAACTCTACCCCACATGGAAAGATTCAAAATTTTCCACTTATCAAAGTCACGTTGCATTTGAACAATCAGTGGGTTCAGGTTGTCTGTAATCATACCTTCCATACCCTTGTTCACTAAGATACCCAAATATTTAAGACGTGAGGGTTGCCAATGAAAGGGGAAGTTGTGTATAGCAGCTTTAGTGGTTCCATCAGAAATAGGTAAGACTTCACTCTTGTCCCAATTTATTTTATAACCTGAGAATGAAGAAAAAGTGTCTATAATTTGAAGCAAAGATGGCAATGAATTAGGAAGGTCCGTTAAGGTGAGTAATATGTCATCTGCGTATAGATAACGTTTTGATTCACTTATAGGGAGGGGTATGCCTGTAACTGCTTCTGATTGACGAATCGTGGCTGCTAAAGGCTCCATTGCTAAAAGAAAAAGAAGTGGGGATAGAGGACATCCCTGACGCGTTCCTCTTCGGATCGGAAATTATTCTGATATGAAGCCTCCACAATTAACTTGTGCGGAAGGATTATCATATAATAGTCGTACTTTTTGAATAAACTGGTTTCCAAGTCCAAAACGTTCGAGCACTTTAAAAAGATAGTCCCATTCTATGCGGTCAAAGGCCTTTTCAGCATCTAGTGATAAGGCTAATGCGTCTTGTGGGAGGTTTTTAGCATAACATAGGGTATGCACCAGTGTACGTAAATGATTCCTAGAGGAACGTCCTGGAACGAATCCTACTTGAGTTGAGTGAATTAAGGAAGGTAATACCTTTTTAAGACGAGAAGCCAGAATGCTAGAAAATATTTTGATATCGCAATTCAAGAGTGAAATGGGACGGTAACTGGTGCAAAGCAAAGGGTCCTTTCCAGGTTTAGGGAGTACTGCGATTATTGCCTTGTTAGAAAGAGGATTTAAGGAGTTATCTCGTTCTGCTTCTTGAAAAGCAGCATATAGGGAATCAATTATATTATGTCCAGCCCAACGATAGAATTCAGCCGGGAAACCATCTTCCCCAGGGGCTTTATGGTATGGCAATTTAGATATTGCTTGCGCAATTTCATCCCTGCTAATTTCTCCCTCAAGAAAAGCCCTTCCATCATCGGAAAGGGATGGAAGATCTACTTTTGAAAGAAAGTCGTTTAGTCTATCTGTGTTTACTTGTGTGTCTGGTGTGTAGAGGGACGTATAAAAGGAAGCGAACTCATTCACTATGTCCTGTGGTCTAGTAAGAATTGGACCGTGAGATGATTTAATAGCTGGGATAGCCATGGCTGCTTCTCTTTGTCTTAGTTGTGCCGCTAATAATCTACCTGCCTTTTCACCTCGTTCATAGTGTCTTGTTTTCATTTTTTGAAGGGCAAACTCCGCCTTAGATGTGAAAAGCCCATTTAGTGCCATTCGAGCTTGCTCTAGAGATTTACGATTTTGCAGTGTTGGTGCTATGGTATATTGACGGGTATACGACTGAATGTTCTGCTCTAATTCTTGTTGACGTGCAGCATTTAGTTTGTTAGCTAATGCCGCCTCGCGCATCAATTGACCTCTGATAGTAGCTTTAGCCGTAGCCCATATCACTTTATTTGAGCTTACCGAACCCTTATTCATAGAAATATAGTCTTGAAAAAATGTTTGTAATTGATGTTTACCCTCTGGAGATTTGTGTCATTGTATGTTCATGCGCCAGGGTTTACGCCCTGGTCTGGGTATGCCAACTTCAATGGCTAAGAAGACCGGGGAATGATCAGATAATGCTGCTTCCAAAATACAAGATTCTTGAATGAATTGGACTAATCTTTGTGATACTAAAAAATAATCCAAACGAGATAAGGTACCATGCGTTGGAGATGAAAATGTGTACTCAGTATCTGACGGATGTGAAAGGCGCCAGTGATCAATTAATCCATTATCAGCTAAGATGTCATCCATTAATGCCCTGTCAGCATTATTATTTTTATCTAGGGGTCCTGTTCTATCTAAAATTGGTTCCCTTACAATGTTCCAGTCGCCACCTATGAGATATTGTGATGCACCTATCTCAACTAACAAACGATTTAGATGAAGAAAAAATGATTTTTTTGTTCCCGTCGGAGCGTAAACAGAGCCAACACAAATGTAAGTATCTCCAAGGCGTAGCTTGGCAAATACATAACGACCTTCAGGATCTGTCCATGTTTTTGATATTGTGACTTGGAGAGATTTATGGATTAGAATTGCTACTCCACATTTGCGTGTGGGGCCTGCGGGTGTATGTTCATCCCTTTGTATACTACTGTGAATTACATTTTCTACCCAATCTCTACAGAGTTTCTCTGACTCCAATGTATCCAAATGTGTCTCTTGAAGTAATGCTACATCTGTCCTCTTGGATTGAAGATATGACAGTACTTTCTTTCTTTTGATGTAGTGAGTAAGTCCATGCACATTCCATGTAATCACAGAAAGAGGGCGTGTGTTGGGCGTACTGGACATATTTATGAGACGCCAATGAGTTTAAGTAAGAGGGGAAAAAAAAAAGGAGGATTAGAAAGGAGGGGAGAGGGTAGAAAATAGGAAGAGAACCCCCTGGTTTAGCAGAGATATAGATAATCAGAGACACAAAGAGAATATAAGTTGTGAGAGTAGGAAATGTGTAGAGACAGTAAAATTAAGAAAAATGAGGTGAATATAGTTTAGATATTGGTAGAGAATAATGTAAGTGCCAAAAATACTAAACTGTGAACCGCGGGTCTATATCTCCCGGAGCTCCACCGCGGAGAGGAGCCCCGACGAAGGGATAGCAAATACTGCCAATCCCAGATATTATACACATCACAGCATAACATAGATTACCATAATATGTGGAATCTATAGGAAAGCGCATAATGTAAATACATATATAAAATCAGGTGAGTAGGTCCTTTAAGCATGGTATATGTTACCATCTCGAAAATTTAATAAATATAATATATATTAGATATGAGAACATTCATTGCTATACATAAATGCACACAAATTAAAAATTAATTGATCTAATATAATAAATATATGAAATAGAGCAGATAAGAAAGTGAAAAGCTGAAGCAAATACTATTAAATATTATAATACGATAAAATGGAACATCCTAATGAAACAGTATAATCCAATACATATTATAAAACATGGTGAATAGATAGAATTCTATTACGCAAAACTTGAATAATAATTCCATCTATATCGCATAGATTGACACTGTCTAATCAATTCAACTTTTACAATAGAAATATAAGTTATGCAGTATTTATCTTATTTTAAATTTCAACAATATGAATACTTATTTAATGACTAAATTTGTTGTATTACAATTGTCAGTCTTCTTCTGATGCAGGCTTCAGAGGGGAACGAGACTTATCTCTATGTTGATCTTGTGCAAAAACAGAAGCAGCGTGCAACGCTGAAGATTTATCATCTTGGGCACGAGTAGGTCTTTCTAGATCTCTTCCTCTTTGGCGAGGATTGCTAACATTACGTCTTCTATTATCAAGTGTTTGTTGTGTGGAACTCAAGCTCGCATGGCTATGATCAATTGAAGTATCTTGTGTATCCATATCTTGTGTTTTCATTTGATCTAGGAATTGTTGCAAATCTGCTGGGTCATAAAAGTCTCTAGAGTCCCCATTTTTCGTAATACGAAAACGGGCTGGTTCGAATAGACCATATTTAATGTCCAGTTGCCGTAACTGAGGTCTAATAGCATGGAATGCTTTGCGCCTCTCGTTAGTCTCTTTAGAGAAATCCGCAGCCATGTGGATGACGTGACCCTTATATGAAAATGAGCCATGCGAACGCGCTGTGGTTAGTAGAAGTCTGGTTTCCTCATGCCTTAAAAAACAAGCGATAAGTGGTCTTGGTCGAGCTGTGCTATCTTTACGTGGAGGACCTATGCGGTGGGCTCTTTGGATCTCTAAAGGAGGGTCAAAGGTGATGCCAGTTAACTTCGGAAGAACGCCACAAAGAAATAACCTAGCATTTTGATTTTCAATATTTTCCGGAAAACCAAAAAAGCGAATATTATCTCTCCTACTACGGTCCTCCAAGTCAACTATCTTACTGCGAAGAAAGAGCAGTTCTTGGTCTTTATTTTGCACTGCGTCAAGACGATTTTCCACAATTGTCAGTCTCGAATCTAGAGCATCGGTTTTTGTGCGAAAACCCGCCAATTCTACACCAATGGCTTTGGTTTCAGCTGTTAGGGAGTAAATGTTAGCGTCCATACCTTCTAGACGTTTACTGACTGTGGAAATTTCCAGTAGTATGTGATTCAGTGTATCACCTTGTAAAGAAATGTTAGCATGTTGAGGTGGTTCTTTTGATGCAGGAGCAGATCCTTTGCCAGGCATCTTGCTTGATTGCTTAAGAACTTCAGCAAATAGAAGTGGCGTAGAGAGTTTACTGTCACTTTTAATGTTTGACATTAATATCAGCCCCACAGCCGCGCACAAAAATGTATCTTGACCTCTGTAATAACTTTCTAAAATGATGCTTCTGTGCACAGAGTTATCAAATATATCTTAGTGACAGTAATTATCCAAAAGAGTCAAGATTGAATATCAATTCCAACCACTTCAGTATGTCGTATATCTTTTCCTATGACTTAAATGCTTGATATCTGGTGAGGTTTGATGTGTGGGCGAACGCATATTAGGCAGTAAGACATATACAGAGAGGGTCACATTTCATTAGGTATACGTTGTCACCTCACTTCATGCAACATGCATTGAATTAGGACTGCATCATAGCGATCATAAACACCACTACTGTATATGTACAGTCATGTAGGCTGACTTCAGCGTTGCACTTAAAAGTATTCAGGGGTAGAGCTTAAAACATGTGGCTTGACAATATGTAGTAGCATTGAAATTAAAGTCGTTTAGCGCTGAGATTAATTCACATATATTGTCCTTTTTTTGATAATGCAGGGTGCCAGTATTATTTTCTTCACATTGGAGCAACAACAACCTCTCTACAGGACTGCCGGGGGTTAATTGTAACGTTGGAGCACCTCTTCACGAAACATGCTCATTCTCCTCATGACTCCACCCTCAAGCCACTGCATATATATCATCATGTTGCTGCCTTCGGCGCTGCACTTAAGAGTATTCAGGAGTTAAAAAAAAACATATTGTGGCTTAACAATATATGATTGTTTTTGAGCGTTGGAATTAATTCTTATATTTTGCCCTTTTTTTTTTTTCTCCTTTTCTTTTATAAAATAATACAGGACGCCAGTATTATTCTCCTCATTGGAGCAAGAACGGGGCTTAATTGCAACGTTGAAACACTCTTTCACAAAACGTGTTCATTCTCCTCATGACTCCCCCGCAAGCGCATTCATGTCAGGGAGACGCGCTGAGAGGGGGCGGAGATAGTGAGAGGAATCCCGGTCTACGCGCATGCGAGGACCGGGGATTCCTGAAGCGTTGGAGGCCGGACGACGTCACTCTCACCTCAGGATTTCGCCGAAACAGAAAGTGCCATTACGGGTGTCGCTCAGTCCCTTGCTGCACATATAACGCCTCCGCAAGTCGTCACAAACCCAATTTCATCAAAGTTGCGGGGTGAACAGTGGAGGTAAGCGCGCCCTTCACATCAAAGGCTCCTCTCCCGGCAGAGCCCACAACTTAGGCGGCCATCTTACTCCATGGCCAGACCACGCCCCGTCTAAGAGCTTGATTCTCAAGAACCTTAAAACCTCCTATTGGGTTTTAGTAGTCCGCTCTCAATTCAAATCTCCATTGAAACTATGGTTTTAGAAAATGTTTGTGTCTCAGTAAACTTGAGTTCCTCTCTTAAAACAGGTTTTTGTTTAGTGGGGAAACCAGTTTTGTTTCATGGAAAAAAAAAAACATACAAGAGTTTTTAATTTCTGTTTTCTCTTATATGTGCATGTAATCATTGTTGCACTCAGACTTGAAATTGCCAAACACAGAACTGGATACAATAAAATATTTTACCTTGCTAACTAGAAAGAAAGACAAACGAGAGCTTAGGTGAGATTTATATAGAACAGCACCCAAGATGGCCACCATCACCCTTATGGCACGAGGCTCTCCATTTAATCTTGCAAGATCTCGGGATTACCAGACTCGGAATTGGGTGTTTGCACTGTCAGCCTTCCACAGTGCGAGCACAGAATAGAAAGACCCAGCACAAAGAATCTAGACTGGGTGTAATACAAATACAGGAAACTCTAAACCCTAGATTCACCTGAGGTGTGATGAGTCACTAAATGCGACAACACCCCTCTAACATTGTAGGGGGGCTACTAGCGAAGAGCAAAAGGGACCTACACAAGATGAACAGAACACACAGGATGTGTCAACCAAGCCCTCCCTGAAAAGAGCTTTGCACTACATAAGTGCCAGATCTGTTGCCCCCTGATGATCCCTTGTCACTGCAGGAGACCAGTCATGGGCCTCTCTACTCCCCCTTGTATCATGCAATATCAGTTTGGGTATACCGCACAAACTTCAGAAGAACTGGGACGGGAGGTGGGAGACAAACCATTTTCTTACTTACATAATCTTGTGCAACTTTTACCTCATTATATTGACCTAAATAATACAATTACTTTGTTTTCCATGTCATTTATAAATTACATTTATTTCAAGTCATAAATTGTATTTAATTTCATTAACATTATTAACATTATTCAATAGTTAACACCGGTTGGGTTACTGTTAATATTACGGTTAGTGCTATGGCAAAGGTTGCCTCTTCATTTTAATTTCTATAGTTAAGTGTTTACCGTGTTGTAGAATTAGAGTTAGCATTATAGTGGAGGTAGGTGTATCTTTTAATTTTATTTTCATTTATTTAAATTTGATTTAAGATATAAAGGGAACAATTTCGGCTCTAAGTAAGTTTTGGGGGCATATTAACAATAGACGGCGATAAATATCGCAAAGCGCGCTTAGCGCTTTTTTATTTATCGCCGTCTATCGCTGGAATTTATCGCCCGGTTAGCGCGTTATCAACAACGCGTATCACCGAGGCGATAAAAATTCCAGCGATAGCGGGGATATCGCCGTTTCCCATGGAACAACGCTGGTTTTCCAGCGATGTTCCATGGAAAACGGCGATAACCTTGCTGATACGACCCTGTGGTCGTATCAGCATAATCCACCCCCAATGACAGGTATAGGTAAGTCAGCATTTTAGCAGAGGTTAGTTTTTGGCAAAAACCGCGGTTTTCGCCAAAAACTAACGTCTGCTAAAATCCTGGGGCCACCTTGTAAATATCGCGATGTGCATTTAGCGATATTTAACAAGGTAGTCCGTCAGGGGTACGCCCACTTTGCATCTCATTAGAGATACAAAGCGAGGCGTCGGCAAAACGGCTGCTAACATGCGCTAATGCATGTTAGCACCGGCTTGCAAATAGGGCAAAAACATTATCTCCGCTTTTTTGGCTTTTAAAGCCAAAAAAGCGGAGATAAGGCCCTTGATAATATGCCCCTTAGTTTTTAGTTTGTCTCCCTATACATTTATTTCACCAAGAGTGATGGGGATAGGCAAAGGGGCTACAAAGTTCTGAAGGATACAATAATCTGATTTCCTGTGGAGCGATGTGTCAACCTTAACTAACTACAGAGGTACAACCACACAAATGTAACCAGGGTTTATGTACCACCATGTACATAAATTCCATATGTAAGCGGTATCTTTACAAGACTGCTTGAGAAATCCCTCTGGTGATGCCTGATCTTCACAGAGGAGAAGCAATAGCCTCTTCAGTTCTCTTCTGCCTCTTCTGCCTCATGGAGACAAATAAGAGACTTCCCATCTCTTCCATGATGGAGAGTCTGTCACAGCTCAGGTGCCATTCCAGTTGCTTTCCTTTTAGGAAGCGACCCTGCTGGTCTAGACCTGGCTATTAATGTGACATATGTAATTAATCCTACAGATGAGATTTCATATCTTATTACACTTAACACTACGAAAGAGACAACGTTCGTATATTTGTAAATACTGAGTATATATTGTTATTTGATGAGATTGTAATTTTTGGTGTTTTTTTTTTGGTTAAATATTGTGAAGCCATAAGCATTGCATTTCATGTTGAGGTATGGTTTGCATGTCTTTTGTGAGACTTATGGATCAGTCTTAGACAAAGCTGGCAATTTTCTGTGTTATTTTGGTTTTCATTTGCAACTATAAGTCCTTGTCTTTTTCAGTGAATTTTTAAGGTTTTTTTAAACGTATTTTAATGTGTTATTACCAAAGCTAGTCATAACTTTCGTTGAACCATTATTTTTTTCAATGATTAGTTTTTTATTATTATCTCGCCCAAACAACCATGGCAGCTAGCTAGAGCTACACACGGCATTTGGGAGTACACAGTGGGGGTTAGCCACTGGGGCTGGTCAGTGAGTTTATGCAATTCTGTGGCTCCCGTACTTACTGTATAATTTTTTATTTGCCACATACTTTGCAGATATCACAAAACGTTTGTTTCCAGGTGAAATGCACTAAAATAAGACTTCCAGAGACTATGTTACATAATTTCATTTTTTTTTTGCTGCATAATTAACATAATCTTGAGGCATAAATTGTTTCTTCATGCCAGCTAATACTATTAGCCTTGACATTGGTACAGCTCCACAGAGTGATTTGGGGTGGTGCCATTTTGTTGATGAAATCTCCATTTCCTAGCATCCAAACATGTATTATATATTTATATATTTTGCCACTTATAGTTAGTTACTAATTAACACAACACACACCATAACCTGCGCCACTCACCATGTTGTTTTCTCCTTTATTTCATTTGTTTCTGGACTGTTAGTAAATTGGTGTTTTGAACATGGTAGTCAGCACAAATTATGGCTTATGCTGTTTGTGTTGGTAACCATACCAGGAGAACTTCATTGGTTTGTCACATTTGAGCCAGAACTATAACTGTTTTAATTATGTTTTTTCAGTGAATCTCATTGTTTATATGAGGTACGTCATTTTCAATCCTCGTTTTGGTTGTGTGCTGCTGAGATTAGCTGCAGGTCGTATCCTGCAGCCAGGCCCTGCAGCCAGCTTGTGGAGAGCAGCCAACCCCACAGCTCACTGCCTTCTGCCATGCACAGCGGGGGCTGAGTGCAGAGTCTGGCTCTCTGCCCTACCTCCTGCTATCAGCCAACCCTTGCAGTGCACAGCATTTTGGCCATGAGCTCGGACTGTAGCCTTCAGGCATGCGCAGGAGGGTTCATCTTTACTTGTGGTTAGTCACTCTTTGTGTTCTTTTTTTTTTGTTCAGCATGTCACCCTCAAGTCAGAAGCGATTCAAGAATCAACCACAAAATGGCTCCAGATCCTGCGCCTAAAATGGCTGCTTGTGTGACTTTCAAATATTTTTTGTGTTTCTTTCCTGCTGAGGTGGCCCCCAATGGCTAAGCAAATTTGTTTTCCATAGTGCAAAACTCTGGAATTTTGCCTTACCTTAGAGTTTCAGGATGGCTGAATAAAAATGTTCAAGGCCTTTATTCAGCCAATCACATTGCTAAACATTCAAAATGGGATTGATTGGAATTAAGAGTCATGACTATTCAGATTCCTTTATTCGGATGCAAAAAGCAACCATAAAAGTGCACGTATCATAGTAAAACTGTGTTCAGAATAATCATACAAGTTACATTGATACACAATATCATAATAACAGTAAACATCATACAATTAAGTGACAGAAGGGTACTCAAAAGACATAGCTAGCCCAAAAAAATTATTCGTATAAATCACTTAAAGTGCACAGTGCTTCGTGATCGAACAGCCAGTCTCAGGAAAGAGCCGACTTAGATACAGCATCCAGCGTCCGCCAGTTGTTGGAGATATTGCAAGGCTGATCTACACTGCCATAATTTATGTATCTTAAAAAGCGGAATTAAAAATTGTTTAGTATATTTTAAATAAAATTTACAAAAGAAATACAGCACTGATAGTGAGGAAGTACTATCACAGGGACAAGCACTACATTTTCTATGCTAACCCAAGGGAAAGCAGAGTAAATAGATAAGGGTACCAGCCCTAAAGTGGAACAGTAAAGATCTTTCCCAGCGACCTCAAGTGCTGAACTAATAGTGTCCTGGGCTTCCCGCTAGAAATGGGCTCGTCAAAATGATGGGGCAGCTCCATCTCATGGAAGGTTTTTGCACATTTGCTAGCCAGGGGATACTGGGGCTCTTGTCGCATGCTAGGCAGTCTTTAATGATGGTTTGATTCAATGCCGCTTCCTTGGTCTGCCATATAGATAGACACAAAAGTAAAGGACTAGCTCTCATACCATACTCTACATAGCTCATGCCAAGTTCCTCGTGGCATATAAAATAAGAGGTGGATGGAGGTGGACAGAGATGTATGAGAAGGCTTAACACAATGATCTGTGTTTGTGGATGCGTGCTACTAAGTAGGGTGGGCTGAATTTGCAGAGTTTGATTCACCGGATTCTGTGGAATTCTGTGATGGGCAGAGTGGGCATTTGGCAGTGGGCATTTGACGCTATTTTCTTTGTCCAAAAATGGATGCAAAGATGCATTTTTGCTAAAAAAAAAGTAGCATGGCCAAATACCACTGCAGTGTATGTAAAGAAACCGTTTGGTATCCTGTGGTTTCTAAACATGAAAAAAAGGAGTTCTTTTTTATAGAAGTACAGGAGAAAGTCAAGTATGGAGAAAGAAAGGGTGGAGGGAAGCAGCAGGGTGAAAGAAAAGTTAAACGGCAAGAAGGTATAAAGGAGTTACATGCAGAAGGAAAGATGTCATGAGGTGCTATAACAACCTTTTTGTTGCGAGAGATACTTCTGGTTAGTGAAAATAATTGTGAACTACTGAAGGCTAAGCAACTCGCGCATTGTTACCAGACACCCCCACGCCCAGTTTTATTGACTTTAAGCCTATTGTCCACACAGCCAGATACAATGGTTTGAACAAAATAATTTGACGAGGGGCAATATGACAGGGCTGCTATGTGTGTCAGTGAGATCATATATATTCTTTGGGAATGTATGAACATGTGGGCGTATGTATGGGATATATCCATATGGATGACTGAGAGCCTGTGTCGTATGAACTTGTGGCACGGGACATACATTTCGTCATGTATGGCACCGTTACATGTTTAACAGAAACATGCAACCATTTTTTTGTAAATGGGAGACGTTTAAAGTGCAGAATAATGTTCTGTAAAAATGTTCATAATATTGAAACATTTTCTGCACTTTAAATTTCTTCCACTTAAAAAATGGCAGTATCTCGTCGCTTGCCTCCATTTCTGTTTGCTGTTAGCGCTGGGACGCCCCTTTGCTGGGGCAGCTGTGCGCACTATAAAACTTCATAACATAACATAAATATGGCACTGTGTCTACCAGCCACTGGGAGCAAGAGGACTGCTATGTGTAAAGGCAACACTTTGAAATGGGAGAATATTAAACTGAAGAGCTAACTTTATGTTTATATGAATTCCATAAAACTCATCAATAAAATGTTCTCCCATTTCCAAATATCACATTTTCCAAGCAGCAGGTGTCCTGCTCCCAGTGGCCTGAAGACACAGTGCCATATTTATAACAGAAAAATATGCCATTTGTTCAAATAAAGAGTTTAAATTGAAGAAACATGCATCATAAAACATTAACACAGAATTGGCTTAATTAAAAGTAGAGAAAATCATCAAGACTTAATGTTTGAGAGAAATAGTTTTCTTCACTTTAAATTTCTCCCATTTAAAGAAAAATGACTATATTTTTCAGTTATAAATATGTCTCTGTCCACTGGGAGCAAGAGGCCTGCTATTTGTAAATTCAACACTTTGAAATGGGAGAAAATTAAAATGAAGAGTTAACTTAATCATTAAGGTAACTTTTCATTTTAATTTTCTCCTATTTAAAAGCATTCAGAAACATCATTTTGTTCTCGCTCTCCAATACAGAGTAGACAAAGACTTTGGGGCCGATTCCGATCTCGGCCGGTAGTGCTCCGAATCAGATTCGGCTTTACCGGATCCGATTCGGAGCCCTGTTTCCCGACCGAACCGTACGCGGGTCCGGCCGAGCGAGTATGATGCGAAATCGCCGACCGACTCGTCCGGGCGTCCCGACCGCTCCGACCGACTCGCTCCCGGCTCGAACCGCTCCGACCGACTCGCTCGGACTCGACTCGCATCACGCAATGGAGACGTTTCCCGGCCGGGTAAGTACGATGCGCGCCGCGAGCAGTCCGACCGAGCCGTGCACTCCGGCTCGTAAGAGCTGTCGGAGCCGTACTTTGGGGGTCCGTGTCGGACACCCCTGTACGCGTAGCCGCGCGAGTCGCACACAGGGGGACCCATGGGTCCCCTCTACCTATGCGTGTACGGCGCGAATCGCTTCGCCGCGTACCCGCTGTAGGGGGCGCCCTTGTCCGACTCGCACCCATTGAGTCAATGGGAGCCCGCTTACGCGTTGTACGACCGGCTCCCATTGACATCAATGGGAGTCCGACCGACTCGAGTCCGATAACATACGGACGCATCGTACTCGTTCGGTCGGACTGCACGGGTCCGATTCGGTCGGAAATCTCTCCGGGTCCGGCTCGGTCGGTGAAATTTCCGGCCCGAATCGGAATCGACCCCTTTGATTTAAGATCAGTGCTTCAGTTACCTCTGTGCCCCAACCTGGGTCATATATCTGACTGAACACTGCTCATTATCAGGCACTGTTATCTGCAGCCTGCTGATAATGTAAATGTGTTAAATAAACACAGCTTTCCCTTAAATTTAAAACGAAAATGTGACCTGTGCTTATTTAAAATGAACTCAAGAGTGTAAGCTACTCTGAAGGTGTTTGTGAGCTACTGGTAGCTCATGATCGACTGGTTGGAGACACCTGTGCTATAAGGATGAGGACAGCTGGAAAGTTAATAGAGAAGGGAGGATGGGGATAAAAAGGAGAAAAGGAATGGTGAGGGTGACAAAATAGACCAAGGCGATATTCATGAGATAGTATAATGGAAGTGCAGAGACAGCAAGAGAAATATGGCATAATGGAAAGATAGCAACAGGATTAGAGAAAAAGAGTAGACGATATCAATGACTAAGAGGATGGGAGGAGAATGGAGAGAACATAAGATGATCAGAAATAATGGAAAGGAAAGAGATGGGAAGCGAAAGGGAGGAAAGCAATAGGAAACAGAAAGAGCGATGTAGAGTAGAAATTTTAGTGTTCTGAGAGAAATGCATTAATAGGAAGGGCAAAGGAAAAAGAGAAAAATGAGATGGAGAGGACAGAAAAGGAAAAGAAAATATATTGGAATGAGAATTTTTAAAAACGACAAACTGGAAAGGAAAAGAGATCAAATATGAAGGACACAATTAAAGAAGGAAGAAGATGGGACGTGAGAGGTAGAAATAAGATATGGAGAAAGGGAGAGGAGATATTTGAACATAGAGTAAGTGTAGGCTTAAATTGAGAGGGCAAACCGAAATAAATGGAGTTAAGCTCTGGAGGTGAGGTAGAAAGGGGGTGAAAAAAGGCAGGAAGAACTTAATTAAGGATGAGTGAGAGGGATGGTGGGAAGGAGAAAGAGTAGAAACGTTTGACGGAGGAGAGAAAGAGAAAGGAAGAAAGGAGATGAGGAATGCAGATAGGAACGGATAGACCTGTAACCTCAGAGGTGCTTTGGCTGCACCGTTGCTCAGAGGAATGGCTGTCTTTAGTACCGACCTTCACTGCAGGTGGACTGACCTTTATGGAAATCCAGAGGGTTTTCACAACATGTTGGTATCTCTGAGATGCTCTTAGGGTTGGAGCTGAGTCAGTCAAGTCAAGTAAACCCTTTCTGCATATAACTTATTCTGCTCAAGCCTACCAAATCAGTCAGTGTCTACAAATCCTACTAAAGAATACAAATGCAAACAACATTCATACTCCCAGACTTCAAGATATGCCAGACCTCTCCATCAACTTACTTGATATATTTGACACTCGTTCTTCAACAACTTTAGGAAAGTGACCACAAGACCTGCTAACACTTTCTCCATCGCAACCCCACAGACAGCTGACAATGCTACTCCACTCTGCACCACTCCACTCTATGGCACACTATGACATCACCCTCCACTCTACACCCCTCCACTAAACACCACTCCCCTCTATGACATGTACTCTATTCTACATTATGCTACTCCATTCTACTCCACTTCACCCTATGCCACTCCACGACACTCTATGCCACTCTATGACATTCTTTGTGACTCCTTCTATGCCACTCCATGCAACTTTACTCCACTCTTCACTCCACTATATTCCACTTCACTCTACGTCAATCTACTCCTCTCTATGCCACTCTACCACACTCTACTCCACTCTACACAACTCCCTCTACACCACTCCATGCCACTTAACTCCACTCTATTTGACTCTAGGCCACTCCACTCTATGTCACTCCACTCAATGCCTGTTCACTCTATGCCCCTCCTCTCTACTCCATTATAGTCCCTCCATGACACTCTATGCCACTTCACTCTACTTTATTACACTCTATGCCACTCCAAGACATTATGCTTCACTGTGCGCCACTCTACAACACTCTACGCCACTCCATCCTATGCCACTCCTTTCTATGACATTCTACTCCACTCTATGTCAATCCACTCTACGACAATCTACTACTACGCGATCCCACTCTACTCCACAGTATGCAACTCCCTCTATGCCACTCCACGCCACTTTACTCCACTCTAGACCACTTAACACACTTTGCCACTTCACTCTACGACACACTTTGCTACTCCACTCTACACACCTCTACTATGTGCCATTCCACTCTACTCCACTACACTCTATGGCATTTCAGTCTACGCCACTCTATGCCACTCCACACCACTCCACTCTACATAGGGTGACCAGGCGTACCGGATTTGCCCGGACGGTCCCGGTTTTTCACCAGCTGTCCCGGCAGATTTCAGGGAATGTCGCTCCTGTCCCGGTTTTTAGAGAGGGTCGACTGAAAACGGCAGGAGGTGCTTTTTAATGTTTTACAAAGCAGGGAAAGATATCAGTTGTTTCAAGAAAACAATTTAATTATCAGGCAAGCTACTGGGCTTAAAAAATTGCTTTTTATGTATGTTCTAACTGCCTGTACTGTAATTCTTTGCTGAGGAGCGCTGTCATTCTGTCCGCTCGCTTGAACTAAAATTGTAGTCCTTCTTCTATTTCCTTGAAATGTCCCGGTTTTTGGCTTTAAAATTCTGGTCACCCTAACTCTACACCACTCTACTCCATGACACTCTACACCACACCACAGCACTCTATGCTACTCCGTGACACTCCATGCCACTCTCCTCTACGCCACTGACTTTTAGCCATGCTGAACAGCGGCCACGCTGATGTACAACATGGCTAAACACATTGGCAAATCCAATAACTCTTGCATAGGCGAGAACGATTGTTTTTGCCAATGCTTGTTTCTCTTTGCTGCTAAATGTATCTCGGAAACTACTGCTGATGTCATGTGGATGCAGGCAGCAAAGGTAAAGTATTTCTACAGAGTGGTTGGCGAGTGAGAAAGTATGGGCTTTGGGGGAGGCTCTCCATTTCTTGCAGGGGGGTCTCAAAGGTTTTGTTAGGCCACTGATAGTGACAGCTATGTAGAATGTTTTTTCTTGTGGCCTAGTCTCAAAATCTATTATAAATGACACTCCCTAGTATTACAGAAATGTCAATGAGTGAGATTGGGCAATAGCAGCTGGGGTCTGATCGGTTACCTTATTTGAATATCGGGACAATGACTGACGAGGACCGTGAGCTTGGTAATGAGATGTGTGTGCAACATTATTAAAAAACGTTGGTCAGTAACGGAGCCCAGAGATCGAGGTTACAGTTTAACAGGTCTATAGGCAGTGGCGTTGCTAGACCTTTGGCCATCTGTGGTGGCCCCTGCGTTTGCCGTATCTAAGAGCGGGTGGGGGTAGGGGGAGGAGGTTAGGAACTATGGCTCAGTTCACTAGTTAAATAATTATATCGCTGGAAATAACAATCATTGGCATAGCCAATCGGTCTCGGCAATGGGAGTGCTTAATTAGGGCTATGCAAGACGCACTTTATTATTGACACTACTTGAGCTTGCTGTCCAATATTAAAAGTCTCTATATAGCAGCGCACCCAATATGCAGGCAGTAACTATGACAGCGCCCTCTGTGAAGTACAGTATTTCAGTTCTCGCTCTAAAATGCAAGCATGGTTTATTGCACGTCTCGAAAATGCAGGCGCAATCTACTAGAGTTCTCGCTCTCTGAATTGCAATCAGATTATTACAGTGATTTATCTCAAATGGAAGCACAAACATTATTGCAGTTCTTGGATTCTTTTTGAAATGCTAGAACAATCTACTCATGTTCTTTCAATTGCAAAATATGACATTTTGTGCTTTCATGGCCTGATGGCCATGATGCATATGGCTGTTCTAAGATCATATCGCAAAACTGATCCAATTCCAGAGTAAGTAATAATATAAAGTGTCTGGCGGTACAGTGGGGATTTCCTTTTCCTATAAGGTTCGGGAGTCTCCACATACTGTGTTGAGACCAGCACTCCCATAGGGCTTGTCACAAGACTATCATACGTCACACAAGAGAAACAGCGGTCGTTGCTTAAGCAGAGCTTAAGAGGGTTATGAAAGTAGACAGAGTGAGCAGCGCGGCTAGAGACTAGAGACGCACGTGGCCATAGAAATCGTTCCATGTCCGAGGTGTAGACACAAAAAGGGGACATGATCGAAAGAGCAGATAAAAAGATGACCGCCTTTGGATGCAAAATACTTCCAACGAATTCCAAGACGAAACATAACACTTGGCTCCCTATGAAGTGATGTATTTGAATTCAATATATTTCTAAACTAACCATTGAAATCCAGATGGTAGGTGTCAGAACAACAATGGTTGTGTGGGGAGCATGACGTTATCTTTTACCTTCACGGTTGCGTCTTTTCACAAAACAAATACATTTTCTAGTTACATGTCAGGAGAAAAGCAAACGGCGATCACACAGAAGTAAGAGAAGCAAAGTAACATTAGCAAGGAGAACAATTCACAAGCAAGCCCAGTGCAGGTGGAACAGAGAGAAGTTTGGATGCGGAGTTAAAAAAATAAAAAAGTAGACCCGAAACAATGCCCTACAATGTCCGCTGAGTATGTTTAACAGTAGTTGGGCGGTGCGCTTGGGGAGGGCTAAACACCAGAAGAGGCATGATGTATGCATGCCCTTGACAAATGGGGAGAACGCAAAATGTAGCATCGATACTGCCAGCAAATCGGAAGGCTTTGGGCAGTCTGTAAGCCCAGATGTAGATACAGCATGTCTCAGTTCGAGACAGTGCATGTGCGCCGTCTAGAACCAAGACCCTACAAGCATTTGCAATGCAACAGGTCTCGCATTTTAGAAACTTTGACCTATTGGTATTGTAAATGACAATGCCTTTTATTATTGCAGGTTTTCTAAGCAGATAAATAAAAGGCATTGTCATTTACAGGCCTTGGATGGCATACTGATGCCCCACTGTCCATTTGTGAAATAATGGCCTCATCTCTGGTTTGATGGTGGGCACCCCTGCTACGCATAATGATTGCCATCGCTTTCACACTGTGGCCATCTGTGGCATAATAGTAGTCATCCAAGGTGAATCACTGGCCATCTTGTCATTGGTGATACGATGGCACGCTCCCTGGTTTGATGGTGGGCATTGCTGGCAGGATGGCTTATATTGGCTGTGTGAGACTGGTCCTGAGAAAATGGGGATCAAAATGAGAATGTGAGCAAATATCTGTTCATGTCCTTAGGCAGTAAATTTAAGTATATGATGAGAAGTTGATATTTAAGGACTACATTAATCTTTTTACTTTCATGAAGTAATTATTTGATGGAGTGAAACTTTCAGTGCTTCCAAAAAGTGAAGGTTTTACATTTAGGGACAAAATGTGCTTGTTTGAAAAAAATAAAAAGCTGGTATTTGAGGGCAAGCGGTGTATTTAAGGGAAGGCAACAAAGACAGATGTTTGCTGAATATTGGTTTATTTGTTAAAATAACAACGTGATATTTAAGAGCAAAATTGACTTATTTTCAGAAAGTTATGTCGTTTATTGGGGCAAAAATGTGTCTAAACAAAACAAATGGTAGGTGGATATTTGAGCAGCTGAGTTGGGGACTCTAACTGCTGATGTTTTATTTCTTTGCTGCCACATGGCACTTCCTTGTTGCTTAGTCAGTTATTTTATGACTCAAATGGCAGTGTTTAATCATCTACTTTGATAGCTTATCACCACTACATATATATATGATGTCTCAGGAATCAGCCTGCAAGATTTATGGATCTTTAGAGACACGACTGATGTTCGAACCCTTATGGAATCTTTAACATAAGCGACAGCTCTGCTGTCTTGGCTTGTAAAAACCTGCCTGTTATGTAGGTCAGCCGTCTGTGGCCTGCAATTGTGAGGTTTGAGTAATTTTTGTTTTTCTTAGTGAAGAAGTACTTTATTTGATTAAAAAATATAATCATAAAAGCAGGACGTACATACCATACATATACAGAATAAGTAGCTAAAATGACCAAGATGATATAAAAATACGAGTTTTAAAACTAAGAAGCAGCAAAATATTTTTAAAAGGGGTTAATAATGTAACAAAAGAGTAAGTGTTACTATCAGAGTCTTAAAAGAAGACCCAGAATTACAAAGAAACCCAGAGAGTGTAAACATTTCATTAAAACAGCTTCAAATGTCGATATCGATGAAGGATCATCGTGTTCGCATACCCTAGTATTGCAGGCACAAAAAGCACTGAGGAGACCAAAGTAAAGCTTTGTGGGTCTACAGTTTTGTTTTAGTCACCTGTAGCCCTCTTTAAAATTCTACCGGGCCTACAATTTGCTGGTTAAATTTACGATATACATAGTGAGTAAAAATTGTAAAACTTATGTTTAAGGCTGTGTTCTCTGGGTTCAAAGCCGCAATAATTGCCTGCCTACAGGACCGAACTCCCAGTCTGTTCCATTCTGGCCTCAGTTTTAGTCTGCGCTGAATCAACAGTGCAGGGCAGAGACATACAACATGCTCCATATATTCCACCGGGGCCCCGCAGCCCCTGCACTGTTGGTTGTCTGACGTGCAACGCCAAGTAGGTAAATGTTTCAGCAGGTGCCATTCCCCCAGTCTAAGCGCCATAAATCGCATTTTTAGATACAAAGGATATGTGCAGGGCAGATATGATGACGGTGAAGCCAACTGATAAGAATTAATTACTGCCCATGCATGCTTGCGTTCAGCAAGAAGAGCTTTGTCGGTGGTATGGGACAGCATGCGAATGCGCTTCTTGATGCTAGTTTTAAAGGCTGTTTGACTGGGATTTAGGTTCCAGAGGTCGCTTGCTGAGAATTGCTGTACACATTCATAGAAGAACTTACTGTAGGTCCCACTTGGGTTATTAAGGCTAATGTCCAACCACAACATTGACTCAAGAGACCCAGCTTCAGCCTGCCTTAACTTATGGCACAGATTTAAATAGGCACCTAAGCTGGATATTTCATAATTAAAAAGGCCCAGTTCTAATCGAATCTGTGCGGCGGAGGCAGATTTTGGCATGTGAAAAACACTTTTGTAGATCTTGGTCACATGTTGATTTAATGTTGTGCTAATTTTCCCCCTGAAAATTTTAATACCGTATGACAGCGTGGGGCCAACTTTGGCTTTCATGACTTCCATCATTGGGGTTAGACTCGGACCCATCAGTTTTTTTGAAAGTTTTGAGAAGTTCAGTCGAAGGGCTGTGGCTTTCATTGAGATGTCGCTACGGTGTTTGGCGAGGGTGCCCCTGGAGTCGAAGTTAACCCCCAGGTATTTATAGGATTTTCCTACAGCAAGATCAGAATTGTTGTACGTCCAGCCACCACCTCTGTAATGTTTTCTGCCGAATATAACTACTTGAGTTTTCTTTAAGTTAACCTCTAAGCTGTTCATAACGGTATAACTATAGTTTATTTAACAATCGTTGCAGCCCTACTCGGGTAAGACTGAAGAGAACAAGGTCATCGGCATACAGAAGGTTACTTAACTGCACACCACCAATCTTGGGGGAATGGCTATTTATCTCATCCAGTTCGGCTGAGAGGTCGGCAATAAACAGGTTAAAGAGCAGTGGGGCAAGCACACACCCCTGTTTCACTCCTCTTGTTGTTGAAATTTTTCGAGACAGATGTGTGCCAGTACCAAGCTTGACCTGTATCCAAGTGTTGGTATGTAATTGAACAATGGCCTCCAGTAGTTTGACCGGGATTCCCCATTTCGTTAACTTTGCCCAAAGTGCTACCCTAGGGACCCGATCAAAGGCAGCTTTAAAGTCAACGAAACAACAGAAAACCACCTTAGATGAAATGAGCGATTTATCAATAAGTATTGATAATGCCAGTAAATTGGACGTTGTGCCCGAGTTTGCAATAAAGCCTGTTTGGTTTTTTGGAATCAGACCTTTCTGGTCAGCCCAGGAGCTCAGTTCTTCAAGTAGGATACTCGCAAAGTGCTTTGCCTCATTGTCCAGTAAGGCTATCAACCTGTAGTTGTTTGGGGACGAATGGGCGCCGGACTTGTATATTGGGTGAATTACTGCACCTCGCCATGAGTCCGGTATGGTTGAACTACTCAATACGGATCTAAAAAGGATTGCTAATTGTTGTGTCCAATAGGGAACATTTGCTTTAAACAGGGCCTGTGGCAAACCATTTGGACCTGGCGCTCCGTCTGGTCTCGCTTTTGATAATATTTTGGCCAGCCTTGCTTGGGTAATAGAGATCGTCTCGCATTGGAACTGCGTCAACTCGTGGGAGCTGTCCTGGCGCTCCAAAGGCCCATCTTTAATCAACGTGGAGGTGTTTGTTGCTAGAGAGTCTGCGCCTCCATTGGCCCTGAAATGATCAGTCAAGAATGTGACCCATTCAGCCTCTGCAATGTTTGCACTCCCCTGTCTGGTTGTTCCATTAATTTGTCTATTCAATAGTGCCCAAAATTTTCTTGAGTTGCGGTTTTTACTTTCCCAGAGAAGTTTACACCAGAATTGATCAAGATGAAGTTGTTTATCTTTTTGGTGTGCCTGTCTGTAGTTTTTTTGAGCAATTTTGTAGTCGTTCAGGCGATCATTAGATTCTGGATACTTCCTGGTTGCCCGCAAAGCGATGTTTCTGATCTTCTTTAATTTCATGGTTTGACTTGAAATAGGAAACTGGGAACTGCAAGTAGTCGTGTGAGAGTGTGAATGCAATGGAAAGAGATTTAGCAGATGGTAGCAAAAATTTGACCAATCAGCGATGTGAGAAGCTGTAGAAGAGGGGCCACCTAATGTAAAAGACAGACATTCCTTCATGATGTTAATACTAATTTCGTCTGCTCCATCTTAAACGTTTTAGATTTTCTGAGTGAACTCCCTTGTTGGTTGTTGGGGCAGAATTGTGATAAGCTGGGTTAGTGTTGATGATAACGACTTGTGGGCGGTGATCGCTCTCTGATCGAGCTTTAATGCTATAGTTTTCCAAGTGAGAGAACAAGGCTAAATTACAGATGGTATAGTCTAAAAAAGAGAACTTTCGACCATTTGTCCATGACCAATTTGGGGGAGTATCCTGTGTGAGCCTACCGTTCATTACGATAAAACCTGCACTAAGAAGTTGCAACACACAGAGCTCCCCCAAAGTGCAGTGTGATTGATTTAGGGGTTTAGACTGAGACTTCAATGCCGACAAAGACAATAAGGGAGAACCTCCCAAGTCCGAAGGATTTCCCTGAAACAAGTTAGTGTTGAAATCTCCGGTGAGCAAACAATCGGCATATGTGATCCAGCGCGATATTAGCAAACAGCATTCATACACAAACACTCACTTGGGCCCATACATTCAAACTACGCTAATACTTACGCTGGGGAGAGCAGGGATTTTGACTCTTTTATCAAAATCCCTGCTACCAATTACCTTCTGATTGAAGAGTAATGACTTACCAATGAATCCTTTGCTAATTGGGAAGTTTAAAATGAGTGACATTCATTAAAATACATGATCCTGAAATAACCACTGAGTCAGGAAGTTTTAAAATGTTTATCTAAAGATTTAGCAGAGTAAAATACAGAACCACACGGTACTTAATCGCATACCCAAGAGGAAGCATAGAATAACTATTACTAATCAATGACGGTCCCTCAGAAAAGGAGAGGATAGAGACAGCAGCGCAACTAAAGGTTGCATTATAGAAAGGGGGTTGCGAGAACCAAACCCCTTGGCCAAGGAGTTGGAAAGAATAGGACCCAGGAAGGATGAAGAGCAAAGACCTCCTCCAGGTTCAGGACCGGACCGGTGACCTCTCTATAACGACGCCTGCGCCGTTCCCTCTCTGATACTCGGCTTCTCCTCGATTCTCCCGTGTCTCCCTTCTAATGGACTCCGCCGCCCCTCCTCAGGACCTCTTCGGGACAGGGATTCAGTCTGCAATCGATCAGCTTGGCGGTCTGGAGCTCTTCTGCCTGTCAGCATGGACGCCTGTTCTCTTGTAGCATCTCCTTCCTCAGACTAAACTAATTAGCTAATTCTATATCTGTTATACCCTTCTGCACCCATGTACCTCCCCTTAATGTTGCCAAAATATGGGACCACTACTTCTGATTGGACAGGGACAGGGGTGGATTCTCACACCATATTGATTTGTCTTGAATTCTGAAGCCCATTGTTTTTAAACTACCGCCCATTCAATTTAATACAGTTGCTTTATTTCCCACCCATCTCATGACAAAATTTACAATTTATTCGTATAAAATTCACTGGTACCGATGAAAACATTGTTATAATCAGTCTTTAACCTATGAAGACAAATTTTCCCTGTCTTTACGAAATCCAGAGCCATAGCAGCTTGAGCCTTGCCAGGTGTATAACTCCCCTCTTTCTCAGCCCAAGGTGGCAAATGAGCCTTATGCTCAGAAGCTTTCTTTTGAAAATCTTGTCTTCTATCTTCTACTAAATTCAAAAATATCTTTTCTTCTTCATGTAAAGAACATGTTAGATTGTGTCTATGTGCATGTGTTATATCTATTGATTTCATGGTTAAGAAAAATTCTCCCATAAACTGTGCGTCTTGACTACTAAGCACGGGGTTCATACTCTTTCGAATCGGAACCTCAGAAAATATCACATCTAGGTTTGAATAATAATACTGCAGTCTACCTGTTCTATAAAATAAACTTGTTAATACACTACATGATATGCCATATGTCAGTGGTAAGTGATGGTATGTTAATCCTTCTGCTACTGATTCAGGTAACTTCATACAGACATAACAATTACTAACTTCCATGGTGTCTAAATATTGAAACAACAACTTTGTGAAAACATTTAGACTAGTGTCGTTATCAGTTATTTCATGATGAAATTCTGGTTCATTTCCTGCCATTAGTTCTACTCTATTGCCCTTCATGTTTGCTGTCCTCTCCTTAGTTTCATTATTAATCTTTTTATCCATTATCATAAGGTAAGGTACTGCTACAATCAGGACTAACCATACTATAAGCACCATTACTAGACTACATATGCATATTGCACAGCATCTTCTACAACATTTCTGTTTTGGTCTCCCAGCAACTCTATCATCAGGCAGTTTCGACAAGGAAGATCGCTCTTCTTATCTGTTTCCTCTTTTCTTTATATGACTCTTTTGCTTAGTCAAGGTGGTCTTGTTTCTTTTTCGTACGTCAGTTCTGCACTTGTTCCTTCGTCACCACTTTCACTTGACTCTGAGCTTTCGTAATCTTCAAGAATGATGTAAGTCCAATCAGGACCCTTGAATTTGTTATTCACAAGTTTCAGTCTTTTACTTCTTCTTTTCTCAGTTTTATTCTCTTGTTCAGATTGGCTTGTCACTTCATTTACTTGATCTGGATCTTCACTTCTGGTTGTTATGTGGTATTTTACTCTTTTAATGACACTCGGCCAATGATCTCCTTTTCTTGTTTTCTTTGTTTGCACTGTTTCTTTATCTTCATCTTCAGAAATCTTTTTATTTTCACTGCTTAGTACTGTTTCGTTTTCTGCAATTACTGTTTTTCTTGTTTGTTCCTTTTCAGGCCTTATTGGTTTCTCTTCTGCAGCTCCTCTGTGAGTTTCCAATAACTGACCTTGTTCTTTGTTTATTTCTTCATATTCATGTTTCTCGAGATCTCTTTCTTCTGTGTATTTTTCTTGATCTAACTGGTTCTGATCAGGGCTTATTGCACTTTGTACTTCTGCAGCCTGACCGGATTCTTCTAAACCTGTCTGTCCCTGCTCGAAATTTATTAGATCTTCGTTAATTTGAGCCCAGTTTCCTTTCCCTATCTGACCTTGCTCAGGTTCTCTTATTGTCTCTTCTTCTTTTCCCTGAGCTGCTTCTTCTTCACCTATCTGATCTTCTTCAATTTCTTCCAATCTTGCTTGACTTCTTGTTCTGTGGTAAACTTCAGGAATTTCTACCACCGGTATCCAGTCCTGACTTGTGCTCGGTTGTTCTTCTTCAGCTTCTCTTGAATCTCGAGTCTGAGATTCCTCAGCTAGGCAACCTTCAGCTCCCTCAGTGATTGATGCTGTCTGAGGATTTTCTTCTTCAGGATCTGGTACTCTTTTGGTGTGGCTTACGTGAATCCAATTAGGAAATCCTGCACACTTCACTGCTGTATTTGTGGTCAGTATGACTTGACAAGGTCTGCCCCATCTAGGTGATAGACACGTTTCTCTGGTGTGATTCTTCACTATCACCCAGTCACCAGGATTCAGATCATGTTCCTGTTTAGGCTGCCTGGAAACTGCGTCTTCTCCAACCTGGTGAGAGACAGAACGCACTAGGTCAGCCAGTCCTTTGCAATAGTCCAGTACCATATCATCAGATATATTCAGTAGTTTGTTTGTGGGAACATGTGTTTGTCTCATTGCTCTTCCCATCATTATCTCGTGTGGGCTCAATCCTGTATTTCTGTCAGGTATGCTTCTGAGTCCCATTAAAACAAGTGGCAATGCATCTGGCCATTCTAATGATGTTGATGCACACATTTTTCCCAATCTTGACTTTATAGTGCCATTCAGTTGTTCAACCACTCCAGAAGCTTCTGGACGATATGCACAGTGCAGTTTCTGTTTAATTTGGAATGCTTCACAGATTATTTGGATCACTTCACTGTTAAAATGTTTTCCTCTATCTGATTCCAAAGTTACTGGGAAACCAAACCTAGGAATGAGCTCTCGTAGCAACAGTTTTGCAACTGTAATGCTGTCATTTCTCCTGGTAGGGTAAGCCTCCACCCACTTTGAAAACAGACACACTATGACCAGTACATATTTCAGCCCTCTGCATGGTGGTAGTTGAATGAAATCAAATTGGAGTCTTATGAATGGACCCTCTGCCTTTCTAATTTTTCCAAACCCAATTATTGTCTTCCTCCCTGGATTGTGCATTTGGCAAGTTAAACACCTTTGGCAAAGACTTTCTGCAACAGCCCTGAATTTAGGATTATACCAGTTTTGTCTGAAGAGCCTAATCATTGCATCTCTCCCTATGTGTGTGTCTCCATGATACATCCTGGCCATTTGTGAGAGTAAACAGTCTGGCATGACTAGTCTGCCATCAGCACTGATCCACACTTCATCATCTCTTCTTTGGGAACAACCCACTTTGACCCACAAATTCTTTTCATTTTCATCAACATCATCTTGTAATCTCTTTACATCATTCCAAGTTTCAGGTGGCATATACAGCATAAGTTGGCAGCTGATTCCCATTCTTTCCACCCTCTTATTGACTGACAATCTATTTTTGGCACAATGTTGAGCCACCAGATCTGCATATCTGTTACCGACTACCACCCAGTCATCTCCTGACTGATGTGCGGCACATTTCACCACAGCCAATTCTTTTGGTGATTGTATTGCTTCCAGCAATTCCTTTACAAACTGTCCATTTTTAATGGGGGATCCTGAAGAAGTCATGAAATCCCTCTGCATCCATAGTTGGCCAAAATCATGCACAACCCCGTAACCATTTTGACTATCTGTAAATATAGTTACTTTTTGATTCCTCCCAATTTTGCAAGCTTTTATTAATGCAATCGATTCAGCTACTTGTGCAGATTTGACTCCTGGTAAATAGGATGCTTCGACTATTCCAGTTAATTCACATACCGCATAGGCAGCGGTTAGTTTACCGTCTTCATGTCTTTGACATGAACCATCAACAAATAGCTCCCTGTCTGGCTTTCGGAGGGGCTGTTCTTCAATATCAGGGTGAGGTTTCGTACATAACTCTGTAATCTGTAAACAATCATGTTCATCTTCTTCGTCATCTTTAATTCTCTCATGATATGGGTCTGGTAGTAAGGTTGCTGGATTTATTATAGTACACCTCACCATGGTCACATTTTCAGCACCCATTATTATTCTTTCATATTTAGTCAGCCTACTAGGAGTAAGATGCGGAGTTCGTGTTCTTGTCAACAGAATCACAACAGCATGTGGAACATACACTTTTACAGGATGTCCCATCACAATTGACTCACTTTCTTCAATGCTCAAACAAGTAGCTGCCACTGCTTTTAAACATCCTGGCAACGCTGCTGCTACTGGGTCCAATGTAGCAGAAAAATATGCTATAGGACGTCTGTCCAATCCGTGTCTCTGAGTTAGGACAGAAAGTGCACAATTTTCTCTCTCATGACAGAACAATGCAAATTCTCTTTTATAATCGGGCATACCTAAGGCAGGTGCTGAACAAAGGGCATTCCTCAATTTTACAAAGGCTTCTACACTTTCATCATCCCACTCAACAGGATCCTTTGCTTTCTTTTCCGTCATGTTAATTAAAGACTTAGCTAGTAGGGAAAATTCTGGTATACATTGTCGACAGTAACCTACTATTCCTAGGAACATTCTTACTTGTGTTTGGGTTACAGGCATTTGCATTTTCTTTATTAATTTTACTCTTTCAGAGGTTACTCTTCTTTTTCCCCTCTCAATTTGGTGTCCCAAATATTTAACAGCTGTTGTACAGAACTGCAACTTTTCAGGTGAGACTTTATGCCCTTCCTCGGCCAAAAGATTTAATAGTGCTACAGAATCAACAACACAGACCTCTCTGGTGTTCGATGCCACCAATAAGTCGTCGATATATTGCACTAGAACTGAGCTTCCTGGCATCACTAGTTTTTCAAGGCACTTTTTCAATATCTGATTGAAAATAGAAGGACTTTTCGTGTACCCCTGAGGAACACGATTCCACACATAAACTTTATTCTCAAATTTAAATGAGAAAAGATATTGGCTATCCGGATGCAATGGTATTGAAAAGAACGCTTGACACAAATCAATTACTGTGAACCATCCTGCACTCCAAGGAATTTGGTATAGAATTACTGCAGGATTTGGCACTATAGGACAACATGGTTCCACAATCTTATTTATTTTCCGCAGGTCCTGAACAATCCTATATTTTCCACTAGGTTTCTTTAGTCCCATTATTGGTGAATTACATGGACTACTCATTACTTCTTTTAGTATGTTTTGTTCAACCATTCGGTTGATTTCTTCAATGACTCCTGCTTTTACTTCTGCACTCATTTTGTACTGTCTGGTATTTGGGAAAATCGCACCTTCTTTTACAGTAATTTTAACTGGGTCTATTTTAGCCATCCATAAGTCCTACTTCTTTTCCTGTGAAATCCCATACTATGGGGTTTACTGTACCTTTTAATTCTTCTGGCAACTCATCTTTTGTTAATACTGAAAACATTTCATCTACTTCTGTACCTTGCTTTGCAATCATAATTTTATATACATGGTCTTCATCTGGTGTCTGAACTGCCACACCATCCGGTGTGCAAAAAATTGTACAGTTCATTTTGCACAGCAAATCCCTACCTAATAAGTTTACTGGGCTAGAATCACATACTACAAATTGATGCATTTCTCTGAAGTTTCCAATTTTAACTTCCATTGGTTCGGTAAGAGGTGTTCTAATACTTTGATTAGCTACCCCTACTACTTGGATATCTTCACCAGAGAGAGGAAGGTCTGGAATGTCTGCTGTTCTTACAGTAGACCAGGTAGCACCAGTGTCCAAAAGAAAAGTAATATCATTACCTTTCACATTCCCTTCAACATATGGACCTGACTGATCTACCGATAAGGATGTGCCAAGTACGCACTCCTTCTCCCCCTCTCCTAGGCACCGTCATGAACTGAATTGACAGAAATCGTCCTGTAAAAGAAACTGTGATGTTATATAATCATTCTTACCACTTCCTCCTTGATATTCGATGTCTGCACCGTGCTTTGCTCTGCTTACATTACCCTGAATAGGTGCAGGTGGCAACTGACTCTGAGGATTTACACCCTGCTGTGAGTCATTCTGCGTCTGTGGATTTAAATTTTGATTTGGGCCATTATTATTCCGAATCTTTTTACATTCATCCTTCCAATGCCCCAACTTTCCGCATCCATGACAAGGAAATTTCTTTTTAGCTTCTTCTCTACTCATTCGTCCTCTCACTTTTCCACCATTCCCAGAATCACCATTCGTTCCAGAATCCTTTCCTTGATTTTCATTCGGATTATCCAAATTAATTCCCTGTTTCTCGGCCATTTTTACCTGTGCCCACATTACCTTTTCCTGCAATTTCTTATGCCTATCCTCAATATCATCTCCACAATATTTTGCATATTTCAGAATTTCGCCGATAGTTTTCCCTTGCCAACACAGCATGTGTAGTTTAATCATCTGACAAATCTCTGGCTTCAAACCGTAAACAAATCGATACACAAACTGACTCATGTTCTTGTCTCCAATGTCCTCAAATCCACTATACTGTTTAAATACCTGCAATAAACGCTCATAGTAGGAATGTACCGATTCATTAGCTTCTTGTGTAGTTCGGTCTATTTTCACCCAATCCGTTTCTTTCGGTGGTATTTTCCCTTTCAGGTAAGTTATCACCTGCTGATACTTTTTCATCACATCATTTGACGGGGCACCTGTCTTTGGGTCTCTAGGGTATTCTTCGCTTGGCCAATCCACTGTGATTTTACAATCTGTCCACAAATCGGCAGGTACCACTATGTCAAACAAACCATCTAAGTCCTTCAACAATACCTTTGACACCTTCACAAACCTTTCAACTTGCTTGTACCATTCAATTGGTTTTTCTCTCAACTTTGGAAAATCATTCGTAAATGACAAAATATCCTGTCTGCTCCATGGGACATGTACATATCCTCCTCCCGCAACTTCCCGCATTGGGTACATTTGTTCAGCTTTCCCTGTCTCTTTCATCACATATTCAGATGCTGATCTACTTGATCGTGCTTCTTCCTTTTTCTTGGCCCACCTAGTTCTCCATTTATCTAGGTCTCCCCATTTTTGTAAGACTATCATTAATTCCCTTACTTGTAATTTTCTTCCAGAGGCATTCATGTTTTCTAAATCTTTTTCTGAAAAATCTGCTCTATAGGTTTTTTGCAACACTTTTGATCTCCCTATTTCTATTCCCATCTGTAGTGCCAAATTGGATAATTTTTCATGGAATAATCTTACATTTCTTGTGATACTCCTGCACATAAACAATAATTCATCATCATCATAGGTATTTAAGCGATCTAGTCCTACATTTCCTGCTATTATTTCTTCTAATTCAACTTTCAATTTATGAATGTCCATTATTTTTGGAGGTGTGCACTGTTTATCTGATTCTTGTGCCCACCTTTCTAAATCTTCAGGGGTGACTATTGTGGTACTTTTTGCTCCTGATGAAGTTACTAGACTTATATCTTTTGAACATCCAGGTGTAGTTCTTTTGGGAGTAATATTGACAGAATCTCGAATGGGTAAGTCCATCAATGATATTGTGGATTCGCGGTCACTAAAGTGATCTTCAACCATTACTACTGCTTCAGGTTTTGTAGCGTTTACAGGAGTAGGTGCAAGTATCGGTGGAGGACAGTTTCCCTGACTTCCATATAATGGAACTACTGGACCAATTGTTACAGGTATGGTCAATGAGTCAGGATGTATTTTTATCTGTGTTATTTTCTGTATTAATTCTGCTCTAGTCTTCTCTAGGGCTTCCTTTTCTTTGTCATGAAGTATTCTACTTGGGGTGAATTCATGCATTACCTGTGGTACTAATGGAGTTTTTAACGGTGGTGCACTTGGGGTGCATCCACTTGTCCCTTCCTGATAGGGTGGGGGTTTCTTAACATTTCTTCCATAAATTCGTCTTCAGAATCCTCACTTCTCATTAAATGTTTTGTCTTTTCTGTGCATTTACTTCCTAATTTCTCTTCTGCTGTTAACAATGGATATAGTCCTTCTGTAATCATTGCCCTCCTCCATTGTTTCATCTGACTGTCCCTAGACTCATGTTGGTTTCGGGGAAAGAATCCTCGATAACCTCTGTTACTCCTGTATCGGTCACGCTCAAATGCTTCGGTTTCCCATTCCTCTAAAGCTTCATATTGAGTTAATCTAGGTCTGGGTTCTAAATCATTCATCCTCAATCTCAAATTTTGAAGAATTCGCCCATTGAACGTGCCATTCTCGGGAAATGCTAGTATTCCATCACTTTTGGTATATTCTATCCAATTCTCTATCCATACACAAGTATGATAACCTCTCTCCATCATCATGAATGAAGCGGGCGTTTTAGCTGGTGGAATGATAATTCCTTCTCTAGTTTTGATTGGTTTGTCCTTTTTAAAATAATTCTTAATCTTTTGTAAAAATGACATTTTTCTCTTTTCTCCGTACATCTTGGGTAAATATTGATGTATAAAACTATATTCTGCAAAGCCTAAATATCTCCTATCCGGACGAGTTCCTGTTAAAGTCGGATCGCGTTTTAACATGCAATCCTTTATCCACTAAGAATTTCGCTTCTATAATTTCGACCAATCAAGTGTCTGCTAACTTTTATTTCTGAACCAATCCTTGCGCGGCCTTTCTGTGACGTTTTTCTGTCAACCCCTCCTTTAAAATCTGCGCTTCTCTGTCCCTCGCTGATTCAACCAATCCCAGCGCGGCACCTGTGACGTCAGTACTGCTCCTGACTACTGACCCCTCCTTTACAAGAGTCTCTCCACACCCGCTGATTCAACCAATCCCAGCGCGGCGTTTTGTGACGTCAGCTCCCTCTCTGGCAACTGACCCCCCCTTATTTTCTCTACAATTCTTAATTATATTTCAGTAACAACATAAAACATTCGCTATCGTGCCAGTTTCTCTAAATTCGAAAAAAAATAGTTTCTCTCACACTTAGTAAACCCTTTCCGTTTACTAAAACATATACTACGAGTAAAACCCTTCCGTTTACTCTTCAGACAAGTTTCTGAAATACCTGTTACTTCTTCAATGTTACCCTTTCTAGGTGATATAACATCAAATTTTCACCAGCGTACTCCTTTGCTATTACTCACACGCATAGAGTCCCTAACGAGTACTGATAGCCCTGCTTAACTTTTCAGTACTATTTCTGCCTGGCAGATAACCTCACTGCAGTATGGCTTCCACTTACCATCCGCTATTCTTTTTACCCCGGGGGAATTCTGGACAACATAAAACAAAACTTTGAATACACGGATGTTAATTCATAAAAATAAAATTCTCATTACCCAATTAACAAAGAGTAACCATCCTCTGATTACCAGAAAACTGATCCAGCGCGATATTAGCAAACAGCATTCATACACAAACACTCACTTGGGCCCATACATTCATACTACGCTAATACTTACGCTGGGGAGTCAGTTGTACTCTTTTATCAAAATCCCTGCTACCAATTACCTTCTGATTGAAGAGTAATGACTTACCAATGAATCCTTTGCTAATTGGGAAGTTTAAAATGAGTGACATTCATTAAAATACATGATCCTGAAATAACCACTGAGTCAGGAAGTTTTAAAATGATTATCTAAAGATTTAGCAGAGTAAAATACAGAACCACACGGTACTTAATCGCATACCCAAGAGGAAGCATAGAATAACTATTACTAATCAATGACGGTCCCTCAGAAAAGGAGAGGATAGAGACAGCAGCGCAACTAAAGGTTGCATTATATTTACCTAAGTGCGAGAACCAAACCCTTGGCCAAGGAGTTGGAAAGAATAGGACCCAGGAAGGATGAAGAGCAAAGACCTCCTCCAGGTTCAGGACAGGACCGGTGACCTCTCTATAACGACGCCTGCGCCGTTCCCCTCTCTGATACTCGGCTTCTCCTCGATTCTCCCGTGTCTCCCTTCTAATGGACTCCGCCGCCCCCTCCTCAGGACCTCTTCGGGACAGGGATTCAGTCTGCAATCGATCAGCTTGGCGGTCTGGAGCTCTTCTGCCTGTCAGCATGGACGCCTGTTCTCTTGTAGCATCTCCTTCCTCAGACTAAACTAATTAGCTAATTCTATATCTGTTATACCCTTCTGCACCCATGTACCTCCCCTTAATGTTGCCAAAATATGGGACCACTACTTCTGATTGGACAGGGACAGGGGGTGGATTCTCACACCATATTGATTTGTCTTGAATTCTGAAGCCCATTGTTTTTAAACTACCGCCCATTCAATTTAATACATTTGCTTTATTTCCCACCCGTCTCATGACAAAATTTACAATTTATTCATATAAAATGTTTCAGTTCTACAAGAACATCTTGGAATGTAGTGATGTCGGCCAGCAGGTCATGGCCTTGGGTGATGTCCAAGTTGACTTCATCTCCTTCTTTCTGTTCTGCCACTGCAGGGCGCATGTGCGGAATCTTTGTCACACGAGCTTTCAGTTCACCAAACCCAGGCCCAAGTTTACAAACTAATAAAAGTCAAAGAAGAAAACATTAAAATCACAAATAAAATGTTTCACTGTATGCCCATTCTTTCTACACTATTCCCATTTAATTATAAATTCTATCCCGCATTAGTAGCGTTAAAGAAATGACAGTTTAATAATGACATGAGAGCAAGCTGAAGCATGTGAAAACATCAAGCAGCCATTTTAATGCACACTGCGCAGAAGCAGAAGTTTCCCACCAAGCAAGAAGAGACGTCACAACACGTGATATGGTTGAGACATGCGCAGAAAGTTTCCCGCGCTTTAGCGGCCATTTTAGATTACGGACAAGCGTTATTCATTAGTAAAACACATAGGCAAGCGTCCTCACTAATCGTGTAGTGTATGCAAGGATTAATATAGACAATACAAGTTTTAATAAATTAATACTATGAGGAGGTTGTATACGAGCAAGTCTCATTTGTGAGTCCTTGCTCCATCATATGGAAAGGCCACAGCCAGGTCGCACAAGATTTTAAGCAGACGATTTAAATGAGCCCTTTTTGTCCGTACACTTGGATTGATGTAAACATTAAGCAGCAACAGGGGTCGCTGTTGTCTCCACGAGCTAACTTTAACTCCAAGCAACCAGTCCTCATCGAAGTCTAATAACTCTGTTGGGCCCTTTAGGCTACATGAGATGTAAATGGACAATCCTCCCTTGGGGCTGCCATGGTTGCTGTCTCTGACGGCTGATTTCCAATATTCAATAAATCCATCGATAGGACAATTACGGGTAGCCCATGTTTCCTGAACGTCAATTAAATCATGACTAAAAGTAAAATTTCGGGTCTCTAAAGAGGACATTTTGAGGTGAAGGCCACTAATGTTCCATGAGCACAGGGAGAGGCGAGACTGCATCTGATGATTTATGGGGTTTATAGATTGAGGCTGGGGAGTGCTAAATTTAACAGCCTCCAAAGGGTTCAATTTTGGCCAAATTTGTCCGAATGGTCAGGCTAGGTTTTTACGAGACAAAGCTGCTGATAACCACCCCCAGTCTTGGGTTTCATGGCAATTCGGGAGTGTGGACCATGGACTTCCTGTTAGAGATGCGTCTCCTACTGCATTTTTTAAGATTGAATATGGATTACTTCTGTCACTGTTCAAGGTCCGACACACACTTGTCTGAATGGCCGGTTGCTTGGCTAATGCCATGGGGTAACCTGGGTTGGAATGGGGATAGATTCTAATTCCCCATGACCGAAAAGTATCTTTGCAAGCTAGAAGAGCTCGAGCCCAAGTAGCAGATTTAAATGTCACCAAGGTTACTTCAGAGGGTTGCGACCCTCTTGGCGGAAGAAATTCTATATATTCAATGTCTTCAGATGCCAAATGTGTCGAGACCCGGGACTCCTTTCAATAATTTGATGATGTTTGCTCTATTGAGGACGTCGTGATAGCCTTTTGATTTATATTCAGGGACGAGAAGGATTTTGAAGCACTGGGAGTCGCTAACGGCACTTAATTGACAATGACCCTTGTCGTTTAAGATATTTTTTTCGATGAAAGGGTCGGGAGCTATTTCAGGGTTGGACAAAGGATTATCTCGAAGCCCTTCCGGAGTTGCCAAAAAGTCCTCGGGTGGCTTTAAAGTGTCCTTAAAGGTTACTTTTGGATGATAACCTCCAGCGCTTGATTGAACAGTTTGAATACGGGAATAAAGAGTGGGTTGAATTTGAGTAATCGTTTCAATAGGCAAGTTTATGTTTACTGCTTGTAATTGACCAGTTGCATGGTCCATGCCAGTTGGAAACTCTTTTGGTTTTTCAATGGCCGCAACTTCATGAGGATTTAGTACGGGGCTTCTTCGGCCGGAGGGAGAATCGGTTTGAGCCTGGTGGTGAGCAGGAATAAACTGCTGGACGTTTAGCGTTGGAGGGGCTATTATAGTCAGCTGGTCCTGGTTTGATGGAATAAGGCTCAGAGCTCGTTTGTTATCCGAGTTCTTAAACAATGGAAACAATTTAGGGGATGCAACCGCAGGTTTTGTTATTAGTTTATTTCTTTGTTTGCGTTGACGTTTTTTTCTCTCTTGCTAAGAGGATGGAGCGATTCAGAGATTGTCTTAGAGGGGGATGAAGCCAAGCTGGATGGCTTAGTATCCAGATCTGCGTTAGGAGGATCAACTGCTTTTGTTGAGCCACTCACAATTTGGGAGCTCAACAACAAGGGTAGTGTCGGCTTAGCTGGCATTGTCAACCCTTGAGCTATATGGTGCGATTTAGATGCTGCAGAAAATTTCGCCTCTTTGCTTTCTAGGATCCCGTCGGCCCCTGATATCAATGTCTTATCATTTATTTGAACAGAGTCTGTACACTGTACATGGTCCTGAGCCTGGCCCTTGCTGACACTGCCTCCTGATAGTTGTTTGATTTCATCTAAAACACAGTTTAGAAAAGCTGGGAGTGCTGAGAGGCTGTCAATGATGGGTGAGCAACAGCAGACTGACTGGACCAAGTTTGAAGATGATTGAGCCCTTATTATTAGATTGTTTAAATTCTCTAAATTATTGTCGATACCTGCTGTAAACAAGGCTAGGGTGTTCAAAAGGCCGACTTGCATGTCCAATTTATCAGAATGATAATTTAATGCCGTAACTGTAGATTGAAAAGTTTGCAACAGTTGTGGCCAAATGTTTGACATAGGTGTCAGAGGAGCAGCTTGTGAATCAGATTCTAGTTTCACGTCGGATAATTTATCTGAATCTTTAAGAAAGAAAGATAGATCCAGTAGCGACTGATCTTTTAGATCTTTTGTGTCAATTCCTTGTTCGGACTTTGTGAAAACTGTGGCTGCAGCTGTAGCCGTGGCTGTGACTGCTACTGTAGTTGCAGCTACGTTTAAAAGCGTTTGCAGCAGAAACGGTGTGACATTCTCCTTCGGAGACCTTTCCCGTTGGACTACGGTGGGACTATGTATTCCGAAGCTTGAAGATTGGTTGTTTTGTGCGAGTAAAGGGCTTGAACACAATTGTTGTGGTGACATGGACGTGAGAATATCTGATTGTTGTAGCACAGTGTTAGATTTTAGTTCAATTGTTTCAGTCCAAGAGTGATTTTTTAAAGCGAATAACATGCGTCTTTCCTGGGGTGAAGATGAGTGACAAAATGAGGACTGCTGAGTGACCGGAAAGGTTGCCATGGGAAGCGCTGGGGGCATTTTCGAATCGTCCTCGGGTAACCTGACGCTAGGGTTAGCGCTGGGGGTAACCAATGATGGTGTGATTTTACTAATTGGTGACATATGGATGGTTGCCTCTGTTGTTTGTTGGAAATTACTAGCCTTAGGCTCCTCCAAAATTTGTAGAGGGGGGAGGGGCTTGACTGTTTTTTTTAAATATTCCAGAATCGAAAGGGGTTGCATAGTCTTGTGGCACAACGAAGAAATGCGGTCTCTATTACCAACAGAGTCTCGTCCATGGGGGGAGGGATTCAGCAAGTCCGATGAAAACGTGGGCATCGGCTGATTAGAAGCCTTCACTGCGGCTCCCTCTACCACTGCTGCCAGCTGTTTTAATTTTTTTTGTTTCGGTGATGAAAACACCTTCCTTGTTCTCCTGGATCTCATCGCTCTATTTGCTTTGACTGCGTTGCCAGTGAAAAGCTGGTTCCACTTCTACTGGTTTTACAGTGGGTTCACGTGACTAGTGGCTGCAGGCACTGCTTCTTAGACACCCCCCTTTCTTCCACCCCCCACCTCCTCCCTGCCCACAATAACCTACCTTACGACCCTTGTGGCCCTTGTAGCCCTGCCACCTCGATCAGTTCTATAAAAATAAAAAATATATAAATGGAACTGAGGTGGTGTGTTACGCGTATGGGGAATATACAAGAGTCCCAACAAGAAGCCAGTAAGGTCAGTGTAAAAATGTAGGCTGGGATGTCGGATGGGTGACGGGGCAGGGGGGAGCGAAACCAGGCCGAGCCAGGCGAGGCAGATCAAGCACTAGAGCAGCATGGGGCAAAAGTAGGGTGGCCAGGGCCGGAGCCAACCAAGCCAGACCGAACTGGGCTGGGCTAGCAGGTTTGGCAGCTGCAGTTCAATACAGTGCAAGATAGCGCAGCCACGCTATCCACTGTCCACGGACCAGGCACCGTAAGTGACACGGTCCAGAGGAGGCGGCACGACAGGCACGGCGCTGCAGGCTGGTGTTATGCTGGTGTTATGCTGGTGGATGGGAGTTAGAGTCCTGAGACACCATGGATCTCCATAGGTCTCCGGGGAGAGCGGCAGGGGACTAAACCCACGAGCGGAAGCTACTGGGGGTCCCAGAAAATCAGAAGACTCACCTTAGCAAGCCTCACCAACTCCTTCCGCGGAAGTCCGCAGAAAGATCACGGGACCCCCTACAGCATTTCCCGCCGCCGCCAGCTCCACACCAAGCTTTTTCCTCCGCACCCCCACGCAGCGCCACAACTGCCGCCACAAGCCGCCAACACTACCAGCCGGCGCTACAACCAGCCAAGCGGTCCGCTGCCTCTGCTGCTGCTGCTTAAGGCTCCGCCCCTACGCACCACGCACACAGCTTACTCCGGGCTCCGAACTCCGCACTCGACTCTCTCGCGTCAGGTCGCGTGTCTCGGACCTGACGTCAGGTTGCGTGTCTCGGTCTCAGTCATACTTTATGGCAGCTAATTTAGCCGCAAGGGCCGGTATGGTGAAATTGGAGAATATGCAGTGCTCAGAAAATGTATGAGCAGGGGTAAACATAGTTTACCACACATGCGATACAACGCATGCCATTACAACGCGGTCATTACAATGACCGCGCTGTTACATCGCATACCATTACAACGCAAGCGGTTACAATGACTTGCAGTAGCGGGCAGAAGGTGTTGCATTTAGAATCCAACACCTTCCCTACTGTTGCACAGACTGGAGTTGGAATAGTAAATTATTCTATTCCAAAATCCAGGGCCCCCCTACAGCAAGTCGTTGTAATGACTTGCGTTGTAATGGTATGCGATGTAACAATGTGGTCATTGTAATGACCGCATTGTAATGGCATGCGTTGTAAACGCATGTAATGTAACATGGCCTATTCATGAGCAGGCGCCCAACATTTATATAAGGAGCCTGGAGACAGTACTGCAAAATGTCAGTGTTGCCAATACCAAGGCTCCCTAGTTTTGATTTCACCTCATGCCTCTTTTTTCCACAGCCCTGCACTTTCTGTCTTGTTGTTCACATTTGCTAGTTCTTTTCATCCCTTTCTCCTATTGTCACTGTTTCTTTCTATTCCTCCTTTCTTCTCTGCTTTCTGCGTTTCTCTTGCATGTTCTGATGATGAAAACAACACAAGTCCCAGTCCTAAATAAATGAGCGCTGGTGCGCATCGCGTGCAACCACCGGCACAAATTAAGCACTGGATAGGTTGCCTTGGAGCTAAAGACATGCTATTAGAGTAACATCGTGCTATATAAACTACCATCCATTTTGACACTCTTGCCATAATATACACACATATTATTTGAACTAAAATTACATTTGTACGTTTTTTTAGCCAATTTATTTGTGTAACTGTGATGTAAAATGTTGTTTTCACAAACATTTACAGACGGGCACTCATTCAAGCACGTTTTTGCTTATAAGCAGACATCTTGAGCGACCCGGATGGTGTGTCAGTGAATGAAACCCCAGCAGAGCGTGCATGTGTGTCAGGTGCAGGGGAACTGGAAGCGAGAGCAGGGCCGGACTGGCCGTAGCGGGCACCGGGCGTTTCCCCGGTGGGCCGCTAGGGTGGGGGCCGGTTTCGGGCCCCCTGGGGGCCGTTTTTGTTACTGTGGGTCGGCAATATCGGCCCCCTGTAACAAAATCGGCCGAAACCGGCCCTGGCAAACAGCCCGACTGCACCCCCCTACCCCCAGGGGGGGGCGGCCGAGCAGTTTGCCAGGGCCGGTTTCGGTTCCAAGTCCGGCCTTGAGCGAGAGCTGTAAGGAGCATGCGAGGCACTTCACATTATCTGAAGATCGTCGCACCACGTCCTCAGCATACGGACCCTGTGCACTAGACAACACTGCCGGGGTACAGTCACCTGTGGGCACTGCATTATTGGGAATTTATACAGTTTTTGTGCGTGCTATTTAAAAAACAAAAATACGCGATTCCCTCACATTATCACCAGCAAAATACTGATAGTACGTGTGAGTGAAAACTGTGAGTGCAGTTTGCACAAAGCTCTAAAATGGGACTGGCAACAAAGAAAACAAGTGAAAGGGAGTCACAGTACCATAGAGCAGGTTTGGCCTTTGATTTAATGTTCTTCACGAAATGGGCCCAGGCAACACGATCTCTTCTTACGGCATTTTGTGCTGCACATTTGGAGGCTTGACAATAATGTGCAAGTTGAGACTCAGCAACACTCTTACTGCCGTTCCAAAATGGTTAAAGGGACTACAAGGAGGGGTGGTGCAACAATGTAAATAAATATTAAAATGAAAAGAAGCGGGACAGAAACTGCGTTTCTGTCAGAGGGTGGTCGAAGGGTGGAAGCAGCAACGGGCCAAATGAAAAGAAGCGTGACGGCAACTGCGTTTCTGTCAGAGGGTGGTCAAAGGGCGGAAGCACCAACGGGCCGAAAGCAACTTTTAAAAAACAAGTTCTGTAAAACAACATATGAAGAAAGGAAGCGTAAGGAGGCCGTGCTTGGCCGGTGCTCCTTAGCCTTGACTGGAAGTATTGCATCTGCTGCGGAACAACTTAGGAGGCAGCAAAGAAGAGTGATGGAGGAGAGAACCAATGGTATGTAGCAGGCGGGAATAAAGTGGTTTTGTTAAATAAAACAGGTCTTGCAGCAGCGCATGCTCACTGATGCTCGACCTAAAAATGTAGTCAATTACTGGGGCACGGCCTCTGCCCCTATAAGTGGAAGGTGAGATCTTTTTTGATCATGCTAACTCCATGACATTACACAGATTATGGAAGTCTACACAGTTCCATAGCTCCTAACCTCTGTGATCTTCACAACCCGCAATACACTCCAGATTTTCCAGCATAGGACAGTGTCCCAGTCTGGCATTCAAATTGCCAGCAATAATCAGTTGAGCCTCATGCCCCTTGACATCTATATATAATCTATATACTCTATATACATATCTATATCTATATATCTATCTATCTATCTATCTATCTATATATCTATCTATCTATCTATCTATATATATATATATATATATATATATATATATATATATATATATATATATATTCACTGAAAGAGCCAAAGGTTACAGGGACGTTATAGTTAGGCTGACATTTCACTCGTACAAAACCAGTGAAATTCAGCAGTTATAGTTAGCTGAGCTAACTATAACTCGGGCCCTCGCAATGCAGTGCTTGTGACCTCACATATTACATCAGTCATGACATGGTCAGTGACACCACTGAGACATCACTGATGACATCATCCGGTGACTGTTTCTAAAAAGTTTATGTGTTATATATACACCAAGGTGTATTGATGAATTAGTGGGTGTTTGAGTGCCTGTATGGATGATTTAGTGGGTGCGTTACTGACTGTATAAGTGAGTGATTATACGTGTCTCAGTGAATGTATGGGTGAGTGACTAGGTTGTATGAATGTCTGTATCAGTCTGTCAGTTGGTGTGTTAGTGGCTGTATGGGTTCGTGAGTAGCTACATGAGTGGCTGTATGGGTTATTGATTGGTTGTCTGAGTACCTGTATGGGTGTATGAGTGTCTGTGTGGATGGGTGAGGGGGTGTGTGACTGCCTACATGGATGAGTGAGTGGGTGAGTCAGTGGCTGTAGGGGTTCATAAGTGCATCTGTGAGGGGCTGTATAGGCGAGTGAGTGCTTGTATGGTTGTGTCGGTGAGTGAATGGATGTGTCAGGGGTAAATGGGTGAGTAACTGCATTTGAAAGGCAGTATAGGTGAGTGTTGGAGTATATAAGTGAGTGTATGTGTGAATGAGTTATTGTGAGAGTGGCTGTATGGGTGAGTGTGTGCTTGTGTCAGTGACTGTATAGGTGAGTGAGTATGTGTTAGTATCTGTATGAATAAGTGAGTTGGTATATGCATAACTGTATAGGTGATTAAGTGGCTGTGTGATTGACTATGGCTGAGTGAGTAGGTGTGTGAGTAGCTCTATGGGTGACTGACTGTGTGAGTGCTGTATGGGTGTATGAGTGGATATATCAGGGGCTGTATTAGTGAGTGTGTTGGTGTATGAGTAGCTGTATGGGTGACTGAGTGGATGTGTGTAGACCTATGAATCAGTGAGTGAGTGTGTAGGTACTGGTATGGTTGTGTCAATGGTTTTGAGAATGGTATTGTTGAAGTGAGTGTATGAAAGCTTATAAGAATGTCATGAGTGATGTCATTTGAGATGTCTTCAGTGATGTCACTGACCATGTCATGAGTAATGTAACATGTGAGGTCTTAAGCAGTGCATTGCCGGGGTCACGAGTTATAGTTAGCTCAGCTAACTATAACTGCTGAATTTCTCTGGTTTTGTACAAGTGAAATGTCAGCCTAACTATAATGCCCCTGTAACCTTTGTTTTTTTCAGTGATTTGCTAAGTTTTTTTTAATTCCCTGAATAAGAAAGAAGAGAAGCAAGGGAATTCAAAGCCTCACCGCCTAATGTAGTCACAACAAATAAATAGAACTAGGACGTTGCCCACCTCAATGGTCAGTTGCACTTTGACCATACATTAACACGTTTTGATTTAAAAAGTAGAGAGGGAACGAGAGACCTTTATCCAAAACATCATACATACCGTATTCAGATTACTTTTACCGGACACCTGAACAAGTAAAACAACTTTGCCGTTGGGACTTAACTTTGAATGGCATATCACGAATATCGTTTACATCATGCTAAAAAGAATCTTGTGTGTCCCAAGCGGGATCAGATCTCTTGCCCTGATGAAGCCTTTTGTAAGGTGAAACGCATTGGCTGCGCCCCCTTTGAATATACACAATAAAGTGAAAAATAACATCAACAACCAAGATCTATGAGAATTTGTTTAATGTCCAATGGTATTTGTGTTTTTGGATAAATATCCCTTGTTGCCTCTCTACTTTTTTAATCAAAACTTTTTTTAAATTTCTTTTCCTAACTAGAACGCTCCTGTAACCTTTGTTTTTTTCCAGTGAATTTCTAAGGTTTTTTAAATGCTAATTCCTAACTATAACTTCCCTATAACCTTTGATTTCTTTCAGTGAATTTCTATGTTTTTAAAGTAGTAGTCACGTTTGCAGAGAAGTGGAGAAAGGGGGCGAGGCCTCCGACCAGCCCACAGGAATTCCGCTGTGTAGGACTTACAGGAGGTAACAGGAGGGCTTCTTAGCCCCCAAGGTCAATCTGGAGCCAAGGGGACTTCATCCCCCAACTAGTTCTGTGCCAGGAGACACGTTTGCAGAGTGGTGCAGAAAGGGAGCGTGGCCTCCGAAGAACTCTTAGCAAACTGACTGTGTGGGATTTGCTGGAGGTGACAAGAGGGGTAGTTGGCCCCACAAAATACCCTCAATAGCCAAGGGGACTTCATCCCCCAACTAGTACTATGCCAGCAGGTGTTAGCAGAGTGGTGGAGAAAGGACGTCCTTGATGACTGCACAGGTAGTGCCTGTATGATTCTATGAGTGCCACTGCCAAGGACACACTGCGAATACCGGGTGTTTTTAGCAAAGTGTAAAACACATATATAGACATATTTAACATAAAGTTTCGGTGTAGCTATTTAATAAGATCCTAATTTAACTTTCCCCTTTGTATATATTGGTCGAAATAACTATATCAAAAATGCATTTATCTTCTTCACAGCAACAGCGAAGGTCGCAATGACATCAGTAGTCACAAATACAAATTACAGAATATAAAACAGATATTCAAACATATTTTACACAAAGTTTAAGTTTAGTAACATAATTGTTTAACTTTATTTTAACAAAACATTTAAAAAAAAAATTCAAAAAATAACTTTCAACAACTGAACTCATGAATACAACATAACTACCAAACAAACATCAAACTACCCATTGTTAACCAAACTCATGGGGAATCAAAAACTGCTGCAAAACTAGTGCAATGCACAATGTGTGACAAGACCCTCTCTAGAGGGACGAACAAAAAATATTCATGTGGGACGACATCCATCTTATTTTATCTTAAAACCTATCATACAAAACGTTTCCAACTGGCGATCTACCAGAGGGAAGCTGGCGAACCATCTACATCAGTGGCAGCAGCAACAATACCCGGCCAGAATGTCCCTTCAGAGGTGCAGACTACTATAACAGATATGGCTCCAGAGATTTCAAAAATGGCCATGTATTGCATGGACTGTAGTATTGTTATAACTGCTGGTGAGCAGTGTGTTACAGCTATTAGCAATGCTGCAAAAAATCATACATGCTAATTTTTTCTCCATTTCTATATTTTTTGCACATTTTGCAGTGTACATTTTTTGAATTCCTCCTGTCCCAGTTGCCATTTTTGTCACCATAAAAAAAGATATTTTTTCTTAAACTTTACAAAAGCACTTAAAAAAAAAAAGGAATATCATTCAATAATACACTTTTCAACTAAAAAAATAAAAAGAACACGCCCATTTATCAATCTTGAACATTCTTTAAGAGGAGTTCATAGTGAGCAAATTTGCACAATATGTCAATTTGTCACAAGACATTGTCAAGGGGTAGAAATAAAATAAATTCTTGCTGGACTACGTCCATGCTTTACCATCTAAAAGCAAACCATAGCAATAGTGTAAAAGCAGCAAGAAGGCAACGCAAGACTGAAGGACCCTCAACTTCAATAGCAGCTACAACAACACCGGGGCAGAGAGTCCATTCAGAGGTCCAATCTCAACTTCAAGATTTCGGTCCACAGTTTTCCCTGATGGCATCATACTACATGGATTGTGAAGTTGTAGTGAGTGCTGAAGAGCAGTCCATAACGGCCCTTCGCAATGCAGCAAAGAATCATAAATGTTGATGTTTTTTAAATTTTGGCCCTTCATAGTTTTTCTACATTAGCAGGCATTTTATTATCTTACAAAATGGCTATCTAATATTTATGTGTTGTTCATTTTATTATCTTCTAATTTATTATAACACTACTTACATATGACTTGCCGTATAGACAAGTCAAAGTGTCCCTCTACAAATAAATACACAGCTAACTTTTGCCAGTTATCATTATTTTATTTTTCACTTTTTAAATATAAGTCAACAGTCTGTGTTTAAATCTTCTAGTAAGTGCATCGGCAACATATACAAACATACTCTGGTTTTGTAGACCTCAAGGTGTGAAATTTTGTAATCTCTTCTTTATCCCTTTCCATGCGTCGGACGGCCGGGAGGCGCGCTGACGTCATTAGAGAATACCAGACACGCTGGAAGCCATTTGCTTCCAGCGCATCCTTTAAACTGAAGGTAAGTTTCTCCTCCCGGGAGGGGGGCATTTTACCAAAAGAGGCATCGGGGAAAGGAAAGGGTTTTCCTTTCCCCCAATGCCCCTTTTGAGCATTCCTGCTGCACGATTGTGCGATCGTGCAGCAGGAATGCCCACTAGACACCAGGGAATTTTTTTATTTTTTATTTTGAAGGTGATTAACTGTTTGCGGGGAGCGGCCCCTTAGGCAAGGGTCGCTCCCCTTTTGGGGGCAATGTTTTTTGGCTGTGTCTGCCCCCCGGGGGGGCAGATCTCGCCTTTTTTTTTGTTTTTAAACAGGCCCACTAGACCACCAGGGATTTATTTGTGGGGAGTGGCCCCTTGGGCAAGGGTTGCTCCCCTTTGGGGTCAATGTTTTTGGCTGTTTGCCCCCCCGAGGGGGGGGGGCAGATCTCGGCATTTGTTTTAAAATCGGGCCCACTAGACCACCAGGGATTTATTTGTGGGGAGTGACCCCTTGGGCAAGGGCCGCTCCCCTTTGGGGGAAATGTTTGTGGCTGTGACTGCCCCCAAGGGGGCAGATCTCGCCATTTGTTTTTAAATCGGGCCTCTAGACCACCAGGGATTTGTTTGTGGGGAGTGGCCCCTTGGGAAAGGGTCGCTCCCCTTTGGGGAGAATTATTTTGGCCGTTTCTGCCCCCCGGGGGGGGCAGATCGGCTGATTCTTTTTTTTTTGTATGGCCACTAGGCCACCAGGGATTATTTATTTTTTTATGTTGGGGAGCGGCCCCTTGGACAAGGGTTGCTCCCCTTTATGGGAGGATGATTGTGGCCATTTCTGCCATCTTTGGGTGGCAGATCAGCAGTTTTTTTAGGCCCAGCTGTCCCCAAGGGGGGCAGAAGCCACTAGACACCAGGGTTTTTTCAATTTTGGTGTTGGGGAGTGGCCTCTTGAGGAAGGGTTACTCCCCTTTTACGGGGTGAATATTTTGGCTGTTTCTGCCCCTCTTGGGGGCAGATCAGCCTTATACTCTTAGGCCCACCTACCCCTTAGCTTGGCTGGTGGATTGTGTGTGGACTGGTGCATTATTTACATATGTGATTGTAATGTTTTATTTCTCCTTTTTATTCTAGTGCAAAGCTTTTGATTCTTGTTTGCGGTTTCGGCAGTGGTTGTTCTGCAGTTTTGCATAGTTGCATTTATTTGGTAAGAAAAACATTTTTGTTGTGTTTACTCCAAATGAGTATTATTGTCATGCATGAATGAATTTGCTTGTACGTGGTGTCATAATGTCACCATATTTAGCTAGTGTTTTGAGCATGAAATTCTTTGCGATATGTTTTGCATGGTCTTATGTGTAATTTTCTTTTCTTTTTTAGTGGGATATTGTTGATCCTTACTGTGTATGTGCAGAGTAGGTGGTGGTGAGTCTAGCTGCTAATGGCAAGTGAGTGGTATAGTTTTGGAGTATATAGGTCTTTGTGATAAAGCCACATTTTGTTTATTACTTATTTTACAAAGTGTTTGTTGTTGTTGACTTGTTTGACAAGTTACCTTTATTAGTAAGGATTATGGCTAGCCGTAGAATTACTGCTCAGCAGGTGGTTGGTATGCTTTTTGAATCTTCCTCTGAGCAGGATTATGAGACTGACAGTGCGTCTGAGGGAGAGGAGGGAGTGCAAGATTCTGGCAGTGAGTTTTCTGTCCACGAGGAATCATCTGATGATGAAGCTACTCTCAGTGCAGATGAAGCTACTCTCAGTGCTGATGAAGTGCCTGTTTTAGAGGAGGACACTGATGTGTCGATGGTGCAGCAAGAGACATCGGGATTGCAGCCTGAGGCTGCAAGGCTTCCTACTGGAAGTGCTGGACTCTGAGTTGATCCAAACATGGTGCAGCCGGTGTTGCCTGCCCTTAGTGGTGATGCAGGGTGTAGAGTGGATTGGGAAATCTTTTTGCCTATACAGTTTTTTCAGTTGTTTATGGATGTTGTATTTTTGGCTGAGATTGCTGAGCAGACTAATTTGTATGCTGCACAGTTTTTGAGGGACAACAGTGCTAGACTTAGGCCCCGCTCTAGAGTAACCCGGTGGACTCCCACAAATTTGGATGAGATGAAGAAGTTTGTGGGCTTGACTTTTTTGATGGGCTTGATAAGGAAGCCATCCCTGGCTTTATATTGGTCTACCAGTCCCTTGATGGCAACGGCCATGTTTCCTGCAATTATGAGTCGTGATCGGTATTTACTTTTGCTTCAGATGCTGCATTTTGTTGATAATGCTTTGGCGTTGCCACAAGATCACCCTGACTGTGACCGTCTTTTTAAGATTCGGCCTGTTCTTGATCACTTTGTAGATCGATTTTCAGAGATCTATACACCAGGGAAAGAAATAGCTGTTGATGAGTCTTTGGTCCTGTTCAAGGGCCGTTTGGTTTTTAGGCAGTACATTCCTAGCAAGAGGGCACGTTATGGAATTAAGATGTATATGTTGTCTGAGAGTAGGACAGGATATGTCTATAATTTCCAGGTGTACACTGGTAGGGATTCCACTATGGACCCCCCTGGTTGTCTGTCCACTTTTGGAGTTTCAGAGAAAATTATGTGGGATCTTGCTAGAGGACTATTTAACAGAGGTCACCATTTGTACCTTGATAACTTCTACACTGCTGTGCAATTGTTTAAGGAATTGTTAAAAGTGGACACTTTTGCTTGTGGCACAATCAGCTCTAACCGTGAAGGTTACCCAAAAGAGCTTGTTTGCAAAAAGCTTCAGAGGGGACAGTGCAGTGCCTTGCGTAGTGAGGAACTGCTAGCTGTGAAATTTGTGGACAGGAGGGATGTGTACATACTGACTACCATCCATGATGAGAGTATTTCACCCGTGACTGTTTGGGGTCAGGTTGCTGAAGTGCGCAAACCTGTGTGCATTGTAGACTACATTAAGCACATGGGTGGGGTCGATAGAGTAGATCAGAGGTTGGAAACTTACACTGCTGTTCGTAAGGCTTATATTTGGTATAAGAAGTTGGCCATCCATCTCTTCAATTTAGCAACTTTTAATGCTTTTGTTGTGTTCAAGGAGTGTTCTCCTGAATTAAAGATTACTTTTGTTCAGTTTCAGGAGTCTGTGATAGGCAGCCTTGTTGTAGTGGAACAGACAAGTGTTCCTAGAGTTGGAGTGGTGGAGGATGTGGCTAGATTGAAAGATCGCCACTTTCCTGATTTAATTCCTCCCACGCCCAAAAAAGACAATCCCTGTAAGAGATGTAGAGTCTGTTTGCGAAGAGGTAGGCGGAAGGAGAGTCGTATGCAGTGTGCTGATTGTCCTTCTAATCCTGGGCTGTGTGTGCCCACATGTTTCAGATTGTTTCACACTCAAAAGAGTTTTTGGGAGCAACCGTGAGTCTAATAGTGTACTGCCTGGTCTGTATGGTTTTATATAGTTGTTATTCAGTTTCATGGTTGGCATTAGAATGATGTCTTTAGTTACTGCTGTTGTTTTTGTAGTTATAGTTTTGTATCTAGTTGCAATTGGTTTGTGTTTTCCTTCTTGTTAAAAAAAATTTGAGGACGGTGTGTGTGGACTGGGGCTTGGCTGACGGTGTGTGTGTGGACTGGTGCTTGGCTGGCGGTATGCATGGACTGGTGCTTGGCTGGCGGTGTGTGTGGGCTGGCGCTTGGCTGGCAGTGTGGGCTGGTGCTTGGCTGGTGGTATGCGTGGGCTGGAGGTGTGGGTGGGCTGGCATTTGGCTGGCAGTGTATGTGGGCTGGTGGTGTGGGTGGGCTGGTGCTTGGCAGGTGGTGTGCGTGGGCTGGCACTAGGCTGGCAGTGTGCGTGGGCTGGCACTTGGCTGCTGGTATGCGTGGGCTGGCGGTGTGGGTGGGCTGGTGCTTGGCTGGCGGTGTGCGTGGGCTGGCATTTGGCTGACAGTGTGTGAGTAGTGACTTGCTGCTGGTCATTACACACTCTGCTAGTCAAACGCCACTGCAGACACAATGTCAACCACCAGCCGGTGTGATTGCTGTGTCAGTCATGTGGGCGTATGAAAGTTATGGGCCCTTGAATGGCGCTGTCTGTTGATGTGAATGTTGTAATGTGCTGGGCCCGCGGCTCGCGGTGTGAATGGTCTTGTGTGTCACATATGAAAGGTGTGTGAATGGCCTGTAAAAAGGTTGGTGCCTTGCCGTGGCTTTACAGCTCACGAGCTGTGAGTCATTAGTTCAGGTTGTTAACCTTTTAAATATAAACAGTGCATTTCCTTTTTGTGAAATCTCTTGTTAATAGAATTTTACACTCTGAACCTTCACTCACCCTCGTTCCAAATCCAAACAGTATGTGTGAGTACTTAAGGAATTGTTCATTTTGAAGTAATATTTGTCTTTTCCTTCTCTCTCTGCCAGGGTGTACATTGTCTCCACATTGTCTGTGGATGTGAGTGTTGTAATGTGCTGGGGCCGCAGCTGGTGGTGTGAAAGTGTGTGTCAAGGTTGAAAGGTGTGTGAATGGCCTGTAAAGAGGTTGGTGCCTTGTCGTGGCTTTACAGCTCAGGTTCTTAACCTTTTAATTATTAACAGTGCATTTCCTTTTTGTGAAATCTCTTGTTAATAAAATCTACATTTTGAACCTTTCACTCACCCTCGTGCCAAATCCAACCAGTATGTGTGTACTTGAGGAACAGATGGATAGGCAGTCATATTTGTCTCATCTGTCTTTCTGTGCTAAGGTGTTGTCTTTCTCTAGGGAAAATTTACCAACTTTAGATATTTCTGTGAAGGAAAAAAAATGGTTCCCAACAAGTTTTTTTACTCTCAATGCCATGCAAACCTCAAAATGTGACTATATTCACGCATTTTCCTTGCATTACTTTGTCATAATATTCTGGTGTCAGAAAAACCACAATTTTCCTACCACCCAGCATTCCCCCCAGATCTCCCGATAAAAATGGTACCTCATTCGTGTGGGTGGGTCAAGTACCCGCGACAGGCAAGGGCCCAAAACATATTGAGGGGACATCAAAATTACCTATCACAAAACAACATGGTTTTGCAAGGGGGGTCACCTGGGTTTTTGGCCCCGGGCTCGGCGGCCATCTTGGGAAACCTACCAAACCCACACATTTCTGAAAACTAGACACCTGGGGGAGTCCAGCGAGGTATGGCTTGCGTGGACCCCCCAACGTTTTCCTACCCAGAATCTCCTGCAAACCTCAAATGTAGCTAAAAAAACCAAATTTTTCTCAAATTTATGTGTGGGAAAGTTGTGGGATCACCGGGCTGACACAAATTTCCTACCACACAGCGTTCCTCCAGGTCTCCCGATAAACATGGTACCTCATTTGTGTGGGTGGGTCAAGTACCCGCGACAGGGAAGGGCCCAAAACATATTGAGGCAACATCAAAATTACATATCACAAAACAACCTGGTTTTGCAAGGGGGTCACCTGGGTTTTTGGCCCCGGGCTCGGCGGCCATCTTGGGAAACCTACGAAACCCACACATTTCTGAAAACTAGACATCCGGGGGAGTCCAGAGAGGTATGGCTTGCGTGGACCCCTCAACGTTTTCCTACCCAGAATCTCCTGCAAACCTCAAATTTAGCTGAAAAAAATAAATTTTTCTCAAATTTCTGTGTGGGAAAGTTCTGGAATCTGCATGGATCCACAAATTTCTTACCACCCAGCGTTCCCCCAGGTCTCCCGATAAAAATAGTACCTCACTCGCGTGGGTGGGTCAAGTACCCGCGACAGGCAAGGGCCCAAAACGTACAGTGTCGCGGGCACTAGGCCTACCCACACACGTGAGGTACCATTTTTATCGGGAGACTTAGGGTAACACAGAATTGTAGACCAACTGTTATTACCTATTGACTTTCGATGCATTTCTGCCTTCCAAATGAAAGACAATGTGTAAAAAAGAAGTCACTTTGAATAATGTCCTATAATTCTCATGCTAGTATGGGTACTCACAATTTCGGAAATGTGCAAATAGCTACTGTTTCTAAACTCTATATTTTGTTCAAATTTCGGAAATACATAGGTGTCTTTCATCCCGATTTTTCACTGTATATATTTTCCCAAATGAATTGCTAAATACCCGGTTCATAATAAAAAAAACATTGCAAGATGCTGCTCAGTTATTGGCTCTGAGTCCGTCGGGTTCTTGGTGAACCTACAAGTCCTATATATCCTCACAACCAGAAAGGTCCAGCGGATGTAACGATATATTGTTTTCAAACATCTGTCATAATTAGAAGAAGTTACAGGTGAAAACATTGGCACAAATGGCTGTTTTTTTCAACTCATTTTCAATTTTTCCTATTTTCAACTGTTAGTTTCTATAAAGAAACCTTGAAAGATCTACACAAATGACCCCTTGCTGAATTCAGAATTTTGTCTACTTTTTAAAAATGTATCACTTTCCAGGATCCATTATTGCTTTCATACCCATTTCTACCATTAACTGGAAGAAGGTTGAAAGCACAAAAAATAGCAAAAATAGGCTATGTCCCAGTAAAATGCCAAAACTGTGTAAAAAATGTTGGTTTTCTGACAAAAGTCTGTCAGTCCCTGAAAGATGGGAAAATGGTGATTTCAGCCCCACAAACCTTTTGTTGATACCATTTGCAGGGAAAAAACCAGACGCTTTCATTTGCAGCACTTTTTTCCCATTTTTCCCCCCCAAAAAATAATTTAGCTGTATTTTGGCTAATTTCTGTGTCCCCTCCAGGGGAATCCACAAACCCTGGGTACCTTTAGAATCCCCGTGATGTTGGAGGAAAAGGACGCAAATTTGGCGTGGATACCTTATGTGGTCAAAAAGTTACAGGGGCCTAAGCGCGAACTACCCCAAATAGCCAAAAAAAGGCCTAGCAGCGAAGGGGTTAAAACTATCAACTGTAATATATGTGTCCTGTTCTGCAACTCCTCCTTTTAACAACTCTTCATTTTCCCTAGAATCCTGCTCAGGACCAAAGAAACGAAAAGAAACTGCGCATCACCACAAACCTTTTCTACGTCTGTCACAGTACCATGCAAAAGTGCTCTATTCATTTCTCCTATCCATAAAGCAGGATTTTTCACATAGTACAGCCTCCTAACTAAAGTTCGCATTGTTTAGTGGTATAACTTATTTTGTGTTTTAAACTTCGCCTTGGAAAGATGTGTAGGAATTTTCTTAATATATCAATGGTTTGCTGTCTAATACTACAAACACTACTACAATTCCATTTGTACCGGAGCCTGACTACGCCTTCCTTGTACCGCTTCTGCAATAACTTCTTCTACAATTCTAGGTACCATCACCTCTTTTGCTAATGGACTGCCATTCAACATTTCATAACATCGTCCTCTTTCATCAATAGCATGACCTAATCTGTTATCCTGGAGATAGCTTTCTTCATTAAAGAAAGGCTCTGTACTAGACGCATGTATCCATTCTCCACTAAAAACTGTACACAAGTTACTTCTATATACTAATCTTTTCTTCTGGTGTTGTCTCCTCATACACAACACTATTTTGTCAAGAGTCTTCATTCTATTTAGAATCAAAATGAAAACCTTCCACTTCAAAGCAAAGGCCTTATCAACAACTCTCTCAACTCGTTCTGGCTGTTTCACTGCATCTCTCCTTCTTCTACACTTTTTTAAATTTCTCACTAAATTTACAACCACTACTACAAAACATCCTGGCTCTGATTTCCTTAAACTGCTTCTGTCTCCTGGTTATATTGTGTCCATCTTTGTTAAAATCTTTTCTGTTCTTCCAATGTACACTTTGGCCACTCTTGTTGTTTCTCCTAGTCATAATTCAGTCAGTCAAGGTAACGTTTATTTAGACCACAGGTCTTTAAACAACATAAAAACATGCCATTTTAAATATTCTAAAATCATCACAATATCATCAACAATTACCAATAAGATAAATATCCTGTAAGAAAAAGAAGGAAACGGCGTGGATTTCCATACACTGGATTACATGATTACACAATTACTCAGTATATACATCATGCTCGCACCCGTATATAAAATCATTGAGTACTTATAAAAATAGTTATAAAAATTCCTATTAAGAATTATTCTTTCCAAGATTTTTACATGAACTAAAACTATCTAAAACCCAATTCCATCATGACTTTCAATCTTAAAATTCATTTTTCCATAATCAACCTTTTGACGGCATTCATATATCTCCCAATAGCTATTGTGATGTCAAGGTTTGGTATATCTACAAGAAGTTCTACAGCGTGTGCACAGGATACAGTACCATATTTTTAAAAAATGGGACATAAAAACAATTTCCGCAGAGCTAGTACTTTTGAGCAATCCACTAATATGTGCAGAATATCACATTTTGTGCCTATCATACATGTACATTTGTGCATCATTTCTATTTTTATTCTCTCATTTATAATCCAAGGGTACCAATTCACAATCTTAATACTTCGCATCTGAGCCTATGATTTTGTAATGTATCCAGGTATGGGTACCAGGCTTCATTCTGTCAACTATTTATCATAAATTGTACTGATTTTTTCTTTCTCAGATACTCCCTGTCTTCTTTTCTAGATAGTTCCTTCCCTAGAGTCCTAGTCATAATTGTATTTTGTAATCTTTGCAAATGTCCACATATATTTTTAAGAAATGACCTTGTCCTCTTAACAGTAGCTCATTTTTCTTTCAGCACTTTTTCTGCATTTTGTTCCTTTTGTAACTCATTTCTGCTGGGATATTGTAATTGCATCTGTTGTTTTTTCCTCTGAGCTTTTTTTGTAGGCATTCTGTGTGTAGTTATGTAGATATTTTTCTGTAAAAAAAAAACAAGTATATTTTTACCCTAGCCAACGTACAAACTACTTTACTACTGAGTTACACATAATACAAAAACAGTTTTTATGTTATGTTGCAGTTTTAGTTCTACCGATGAACCTACCTATATAAGTACATGCACATACTTCAATATAGCAAACCCAAACCAAACACAAAACTTTATCTATTTGTTACCTTTTAACATTTTAGCACCCTATCCTACAACATAGCTGCACAATATCTCACTTCCAACATATACATGGTGAAAGACCAGTTTATTCCTTTTGTAGTAAATTTTAAAATGAACATCAAGCCAAGAGAGCGTATTTACAAGCCCCATGTGCCGCCAAAGCGTCACTTTTTCGACACACCATTGGTGTAGTGTGTTGTTCTATATTTACAAGTCCACGTAAAGCCACTCTGGGTGGCTTTTCGGGGCCTTGTAAATACGGGCCCTTTTCACGCAGCACTTTGCATGAAAGGAGCGTGCCATGGGTATTGCTGTAGGTGTCCCCATGCAACACCCATGTATTTTGCCACATTCCCAGATTTACAACTCTCATACAAAGCAACCATAAGATGGCAACCTCTTCAACTTTGCCCTCTGTTATCATGAGAAAGACAGCAAATTAAATTGTCTTTCATTTTAGACAACACTATCTCCACATGTGAATGGTTATTATCTATTAACCCTTTCCCTCTCTTTCAAATCGTGAAAAAAAACGGGAGTCCAAATCTATATCTAGCTTCCTTTTTGTTTTAAATTTAAATACTACAGAACAGTTTATTACATAGTCCTGATTTAGAAATTAAAGCTTGCCATTAATTAAATTGTGTAATCACTCCTCAACTTTAAAAAAAAATGTTCTGTCTCTTTAACACCTTTCCCCCAATACACTCTTAGCTCAGTGTACCTAGCAACCCAGTGGAACCAGTAGGTCAAAAGTTCACGGCACATTCTAGAAAGAACATGCTACTTCCAAATAAGATACAGAAGTTGTGCTTTACTTCACAGATTCAAAAGCATATCCATGTCTGTATTACATTTCTTTCCTTAAACAACAGCCAATATTAAGACTTCTTGCTAAAGCATCCAACAGACTACCTAATTTTATCCACTTTCATGCTTACAGCATCCAATGAAATATCTTTAAAAAAAAAAAAGAACACACCTCCATTTTAACTGCTTTGGAAAACTACCTCATTTAGCTCCAACCTTCTCCTGACCACTATTGCTCCTTCACTTCAAAATGCTTAGAGAATGGATTGTGGGCCACAGCTATATCTATTGGGCTAAAGAGGCTGCAAAAAAAAAAAAAAAAGAGGCAGTGACAGGGACTTGGGTTTGCCAAATGTGCAGATTACTTGGATTGGCCAGAGAGGGTTAAAGTTTCATCGGTTGGTGGCTTTGGTTAAAGCCATTGTGGATTCCAAAGCTCCTCAACTCATGATTGTGCACTGTGGTGGCAATGACCTAGGCACATTGACCGGGGTAGGGCTGGAAATCCTAATGAAAGACACCTTTGTAGAACTGATGTCGCTTTTCCCTCACACTGTCTTGGTGTACTCCAATATATGCCAAAGATAGAAATGAAAGTGGTCAAATCAGTTCTGTTCATAGATTGACAAAGCAAGGAAACATGTTAATAAAAATGTTTCTGCTTTCCTCAGAGACCATTGCATGGGCTATATCTAGAACAACAATCTGCGTTTTGACATGCATGGAATTTATAGAAATGATGGAGTGCACTTTACAGACGAAGGCAACAGGGTGTTTCTAAGTAACCTGAAACTCTGCATCCAGTCTTATGCGTAGTAGCCATATACACACAAGCACCACAAAGGCTCTATTCAGAGCCACCCCAATATCCGATACATTGTTAATTTTCTTTAAAAAGATCTTTTTTTCAGTTTTTGGGGGTCTTTGCGGTGATGTCGCGATCCCTGCGAATACGTCGCGAGAACGGAAAACAAAAGCAGACATTCAATGGCCACCAACACATCCAAAAATAATATGTAAAAAAATCCATTCTGAACATTGCACTACACATATTACTATATCTATACTTCTTTCAAAGCATGTTTAAACTCATATTTTTCTACCAAGCTTCTTTAAAAACCATCTTTAAGACCTATTTTCTGTTTTCGCGGTAATGCGGGTCATCACGATGACGTCATTAACCGCTGCGATCGCGCCTTTTTCATAAAGTCTAAAATACATATATTACAGTATTTTACACACTAGGGGTTTCTTACAGTATTTTCTAAAGTCATATTTTTCTAGAGAGCTTCCATAAAAACCATCTCTAAAACTTATTTTATATTTTAGGGGTGAAGCCGGAGATCCCGATGACGTTGGTAATCGCAATCCCTGTGGACACGTCGCAAAAACTGAAAACAAAAGCAGGAATTCAATAGCTACCACCACATTCAAAAATTAAAACTATATAATTAATTCTAACCATCACAGTAGATAGCTCGCTATATAAATAACTCTATAAAAACATTTATCAGAATCCCAATATCTCTATAACAATGCATATGAATGATTCACTGATATTTTTTTTATATTTCCAAAAATACTTGCGATGATGTCGATAGTCGCGATGTCCTTGTGATGGTACATGGGGGTCCAACCTGGCAGTCACGGCAGCGTCGCGAATATCGCACGCGATAAAAAAAAAAACATTTTGCACACATAACTTGTGTCACTAACATCCCCATTTCTCAACCAAGGGGTCAGAGTATCTCCACCCTGACCCCTTAAGTGGGCTTTCACACAAATTTTCAGCCCTGGGAACCGTTCCCGATAGATAAAATGGCGGGCACAACATTCTGTTCAGATTCCGTCCAGCCAATCAAAGCATTTCCGTTGGCGCGTGCATTTGAGATTAATCGCGAAACCATCACGAAATATCCGCGGCCAGAGATATCACTATAATTTTTGGCTTACATTTCTCAAGAACTACTGAATGGATTTACACCAAATAGGCAAAAGGCACCTCCTTGAACCAACATCTACCTCCCTGCCAAATTTGGTGTAAGTCCGATCAGCGGTTCAGGGTGTAGGTGTGGCTAAAGGTTCCTATCGGAATTAACATTACAAACACACCCTTATTTCACACCCCAAATTCTCGGTCCCCACTGCACGGATCAACCCCAAACCTTTTCATGACAACCAAAACCTAGCTTGATACTTTTTGGGGAAAATTTCATGAAGATTGCTCAAACGACACCAAAGTAATAGCAAGTCAAAAAATGCTTTTTCCTATGGAAACTAGGTCCTAACTAGAACTACCTACTGGCGACCGCCAGTAGGTATTGTATATGTACACATATACATATACACACACACAGATATGTGTGTATATATATGTATATGTGTGTGTATATATATATATATATATATATATATATATATATATATATACACACACACACACATATACAGATATTGATATAAGTGAATCAATTAAATCAGGAATTTTGCGTTCAGAATATTTATAAAATCATTATTATGAAAATGAATCAAATACAAGCAAATATTAGAGTTCCCCTTGATGCGCACAACTTGAAAGTCTGCCCAGGTGTTTCCAGGGCCTGAGCTTTCACAGTCAGTGACTAATAGATAGGCTCCCAGAAGCACACCCATGGTGTTGCTGGTACACAGAAACACTCATAGCCATCAAAAACTAACAATTGTGAGTCCCAAGCCTCCTGGAAAAATAAAATATGATAGTTTCCTTTAAACAATTGCCAGTACAGTTAGAGCATCTTTGATCGAAGGCCCGCTATGTTTCAGCTCAAAATCCTTAGATTAGGGCGTTGAGATTTTGAGTTCAGAGCGGATACAGTACAGTTGAAAAGAGGGAGAATTTGGTCAATTTGCTCGGTAACTGACCCCCGACTTGTAGCCTTGATGCAGGAAAGTCAGTCATTGGGAGCATGGTCGGTTAGGATTGCAAATCTATTCCTGACATATAGCTGGCAGATATCCTAGTCAAGATAAAATCATCGGGTTTGTAGAAAAAGACCATTGGCAAGGTAACAACCCCTGTATGGAGATGCTCACCACCTGCTTACAGTTTTAGGAGATTTTTCACACAGGCCGGGTATTGGAAGTAAACCACAATGCAATCCCAAGCAATATTTTAGCTCAAATGCCTCACTCAGCTCACTCTGAGGGCCATTGAGATCTTATTGCAATTCAACACATTAAGGGCCAGATGTATCAAGCGTTTTCAATCGGCCCGTTTGCGAACGGGAAAAAGCCTTTTGGGATGTATCATCCCAAAAGGCAATTGCAAAATAGGGAATCGCAATTTTTGCGATTTACCTATTTTGCGAATGCATTTAGAGAATCGCAATTTGCGATTCTCTAAATGCAATGCAGGAAGCGCTTTTTAAATTGCGACCCTGCTTTAAGGAATCGCAATTTATCACCAACTTCAAAATTGGTGGTAAATTGCAAATCCTTAGACAAATGCACAATTTTTGCATTTTTCTAACTGCCATGTGGCACGCACACATGCCCTTAGGGCATGTATGTGCGCCACATGTGCACACATGCATATTTCAGGGGTGCAACAGGGTGTCCTTTTGGCACCCTTGAAATTGCATGCACAATTTGCGAGTACCTATTGGGTACTCGCAAATTGCGCAGGCAATTCCCAGTCATTCCTATGGGCCTTAAGGCCCATAGGAATTAATGTGAAGGCATTCCTTAATAGCGAATCGCAATTTGCGACTCGCTATTAAGGAATATGTAGGAATCGCAAAATATTTGCAGAAACCTACATACATTGCATTTTGCGAGTCTATAATAGCGAATCGGTAAAATTCGCTATTATAGACTCGCAAAATGTAATCTTGATACATCTGGCCCTATAAAACTTGTACCTGCATAACCAATGAATTACTTTATTGCAAAGATGATCCCAGGATTCAGGTTGGTTATGCTTTAAAGGAGGTAATCCAGAGGGGTATCCATAATATCAACAGTTCTATCACAGTTAATGCAGTGATTGGTTGACTACTGCCCCTCACTAGTACCTAAGGCACTGGTATTTACATTATCTTCACAGGGTGGATCTCCAGGTTATGGTCTCTGTACGCTCCGTCAGGGCAATTTCCTGCATTATCAAGCCATCTGCTCTTTCAACATACTATCAACCGTGGGTACTCTACGCGGAGAGCTGATAGATCCTGCAGCCTTACGTTTATCAATGATGGATAAAATGGTAACACTCACTCAGGTGAACACAGGGCCTGAGGTCTTCTGTGGCAGGCGAAAGAGATAGGGCCAAGCCCGGCCTCGGCTGGGCCCAGCCCAGTGTGTCCCAGGTGTAAAAAAAAGCTCTAGAAGCGCTAGGGTTGTCTGCTCTTCCTCCATGCAGCCTTCTGCCGTGAGCAACAACAAGGGACTTCAGGGCCGTGCTGTCCCCCTGGTCCTGTAGTCTCACGTCCGACTCTTCAGTTAAAATGGAGATATACAAAAGAGTTAATCCTTTAAAGACTGTTCAGCAACTCTTTCAAACACAAATATTTGAAAACTTCTGAACCGATTTTGTCGGAGGGACGGGCGGAAATAGAAGCTAGGAGGCCGTATACGGTTCTCAATTGTGGCTTTTTAATTTTTTTTTATTAGGGGCTCATAAGTCCGAACAGGTTAAGATGTAATATGCCTGAAATCTTCCGGGTTGTTGGGATGAGTTCTTCTCTGCTTTCTCTTCTCAGGATAGTCTTCAACCACAGGATGGCTCCCCAGGATGCTCAAGAAAGAGAAAGAGCGGCGGTAAGTTATGTGGACCTACGTTCTTGTCTTTTTATAATCACCGTCACCACACCCAGTGGGAAATTGTGCATAGGACTATTTTTGTTCTTTCAGTGTTTTAAGTGAGGGTGGGAGTGGAGGAACAGAAAACTAAAGCGAACGTATATATGTAAGGGTGTTTCCCTCTCATTAGCAACTGAAGGAAAAAGGAAATCAAAAGCGGTCAAAATTGGGCCTTCCCTTTCTAAAGGCCGGTCAATCAGACCTAAGCATAGGCTGTTTACTGACGGTCCTCCTTTGAGGTGCTTCCCAGCCGTCTCGGGACTTTTATCTCCTTGATATCTGCCCCTCTCGCAACTCTCATGCAAAAAAAATCAACAAAAAAAACCAAACACAACAATTCTATCGGAGCCGGTCCTACTTGCCTTGGCCCTCCCCTCCCTCCATGCTGGGGCATCCCCGGGGTCCTCCCCTACCCAGTTTGGTCCACTTACCGCCGAAGCCGCAACTCTCCTGAGTTGCGAGGCAAGCAGGCGTCTCCTGGGGGCGACCACCAATCCTCGCTCCAGACTTCCGGTCCGTCGTCCGTGGCGGTCTCTTTCCCCACCTCGCCTTCTGGCGCCATGCTTTCTTCTGTTCTTTCTGGCCAACAGCTACTCTTCTGACTCTCCTGTGGGTCGCCGGATTCTCGGCTGCTTCCTCGTTCCCCTCCCCTTCCTCTCGCGAGCCTCTCCTTTTCCGGGTTCCGGACTCTTCTGATAGGTTCTCCCCAGGGGCGTAACAAACACCCCTGCAGCCCCCGCGGTGCGGGGGGCCCCCCAGTCTTCAGTACGTGAAGGGGGCCCCCTCAGCAGCCCTGCCAAGTATCGCGCATCAGGCATTAGACTAATGCATTTTAATGCTGGTGTCCGCATCACCGCATTAAAATGCATTAGTCACGCATATATAGCTCGCTCCCAGATACGGTAGAGAGGTCATGCAGCGCTTCAAAAAACAGCATTGCGCACCACAGTTTATCTCTGCACTGCCGCTCTGCATTGCCTGCGAGAAATTAATACTGCCTGCGCTGGGCTTGGAGGACTCGTTGTTATGATTACCAGCCACGGATATATTGTTTCTTCTCCTGCTGCTCCCTATGTCAGCCCCGCCCAGCCTCCCTAAATCAGACATAGTTGCGGATCTTCGGCGCTGGCGGGGCTGCTAAATTAAGAAAGTCATTGAACGAGGCTGTGCTTCCGCTGGTCTTGTCTTTGGCTGGAGAAGAAAGCCATTGAGCGCGAAAAAAGGAATGAAATGTTAAGTGTGCTTGCTGTTCACACTTAAAATATTCAAATATAGTTAGTGGCACTGCCGCCTTCCAGCGTATGACACTCCAGGAGGAGAACGGACTGTGACTCTGCGCCTACTCAAAACAAACGTAGAAATGCTCCTCTGCTGCAGTCCATTGCTGCACTCCTGCCCAGGATGGTTGCAAAACTTCCAAAGCTCGTGACGTCGCAGCTCAGGGGAAAGGAAGCAGATAAACCGTATGAAGCATAAGGAAGGCAACATCACCGATCTGTCTTTGTCACTTATGATGTGCATTTCAATCATTGCATGCCAGGTTTAGGTTATCAAATCCGTGGCTTATATTGTGAGCAGAACAGAACACGAATCAGCAAGCCACAGATCGGCCCGTTCACAAAGGAAGGGTTCCAGTCACTGTGACTAGAAAGTCTGCACTTGATGGTGTCACGATAAACTGTTGACATCGACACAGCACCTGCTCGGGCCTCTCCATGCCCCCCCACCCCCACAATGGGAGGGGCGACGGCTGCTTCAGAGGCCTACACATATTTGTTGAGTAGGCTGGGGCGCGACCTGTACAGACGCTCGGCGAGGCCGGAGTTTGGCATGGACAGAATAAGGTAAGGCAAGTCCTTATTATTAATAGGCTGTTCTGTGTACCGCAGCTGCTTGATGGCTGGCACTGCACTGACTGTATTTCTGCAACCACTACCGTAAATTGAGAATATCACCCTGAGAAGTTGCTTTTGGGGGCTGGAAAGCAAGCCTCCAGCCTAAGGATGAGTTTGCAGAAATAGCAAAAGGCAAAGTAAAGGACAAAGTAACGAAACCATGCATGTCTTTACTTTTCCCTGTTCAAACCTTCAAATATAAACCATGCAGTTGCAGATATGCGTGTTTAAGCGCATTAAATCAAATAGCAAATCAGGAATCGAATAATGTAGCTATAGGGCTGTTTTTGAAAGGTCTATTGGTGGTGATACAGTCCCCTCACACATTTATTCAACTATTTGTTGACCCTGAAGTAACAATTATGTAGGCTGAGATGAACTTAATGCGCTTTCAGCAAGTTATGAATTTTTAAGCAACAGACCATAGCAAATAAAAAAAATCAAACTACAAATCCCAGAATGCAGTAAGGGGTTGGCTATAAAAGCCACGGATGACTAAAGTTCTAATTCATAATGATGACACATGGGTTATCACCTTTCTGGCATATCATGACATGATGCTGAAGCAAAGGCACCAGTCAAAAGTTTCAATTCCGTACAGTGGCAGAAGTGGGGCATGACTGGTGCAACCATATGAAAGTAAAAGCAAACTTCACAGAAGCAGCACAATGGATTTGATGTTTGGAGGTCCATATATTTTTTTCCTCAAAAGTTAATTTAAGTAAATTGAGAATATGCATTTTGCAAATTTCGTTGACAATGGGTGGAAGTCATTCAATGCCAATCCTTATTTTTAACGCAGTGTGAGTGTGTCCACCAGATAGCTGCCCTGTGGCAGTGAGATGAAAAACGTCCATCAGTCCTAGCTTTACAGCCAACAGCACTGTAAATTCTGGGGCCTGTATTTGCACTTTTCTCACTGACAGACTGGCTGTTAATCATATCCGGCCAGTGCTAGTCGGGACTGCTGTATTAAATGCCTAGAGTCAAAGCACACAGTGATGTACTGCAGCAGCACGTTCATGTGATATTGTTCTTTATTATTGCCAACGAAGGTAAATGTGTTTCTTAAGCAGCGTGATGGAACTCCTAATTGCCAAGCAAACAAATGCTAGCACTCTCCATTTCTACACAGTTTATACTCAGTATGTGTGAAGAATGGGACAAGGCATTACTGCTGGTTTCTATAGTGTCACTCAAAGGCAATGAAAGTTCACACACAACCACACTGAACCAAAGAATTGTCACACAAAAGCAATCTGAAACCTTAGCAGCTATGTGGCTGCGGCACCGGCTCGCAAGGCTCGCAAAGAAGTGAGTGCATGAGACTGGGCGACAATATAATCTCCTAGTTGCACTTGCTATGCTATAAAATTTGCTTTTTTAGCTAGCACATGGTCATGAATGATCAGATCGATGAGATCATCTTCTGTTACTGAGAACTGCAGTCACGCAGTCTGTCTCCCATTAGTGCTCTTCCATTTCTAGTGCTTTGCAGCAGTTTCTCGTTGCTAAAATGGGTGTAATTTCTGATATTTATATGTTTCACTCGTCTTCATTGCTTGATTTTTCTCGTGAGAAAGTGTCACTCATAGTTGTTGAAATGTCACTCATAATTACAGTGAAATTATAAAAATGTCACACATGGCATTCTGAAACCTTGGCAGCTATGCCTCAGCTCATCTTTAGAGAGCTGTTTGTGTCTTGCTCTAAAGCAGCTGCAGTGTGCAGCCTGCTCTGAGCTCCTATCGTTGACTCAGGACTGAAGAGAAACAAAGTAACAAGTTACATTGTTTCTCTTCAGTCAGAGCCAGGCTGGAACAAGGATGGGGGTGGGGGCCCCAGAGAGAGCATTCTCCACAGGGCACTGCTCAGGACCTATGAGAAGGGACGAGGCAGCACAATGCTGACTGGGGCAGGAGAATGTTTGCAGCTCCAGGAACAGGATCTGCTGGGACGCATTGGAAGGTAAACAAGCATTTGCCATGCAATTGGTCTCGCATTTGTGAGAGTTAGAGCTATTGAGGTTGTAAAGGACAATGTATTTTACCTATGCGTTTTCTGTTTGGAGTGGAGTGAATGTGTGTGGTGTCAAGTGGACATATGTGGTTTGGATTGGAATTGTTAGTTGTGGAATTGTGTTGTGTGGATTAGATTTGTGTGGTGAAATAATGTGGCATGGTGTGCAGTGTAATTATATGGATAGTAATTATGTGGTATTGAGTGTCCTGGAATTACGTGGAGTGGGATTGTGTGTCGTGGAGTGGGAGTGTGTGTCTTGGAGTGAGATTATCTGGAATGGTATTTTGTGTTGCGGAGTGGTATGTAGTGGAGTTTACTTATGTGGTGTGCTGTTAAATATTGTAGCATGATGTGGAATTTTGTGGTTTAGATTGGATGTGTGTGGTGTGTTGTGCAATTGCGTTGTTGGTTTGAATTATGTAGTTTATTGTTGAATTATGGGTGTGGAATGGAAATGTGTAGAGTTGAATTGTGTGACGTGGAATTGTGCGCTGTTGAGTGAAAATTATGTTGAGTGGTATTATGAGGCATGGTGTGAAGTGTAGTTATGTGGAATGTTGCTACGTGGCATAGACTGGATTTATGTGGAGTGTATTTATGCAATATGGAGTAGGGCATAATTATGTGGAGGTTAATTATGTGTTGCTGAGTGGTATTATGTGGAGTGTAATTATGTTGTGTGATGAATTGTGTGGGGAGGAATTGTGGAATTGTGGGACGTGTGGAATTATGTGGCATGGTGTGGTGTATAATTGTGCGGAGTGGAATTATGCAGCATGTTGCAGAGTTGTATTTTGTGGAGGGTAATTATGTGTTTTGGAGTGGAGTGTAAATATGTTGTGTGAAGTATAATTATATAGGTTGAAGTGTAATTATGTGTAGTTGAATTGTGTTGTGTGGAGTGTAATTATGTGGTTTGGAGTGGTATTAAGTTGTGTGGAATGTTATTATGTGATGTGGAATTATATGGTATGGAGTGAAGTGGAAATATGTGTTTTTTAATTTTTAGGGTTGTAATTATGTGGTATGGAATGTTGTAGGGTTAAATTATTTATCTTTGAATTGTGTGGCATGGAATTATGAGATGTTCAAATGTGCTGTGTGTGGTAGAATTAGTTGGCGTGGATTTGAACAAACTGTGCACGCTAAGGCTTTTATATCATGGGGTATAAAGTTGACGATTGTCTATTTTTCTTTGTAAAAATAATATGGGCTGTTTCTTTACTTTTCGGTACATTTCTGAACAATTTGTTAAGCTAAATTGTATTGTTGCATTGTGTGCGCATGCAGGGAAGGACAAGTGTCTGGCAGACATGCAAAAAATCATCCTAGGTCTCAGTATTAACGTCCACACTTCTAAGCAGTAATTCCAATCCTAGAATGAGTTACCTGTTTGCTTTACAACGACAGTTAGTAAAACAAGCAAGTGCTTTGCCAGCCTGTATAAGTAGCAAAGGTTTTAAAGGGACTTGTTTTTGTGCAAGGTATTGCTTTTCCCAGTTCACGGAAGGGATAAAAAACATCTCCAGATAATAAGAGGGTTGACAGGAAGGTGTGATAGCAGAATATTGATACGTGTGGATCTGGTGAGGACTGCAGGCAGCAAGTGCGTGATACTCTATTTGCATAAGAAAATACTATATATTTTTTCCTTTATCCTCCATTAGTTATTAGTAAGGAAGGGGGAAGAGAAGCGTTCACCGACAGCATTCGGCTAGTCTTAGGGAGACAAAGAATGCTGTGGTAGATGCCGCCCAGAAGGCATAGGTATATGAAACAGGAGTTGCCAATGAAAGGAAGTGGAAATTCGCTTTAGACGTTGCCGGTATTGATGGCTACTCTGCGGTTGCAGACTTCGCTGGGCTGACAGTGGGTGGGGAAATGCTACGTTGTCACTGTAGGTTTAATTACATGAATCGCACATTCTCTCTGGTGTTTGTCCTTGGGGTACTTGCTGACTGGTGCTACATATGGGATCAGGTTTGCCTTTGACAGGGGGTATGGTTTAGTGGGGTACATAGTGTAAATTAATGTTGGCGTGAGGAAACAAAAATCGGCCCCTTTGTACATTTAATATTATTGTGTGCATCATGCAGAGGATGAAAAGTAGCAGGAATGGCTTTGATGCCGTCGAGGCTAGCAGGAAGAACTGTTTTGGGGTGGTCAGTTGAAGAGATTGTTGAACATGTTTTAAACAGTGGCATTGGGGAAGGCAGCAGCTGAAAGGCTCTGTCTGTACTGGTAGGCAGTGGTTAGATGGGGGAGCGGCCATCAGTCTTTCTGTTGGTGGTGGACAGGAGAGCAGTGGGCGGCGGTCACAGGTTCACAGTGACATCTGAGGGGTGGTTTTAAAGGCGGGCGGAAAAGCATAACTGCAAGTTTCGTAGGGGTGAGAGTAGAGTGTAATGGATGAGTTAGTAGCAGGCACGAGGGCAGTGGTCTGTGTTTGGAGGTGGTCAACTGAGCGGGCTTCGCTTGAAGGTGGGTCATCAAGTAGGAGGATGTGTTTGGTGGGCCGGCTGGAGGCAGTGTTATGTAACTTTGCTGGAGGGCGCAGCAGCAGTATTTACTGATGTATGTATATCGCCGAATGAGAGGGCGGATGTGACCAATGGAGGAACCAGAATCCTTTTTTTATGGCTGGGGTGAGCCCCTGCAGTATGGCGGGTTGCTGGCCTGAGAGCTCTTGACTGGCGCGGAGAATGGGGGCCCCCTCCATGTACTTTGCAGGGGGGCCCCCTCAAGTTTCGTTACGCCACTGGTTCTCCCCGAGGTCGTGCTCTTCATCATTCTGCATGGGAGAGGGCATGATGACAGGTTTAACCCTTTTGCTGCCTTTCCCCTGCTTTCTGTGGAGATTCGAATCATGCAGGGTGTCCGTTGATGTGTAACGGGGCTCGTAACATGACCCTGCCTGACAGATTTATATTACATTTAAGGATTTAGACTATGATATTTGGACTTTGTTTTTGGAAGTCATCATTTACAAAGGATATGAACTCTAACACACACCGAGTTGACCATTTTTAGGTCTTGAGTTGGCCAAGACATTTTGATTTTCCCAAAAATATATTACAATATACTTATGCAAAGGGGTTTTCAGCCAACTTTCTTCATCCATTGGTCTGCTGGTGTGTCATTCAGATTTTAGTTCCGTCCACTACAGCATGGGGCAGGGGGTCAGCCCACTTTAGCTACTGGATCACTTCACTTTGAGTAAATGCATTTTGATCCCCCACAAGTAGTACATTCACACACAAACGAGTTCCCTTCTGTGCCAATTTGTTTTTTAATCTATTACTTTGATGTTGCCTTTGTACTTAGAGTTTGATGTGACAGCAGGACGCTAGTCCAGATGTAAGCACAGGCAAAATCCCATGCTTTATTAGTTCCTGTCTCCTGCCAATGCTGTTGTAAATTCATTTTGGAGTGTCCTTGGTTTACTGTTTGACTGTTGGTATTTCACAGCATAGCAGATTGCGTCCATTTGAAACTGTTTTATCTTAAGGTATCGAAAGCTTCAATATTGTACATGTGAATTCATAAGTGGACAATTCTTCAGAACATGTTTATTTTGGACTCAATTTCACCAATGATGCTTTAATAAACTTTGCCCATGAAGAAAACCAGCCTATATCGCATTTAGGGCCAGATGTACGACCATTTCATTTAGCGCCTCGCAATTTGCGACACATTACGAGTCGCATATTGCGAGGCGCTAAATTAAATGTACAACAGTGTGTTTGACACGGTTTGCGATTCCCAATGGGCTCGCAAATTGCGAGGCTCATTAATATTAATGAGCCTCTCGCAATTTGCGAGCCCATTGGGAATGCCAGCCCTCCCAGGGATGGTGGCCTGCTGGGCTCAGCAGACCACCATGTCTGGGACTGCTTTTAAATAAAGCAGTTTTTTTTTTAATGCAGCCCGTTTTCCTTAAAGGAAAACGGGATGCATTTAAAAAAAAAAAATGAAACGTTTTCGTTTCATTTTTTAAGGGCAGGCAGTGGTCCCTGGGACCACTGCCTGCCCTTAAAAAACAATTTTGCATGCATTTGCAAAGGGGAAGGGGTCCTTTGGGGACCCCTTCCCATTTGCGAATGCATTACCACCTACTTGAAGTAGGTGGTAATTGCAAGTGTTTTGTGACCGCAATTGCGGTTGCAAAACATTTGTACATGGTTTTGAGACTCACTATTTGGAAGGGAACGCCCCTTCCAAATAGCGAGTCGCAAAACCTATTTAGCGAGTTGCAAAAAAAATTGCAACTCGCTAAATAGGCTATGTACATGGTCCAATAGGTTTTTGCATGCGCATGCAAAAACGGGTCGTACATCTGGCCCTTAATTTGCAGCAATTGTAACACTTTTTCGGTATTGCCTGCTTTCTTTACTTCTTTCTTTCTTTCTTACTCAAAGGCAAGAGGCTGTCAGACAATGGCATACTGATTGTTTTTTTAGGTCTGTGTTGGCCAAGACCTTCTGATTTTACTAAAATGATGTGTTTGACATAGTTACTTATAGTGGTTTTCAGCCACACTTCATCCATTTAGCTGTGGTTGTGTCATTCACATTTTAATCCAACCCACTTGAACATGCATCAAGAGGAAACATTCACCCCATCTAAGCCATTCGCTTATTAATATGAGTTACTGCATCTTTAGGCAATGTTTTTTTCCAGATTGACAAACTCCTGGCAGGTTTCCCAAACAATAAGGTTTTGTAAAAGTGTTGACAAAAAAAAAAAGAGAATTGCCAAAAGGCTGGTGGGTGACGTCAGACCTATTGCCTTTGACAAAGCTTGTTTACATTTTTGGTGGGTGCCCACCCACGGCACCCACGATCGGGTCTTTGTTGGGGGCTGCGGGGGAACCCCAAGGCCCCCGTGACCCCAGCCGACTTCCTGGTCAGCACCATACTGGGTGCTAGCGGGAGCCAGCATCATTCCTTAACTCATGCTCGGGTGGAAGCAACATTCTGTTTTCAGCCTGGGAGAGTGTGGGCAGGTGTTCCTGAGTATGGGTCCACGGGGGTGCTGAAAATGTATCAGTCCTGGGGGATTCCCACGCCTTTGCCATGCACTGCTTATTACGTCACGTATGACATCAGTCATGACATGTTCTATGAAATCATTGATAACATCACTGATTACATTTGAAATTACATCAATGATAACACTGTTCATGGCGAGGGAACAAATTATAGTTAATTCAGTTAACTATAACTGGTGAATTTGAGTAGTTTTCTTTAGTTTAAAAAAATAACATTTTAACTGACATTTTCACATAACTGTAGCGTCACTTTAACTTTTATTTTTTTCAATGACTATACATACATTATACATACATATATATATATATATATATATATATACACATACATACATATAATGAAAAGAGTTACCCCCAGGCGAAGTGCATCTCGCTGCCCCAATAGACATGCTGCGGCCCGCTTGGGTCCCGTGGTGGGGCACTTCACGGCCGGGCCGGCCATATTTATGAAATGAAAAGAATTACGCCAGGGCGAAGTGCACTCTTCAAAGCAGGTAATTTTATTGTCTGGAGGCGTTTGAGGTAAGTTAAAAAACAAAGCAGTGGTTTGCCTGTGCCTGACGCTTTTCGGAAAACAGTCTTTCCTTCCTCCGAGGCAGCACGCCGTGAATGCAGCAATCACAACCACTGAATCATCCCCATCTGTGATTTAATAGTCCTCATGTGAGCCTGAGCATGCTGGGATCGGTTGTCCTCGTTCCACCCTAGTGGGTTTGCCACACTACTGCGTGCTCATCAATTCTCTGCTAGTGCAGCTGCCACCAACGAACGTCCCCACTTACAGCATCCCGCTGATCTGCATCTCGCTGCCCCAATAGACATGCTGCGGCCCGCTTGGATCTTGCGGTGGTGCACTTCACGGCCGGGCCGGCTGTATTTATGAAATGAAAATAGTTACCCCCAGGCGAAGTGCACGCTTCAAAGCAGGTTATTTTATTGTTTGGAGGCGTTCGAGGTAAGTTAAAAAACAAAGCAGTAATTTGCATGTGCCTGACGGGTTTTGGAAAACAGTCTTTTCTTCCTCAGAGGCAGCACGCCGTGAATGTAGCAATCACAACCACCGAATCATCCCCATCTGTGATTTAATAGTCCTCATGTGAGCCTGTCTCTCAGGAAGGAAAGACTGTTATCCAGTATTGGGGTATCTTTCATAGATTCACATGCCTGAATCATTCCCCGTCGTCAAGGCGGGAGTCCCACGGTAAATTACAAAAGTAGTGCCATAAGTAAATAATAGTAGTAGGCTAAAAGAAAAGCCTAAGGCCTAAATCTTAGTAGCCTATCTACATCATTATAATAAAAAGAACCAAAAGTCATCTCCAACCAATCAGCTACCAGCACCCTCTAGAACACTCTCAGCAGAGGCAGTTCTCCTCAGATTTTCACTGCACGTCGTGTGTGAAGGGAGTCTCCCTGAGCTCTGCTCAGTTTCTTCAGCTATTACTTCTTTTTGGATCATTCAAGATTATACTTCATGTTTCATTTCTCTGACCCTGGCACTAATATGTCAGTAATATGGCAGAGTGGCAGAAAAAAGGTAATAGACTACGAAATATGTCTAACCTTTTCCTCAAAAACTCTCACGTTCTGAGAGATGAGGCTATTATTGGGACTACGGAAACTTAAACCTGTCACTTCTGATGAGGACAGTGAGGATTCCTTCACCTCATAGGAGAGGTCAAAGGGAGAGGTCGCGCCAAGAGTCTCCAGAGGGCGCGCAGGAAAGCCATAAAAAAGACTTACCATCAGTCTTAATAATGCACTTCTCACAGAGAGAGGCAATTGGAAAAAACTTCCTCAGAGGCAGATCCTACAACTACCTATTCATCCCTGACACTACATCAGGGAAATCCTCATAACCTGCCAATGAGGAGTCTATAACATACTTTTACTGCCTCACCAATATTGACCTCATCTGTGACAGTCACGTCTATGATGGACTCATCCACGAATGGCCTCATCCACGAATGGCCTCATCCACGAATGGCCTCACCCACGAATGGCCTCACCCACGAATGGCCTCACCCACGAATGGCTTCACCCACGAATGGCTTCACCCACGAATGGCTTCACCCACGATTGCCTCACCTATGATTGCCTCATCTATGATGTCATTGTCTATGACGGTCGTCTACGACAGCCTCATCTATGATGGTTGTTTATGACAGGTCATCTATGATGACGGCCTCGTCTGCGATGGCCTCGTCCGCAATAACCTCGCCTACGATAACCATGTCTACAACGGCCTAGTCTATGATGAGATCGTCTACGATGGCCTCATCTATGACTGCATCCTGTACAACGGCCTTGTCGATGACAAAATTGTCCTCAGCCTAGTCGTCTACGTCTACCTAGTCAACTATGATCTCAATGACAATACACCATAGTCATCAACAAGTACAAAAGACACATAGTCCAGAATAACTTAATGACACAAATTAAGGGGACTAATATGAGTAAGTCTACAACAGTAACCAATATATGGAGAGGCAATATGTGGAGCAAATTCACCACTTCGCTCCGCCTCCAACTTCACAGCATAGGTCAGATCTATGTCGCCCTTGTACTAGACCTATAGGGCGTGTTACAGGATTACTACTAACACTTTCCCGAGATTGCAAGGTCACATTGTTCCCGATATGTCCGCATACTCCGATGCTCCTGCCACAAGAAAAGTGATCCCAAGGTCAAAAAAAAAAAATAAGAATAATAATTTACTTTTCTTCCCGGGAAAGACCCATTCATATCTGGTGATGATAGGGAGAAGGCCCACAAGTGCTGGATTCCCCACCAGATGATTTTGATGGTTTCCAGACCCTTAAGGAGCATGCAGCCAAGCGCTTCTAACTTCCAAAAGCAAATAAGAAATGGTTTGTTCTCCTTCTGATTTTAAATAGAAAAGCTGTGAGACCTATTCCAATTGTTGATTTATCCAGAAGGAATTGCAATCATGGAAAACCCTGTCCCATATAAGCCCGCCTTACCAGAAAGGAGACGTTCTCAACTATGCCTGGTGCTACTGTACGGGCTGCCCAATCACTAGCAATATGGGGCTGGTATAATCACGAGATGTAGTCCAACATTGCCACATACATAGAATTTCTGCCGGAAGACAGATAGGGCAAAAATTGCACAAATATATATATATATATATATATGCACAAATAAATATATATATAAATAAATGAAAAAGATTCTGCAGGGGTTGAAACCTCCTCATCAGTAAATATATACATTGCGCTATATATATAGCCTCAATAGTTATTTCACAACTGGCAGGGCCAGTGGTCCTTAGACGCCAATTTTGGTTCAAGACCACTGAATATAGAACCTGAGGTGCAAGTATATCTAATATTTTTACCATACCATGGCGATGTTCTGTTTGGCAAGCATGTTGACGACACCTTGCAAGCAGTCATGGATGACTCTGACACTGCAAGATTTTTTGTCACGTTCAATTTCAAAAGAAACACCCTTTTGAGGCACTCGTGAAAGAGATACTCATCTGTATCAAGAAGGATGCCAAAGGTATCAGACTTAACAACGCTATCAGTAGCCCTTAGGCTAGCTTACCTACAGTGACAACGTTCTAGTGCTGCTTACGCCATCCTGTGGGAGAAACGGTTCCAAAATGGTGTCCTATATGGTGGAAAATAGTGTTGGATATATAAGTCCTGGCTCTTAAAACATATGGTCAGACGTTGGAGTTCACCAAGATTCTGCCCACTACTCCACCAAAATGAGGATGCCCCCCCTTATCTGCATCTGCTTCGAAAAGGAGCGATGGCTACGCTAACCAGAGGTTCCATAGAGAAAGGAGTACATTTTAAGCAAACCGGCTTCTATTCTCGTTTTTTTCTTCATAGACACGAAAATAAAGGATTGGCTATCCATCGTAGACCTCTGGAAATGAAACAAGTATGTCTGTAACCAATACTGTTACTTGGTCACCCTCTCCGACACCACATGACAGCTCTGAATTTACAGGATTCATACTTCCACATTTCCTCCCACGCATTAAAGCCCTCCCATTTGGCTTCAGTTCAACTTTCTACATTTTACCTACTGCATAGCCCTGTGGCAGTTTCTTTCAGGACGAAGGGTCATCAGGTATTCCCCTACCTCCGCATTTTAATCGTCCACGACCACAGAAGCTTGCCTCAAGTTGTTTCACAAACTAGGTCCCCTTGTGAATTATCTAAGATCATCAACTCATTCATCTCAGAATATTCTGTTCCTAGGCCGCAACACGTGATACTGTCCAGGACAACAGACTTTCTATCCTAAGCCAAGCAACTAACGCTGTAGGAACTGATTCAAACTAAAAAAAAAAAAAAATGTTTTTAAAAGTGCGTTGGTTCAATTACTTCTGGACATCATGTCCTCAGCTATCAATATGATCCCTCTTGCGCACCTGAAAATTAGACTCTTACAGGAACAGCTACAAAACAATAGATTCAATCTAAAGAATCGTTCAGGGGCCTGGTGATCTTTGCACATGTATGATAAACTCTAGACTGGTGGTCCCAGATCTCTCACCTATTATCTCCCACAGGAGCAGGCGAACAGAGTGTTCCAGGCTTGGGGCAAACCAGCACTGGATTTATTCGCAACGAAGGAGAACAAGAAATGCCGATACTATGCCAGCAGGTTCCCTCAACAGGGCTCAAGGGGGAATGCCCTGTCCATGCGATGGTCAGGGATTTGTGCATACGCTTTTCCCCCAATACCATTGATCCCGAAAGTGCTCCGCAAAATGAAGCTGGAGGGTTGCCGTCTAATTCTGATTGCACCCCATTGGCCAAGGCAGTATTGGTTCCAGGAACTGCTGCTATTGTCTCACGACAAGCCTATTCGCCTACTTCCAACTCCTACGATGTTGTCGAGGGACAGCGGCCAAGTGGTTCATCCGGACCCACAGTCCCTACACTTGCACGCATGGCTCCTGATTTCTTAGAGTTCAAGGACCTCAACATTTCACAAGACGGTCGTGAAATTTTGGCCAAAGTTCGTGCCCAGAGCACAATTAAGACTTATCGCCTAAAATGGAAGCGATTTTGCTGTTGTTGCGAAGTGAATAATATTCACCCAGTTCAAGTTCCTGTGGAACAAGTTCTCCCTTATTTGCTTTCCCTAGCCAAGTCTGGACTTACCTTTTCATCGGTCAAAGTCCATCTTCCTGCTCTGTCCAGATTCAGAAAATGCGCTGAACTTCCTTCTCTCTGTTCATCTTCACTTGTCAAACAATTCATGAAAGGGCTTTTCAGAGCCTTCCCTCCAGTGCGAGCACCCCCTCCAGAGTGGGAACTCAATACCGTGCTAGCGCAATTAATGAAACGTCCATTTGAACCAATCCACAAAGCAGACCTCAAATTCCTCACTTGGAAGGTCGCCCTTTAACTGGTGCTGACTTCTGCAAGAAGGGTTAGTGAAATCCAAGCTTTCACTTTCACGGAACCCTTTTTACATTTTACTCAGGACTACGTAACCCTTCGAACAAATCCTAAATTCATCCCTAAAGTACAGTCACAATTTCATTTGAATGAACCGGTAAGATTTAGAACTTTCTTTCCGGATCCATCCACTCCAGCTGAAAGAGGATTACACTCTCTGGATGTTAAGCGCTGTTTAAAATTCTACCTACAGAAAACTAAGGACCTCAGACGTTCCAACCAACTTTTCGTGGCCTATGGTCAAGCAACACTTGGAGCTGCAGTGACAGAGACAACAATCGCCAGATGGCTGGCATCTACGATTCATTTCTGCCATGACAAAGCCAACAAACCTTTACAGAGGAAAGCCAAAGCTCATTCTACAAGAACTATGGCGGCTTCTACAGCATTGTTTGCTGGAGTGACTGGAAAATATCTGTCGTGCTGCGACATAGAAAAATGTCCACACGTTCATGAAGCATTACTGTCTTCAATCTGCTCAACAAGAAGATGCAGCGGTTGGACAGGCTGTCCTACACCATCTCTTTCATTAGGTCACATTCAGGTACTTTTCTCTTT